>LR738710.1:171700241-171739639 GCA_902687465.1 Secale cereale | reverse complement strand
TGCCGGGGCAAGGGCCTTGCCGGGGCTGCCAGAGCCGGCCCCGGCAAGGATCTTGCCGGGGAAAACTGCTTCGTCCCCCTTGCTCTTCATGGTCTTGTTCTTGGTGTCGCTCTAGTCTTCATCGAGCTTCAGTCTTGCCCCGGCTTGCCTCCCTTGCCATGCTTGGTGCGATAGCCCCGTGGCTCAGACTGCCCGTGCACAGTCATAGGGGTACAAAAAGTGTACCCCTCTTTTTGTACACCGACACTCATGCTCCCCATATTCAACTGGACATATGTGCCTAGATCTTTCCTCACCACATGGTGCTTGCCAAAGGAGAAAACTAAAAAGGAATAGAGAGAAAAACTTTGACTCTTGCATAACAGTAAAAGATAGGCCCCTCGTAGAGGGAAGCAGAGGTTGCCATGAACTTATTTGTTTGTATGCTCAACCTCTTAGTGCAAAAGAACATCACGTTATGTTGCCCCTTAAGATAGCAACCTTTATTATGCAGTCTATCGCTTTTATTCTTTGCTATCACAAGTTCGAACAACGGTCAATTTTCTCTTACACTAAATGGTCTCACACTTTTAGAAGCAATTTTTATTGCCTTATTGCACTGATGACAACTTGCTTGAAGGATCTTCCTCAATCCATAGGTAGGTATGGTGGACTCTTGAAGGTAAGATTTGGGTTTAGGGGTTTTTGGATGCACAAGTAGTATCTCTACTTGGTGTGGAATTTTGGCTAGCAAAGATGGGGGGCAAGCACCACATGTTGAAGGATCTATGACACTATAACTTCTGTGTGAATTTGAACAAACATCAATCATTACATTGTCTTCCTTGTCCAACGTCAACAATTTTGGCATATAATATTTTGGTGGGGTTCACAATCACAACAGATTTCCAGGATAGTATATTTATATGTGAATCTTCTCTTCCCTTATTAATTATTTCATGAGTTGCATCATTGACCAATGCTACGTTTGTCAATCTCTAATAAAATTTTCTACTTATAATTTTCCTTATGTGATGTCATCACCTACCATAAGTTTAGCATATGATCTTTTTCATTTATTTCTTTTCTTTTTATTGAAACAAGAGAGTAAAGAAAGCAAAAAATCAAACTAAACTTTATTATATCTCGCACACGATTACAAGGATAGATCACTAAGCAAACTCTCAAGAAGAAAATATCGAACGAAACTTTTATTCATCTAAAGCAAAAGATAACTAATGATCGAACTAAGATAAGTAAAGGCATAATATAGTGGAGGTGATACGATACCGGGGCACCTCCGCCACGCTTGGCGAAAGCCAAGGGGAGTGCCCATACCCGATATTCAATTTTCCTTTGGTGGTGAAGAAGGAGGTGGTGGTGATGGTAGTTGTGCCTTCAGCTTTTTTATATTGTAGTTGAGGAGGGAAATTTCCTCCTTTAAATCATCGACTTCCTGCTCTAGCTGTAAGATCTTGTCACATAAATCCCCTTTGCTTTTCCGACGAAAACAGAATGAATAGATTGGTTTTTAGACCGGTTTGCTCTCTTAGGAAGACTTGACTTCTTGAATTCCACGTGCATATCCCGAGGATGAGGTAGAGGGACATCCTCCTCATCATCCGTAGTACGATGATAGGGAGATAGGTCCCCATAGGTCTTCGGGTCAGCAATGAGATGTGAAACATAGCTCTCTCCATTGGAGTCTTGGGACGACATATTTTCAGAACTGCGTAAAAACAGCAAGGAAGAAGAACATAAGATTTCTCCGAGATACGGTGGTCAATAGGTTCAAGGGTATATAAAGAATTTTTATCATGGGAAACAAGCAAACAGAAGAAAAATGGAGTCCAGAAGGTACCCGAGGTGGGCAAAACCCACCTGGGCGCGCCTGGAGGCCCAGGCGCGCCCTAGTGTCTTGTGCCCACCAGGGTGAACTTCTCGGTAGTTTCTTATTTTCCTAATTTTTTTTATGTTCCAAAATGGATAAAAAATATTTTTGCAAATTTTTTGAAGTCCGTTTACATACCGTATCACGTACCTCCTATTTTTCACGATTCTTTAGTGTTCTGGAAGGTCTCTTTTATGAGTTCTTCCGGTGTCATAGTTTGGATAATATTGCTTTCAACACTAATGGGCATACCTGAGATATAATGTTTTATTCGTTGCCCATTAACAACCTTCGGGTTAATGCCTTCGACATTATTTATTTTGACAGCTCCATACCGATAAATCTCCTCGATAACATAGTGTCCTTCTGATGTCTACTACACAACTTTATTCTTGTAGACGTTGTTGGGCCTCCAAGTGCAGAGGTTTGTAGGACAGTAGCAAAATTTCCCTCAAGTGGATGACCTAAGGTTTATCAATCCGTGGGAGGCATAGGATGAAGATGGTCTCTCTCAAACAACCCTGCAACCAAATACCAAAGAGTCTCTTGTGTCCCCAACACACCCAATACACTGCTAAATTGTATAGGTGCACTAGTTCGGCGAAGAGATGGTGATACAAGTGCAATATGGATGGTAGATATATGTTTTTGTAATAAGAAAATGTAAAAACAGCAAGGTAGCAAGTGGTAAAAGTGAGCATAAATGGTGTTGCAATGCTTTGAAACAAGGCCTAGGGTTCATACTTTCACTAGTGCAAGTTCTCTCAACAATAATAACATAACTGGATTACATAACTGTCCCTCAACATGCAACAAAGAGTCACTCCAAAGTAACTAATAGCGGAGAACAAACGAAGAGATTATGGTAGGGTACGAAACCACCTCAAAGTTATTCTTTCTGATCGATCTATTCAAGAGTTCGTACTAGAATAACACCTTAAGATACAAATCAACAAAAACCCTAATGTCACCTAGATACTCCATTGTCACCTCAAGTATCCGTGGGCATGATTATACGATATGCATCAAAAAATATCACATTCATCTATTCAACCAACACAAAGTACTTCAAAGAGTTCCCAAAAGTTTCTACCAGAGAGTCAAGACGAAAACATGTGCCAACCCGTATGCATAGATTCCCAAGGTCACGAAACCCGCAAGTTGATCACTGAAACATACATCAAGTGAATCACATGATATCCCTTTGTCACCACAGATAAGCACATGCAAGACATACATCAAGTGTTCTTAAATCCTTAAAGACTCAATCTGATAAGATAACTTCAAAGGGAAAACTCAATCCATTACAAGAGAGTAGAGGGGGAGAAACATCATAAGATCCAACTATAATAGCAAAGCTCGTGATACATCAAGATCGTGCCATCTCACGAACACGAGAGAGAGAGAGAGAGAGATCAACCACATAGCTACTGGTACATACCCTCAACCCCGAGGGTGGACTACTCCCTCCTCGCCGTGGAGAGCGCCGAGATGATGAAGATGGCCACAGGTGAGGGTTCCCCCCTCCGGCAGGGTGCCGGAACAGGGTCTAGATTGGTTTTTGGTGGCAACAGAGCCTTTCGGCGGTGGAACTCCCGATCTAGGTTACTTTTCGGAGGTTTCAGTATATATAGGAGGTGTTGGAGTCGGTGCCAAGCAAAGGGGTCTACGGGCTGTCCATGAGGCAGGGGGGGCACCTTCATGGGCAGCCCGTGCATCTCCTGGTCCTCCTCCGGTACTCCGTGGGCTTATTCTGGTCCAAAAAGCACTTCCGTTGAATTTCAGGTCAATTGGGCTCCGTTTGATATTCCTTTTCTGCGAAACCCTAAAACAGGAGAAAAACAGAAACTGGCACCGGGCTATGGGTTAATAGGTTAGTCCCAAAAATCATATAAAAGTGTATAATAAATCCCATAAAACATCCTAGAAGGATAATATAATAGCATGGAACAATCGAAAATTATAGATACATTGGAGACGTATCAGCATCCCCAAGCTTAATTCCTGCTCGTCCTCGAGTAGGTAAATGATAAAAATAGAATTATTGATGTGGAATGCTACCTAACATAATTTTCAATGTTGTTCTCTTTATTGTGGCATGAATGTTGAGATCTGAAAGATTCAAGACGAAAGTCTATATTGACATAAGAAATAATAATACTTCAAGCATACTAACAAAGCAATCATGTCTTCTCAAAATACTATGGCTAAACAAAGTTATCCCTACAAAATCATATAGTCTGGCTTTGCTTCCTCTTCGTCACACAAAATATTCATATCATGCACAACCCCGGTTTCAGCCAAGCACTTGTTTTCATACTCTATTCTTTCAAACCTTTCAACTTTCACGCAATACATGAGCGTGAGCCATGGATATAGCACTATGTGGAATTGATTGGTGGTTGTGGAGAAGACAAAAAGGAGGGATATAGTCTCACATCGACTAGGCGTATCAACGGGCTATGGAGATGCCCATCAATAGATATCAATGTGAGTGAGTCGGGATTGCCATGCAATGGATGCACTAGAGCTAAATATGTATGAAAGCTCAACAAAAGAAACTAAGTGGGTGTGCATCCAACTTGCTTGCTCACGATGACCTAGGGCATTTGAGGAAGCCCATCGTTGGAATATACAAGCCAAGTTCTATAATGAAAATTCCCACTAGTATATGAAAGTGACTAAACATGAGACTCTCTATCATGAAGAACATGGTGCTACTTTGAAGCACAAGTGTGGAAAAAGATAGTAGCATTGTCCCTTTTCTTTTTTTCTTTTTTTCTTTTTTTGGGTCTTTTTTTTCTTTGGCCTTTCCTTCTTTTCTTTTTCTTTTTTTTTCTTTTTTGGGGCAATGTTCTAATAATGATGATCATCACACTTATATTGATTTACAACTCGATATTACAACTCGATACTAGAACAAAGTATGACTCTATATGAATGCCTTCGGCGGTGTACCGGGATGTGCAATGAATCAAGAGTGACATGTATGAAAAATTATGCATGGTGGCTTTGCCACAAATACGATATCAACTACATGATCATGCATGGCAATATGACAATATGACAATATGAAGCATGTCATATGAACGGAACGGTGGAAAGTTGCATGGCAATATATCTCGGAATGGCTATGGAAATGCCATGATAGGTAGGTATGGTGGCTGTTTTGAGGAAGATATATGGTGGCTGTTTTGAGGAAGCTATATAGTGGGTGTATGGTACCGGCGAAAGTTGCGCGGTACAAGTGAGGCTAGCAATGGTGGAAGGGTGAGAGTGCGTATAATCCATGGACTCAACATTAGTCATAAGAACTCATATACTTATTGCAAAATTTTACGAGTCATCAAAACAAAGTAATCAACGCATGCTCCTAGGGGGGAGGTTGGTAAGATTTAACCATCGCGCACCCCCGACCTCCACACAAAGGATGACACTCTACAAATACCTCATGCTCTAACTTCGTCACATAGCGGTTCACCATCCGTGCATGCTACGGGAATCACAAACTTTAACACAAATATTTCTCAATTTCATAATAACTCCACTAGCATGGCTCTAATATCACTATCCTCATATCTCAAAACAATTATCAAGCATCCAACTTCTCATCATATTCAATGCACTTAGTATGAAAGTTTTTACTACATTCATATTGGATGCCTATCATGTTAAGGCTAGTTTTATAGCCAAAGCACATTACCATGATGTTCTAATAGATTCTCAAAAGGATATAAGTGAAGAATGAGAGATCAGCAATTTCTTCAAAATAAAATCACCACCGTGCTCTAAAAGATATAAGTGAAGCACTAGAGCAAACTATTTAACTCAAAAGATATAAGTGAAGCACATAGAGTGTTCTAACAATTCCTAGGACATATTTATCTCTCTCAAAAAGGTGTGTCCAACAAGGATGATTGTGGCAAACTAACAAGAAAAGACTCAAATAATACATGACGCTCCAAGTAAAACACGTATCATGTGGTGAATAAAAATATAGTCCTGAGTATAGTTACCAATAGATGAAGATGAAAGAGAGGATGCCTTCCCGGGGCATCCCCAAGCTTAGGCTTTTCGTTGTCCTTGAATTTTACCTTGGGGTGCCTTGGGCATCCCCAAGATTAGGCTCTTGCCACTCTTTGTTCCATAGTCCATCAAAGCAATACTCAAAACTTAGACAAAAATCTCGTGAGCTCCATTAGTATAAGAAAACAAACCACCACTCAAAGGTACTGTAATGAACTCATTCTTTGTTTATATTGGTGTTAAACCTACTGTATTCCAACTTCTCTATGATTCATATCCTCCAATACTACTCATAGATTCATCAAAATAAGCAAACAACACACGAAAAACAAAATCTGTTCAAAACAGAACAGTCTGTAGTAATCTGTAACTTTTGAATACTTCTGTAACTCCAAATAAATTAAAATAAATTGGTAAACCTGAGGAATTTGTCTTTTAATCATCTGCAAAAAGAATCATCTAAATAGCACACTCCAGTAAAATCTGGTAGCTAATCTCGTGAGCGCTAAAGTTTCTGTTTATTACAGCATGATCATATAAACTTCACATAAGTCTTCCCAAAGGTTTTACTTGGCACAAACACTAACTAAAACACCAAACCACATCTAAACAGAAGCTAGATGCAATATTTATTCCTAAAAAGAAGCAAAAGCAAAGGAAATAAAATTGGGTTGCCTCCAAACAAGCGCTATCGTTTAACGCCCCTAGCTAGGCATGATGATTTCAATGATGCTTGCATAAAAGATAAGAATTGAAACATAAAGGGAGCATCATGAAGAATATGACTAGCACATTTAAGTCTAACCCACTTCCTATGCATAGGGATTTTGTGAGCAAACAACTTATGGGAACAATAATCAACTAGCAGAGGAAGGCAAAACAAGCATAACTTCAAAACTTTAAGCACATAGAGAGGAAACTTGATATTATTGCAATTCCTACAAGCATATGATCCTCTCTCATAATAATTTTCAGTAACATCATGAATGAATTCAACTATATAACCAGCACATAAAGCATTATTTTCATGATCTACTTGCATAGAAATTTTATTACTCCCATCATAAGCAAAATTCTTCTCATTCATAGTAGCGGGAGGAGAAAATTCAACAAAATAACTATCATGTGAAGCATAATCCAATTGAAAATTAAAATCATGATGACAAGTTTCATGGTTATCTTTATTCTTTATAGCATATGTGTAATCACAATAATCATCATAAATAGGAGGCATGCTTTCATCATAATAAATGTGCTCATCAAAACTTGGGGGACTAAACATATCATCTTCATCAAACATAGCATCCCCAAGCATGTGGCTTTGCATATCATTAGCATCATTGGTATTCAAAGAATTCATGCTAACAACATTGCAATCATGCTCATCATTCACATATTCTATGCCAATCATTCTATGTAATTCTTCTTCTAATACTTGAGCACAACTTTCCTTTCCATCATTTTCACGAAAGATATTAAAAAGATGAAGCATATGAGGTAACCTTAATTCCATTTTTTGTAGTTTTCTTTTATAAACTAAACTCGTGATAAAACAAGAAACTAAAAGATTCGATTGCAAGATCTAAAGATATACCTTCAAGAAGTAACCTCCCCGGCAATGGCGCCAGAAAAGAGCTTGATGTCTACTACACAACTTCTTCTTGCAGACGTTGTTGGGCCTCCAAGTGAAGAGGTTTGTAGGACAGTAGCAAATTTCCCTCAAGTGGATGACCTAAGGTTTATAAATCCATGGGAGGTTTAGGATGAAGATGGTCTCTCTCAAACAACCCTGCAACCAAATAACAAAGAGTCTCTTGTGTCCCCAACACACCCAGTACAATGGTAAATTGTATAGGTGCACTAGTTCGGCGAAGAGATAGTGATACAAGTGCAATATGGATGGTAGATATAGGTTTATGTAATAAGAAAATATAAAAACAGCAAGGTAGCAAGAGGTAAAAGTGAGCATAAACGGTGTTGCAATGCTTTGAAACAAGGCCTAGGGTTCATACTTTCACTAGTACAAGTTCTCTCAAGAATAATAACATAACTAGATCACATAACTATCCCTCAACATGCAACAAAGAGTCACTCCAAAGTAACTAATAGCAGAGAACAAACGAAGAGACTATGGTAGGGTATGAAACCACCTCAAAGTTATTCTTTCTGATCGATCATTCAAGACTTCGTGCTAGAATAACACCTTAAGATACAAATCAACCAAAACCCTAATGTCACCTAGATACTCCATTATCACCTCAAGTATCCGTGGGCATGATTATACGATATGCATCACTAAATCTCAGATTCATCTGTTCAACCAACACAAAGTACTTCAAAGAGTGCCCCAAAGTTTCTACCGGAGAGTCAAGACGAAAACGTGTGCCAACCCCTATGCATAGATTCCCAAGGTCACGGAACCCGCAAGTTGATCACCAAAACATACATCAAGTGAATCACGTGATATCCCATTGTCACCAAAGATAAGCACATGCAAGACATACATCAAGTGTTCTCAAATCCTTAAAGACTCGATCTGATAAGATAACTTCAAAGGGAAAACTCAATCCATTACAAGAGGGTAGAGGGGGAGAAACATCATAAGATCCAACTATAATTGCAAAGCTCGCGATACATCAAGATCGTGCCATCTCAAGAACACAAGAGAGAGAGATAGATCAAACACATAGCTACTGGTACATACCCTCAGCCCCGAGGGTGGACTACTCCCTCCTCGTCATGGAGAGCGTCGGGATGATGAAGATGGCCACCGGTGAGGGTTCCCCCCTCCGACAGGGTGCTGGAACATGGTCTATATTGGTTTTTGGTGGCAACAGTGGCTTTCGGCGGTGGAACTCCCGATCTACGTTACTTTCCAGAGGTTTCAGTGTATATAGGAGGTGTTGGAGTCGGTGCCAAGCAAAGGGGGTCTACGGGCTGTCCATGAGGCAGGGGGCACGCCCAATAGGGGGGGGGGCCCACCCTCGTGGTCAGCCCGTGCATCTCCTGGTCCTCCTCCGGTACTCCGTGGGCTTCTTCTGGTCCAAAAACCACCTCCGTTGAATTTCAGTTCAATTGGGCTCCGTATGATATTCCTTTTCTGCGAAACCCTAAAACAGGAGAAAAACAGAAACTAGCACTGGGCTCTGGGTCTATAGGTTAGTCCCAAAAATCATATAGAAGTGTATAATAAATCCCATAAAATATCCTAGAGGGATAATATAATAGGATGGAACAATCAACAATTATTGATACGTTGGAGACGTATCACCTTCCCATTTGGAGAGGAGTTTTCCTGCTAAGAATCTGAAACGAGGGTTGTATAATAAAAGTATAAAACATATTCTCCAACCTTTAACTCACACTTTTGGATTCTTTTATCATGCCATCTTTTAACCTTTTTCTTTGAATAACTTGGCATTTTCATAAGCTTGGGGTTCTCCATTCATGTAGTGAGCTAATATAAAATAACCTCTTTTCACCGGCAAGTTTGAAATCATAATTCAACTCTTTAATTTCCCAATATGATTTATGTTCTAATTCTAGAGGCAAATGACAAGCTTTTCCATAAACCATTTTATAAGGAGACATAACCATAGAATTTTTGTAGGCTGTTCTATAAGCCCAAAGTGCATCATCCAATTTCTTGGACCAATTCTTTCGATACCTACTGACACTCTTTTGCAAAATCAATTTTATTTCCTATTGCTAAGTTCAACTTGACCACTACACTGAGGATGATAGGGTGATCCAATTCTATGGTTAACATCATACTTGGCAAGCATTTTACGAAAAGCACCATGAATAAAGTGTGAACCACTGTCAGTCATTAAATATCCAGGAACTCCAAACCTTGGGAAAATAACTTCCTTAAGCATTTTAATAGAGGTGTTGGGATCATCACTACTAGTTGGAATAGCTTCTACCCACTTAGTGACATAATCAACATCAACCAAAATATGCGTATACCCATTAGAAGAAGGAAAGGGTCCCATGTAATCAAAACGCGAAACATCAAATGGTTCAACAACAAGAGAATAATTCATAGGCATTTCTTGATGCTTACCGATATTACCTATTCTTTGACATTCAGCACAAGATAAGACGAACTTACGAGCATCCTTGAAGAGAGTAGGCCAATAAAAACCAGATTGCAATACCTTATGAGTAGTTATATCTCCCGCAAGATGTCCTCCATAAGCTTCGGAGTGACATTTCTGTAGGATTTGTTCATGTTCATGTTTAGGTACACAACGTCTAATAATACCATCTACTCCTTCTTTATAAAGATGTGGGTGATCCCAAGAGTAATGTCTTAAATCATAGATTTTTTTTCTTTTGTTGGTAAGTAAAGCTAGGTGCTAAATATTTAGCAATAATATAATTAGCATAGTCAGCATACCAAGGAGTGTTATGAGAAACATTATTGCAGCTAATTTCTCATCAGGAAAACTATCATCAATAGGTAGTGGGTCATCAAGCAAATTTTCAAGCCTAGACAAATTATCAGCTATGGGGTTCTCTGCTCCTTTTCTATCAATGATATGTAAATCAAATTTTTTTAGCAAGAGAACCCATTGAATAAGTCTAGGTTTAGCATCTTTCTTTTCCATAAGATATTTTATAGCAGCATGGTCGGTGTGAATAGTTACTTGAGAATCAACAATGTAAGATGTAAATTTATTACAAGCAAACACCACTGCTAGATTTTTTTTCCAGTAGTAGCATAATTTATTTGAGAACTATCTAGAGTTTTGCTAGCATAATGAATAACATTTAGATTCTTATCAACTCTTTGTCCTAGAACATCACCAACAACATAATCACTACCATCACACATAATTTCAAAAGGTAGATTCCAATCAGGTGGTTGAACACTAGGTGCAGAAATTAAGGCTTTCTTGAGTGTTTCAAAAGCTTCTAAACAATCATCATAAAAAAGGATTATCCTTTTGCAAAAGATTTGTACGGTCCCTAGAAATTTTAGAAAAGTCTTTGATAAATCTCCTGTAGAAACCAGAATGACCTAGGAAACTATGAATACCTTTGATATCTTTAGGACATGGCATTTTCTCTATTGCATCAACCTTAGCTTTGTCAACTTCAATGCCTTTTTCAGAAATTTTATGGTCCAAAACAATACCTTCGTTAACCATAAAGTGGCACTTCTCCCAATTCAAGACAAGATTAGTTTGCTCACATCTCTGCAAAACTCGATCAAGACTACTTAAACAATCATCAAAAGAATTCCCATAAATACAAAAGTCATCCATGAAAACTTCAACAATATTCTCACAAAAATTAGAGAATACAGCAGTCATGCATCTTTGAAAGGTAGCAGGTGCATTGCATAAACCAAAAGGCATACGTCTATAAGCATAAGTTCCAAAAGGAAATGTAAAAGTGGTCGTTTCTTGATCGGGTTGAGAAACATGTATTTGTGAAAAACCAGAATATCCATGAACACTGATATGCGTCGGTGTTATACAAACGGTTTTTAACCCCTTTCCGTGATGACATTTGGAACCGTCGCCTAGTGAGTGACTGCGATAGGGGGGTGCTTCCAACATGACCCATAAACCATTGGCGATATGCCCTCCTGGCACACACGCTCGGCAAAATGAGGTCGTGTGCGACCAGCGAGCGATCAAATACGGTTATACGTACAATAATGCTAAAGAATCAATTATACAGGCGAAATCATTTTTGGTCGTAAGTTCATCCCACACAGTAAGTCCCAGGTAAACGTTTCCGTTCATATATACATCCCACATAGTCATTCCAAGGAAAACGTTTCTGTTCGCAGGTACATCACACACAATTTTCCCCATTAAAACGTTTGTGATAGCGTTTCCATTGCACACGGTATTAAAAAAATTATCGTTTGCGTTATTGAATGTATCACACATGGTGCGTAGAAGAAACTGTGTGGCAAAGGCTGTCCATTACATACAATTTTTATGTGGTAAACATTTGCGCCAGGTGGCCTAACGCAAACAGTTTTCAAGAGGATGTCGTGTGTGATTTTTCATTAATCCAACACGGTTTATTCCTAGAAATTGTGTGCGTTGCGTGAGGTCATCGTGTTGGACATATGCCCTAGAGGCAATAATAAAGAGGTTATTATTATATTTCCTTGTTCATGATAATTGTCTATTATTCATGCTTGAATTGTATTATCCGGAAACAGTGATACATGTGTGAATACATAGACCACAACGTGTCCCTGGTAAGCCTCTAGTTACTAGCTCGTTGATCAACAGATGGTCACGGTTTCCTGACCATGGTCATTGGATATCATTGATAACGGGATCACATCATTAGGAGAATGATGTGATGGACAAGACCCAATCCTAAGCCTAGCACAACATCGTGTAGTTCGTAATGCTAAATCTTTTCCAATGTCAAGTATATTTTCCTTAGACCATGAGGTTGTGCAACTCCCGGATACCGTAGGAATACTTTGGGTGTGGCAAACGTCACAACGTAACTGGGTGGCTATAAAGTTACCCTACGGGTATCTCCGAAAGCATCTGTTGGGTTGGCACGAACCGAGACTGGGATTTGTTACTCCGTATGATGGAGAGGTATCTCTAGGCCCACTCGATAAGACATCATCATAATGAGCTCAATGTGACTAAGGTGTTGCTCACGGGATGATGTATTACAAAACGAGTAAAGAGACTTGCCATGACGAGATTGAACAAGGTATCAGTATACCGACGATCGAATCTTGGGCAAGTACTATACCGATAGACAAAGGGAATTGTATACTAGATTGATTGAATCCTTGACATCGTGGTTCATCCGATGAGATCATCAAGGAGCATCTAGGAACCAACATGGGTATCCAGATCCCGCTGTTGGTTATTGACCGGAGAGTCGTCTCGGTCATGTCTACGTGTCTCCCGAACCCGTAGGGTCTACACACTTAAGGTTCGGTGACGCTAGGGTTGTAGAGATATATGCATGCGGTAACCCGAATGTTGTATATATAGGAAGTCTAGTTTCGACCATCAGGAGAGTTTCGGGGGTCACCGGTATTGTACCGGGACCACCGGAAGGGTCCCGGGGGTCCACCGGGTGGGGCCACCTATCCCGGAGGGCCCCATGGGCTGAAAGGGGTTGGGAACCAGCCCATAGTGGGCTGGTGCTCCCCCCTTGGGCCTTCCCCCTGCGCCTAGGGTTTGGCAACCCTAGGGGTGGGGGCGCCCCACATGACTTGGGGGGCAAGTCCCCCCTAGGCCGCCGCCCCCCTAGAGATGGGATCTCTAGGGCCGGCGCACCCCCATAGGCCCCCTATAGATAGTGGAGGGGAGGGAGGGCAGCCGCACCCGATGCCCTGGCGCCTCCCTCTCCCTCCCGTGATACTCCTTCCTCCTCAAGTGTTGCTTGGCGAAGTCCTGCTGGAATACCGCTGCATCCACCACCACGCCGTCATGCTGCTGGATCTCCATCAACCTCTCCTCCCCCCTTCCTAGATCAAGAAGGAGGAGACGTCGCTGCTCCGTACGTGTGTTGAATGCGGAGGTGCCGTCCGTTCGGCGCTAGGATCATCGGTGATTTGGATCACGACGAGTACGACTCCATCATCCACGTTCTCCTGAACGCTTCCGCTCACGATCTACAAGGGTATGTAGATGCACTCCCCTCTCCCTCATTGCTAGATGACTCCATAGATTGATCTTGGTGAAGCATAGAATTTTTTTGATTTCTGCTACGTTCCCCAACAGTGGCTTCATGAGCTAGGTCTATGCGTTGTATCTTGCACGAGTAGAACACAAAGCAGTTGTGGGCGTAGATTTGTTCAATTGTCTTGCCGCTACTAGTCTTATCTTGATTCGGCGGCATCATGGGATGAAGCAGCCGGGACCGGCCTTACATGTACACTTACGTGAGACAGGTTCCACCGACTGACATGCACTAGTTGCATAAGGTGGCTAGCGGGTGTCTCTCTCCCACTTTAGTCGGATCGGATTCGATGAAAAGGGTCCTTATGAAGGGTAAATAGAAATTGGCATATCACGTTGTGGTTTTGGCGTAGGTAAGAAACGTTCTTGCTAGAAACCTATAGCAGCCACGTAAAAACTTGCAACAACAATTAGAGGACATCTAACTTGTTCTTGCAGCATGTGCCGTGTGATGTGATATGGCCAAAAGGATGTGATGAATGATATATGTGATGTATGAGATTGATCATGTTCATGTAATAGGAATCACGACTTGCATGTCGATGAGTATGACAACCGGCAGGAGCCATAGGAGTTGTCTTATTTATTGTATGACATGCGTGTTACTGTATAACGCCATGTAATTACTTTACTTTATTGCTAAACGTTCGCCATAATAGTAGAAGTAATGTTTGGCGAGACGACTTCATGAAGACACCATGATGGAGATCATGATGATGGAGATCATGGTGTCGTGCCGGTGATGATGATGATCATGGAGCCCCGAAGATGAAGATCAAAGGAGCAAAATGATATTGGCCATATCATGTCACTATTTGATTGCATGTGATGTTTATCATGTTTTTACATCTTATTTGCTTAGAACGACGGTAGTGAATAAGATGATCTCTCACTAAAATTTCATGAATTGTGTTACCCCTAACTGTGCACCGTTGCTAAGGTTCATTGTTCCGAAGCACCACGTGATGATCGGGTGTGATAGGCTCTAACGTTCGCATTCAACGGGTGTAAGCCAGATTTACACACGCAATACACTTAGGGTTCACTTGACGAGCCTAGCATGTATAGACATGGCCTCAGAACACGGAAGACCGAAAGGTCGAACATTAGTCGTATAGAAGATATGATCAACATGAAGATGTTCACCATTGATGACTAGTCCGTCTCATGTGATGATCAGACACGGCCTAGTCGTTTCGGATCATGTATCACTTAGATGACTAGAGAGATGTCTATCTGAGTGTGAGTTCATTGAATTTTTAGATGAACTTAATTGTCATGAACATAGTCTAAAATGTTTACAATATGTCTTGTAGATCCAATGGCCCACGCTCATGTTACCCTCAACTTCAACGCATTCCTAGAGAAATCCAAGTTGAAAGACGATGGTAGCAACTATACGGATTGGGTCCGTAACCTGAGGATCATCCTCATAGCTACCAAGAAAACATATGTCCTTGAAGCACCGCTAGGTGACGCTCCCGCCCCGGCAAACCAAGACGTTATGAACGCTTGGCAGTAGCGTTGTGATGATTACTCCCTGGTTTAGTGCGGCATCCTTTACAGCTTAGAATTGGGGCTCCAAAAGCGTTTTGAGCACCACGAAGCATATGAGATGTTCCAAGAGCTGAAAATGGTTTTCCAAGGTCATGCCCGAGTCGAGAGATATGACGTCTCCGACGCATTCTATAGTTGTAAGATGGAGGAGAATAGTTCTGTCAGCGAACACATACTCAAATTGTCTGGGTTGCACAATCGCTTGTCTTAGTTGGGAATTAATCTCCCAGACGAATCGGTCATTGACAGAATCCTTCAGTCGCTCCCACCTAGCTACAAGAGCTTCGTGATGAACTTCAATATGCAAGGGATGGAAAAGTCCATTCCCGAGGTGTATTCAATGCTGAAATCATCGGAGGTGGAGATCAAGAAAGAACATCAAGTGTTGATGGTGAATAAAACCACTAAGTTCAAGAAAGGCAAAGGTAAGAAGAACTTCAAGAAGGACGACAAAGGAGTTGCTGCACCCGGTAAGCCAGTTGCCGGGAAGAAGCCAAAGAATGGACCCAAGCCTGAGACTGAGTGCTTTTATTGCAAGGGAACGGGTCACTGGAAGCGGAACTGCCCCAAATACTTAGCAGATAAGAAGGCCGGCAACGTCAAAGGTATATGTGATATACATGTTATTGATGTGTACCTTACTAGCGCTCGTAGTAGCTCCTGGGTATTTGATACCGGTGCAGTTGCTCACATTTGTAACTCAAAGCAGGAGTTGCGGAATAAGCGGAGACTGGCGAAGGACAAGGTGACGATGCGCGTCGGGAATGGTTTCAAGGTCTATGTGATCGCCGTCGGCACGCTACCTCTGCATGTACCTTCGGGGTTAGTTTTAAACCTCAATAATTTTTATTTAGTACCAGCTTTGAGCATGAACATTGTATATGGATCCCGTTTAATGCGAGATGGCTACTCATTTAAATCCGAGAATAATGGTTGTTCTATTTATATGAGAGAAACGTTTTATGGTCATGCCCCACTGGTCAATGGTTTATTCTTAATGAATCGCGAGCGTGACGTTACACATATTCATAGTGTGAATGCCAAAAGATGTAAGGTTGATAATGATGGCATTGCCGCCTTGGTCATATTGGTGTCAAACGTATGAAGAAGCTCCATGCAGATGGACTTCTAAAGTCTCTTGATTATGAATCATTTGACACGTGCGAACCATGCCTCTTGGGCAAGATGACCAAGACTCCGTTCTCCGGAACAATGGAGCGAGCGACCAAGTTATTGGAAATCATACATACCGATGTGTGCGGTCCAATGAGTGTTGAAGCTCGCGGAGGCTATCGTTATGTTCTCACCCTCACAGATGACTTGAGTAGACATGGGTATGTCTACTTGATGAAACACAAGTCTGAGACCATTGAAAAGTTCAAGGAATTTCAGAATAAGGTTGAGAATCAACGTGACAGAAAAATAAAGTTCTTACGATCGGATCATGGAGGAGAATATTTAAGTCATGAATTTGGCACGCACCTAAGGAACTGTGGAATTGTTTCACAATTGACACCGCCTGGAACACCTCAGCGTAATGGTGTGTCCAAACATCGTAATCGTACTCTGTTGGACATGGTGCGATCTATGATGTCTCTTACAGACTTACCGCTATCTTTTTGGGGTTATGCTTTTGAGACTGCCGCATTCACTTTAAATAGGGCTCCGTCTAAATCCACTGAGACGACACCGTATGAACTTTGGTTTGGCAAGAAACCTAAGCTGTCGTTTTTGAAAGTTTGGGGTTGCGATGCTTATGTCAAGAAACTTCAACCTGAAAAGCTCGAACCCAAATCGGAAAAATGCGTCTTCATAGGATACCCTAAGGAAACTATTGGGTATACCTTCTACCTCAGATCCGAAGGCAAGGTCTTCGTTCCCAAGAATAGATCCTTTCTGGAGAAAGAGTTTCTCTCGAAAGAAGTGAGTGGGAGGAAAGTGGAACTTGATGAGGTGACAGTCACCCCTCCCGAACCGGAAAGTAGCGCAGCGCAGGAAGATGTTCCTGTGGTGCCTGCACCAACTAGAGAGGAAGTTAATGATGATGATCATGAAGCTTCAGATCAAGTTACCACTGAACTTCGAAGGTCCACAAGGACACGTTCCGCACCAGAGTGGTACGGCAACCCTGTCATGGAAATCATGTTGTTAGACAACGGTGAACCTTCGAATGATGAAGAAGCGATGGCGGGCCCGGATTCCAACACATGGCTTGAAGCCATGAAATCCGAGATAGGATCCATGTATGAAAACAAAGTATGGACTTTGGTGGACTTGCCCGATGATCGGCACACCATAGAAAATAAATGGATATTTAAGAAGAAGACTGACGCGGATGGTAATGTGACCATCTATAAGGCTCGGCTTGTCGCTAAAGGTTATCGACAAGTTCAAGGGATTGACTACGATGAGACTTTCTCTCCCGTAGCGATGCTGAAGTCCGTCCGAATCTTGTTAGCAATTGCCGCATTCTATGATTATGAGATATGGAAAATGGACGTCAAAACAGCATTCCTTAATGGCTTCCTCAAGGAAGAGTTGTATAAGATGCAGCCGGAAGGTTTTGTCGATCCAGAGAATGCTAACAAGGTATGCAAGCTCCAGTGCTCAATCTATGGGCTGGTGCAAGCATCTCGGAGTTGGAACATTCACTTTAATGATGTGATCAAAGTGTTTAGGTTTATACAGACTTGGGGAGAAGCATGTATATACAAGAAAGTGAGTGGGAGCTCTGTAGCATTTCTCATATTATATGTGGATGACATATTACTGATGGGAAATGATGTAGAATTCTTGGAAAGCATAAAGGCCTACTTGAATAAGAGTTTTTCAATGAAGGACCTTGGAGAAGCTGCTTACATATTAGGCATCAAGATGTTGGGGAACATAGTATTTTAAAATTTACCTATGATCACGCAAGATCTATCTACTAGATGCATAGCAACGAGAGGGGAGAGTGTGTCTACGTACCCTCGTAGATCGGGAGCGGAAGCGTCAAGTGACGCGGTTGATGTAGTCGAACTTCTTCGCGATCCAACCGATCAAGCACCGAACGTACGGCACCTCCGCGTTCAAAACACGTTCAGCTTGATGACGTCCCATGAGCTCTTGATCCAGTTGAGCTTCACGGGAGAGTTTCGTCAGCACGATGGCGTGGTGGCGGATATGATGTATCTACCGGCGCAGGGCTTCGCCTAAGCACTGCAACGGTATGACCGAGGTGTGTTTCTGTGGAGGGGGGCACCGCACACGGCTAAAACAATTCAACTTGTGTGTATTTGGGTGCCCCCTGCCCCCGTATATAAAGGAGCAAGGGGGGAGGCTGGCCGGCCTTCTATGGTGCGGCTAGAGAGGCAATCCTACTAGGAATAGGATTGCAATCCTATTCCTAGTAGGAGTCCACCAAGAAGGAGAGGGGGGAGGAAGGAGAGGGAGAGGGAGAGGGAAAGAGGGGCCGCGCCCCCTCCCCTAGTCCTATTCGGACTGCCCCTAGGGAGGGGGCACGCCACCTCCTGGCTGCTGCCCTCTCTCTCCCCAATGGCCCACCAGGGCCCATCATTCCCCCGGGGGGTTCCGGTAACCCCCCCGACACTCCGGTAAATTCCAAAACTTTCCAGAACACTTCCGGTGTCCGAATATAATTGTCCAATATATCAATCTTTTCGTCTCGGACATTCCGAGACTCCTAGTCATGTCTGTGATCTCATCCGGGACTCCGAACTACCTTCGGTACATCAAAACTCATAAACTCATAATACCGATTGTCATCAAACGTTAAGCGTGCGGACCCTACGGGTTCGAGAACCATGTAGACATGACTGAGACTCATCTCCGCTCAATAACCAATAGCGGAACCTGGATGCTCATATTGGCTCCTACATATTCTACGAAGATGTTTATCGGTCAAACCGCATAACAACATACGTTGTTCCTTTTGTCATCGGTATGTTACTTGCCCGAGATTCGATCGTCGGTATCTCTATACCTAGTTCAATCTCGTTACCGGCAAGTCTCTTTACTCGTTCCGTAACACATCATCTCATGACTAACTCATTAGTCCTTTTGCTTGCAAGGCTTATTATGATGTGTGTTACCGAGAGGGCCCAGAGATACCTCTCCGACACTCGGAGTGACAAATCCTAGTCTTGATCTATGTCAACACCACAAATACTTTCGGAGACACCTGTAGAGCATCTTTATGATCACCCAGTTACATTGTGACGTTTGATAGCACACAAGGTGTTCCTACGGTATTCGGGAGTTGCATAATCTCATAGTCATAGGAACATGTATAAGTCATGAAGAAAGCAATAGAAGTCAAACTAAACGATCATAGTGCTATGCTAACGGATGGGTCTAGTCCATCACATCATTCTCCTAATGATGTGATCCCGTTGATCAAATGACAACTCATGTCTATGGTTAGGAAACATAACCATTTTTTATCAATGAGCTAGTCTAGTAGAGGCATACTAGGGACACTCTGTTTTGTCTATGTATTCACACATGTACTAAGTTTATGGTTAATACAATTCTAGCATGAATAATAAACATTTATCATGATATAAGGAAATATAAATAACAACTTTATTATTGCCTCTAGGGCATATTTCCTCCAGTCTCCCACTTGCACTAGAGTCAATAATCTAGCTCACATCGCCATGTGATTTCATTCCGATAGTTGACATCGTTATGTGAATAACACCCATAGTTCACATCGCCATGTGACCAACACCCAAAGGGTTTACTAGAGTCAATAATCTAGTTCACATCGCTATGTGATTAATACCCAAGAGTAATAAGGTGTGATCATGTTTTGCTTGTGAGAGAAGTTTAGTCAACGGGTCTGTCACATTCAGATCCGTATGTATTTCGCAAATTTCTATGTCTACAATGATCTGCATAGAGCTACTCTAGCTAATTGCTCCCACTTTCAATATGCATCCAGATTGATGCTTAGAGTCATCTAGATTTAGTGTCAAAGCTTGCATCGGCGTAACCCTTTACGACGAACTCTTTATCACCTCCATAATCGAGAAACATTTCCTTAGTCATCCAGTTACTAATGATAATTTTGACCGCTGTACAGTAATCTACTCCTGGATCACTATTGTACCCCCTTAACAAACTCATGGCAAGGTACACAACATGTTTGGTACACAGCATGTCATACTTTATAGAACCTATGGCTGAGGCATAGGGAATGACTTTCATTCTCTCTATATTTTTCTGCTGTGGTCTGGCTTTGAGTCTTACTCAACTTCACACCTTACAAGTCAGGCAAGAACTCCTTCTTTGACTGATCCATTTTGAACTACTTCAAAATCTTATCAAGGTATGTACTCATCGAAAGTCTTATCAAGCGTCTTGATCTATCTCTATAGATCTTGATGCCCAATATGTAAGCAGCTTCACCATGGTCTTTCGTTGAAAAACTCCTTTCAAACACTCCTTTATGCTTTCCAGAAAATTCTACATCATTTCCGATCGACAAAATGTCATTCACATATACTTATCAGAAAGGTTGTAGTGCTCCCACTCACTTCTTGTAAATACAGGCTTCACCGCAAGTCTGTATAAATCTATATGCTTTGATCAACTTATCAAAGCGTATATTCCAACTCCGAGATGCTTGCACCAGTCCATAGATGGATCACTGGAGCTTGCACATTTTGTTAGCACCTTTAGGATTGACAAAACCTTCTGGTTGCATCATATACAAGTCTTCTTTAATAAATCCATTAAAGAATGCAGTTTTGTTATCCATTTGCCAGATTTCATAAAATGCGGCAATTGCTAACATGATTCGGACAGACTTAAGCATCGCTACGGGTGAGAAAGTCTCATCGTAGTCAACTCCTTGAACTTGTTGAAAAAATTTCGCAACAAGTCGAGCTTTGTAAACAGTAACATTACCGTCAGCTTCAGTCTTCCTCTTGAAGATCCATTTATTTTCGATGGCTTGCCGATCATCGGGCAAGTCAACCAAAGTCCACACTTTGTTCTCATACATGGATCCCATCTCAGATTTCATGGCCTCAAGCCATTTTGCGGAATCTGGGCTCATCATCGCTTCCTCATAGTTCGTAGGTTCATCATGGTCTAGTAACATGATTTCCAGAACTGGGTTGCCGTACCACTCTGGTGCGGAACGTACTCTGGTTGATCTACGACGTTCAGCAGAAACTTGATCTCAAGTTTCATGATCATCATCATTAGCTTCCTCACTAATTGGTGCAGGAATCACTGGAACTAGTTTCTGTGATGTTCCACTTTCTAATTCGGGAGAAGGTACAATTACCTCATCAAGTTCTACTTTCCTCCCACTCACTTCTTTCGAGAGAAACTCCTTCTCTAGAAAGGATCCATTCTTAGCAACGAATATCTTGCCTTCGGATCTGTTATAGAAGGTGTACCCAACAGTCTCTTTTGGGTATCCTATGAAGACACATTTCTCCGACTTGGGTTCGAGCTTATCAGGTTGAAGCTTTTTCACATAAGCATCGCAGCCCCAAACTTTAAGAAACGACAACTTTGGTTTCTTGCCAAACCATAGTTCATAAGGTGTCGTCTCAAAGGATTTAGATGGTGCCCTATTTAACGTGAGTGTAGTTGTCTCTAATGCATAACCCCAAAAGCGATAGTGGTAGATTGGTAAGAGACATCATCGATCGCACCATATCCAATAAAGTACGGTTACGACGTTCGGAAACACCATTATGTTGTGGTGTTCCGGGTGGCGTGAGTTGTGAAACTATTCCACATTGTTTCAAATGAAGACCAAACTCGTAACTCAAATATTCTCCTCCAGGATCAGATCGTAGAAACTTTATTTTCTTGTTACGATGATTCTCTACTTCACTCTGAAATTCTTTGAACTTTTCAAATGTTTCCGACTTGTGCTTCATTAAGTAGATATACCCATATCTTCTCAAATCATCAGTGAAGGTAAGAAAATAATGATACCCTCCGCGAGCTTCAACACTCATTGGCCCACATACATCAGTATGTATGATTTCCAACAAATCTGTTGCTCCCTCCATAGTTTCGGAGAACGGAGTTTTAGTCATCTTGCCCATGAGGCATGGTTCGCAAGCACCAAGTGATTCATAATCAAGTGATTCCAAAAGTCCATCACTATGGAGTTTCTTCATGCGCTTTACACCATTATGACCTAAACGGCAGTGCCACAAATAAGTTGCACTATCATTATTAACCTTGCATATTTTGGCTTCAATATTATGAATATGTGTATCACCACGACCGAGATCCAACAAACTATTTTCATTGGGTGTATCACCATCGAAGGTTTTATTCATGTAAACAGTATAACAATTATTCTATGACTTTAAATGAATAACCGTATTGCAACAAATACAATCAAATCATATTCATGCTCAGCGCAAATGCCAAATAACATTTATTTAGGTTTTACACTAATCCCGAAAGTATAGGGAGTGTGCGATGATGATCATATCAATCTTGGAACCACTTCCAACACACATCGTCACTTCACCTTTAACTAGTCTCTGTTCATTCTGCAATTCTCGTTTCGAGTTACTAATTTTAGCAACTGAACCGGTATCAAATACCCAGGGGTTCCTATGAACACTAGTAAAGTACACATCAATAATCTATATATCAAAATATACCTTTGTTCACTTTGCCATCCTTCTTATCCGCCAAGTATCCAGGGCAGTTCCACTTCCAGTGACCATTTCCTTTGCAGTAGAAGCACTTAGTTTCAGGCTTGAGTTTTAGCTTTGGGTTTCTTCACGGGAGTGACATCTTGCTTGTCATTCTTTTGGAAGTTCCCCTTCTACCCCTTTACCCTTTACTTAAAACAAGTGGTCTTGTTAACCATCAACACTTGATGCTTTTTCATGATTTCTACCTTCGCCGACATCAGCATCGCGAAGAGCTCGGGAATTCCTTTCGTCATCCCTTGCATATTATAGTTCATCACGAAGTTCTACTAACTTAGAGATAGTGACTAGAGAAATTTGTCAATTACTATCTTATCTGGAAGATTAACTCCCACTTGGTTCAAGTAATTGTAGTACCCAGACAATCTGAGCACATGCTCACTTGTTGAGCTATTCTCCTCCATCTTGTAGGCAAAGTACTGTCAGAAGTCTTATACCTCTCGACACGGGCATGAGTATGAAATACTAATTTCAACTCTTGGAACATCTTATATGCTCCGTGGCGTTCAAAACGTTTTTGAAGTCCCGGTTCTAAGCCGTAAAGCATGGTGCACTTAAACTATCAAGTAGTCATCATACCGAGCTTTTGTCAAAACGTTAATAACGTCTACGTCTGCTCCTGCAATAGGTCTATCACCTAGCGGTGCATCAAGGACATAATTCTCTGTGTAGCAATGAGGATAATCCTCAGATCACGGAACAATTCCACATCATTGCTACTAACATCTTTGAACTTTGTTTTCTCTAGGAACATATAAAAAAATAAACGGGGAGCAACATCGTGAGCTAATGATCTACAACATAGATATGCTAATACTACGAGGACTAAGTTCGTGATAAATTTAAGTTCAATTTAATCATATTACTTAAGAACTCCCACTTAGATAGACATCCCTCTGGTCATCTAAATGATCACGTGATCCAAATCAACTAAACCATGTTCGATCATCACGTGAGATGGAGTAGTTTCAATGGTGAACATCTTATGTTGATCATATCTACTATATGATTCACGCTCAACCTTTCGGTTTCCAGTGTTCGAAGGCCATATCTGCATATGCTAGCCTCGTCAAGTTTAACCCGAGTATTCTGCGTGTGCGAAACTGGCTTACGCCCGTTGTATTTGAACGTAGAGCTTATCACACCCGATCATCACGTGGTGTCTCGGCGCGATGAACTTTCGCAACGGTGCATACTCAGGGAGAAAACTTATACCTTGAAATTTAGTAAGGGATCATCTTATAATGCTACCGTCGTTCTAAGCAAAATAAGAAGCATAATAAGATAAACATCACATGCAATCAAAATATGTGACATAATATGGCCATCATCATCTTGTGCTTTTGATCTCCATCTCCAAAGCACCGTCATGATCACCTTCGTCACCGGCGCGACACCTTGATCTCCATCGTAGCATCGTTGTCGTCTCGCCAACTATTGCTTCTATGACTATCGCTACCGCTTAGTGATAAAGTAAAGCAATTACATGGTGATTGCATTTCATACAATAAAGCGACAACCATATGGCTCCTGCCAGTTGCATATAACTTTACAAAACATGATCATCTCATACAAAACCGTATATCTCATCATGTCTTGACCATATCACATCACAACATGCCCTGCAAAAACAAGTTAGACGTCCTCTACTTTGTTGTTGCAAGTTTTACGTGGCTGCTACGGGCTTAGCAAGAACCGTTCTTACCTACGCATAGAAAAATCACAACGATGTTTCGTCAAGTATGTGTTGTTTTAAAATTCACAAGGACCGGGCGTAGCCACACTTGATTCAGCTAAAGTGAGAGAGACAGACACCCGCCAGTCACCTTTAAGCAACGAGTGCTCATAACAGTGAAACCAGTCTCGCGTAAGCGTACGCGTAATGTCGGTCCGGGCCGCTTCATCTCACAATTCCGCCGAAGCAAATTATGATATGCTGGGAAGCAGTATGACTAGTATCGCCCACAACTCATTGTGTTCTACTCATGCATATCATCTACGCATAGACCTGGCTCTGATACCACTGTTGGGGAACGTAGTATTTTAAAATTTTCCTACGATCATGCAAGATCTATCTACTAGATGCATAGCAACGAGAGGGGAGAGTGTGTCTACGTACCCTCGTAGACCGGGAGCGGAAGCGTCAAGTGACGCGGTTGATGTAGTCGAACTTCTTCGCGATCCAACCGATCAAGCACTGAACATACGGCACCTCCGTGTTCAGCACACGTTTAGCTTGATGACGTCCCACCAGCTCTTGATCCAGTTGAGCTTCACGGGAGAGTTTCGTCAGCACGACGTCGTGGTGACGGATATGATGTATCTACCGGCGCAGGGCTTTGCCTAAGCACTGCAACGGTATGATCGAGGTGTGTTTCTGTGGAGGGGGCACCGCACACGGCTAAAACAATTCAACTTGTGTGTCTTTGGGTGCCCCCCTGCCCCCGTATATACAGGAGCAAGGGGGGAGGCTGGCCGGCCTTCTATGGTGCGGCTAGAGAGGCAATCCTACTAGGAATAGGATTGCAATCCTAGTAGGAATAGGATTGCAATCCTATTCCTAGTAGGAGTCCACCAAGAAGGAGAGGGGGAAGGAAGGAGAGGGAGAGGGAGGGGGAAAGAGAGGCCGCGCCCCCCTCCCCTAGTCCTATTCGTACTGCCCCTAGGGAGGGGGCACGCCACCTCCTGGCTGCTGCCCTCTCTCTCCCGTATGGCCCACCAGGGCCCATCATCCCCCCGGGGGGTTCCGGTACCCCCCCCCCCGGCACTCCGGTAAATTCCGAAACTTTCCAGAACACTTCCGGAGTCCGAATATAGTCTCGGACATTCCGAGACTCCTCGTCATGTCCATGATCTCATCCGGGACTCCGAACTACCTTTGGTACATCAAAACTCATAAACTCATAATACCGATCGTCATCAAACGTTAAGCGTGCGGACCCTACGGGTTGGAGAACTATGTAGACATGACCGAGACTCATCTCCGGTCAATAACCAATAGCGAAACCCGGATGCTCATATTGGCTCCTACATATTCTACGAAGATCTTTATCGGTCAAACCGCATAAGAACATACGTTGTTCCTTTTGTCATCGGTATGTTACTTGCCTGAGATTCGATCGTCGGTATCTCTATACCTAGTTCAATCTCGTTACCAGCAAGTCTCTTTACTTGTTCCGTAACACATCATCTCGTGACTAACTCATTAGTCCTTTTGCTTGCAAGGCTTATTATGATGTGTGTTACCGAGAGGGCCCAGAGATACCTCTCCGACACTCGGAGTGACAAATCCTAGTCTTGATCTATGCCAACACCACGAATACTTTCGGAGACACATGTAGAGCATCTTTATGATCACCCAGTTATGTTGTGACGTTTGATAGCACACAAGGTGTTCCTACGGTATTCGGGAGTTGCATAATCTCATAGTCATAGGAACATGTATAAGTCATGAAGAAAGCAATAGCAGTAAAACTAAACGATCATAGTGCTATGCTAACGGATGGGTCTAGTCCATCACATCATTCTCCTAATAATGTGATCCCGTTGATCAAATGACAACTCATGTCTATGGTTAGGAAACATAACCATTTTTGATCAATGTTGTCTATGTATTCACACATGTACTAAGTTTCCAGTTAATACTATTCTAGCATGAATAATAAACATTTATCATGATATAAGGAAATATAAATAACAACTTTATTATTGCCTCTAGGGCATATTTCCTTCACAAGATCTATAGAGATAGATCGAGACGCCTCATTTGTCTTTCACAAAGCACATACCTTGATAAGATATTGAAGAAGTTCAATATGGATCAGTCCAAGAAAGGGTTCTTGCCTGTATTGCAAGGTATGAGATTGAGCACGGCTCAATCCCCGACCACGGCAGAAGATAGAGAAAAGATGAGTGTCATCCCCTATGCCTCGGCCATAGGTTCTATTATGTATGCCATTCTGTGTACCAGACCTGATGTGAACCTTGCCATAAGTCTGGTAGGCAGGTACCAAAGTGATCCCGGTATGGAACACTGGACAGCTGTCAAGAACATCCTGAAGTACCAGAAAAGGACTAAGGATATGTTACTCGTTTATGGAGGTGACTAAGAGCTCGTCGTAAAGGGTTACGTCGATGCTAGCTTCAACACAGATCTGGATGACTCCAAGTCACAAACCGGATACGTGTATATTTTGAATTGTGGGGCAGTCAGCTGGTGCAGTTGCAAGCTAAGCATTGTGGCGCATTCTACATGTGAAGCGGAGTACATAGCTTCTTGCGAAGCAGCGCAGGAAGGAGTCTGGATGAAGGAGTTCATCACCGACCTAGGAGTTATTCCAAGCGTGTCGGGCCCGATGGCTCTCTTCTGTGGAAACACTGGAGCTATTGACATTGCCAAGGAGCCCAGGTTTCACAAGAAGACCAAGCACATGAAGCGCCGTTTCAACTCCATCCGGAATTATGTTCAAGATGGAGACATAGATATTTGTAAAGTGCATACGGATTTGAATGTCGCATATCCGTTGACTAAACCTTTTCCACGAGCAAAACATGATCAACACCAGAACTCTATGGGTGTTCGATTCATCACAATGTAACTAGATTATTGACTCTAGTGCTAGTGGGAGACTGTTGGAAAGATGCCCTAGAGGCAATAATAAAGAGGTTATTATTATATTTCCTTTTTCATGATAATTGTCCGTTATTCATGCTTGAATTGTATTATCCGGAAATAGTGATACATGTGTGAATACATAGACCACAACGTGTCCCTGGTAAGCCTCTAGTTACTAGCTAGTTGATCAACAGATGGTCACAGTTTCCTGACCGTGGACATTGGATGTCATTGATAACGAGATCACATTATTAGGAGAATGATGTGATGGACAAGACCCAATCCTAAGCCTAGCACAAGATCATGTAGTTCGTAATGCTAAAGATTTTCCAATGTCAAGTATATTTTCATTAGACCATGAGGTTGTGCAACTCCCGGATATCGTAGGAATACTTTGGATGTGCTAAACGTCACAACGTAACTGGGTGGCTATAAAGGTACACTACCAGTATCTGCGAAAGCATCTGTTGGGTTGGCACGAACTGATACTGGGATTTGTCACTCCGTATGACGGAGAGGTATCTCTAGGCCCACTCGGTAAGACATCATCATAATGAGCTCAATGTGACTAAGGTGTTGGTCACGGGATGATGTATTATGGAACAAGTAAAGAGACTTGCCATGACGATATTGAACAAGGTATCGGTATACCGACGATCGAATCTCGGGCAAGTACTATGCCGATAGACAAAGGGAATTGTATACGGGATTGATTGAATCCTTGACATCATGGTTCATCAGATGAGATCATCGAGGAGCATGTAGGAACCAACATGGATATCCAGATCCCGTTGTTGGTTATTGACCAGAGAGTCATCTCGGTCATGTCTACGTGTCTCCCGAACCCGTAGTGTCTAGACACTTAAGGTTCGGTGACGCTAGGGTTGTAGAGATATATGCATGTGGTAACCCGAATGTTGTTGGGAGTCCCGGATGAAATCCCGGACGTCACGAGGAGTTCTGGCATGGTCCGGAGGTAAAGATTTATATATAGGAAGTCTAGTTTCGGCCATCGGGAGAGTTTCGGGGGTCACCGGTATTGTACCGGGACCACCGGAAGGGTCCCGGGGGTCCACCGGGTGGGGCCACCTATCCTGGAGGGCCCCATGGGCTGAAATGGGTTGGGAACCAGCCCATAGTGGGCTGGTGCGCCCCCCTTGGGCCTTCCCCCTGCGCCTAGGGTTTGGGAACCCTAGGGGTGGGGGGCGCCCCACATGACTTGGGGGGCAAGTCCCCCCCTAGGCCACCGCCCCCCTAGAGATGGGATCTCTAGGGCCGACGCACCCCCCTAGGCCCCCTATATATAGTGGGGGGAGGGAGGGCAGCCGCACCCGATGCCCTAGCGCCTCCCTCTCCCTCCCGTGACACTCCTTCCTCCTCCAGTGTTGCTTGGCGAAGCCCTGCTGGAATACCGCTGCATCCACCACCACGCCGTCGTGCTGCTGGATCTCCATCAACCACTCCTCCCCCCTTGCTGGATCAAGAAGGAGGAGACGTCGCTGCTCCGTATGTGTGTTGAACGCGGAGGTGCCGTCCGTTCGGCGCTAGGATCATCGATGATTTGGATCACGACGAGTACGACTCCATCATCCACGTTCTCTTGAACGCTTCCGCTCGCGATCTACAAGGGTATGTAGATGCACTCCCCTCTCCCTCATTGCTAGATGACTCCATAGATTGATCTTGGTGAAGCGTAGAATTTTTTTGATTTCTGCTACATTCCCCAACATGTCGCCCAAGGTGTTTTCTCAATAACCGTTTGCGATAGAAAAACCCAAATAGCAGGCTAATTATCCTATTAATAATCCATTTATTGATCTAATTGACATTTCATATTAAGCACACAATATATTTCATTTTCATAATTGAAATACATCATAGTACAACATCATATCGCATCAACACTCAGCTACCCCATTACACAGCTGCACCAACACCAAGTTTCACATGCAACATCTATAACCTTTCAAAATTAGCATCATAGATGGTACATAGACAAATGTCTCTCATCTGGAAAACTGCTGAAGCAGAAGGTAAATATTGATCCTTCATTTATGTTGAAGGTCTTTGCAACTTTAGGCCAGTGCGTGTGGATGATTGACCGTCCATCTTTCATCCTCTTCAGGAACACTTCAATATTGAACCGTGGGTGTTGCATGAATACCTTCCTTGCTTCCTAACCATACAGATGGTTTGAGAGCTAATCATCAGTGAACTTCTTTGGAAAGGCCTGAAAACAAGGATGTGCATAAATATCTTCTTCATTGTGCAGACAAAAATCTAGTTGTTTTTTGTCGCTAATTTCTTTATCCTAACAATCTTTCCAAGTTTCTTGACTTGACTGATATTCATGGACAACTCATTTCCCCATATGCAAAAAGGGTCAAACAGTGGGTCAAAACCTCTGATAGTAGGACCTACATGTGCAAGACCAAATAGTTTAAAACCTAAGTATTAGAATGGTTACTGCAATCGCACAATAATGTGCTATTAGAAAAAGGACCATGCTGTTGGAAATATGCCATAGAGGCAATAATAAATTGGTTATTATCATATTTCCTTGTTCATGAAAATCGTTTATTATCCATGCTAGAATTGTATTGATCGGAAAATCAAATACTTGTGTGGATACATAGACAACAAGATGTCCATAGTCAGCCTCTACAGGACTAGCTCGTTGATCAAAGATGGCCATGGTTTCCGGGTCATAGACATGAGTTGTCATTTGATAACGGGATCACATCATTAGGAGAATGATATGATGGACAAGACCCAAACTGTGAACGTAGCATATGATCGTGTCAGTTTATTGCTATCGTTTTCTGCATGTCAAGTATATATGTTCTTACGACCATGAGATCGTGCAACTCACTGACACCGGAGGAATACCTTGTGTGTACCAAACGTCGCAACGTAACTGGGTGACTATAATGGTGCTCTACAGTTATCTTCAAGGGTGTCTGTTGAGTTGTCATTGATCAAGACTGGGATTTGTCACTCCGTATGACGGAGAGGTATCTCTGGGACCTCTCGGTAATACAACATCACAAGAAGCTTGCAAGCAATGTGACTAAGGAGTTAGTTGCGTGATCTTGTATTACAGAACGAGTAAAGAGACTTGTCAATAACGAGATTGAACTAGGTATGGAGATACCGACGATCGAATCTCGGGCAAGTAACATACTGATAGACATATGGAACTGCACCCTATTCAAGAATTCGTCCAATTAACCAGTTAACTTGCCCATTAATCCCTACTCGTAGGGTCGCTGAGTAGCCGATAAATTGATAAATCGTCCGATTAATTGATTAAATGGCCGATTAACTTGCCGATTAGCCTATTAATCCCCTACTCACCAGGCAACCGAGCAGCTACTAGTTAACGTTTTCCTTAACAATTATGTGATTAGCTGAATCCTTGACATAGAGTTTCAACCGATAAGATCTTCGTAGAATATGTAGGAACCAATATGGGCATCCAGGTCCTGCTACTGGTTATTAACTGTAGAGGTGTCTCGGTCATGTCTGCATAGTTCTCAAACACGTAGGGTCTACACACTTAACATTTGGTGACGATATTAGTATAGTTGAATCATTATGGTGGTTACCAAGGTTGTTCAGAGTCCCGTATGAGATCCCAGACATGACAAGGAACTCCAGAATAGTCCGGAGGTGATGATTGATATATTGGACGAAGGGTATTGGAGTCCGGAAGTATTCCGGGGGTACCAGGTGATGGCTAGCATGACCGAAAGGGGTTTTGGGGCCCCCGGCAAGTGTTGGGGGCCTCATGGGCCAAGGGAACGGGGCAAACCAGCCCAATAAGGGGTTGTGCGCCCCCTCACCCCTTCCCATGGGAGCTCCTATATGCCGCCCGCGTGCGTCCGATCGTCGCAGCTTTGCTGAAGTGATGCGCACACGGGCCAGCCCAATTATCACGCAGTAGGCAAAAATTCAAAACAGAAACAACCAAATACGTGGGATCGAACCTGCGACCTCATGCAGGATTCTAGCGAGGCTATCCAGAACAGCTAGCGAAGCTGAACGATATAAACACAGTAGAAACCTTAAAGTACAATGTAAAACGACAAATCCTAAAAAATTGCATTCAACATTTTTATGATGTACATTGAACAAAATTTAAAATACAATTAACTTTTTGCAAAATATACTAAACAAAAAAAAATACTCAAAATGAATATTTTATAGTATACGTAGAACAATGTCTTAGTATACGATGAACAAAATTTCAATACACAATGAATATTTTGTAATATACATTGAACAATTTGTAACTACACATTTAACATTTTTGTGATATACACTGAACAATATTTCAAACACACTGAACATTTATGTGATATACGATGAACAAATTTTAAATATACATTAAACATTTTGAGTAATATACGCTGAACAATTTTTAACTACAAACTGATTGTTTTTGTGATATACACAAAAACAAAATTTAAATACACATTGAACATTTTCATGATATCGACGAACAAATTTTTGAATTGTGACCAATTTTTTAAAAAGTGAATAAAATTGAAAACTATGATCAAATTTTTAAATCATGAAAAAAGTTGGAATTTAAATTTTTTGAAAACAAAGGACAAAAGTAAAAACAAAAAAGTGTGAATAAAAGGGGGAAATATAAAAGAAACAGAAACAGAAAAAAGAAGAAAATAGAAACGGAAAAAAAGGAAAAGAGGTGAAACCAGAAAGCCGGTAAAATAAATCAACCAAAAAACAAAAACCGGTTTAGGGAGCTTTCTAGAAGGTTCCCAAAACCGGCTTGCCTCGCACTGCTCTAACGCCTGAAGTTGGCTGGCCCGTTTCGGGGTACTCGCTCGAGCGGCTTCTGCGGAAGAGCAACGCCTTGATGCTCCCGAGCTTCAAATAGGGATTGCCCCTTCCCACGTAGCGAGAGGAGGTGGGGGCGCCACCCCTAGGGTTCCCACCCCTTTGGCTTAGGGGGCAAGCCTCCTAAGGGGGAAAACCCATCTAGGGTTTCCCTCTAGTGGCCGCCGGCACTAGATGGGATCTCCTAGGGGCACCCCCTCTCCACCTTCCCCCTATATATAGAGAGGTAGAGAGAGGGCAGCCGCACCCTCACACGCCTTGACGCTGCCCCTCCTCTCCCGTAGCTCTTCTCCTCGTACGCGTAGTGCTTAGCAAAGCTCTGCCGCAATTCCTCCACCAACACCGCCACCACGTCGTCGTGCTGCCGGAGGACTCGAGCTACTACTTCACCTTCGCTCGCTGGATCGAGGAGGTGAAGGCGTCATCAAGCCGCACGTGTGTTGAACGCGGAGGTGTCATCCGTTCGGCACTAGATCGGAGTTCGTGGGATGGTTCGTGATTGGACCGCGAAGACGTACCACTACATCAACCGCGTTCTTGAACGCTTCCGCTTAGCGATCTACAAGGGTATGTAGATCCAATATCTCCTCTCGTAGATGTGCATCTCCTAGATTGATCTTGGGTGTTCGTAGGATTTTTTTTGTTTCCCATGCAACGTTCCCCAATAGTGGCATCAGAGCCAGGTTTGCATAGATGACATAACGAGTAGAACACAAAGGAGTTTGTGGGCGTTGATATTCAGATTGCTTCCTTCCATAGTCTTATTTTGATTTAGCGGTATTGTGGGATGAAGCGGCTCGGACCAACCTTACATGTCCACGTACATGAGACCGGTTCCATCGACAGACATGCAACTTGTTGCATAATGATGGCTGGCGGGTGTCTGTCTCTCCCACCTTAGTTGGATCGGATTCGACGAAGGCGGTCCTTGTAGAAGGTTGAATAGCAATTTTCATATCACCGTTGTGGCTTTGCGTAGGTAAGAATCGTTCTTTCTAGATACCCATAGCAGCCACGCAAAACATGCAACAACAAATTAGAGGACGTCTAACTTGTTTTTGCAGGGTATGTTGTGATATGATATGGCCAAAGACATGATGAGATATATTTGATGTATGAGATGATCATGTTTTGTAATAGTTTATCATGACTTGCATGTCGATGAACACGGCAACCGGCAGGAGCCAAATGGTTGTCTTTAATTATTGTATGACCTGCATGTCAATCATTAAATGCTTTGTAATGCTTTACTTCATTGCTAAGCGGTAGCAACAGTAGTAGAAGCATGGTTGGCGTGACAACCCCAATGGCAGCACGATGATGGTGATCATGATGATGAAGATCATGGTGTCATGCCGGTGACGAAGGAGATCATGTCGGTGCTTTGGAGATGGAGATCAGAAGCACAATATGATGGCCATATCTCGTCACTTATGATTTGCATGTGATGTTAATCCTGTTATGCATCTTTTTTTTGCTTATGAAGATGGTAGCATTATAAGGTGATCCCTGACTAAAATTTCAAGATAAAACTGTGTTCTCCCCAAGTGTGCACCGTTGCGAAAGTTCGTCGTTTCGAAGCACCATGTGATGATCGGGTGTGATAGACTGTACGTTCACATACAACGGGTGCAAGCCAGTTTTGCACATGCGAAACACTTGGGTTAAACTTGACACTACTAGGAAAAGGGCTATAGATGGGCTACTAATGGCGCACCTCACATGTGGTGCGCCACTAATATATAGCAGTGGCGCACCATGTGCAGGTGCGCCATTAGTGTGGAATGCACTAATGGCACACGGTACCAGGCACATGGTGCGCCACTAGTAACAATTTTTTTTCCAAACATACTAATGGTGCATCCAGGCACAGTGCGCCATTACTAGTTGTAACTAGTAATGGCGCACCAGCCACAGAGTGCGCCACTACTATTCTTTTATTATTATTTTATTATTCTTTTTTATTCTTTTTTTTGCAAAACTACTAATGGCGCACCGTGCCATAGTGCGCCATTACTAGTTTAAACTAGTAATGGCGCACTATTCCACAATGTGCCATTAGTATTTTATTTTTTGCAAAACTACTAATGGCGCACCACCAGCAGGTGCGCCATTAGTAACCTGGGTTACTAATGGCGCATTTGGAGGTGGTGCGCCATTAGTAACTGGGACCAACAAGATATTTTGGACAGCCACACCTACCCACTCACTTTCCCCACTTCATTCTCTCCACCTCCTACTCCAAGCTTGTCTTGGCTGCCTCCTCCTTGTCACCTCATTTCCACCATAGATTCATCCAAATTAAGTGGTTAAATTACCTTTTTTGACAGGTAAGAAAGGGTGGAAGCTATCTTTATGTTGGTCTCCCTCCAACAATGTGCACATGCACTTTTTATGGCCTAACTAGATCTATGTGTGTTCGTGGTGTTGCATATGTTTGTGGTGTTGCATATATGTTTGTGTTTGCAGGTACCGGTATTTGAAATGCTATAGTTGCCAATATTTTGCCGGAATGTTGATTCATTTCCGTTTCGGCGAGAATTTTGGCATTATGCATTCTGTTTGGTCCTATTTTTAGGGAAAGTCATGCCATATTTTTTCTTGGTTCTAAAATATCGTTTTGCTCTACCCCGTAGGCGAGCATGGTCCGCGCGATGACCGAAGGCATCGTGAATAGGTTTTTGAGCTCCGCAAAGGCCGAGATGCTTCAAAAGAACGAGACGGAGATAAGATGTCCGTGTCGAAGATGCAAGCTGAAGAGCCTTATTGCGGACCCGGATTCCGGGCAGGTGCGGGACCACCTGCTCTTGCGTGGTTTCATGGATGGCTATCGGTGGCAAGGTGATGAAGATGACTACGAAGTCGTCCATGGGGGCTGGGCAAGAAATGAGGAAGGGCAGCAAGACAACCACCGCGGCTTGGGTGGGCGAGAAGACGAAGAATCTCCAGAACATGATCACGACGGTGATGTTGTGCACAGTCATCATGTAGAAGATGCAGGACATGATGATGAGGAAGATGCCGGAGCAGATGATGGGCATGATCATGAAGATGAAGATGCCGGCGGAGCAGACGACGATGGACCATCGATGGGCTGGGTGCAGGACCCTCATATTCAAGAGCTGCTTCTCAAGCAGACGGATAACGCAAGAGCTGCCGCCCGAGAGAAAGCCAAGCTGGATCAACTGGAGATAGACGCGGTTACTCCATTGCATGAAGGATGCAGGCCCGAGGATACCCGCCTGAAAGTAACGCTCATGGCTCTGGAGATGAAGGTAAAACAGAAAATGACCGACGCATGCTTCGACGAGAACATGTCATTCTGGCACGAACGTCTTCCCAAGGGGAACAAGTGCCCGACCAGTTTCGAGGAGGCGAAGAAAATCGTGTGTCCTGTGGATTTACCGCACGTGAAATACCATGTGTGCATGAACAATTGCATCATTTATCGGGACGAGCACGCGGAGTCTACCATATGTCCGGTGTGCGGCGTCACTCGATACAAGAACAGGAAGAAAGCTCCTTGAAAAGTGGTGTGGTACTTTCCGATCACTCCTCGTCTGCAGCGGTATTTCGCGGACCCTAAGGTAGCAAAGCTCCTGCGTTGGCACACGGATAGGGAGGAGAAGAAGCGAGAAGATGACTTAAATGATCCGGAGATAAATAAAAAAGACAAGATGCTGAGTCACCCTAAGGATGCGAGCAAGTGGCAAGCGTTGAACTTTGAAGACGCAGAATTTGGGAACGATCCAAGGAACATCGTGCTGGGCGCGAGCACCGATGGAGTCAATCCGTTTGGCAGCCAGAGAAGCACACATAGCACCTAGCCTGTGTGTGGATGTACAACCTTCCCCCCTGGTTGTGCATGAAGAGGAAGTACATTCACATGAGTATGCTAATTGAAGGACCGAAACAACCAGGGAACGACATCAATTTGTATCTGGGGCTACTGAAAGAGGAGCTAGACACGCTGTGGAAAACGCCAGCCAATACGTGGGACACCGCAGAGAAAGAATATTTCCCTATGAGAGCCGCACTGCTCACGACGGTGCACGACTATCTCGGTTACGGATATGTCGCGGGGCAGCTGGTCCACGGATTTTCTGGATGCGTCAGGTGCATGGATGACACAACGTATCGCCAGCTAGATAGAGATCCCGGGTCTTCGAAAACCGTGTTCATGGGACATCGAAGGTGGCTTCGCGACGATGACCTGTGGAGAAAACGCAAGGATCTGTTCGATGGTGAAACCGAACCCCGAAGACGCCCGCGTACGAGGAGCAGCGAGGAAATTGATGAGCTGTTGAAAAATTGGAAAGATTGCCCACTGCCGGGAAAGAAGCAAAAGGCGCCAGAGCCGGGAAAGAAGCGAAAGGCGCCAGAGCCGCTATTGAAGGAATGGAAAACGAGGTTTTTTTCTGGGACTTGCCGTACTGGAAGATCCACCGTGTGCCTCACAGCCTTGATGTCATGCATATCACGAAGAACGTGTGCGAGAGTCTGCTTGGTACCCTGCTCAACATGCCAGAGAGGAACAAAGATGGGCCGAAAGCAAGGGCAGACTTGAAATCAATGGGCATCAGGGAGGAGCTTCACGCTAGTGATGATGATGATGAGGCGAAGCAGGACACAGAAAGTCGTCGCAAAGGCAAAAAGGCCAAGAAGATCGGAAATGACTACCCTCCCGCGTGCTTCACTCTAAGTCAGGAGGAGATCGAGGAGTTTTTCACCTGCCTCGTAGGAGTAAAACTTCCTTACGGTTACGCGGGGAAGATAAGCAGATACCTAGACGCAGCGAAGCTGAAGTTCAGCGGGATGAAGTCTCACGACTGTCACGTGCTGATGACGCAGATACTTCCAGTTGCAATCCGTGGGATCATGGACGCGCACGTCCATGAAACCCTATTTGGCCTATGCAACTTTTTCGACGTCATCTCTCGGAAGTCGGTTGGCGTGAGGCAACTCAGAAGGCTATAGGAAGAGATCGTGGTGATACTATGCGAGCTTGAGATGTACTTCCCGCCCGCATTCTTCGACGTTATGGTGCATCTGCTGGTCCATATCGTGGACGATATCATCCAACTCGGGCCGACGTTCCTGCACAGCATGATGCCGTTCGAAAGGATGAATGATGTCATCAAAGGATACGTTCACAACATGTCACGTCCACAGGGAAGCATAGCCAGGGGCTTTCTGACCGAAGAGTGCATCTCCTACTACCCGAATTATCTAGGCATCGAAAACCCTGTTGGTCTGCCCGTCAACAGGCACCTCGGCAGGCTCGCTGGATGGGGTCACCGTGAGGGTCGCCGCGAAATGCATGTCGACTTCGAGGGTCGACTCGCCGACTTTGAAAGAGCAAACCTAGTCGCGCTACAACACATAGATGTGGTCGATCCTTGGGTGGTAGAGCACAAAACCTTTATTGAGAAGACGTACAATGACCGAGGCCAACAGAGGACGGATGGAGATATAATCAAAAAGCACAACTCATGTTTCAGGCGTTGGTTCAAGCAGAAGCTTCTGTCGTACCCTTTACATGAGGATTCTTCCGCGGAAGAACAACTCATATTCGCCTTGTCACAGGGCGCCGAGCACAACCTGATGACCTATGAGGCGTACGATATCAACGGCTACACATTCTACACCGAGGACAAGGACATGAAGAGCGATGGTTATTAGAACTCCGGGGTAACGATGGAATCCTACACCGGTAACGACAAGGACAGATACTACGGAAGGATCGAGGAGATCTGGGAGCTGAGCTACGCTGGAGAGAAGGTCCCGATGTTCTGTGTCAGATGGGCCAAGAGCGTCCTAAAAGAAGACCGGTATTTCACCACCATGGTTATACCCGAAGCCAAATCCAAGACCGCGGGCGCAAACGTCACCGCGAAAAATGAGCCATGGGTACTGGCTTCCCAAGTTAACCAATGCTTCTTCATTACCGACCCGTCGAAGCCCAGTCTTGTTGTCGTGAGGAGAGGCAAAAGGAAGATCATCGGAATGGATGGAGTAGCCAATGAGCAAGACTTCGACAAGTACGGCGACCCAAAGATCGAACATGGACGACGATGATGAAGTAGCAGCATACACCACAAGAAGAAGCAGGCCCACCCTACCTAAAGGACGTCCGTTCCATAGAAGAACTCCATTTTCGAAAAAGAAGGGCAAGAAGATTGTGAACAGATAGCTAGCTAAGATCGATTGTATTTAAATCGTAGCCTTCATTTCTCGGTTGTATTTCATGGGCACTTTTTGAACCCTTGAATGTTTTTAAATTTCATGGACACTCGATCTCGATCCCCCTCCATCTCGATCGCTATCCCACCTCGCCAGATCTGGTCCCCCTCGCCGCCGAGCACTCCTCGCTCCACCGGCCGCCGCCGCCGACCCCCCGCACCCTCCCCTACTCCACCACCGCCGACGACACACTGCACCCTCCCCCGCTCCACCGGCCGCCGCCGCCGACCCATGAACTCATGATCTTTTCAAATAATAAATTTGATGATATTTTTTCATATTCATAAATATTTTCAAATAACAAATTTGATGATATTTTTAAAAAATTATTACTGTTTTATAAAAAAAATTACTGTTATGATTTAAACAGGTTTGAACATATTTAAAAACAAATAAGTATCAAACATCATCTTAAATGCATAAAATCAAAAATTGTGGAGCCTGGGAATCGAACCCAGGACCTCCTAGTGTGTGTGCTGCGTGCTGACCAGTCGGGCTAGTGGGCGTGTTCTGATGGAGATAGGGTTAGGTGGAATATAACCTGACCAGTCGGGCTAGTAACTAAAACAAAATACTAATGGCGCACCAGGGGGAGGTGCGCCATTAGAATCGTCGTACTTATGGCGCACTAGGTGGAGGTGCGCCATTAGTATCCCCCCCCACTCCACCTATATTCCCCGTGGCCTCTCTCCGCCTCCCTCGCCCTAGCTCGCCAGATCCTCCCCTACCCTCTCCCTCGCGCTGCCCCGATGCCACCGCCCCGACCCCCGCGCGCTGCCCCGACGCCGCCGCCCCGACCCCCGCCCGACTCCACCCCTCTCCTC
>LR738710.1:171672492-171700065 GCA_902687465.1 Secale cereale | reverse complement strand
CGCCTCCCCCCCGAGCCCCACCACTGGCCCATCAAGGAAGAGGTCGCCGCCCCATCAAGGAAGAAGGAAGAGGTCGTCGCCCCATCAAGGAAGGAGGAAGGAGGAAGAGGCCGCCGCCCCATCAAGGAAGGAGGAAGGAGGAAGAGGCCGCCGCTCCATCAATGAAGGAGGAAGAGGCCTCCCCCAAGCCCTACCTCATCGGCGGCTCCCCCAGAGGCCACAGCCTTATCCTCTCCACCCCGCCTCGCTCCTCCGCCGCTCCGCCAAGGTAAGCCACTACCCCGACCCCCTACCTCTGCTTCACCTTTTTCAAGGTTTCTCGAATGATATAGTTCTTCATATAGTTCAGCATCATATAGTTCTTTCCTTGGCGGATTAATTGAGGAAGTACTGAATTGCCTCAACATGTTGTACTGAATTGCTAGCAAAATATGTGAAGATGCTGAGGGTTAATTGAGCTGTGGAGTTCTTGTTACCAGTCCATTATTATGTATTTGAGCTGCATCCAAATTTATTTGAAGCAATAAATAGTTACTAGATTTTTCATAAGAATTAATCAAACTTGACAGATGATAAAACTAGCATTACAGCACACCACGGTATGCTTCAGATCCTAGAGATATGAGCTATGGTTGGCAGTAAATACCAAAGACCAGGAATCTTGGTGAAAGAAGAACTTGAACGAACATATCATCATCCTGGATTAGATTAGAGTTCAGACGACACACTTCATTAGTACAAGGAACTAAGTGTTCAGCAGTTGAGCAAAGCTGATACTAATAACTTCAGCTTAAACTGCGGAAAAGAGTTTTTATCTTACAACAACAACAGCAAGCCATTATCATGGTTTGTTTGCTTCTATCGACAGACACGAGACACACAACAGGATAACTAACAAAGTAGTGGCAGCGGCTCTCAACTCGGACATATTTATGACAGCTAACAGCTTTCTCACTCTCTTCTCTTCTCTAGTGCTAAATTTGTACAGTGAGCAGAGTAACTCCACCATCTTCCTCCTCTTTACAGCTTAGTCTCTCAGATTAGTCCTTTGCTTCCTCAGCTACAGAATGTACACTCTTGACAGTGCAACCAAGATTTGTATCTTATTCATGCCGGTACCGTTACTAGTCGATCTTATAGGGTTTTCGATTGTTGGGGGGAACACGCGAGCGCAAACCTAGCCACTGTTAGCTGTACAACTGCATATATAGTTCCGCCTGAACTTCAGGCGGCGGTGCATGCCGGTTGAAGCCCCTCGCGCTTCTCTGCAATCCACAAGAGCGAGGGAGACATATGGTTAGCATATGTAAGATCTTGGTGCTGAATCTGTGTATATTACCCTAAAAAAAGAATCTGTGTATATTTACTTGGTACCTGGACATGTGCGACACTATAAACTCTTTCTAAAAAAGAATCCATGTGCAACACTGTACACTCTCAAAGTCTGAATTACCAAGTGTGTGATGCACAGCAGGGTCCAGCCGTACGTGTTCTCTTTCCCAGGAAAATCTTTCTAACAAATCGACCTTATTCAGTCTGCAAGTTTGCATCACCAAAGCTACAGCAGTTGGGTGGAGCAAGTGTCTGTCTCTCTTATATATTTTGTTGTCTCTCTTATATTTCATAAATAATAAGGCCACGCATACATTTATTTTTTGTTTGTTGAAGGGAATGCAATTCTGGCTCATTTTATTGAGATAATACAGCAGGTGTTTCTCTTATATATGTGTTGTTATTAACAGTGGGTAATTAACCTAACTATTCATTTTTCCTTAGGTTAATATAAAAATGTCAAGTGGGCACACATAAATTCCTTTTACCTACTGTCTTGTATATATGTTTGAAAATGATTGCTGCTAGATGTTAATTTGCTGGTACTAGCTAGAATTTGGCACTGAAAAGCAAAAGCAAAAGCTAATTAACTGCTGGGTAATAGCACTGGTACTAGCTAGCTAAAATATGTGTTGTTATTAATAGTGGGTAATTAACCTAATTAACTGCTGGTACTAGCTAGAATTTGGCACTGAAAAGCAAAAGCTACAATTAACTGCTGGTATTAGGCATGCTTGGCATTATATATCAATTTGTCTGGTTCTTGTTTTGGTAGTAGTAGTTTGCTTTGCTTATCCATGAGTATCACTCAATTGGTGAACCTGGAGCAGCTTTTTGCTGAGTTTTATCTCCGACCATCGTGTCGTGATGATTTTGCAGGTACCCCGAGAGGCCCTTGAGTTTGCTGGAATGTCGATTAACTTCCGTTCCGGCAAATTCGGTTACTCCATATGTCCTATTTTCAGCAAAGGTCATGCTGAAATTTTCCGTGAATTTTAGCAGGACTTTGCTAAAAATAGGACATATGGGGTACTTGTGACTAATGCATTGGCCGGGGTATCTTAGTACTTAATTAAGTAGGATCAACTGCCCCTTTATTCTTGCTGCATTAAACCATAGGCGGCAATAGAGCCAAGTGATTAGGCCCAACTTAGAATTCTCCTTCCCAGCTTAGCTTTTAGGATGCCTCGGTGTCGACAAACCATAAATTATAAAACCTTGGCTTTTAGGGTGCCTCGGTGTCGATAAAAACCTAAATGATGAAAGCTTAGGCTTTTAGGGTGCCTCGGCATCGAAAAACCCTAAATGATAAAAGCTTATCTTTTAGGATGCCTCGGTGTCGACAAACCCTAAATGATGAGACCATCATCTTGTTCCTTGACAATAACCAACTTTTTGACCAAACTTTTTTCCTATTTAGTGAGAAACATGGCCCACAACGATGAGGCCGGCGGTTCGGGCAGCAAGGCATTCTGGGAGCTGTCCCAGGAGATGGAGGAACAACCTCACTTCTATGAGGACGCCACGAAAGACACCGATCCTGACAACACTGATGGTGCTGCCGAGGATGACCCCACTGATGGTGCTATCGGGGATGACACCACTGATGGTGCCGTCGAGGATGCCACCACTGATGATGGCGGCGCACGCACAGATTGCAGCCAACCGAAGAGGCAACGGAAGGACCGGCCCCGACCGTGCTCCGCACCATCAAGGAGGAATTTACTGAAGTGGACTCCGACGAGAATCCAACGGTGCCCAAACAAATAGTCAAGGGGTACTCGCTTCAGCTCGGGTGCATTCTTCGGAGGACTGTCTCGATCAACACCGAGAACCTAAGGCATAAGGACCGAGGGAATTTGCGCAACCTCCTCTTCACGAAGCTGCACAAACGATACAAGTTCCTCGCTGAATTTGAAAACACACGCCTCGCAGTGAGTAAAGTGAACAATGCCGCCCTCACGAGGATGAGCACGGCCCTGTCTACTTGGAGAAGCTCGGTGAAGAGAATGATTGACAAAGGTTTTAGTTATGAGAAGATCAAGGAGAAAAATCTTTCGATCAACGAAGATGACTACAACGAGTTCAAGATCAAGTGCGAGAGCACCGCAACCTCCGAACAAGTTAGTGGGGGAAAGAAATGCAGGAGTTGAACTTAGGGGAACACACACTTGGTCCTGGAGGTTACAGAGTGGCGGAGCCTATATGGGACAAGGAGGACACGGAGCGTGCCGAGCAAGGCCTACCGCCCCTCTTCGATAAATACGGTGACAAGCAGACCACGAACTTTGTCAGGGCCCGGTACAAGGAGGACCCGAAAACAAAGGAGCTTACCACGGATCCGAAGACCAGGGCGCTTGAGCTTGTTCTGGTAAGGAATACACCCCCGCGTAATTAGCTCCATATGGTTGCATTCTAATTAATGAAGCCAAATTTCTAAATGGTTCACATTCCTTTCGCAGGCGACTGAAAGCAGTAGCGCGGGGTCAACTCAGAGCACCCTTTGGGAAACCACTCTAAATAGGGCGTTGAATGTAATGAAAAAAAGGATAAGCTCAGTAAGCCGTCGTCAGCTGGTCGTGTGGCCGGCAAAGGCTTGTCCACAAAATGGTCGTCATACTATAACGCTGGTGGGCGAAAGGAGAAAAAGACCAGCTCGGAAAGCCAGTCGCGCGAGGTTCAAGAACTCAAGGCACAAGTTGCGCGAATTCCAGAGATTGTCCAAGAGCAAGTGCAACAACAACTGGGACCGATGCTCATCAGCATTAAGCCTACCTTGAATCAGGGGATGACGACGTGGATTGCGGGCGGCCAACAGGGGCCACCCCCGATTCCCAGCTTCACGGCCAGCAACTCGCAGAACGCGCAGGCGGGGCCATTGGTGTCTCCGACAGAGGCGGCATTGGTGTTTCCGACGCCGGCACGGGCATTGGAGCTTAATGCACCCGGGTGTACGCCGGCCGTCACCTCTCCAGCAAGCGGCCCCTCCGTCAATTGCACGCCCGCCGTTGGCGGTGCCTCAACATTAGCCGAGCTCGACGCCATCATCACGGTAACTAATTAAGCCTCTCGGCCGAGGACTTCATCTCCTTGCCTTTGACTGGGCATCTCTGACGCCCTACATGTTTTCGCAGGGAGCCGCCGACGTTCCGTGCACTCTCCTGCACTTCGTGAACAACGAGTTGGTCGATGTCGCCAAGGGCAAAATCGTTCAACCGGGCAACCCCGTGTTCCACGGTAATCCGATGCCACCCACCTTGTATAGGGTTCAACTGGTTCAGGTGCTGCCAGGCTGCGACGAGTTGTTACCTCCGATTCGACCCGTCGGGGCCGATGAAGATGATGTGATGACCCTCAGCGCCTGCCTAAGCTGGCCCCTGCTTTGGCCGAAGAGCCAGATTCATTTGGGGGCGGGGGACACCGCCCCAAAGACAACACTGCCAGTCGTGTCGGCGCCAAGCCATGGCAAGACCGCCGCAACGGTGCCGGACATCCCTATGGCACTGGATCCGAACATGCATATGGCATAGGATCCGAACAACGACGACAACAACGACGATGATACATTTGCCAACGTCGATAAGTACTTTGCCGATCATGGGTACGATGGCGAATTCATGGGGCCTCCTTCTCAAGAACCCAACCCTACAAAAGACGTGCGCGATCTAGCTGGTACCGCGGAGAAACCAAGTTGCAACAGGCGTCGTCTGGCGTTCAATTCTCAGGAGAGGCCTCCAGCTGCCGACTTCACCGAGCCTCAGATAGTCGAGGTGCGAAATATGATCAGCCCCAACACACTCAAGAAGGCGGTCAGTGAGCAGAACTCGGTCCCATTACAGGAGAAGAAGAAGGCACGGAAAAGAAAGAGTAACAAGGGTGCGAGCCAGCCGGCACCGAGTACGATCCGTGCTCAGGACGGGCCACCTTCACCTAAGGATATAATGAGGAGGGTGCATGTGGCGGGTAGGCCGATGCTACCGAGTAATATGCTCAATGCTGCAACCGGTGCTATGCTGAGTCTGCATGACAATGTTCCTTCTTTGGAGAAGCGGTGTCTCAGAGAGAAGGATGTGGCATACCCGGTTTTCGCGGCCAAGGTGCCAGAGGGCAAGGGCTTTGTGGATAACTCCATCGGGTGTACGATCGTCTTGCGGTTTGATGACATATTCACTATGTTTAACCTTCATCCGCTGCACTACACCTTCGTTTGGCTATTTTCATTGAGTATGGAGATGCGGATCATTAGAGACAAGACCCCCGGACATCGTGATAGTCGACCCCTTCTACATGCGTGCCAAGATCTTGGGCAGCGCTGGGGACCGGCAAGTCGCGAGTTCTTACCTCGAAGGCGTCAGTCTGGCAAACCGAGAAAAGGATAACTTCCTCGTGCCTTACTTTCCTGAGTAAGTCGTCCACTCAACCGCCCCATAACATATGATTTCTTAGATTTCGATCGTTTTTCTTTTAACATTCCGTGTTTTGTGCAGTGACACACATTGCACACTCATCCTCCTAAGCCCGAAATATTCCATGGCCACGTATTTTGACTCGGACCGTCAGTCGAAGGTAGACTACACAAATGTCAAGAAAGTTCTTGATGATGTTCTCCCCGGCTAAGCCAAATCTGGAGGCACCTTCATTAGGACAGTTCCTAAGTATGGCAAGCACATGTTCGCCCACAATACGACTTTCTGCTATGTCAAGCAGCCGCCTGGCGGTCAGAAGGGTGCCTACTACGCCATCCATCACATGCGGGCGATGGTACGGGACCATCATCACCTTCTGCTACCAGATAAACTCAAAGATTGGCCCGCGAGCGTGTCGGCAATCTAGGACGCGGACATCAGACAAGAATGCTTTCACATCCAGTCGGAGTTTGCGGAATCATCCATCAAGATGTCCTTTGTACCTCGGGGCAGTTCTATCTCAGAAATCAACCGTCCAACAGTGACATAGACAGAATGCTACAAATGCAGGCTGACAACACCCGCGATTTCATGACTCCCATGATAGACGGCGGCTTCATCCACGCTCCGGTCCCTTGAGTCAAGTCGAAAGTAGTGATGATGTGTCTAGTTCTGAAACATCGATTGGCTCATGTTGTAATTAAACTTTAATGAACTTGTAGTATGTCTCTTTGGTTTCGACAGTCGTTCAACTTAGATGTAATCGATGCTATTAATGTCTTGCTTTTCTCTTCCGATCGTTTTGTTGCATACTTATATGTTGCTCATGTATTGTCTGTGAATTGGTACTAACGTTTCGTTTGGCTAGTGCATAGCGATGCTGTCGTATGTCGTGTACAAGGGTAAGGTTCCCGGAGTCTACGACGACTGGGAGGAGTGTCGGAGACAGGTTCACCGTTTCAGTGTAACAGTTACAAAGGGTACACCACTAGGGCGGAGGCGGAATCTAGATACGCGCGCTATCTAGCAGGAGAGGGGAAGGAGCGTTGGAGGAACCGAAAGAAGACGAGTTTCATCGCGATGATGCTCATCGTGATGACCGCAGCTCTCTTCTATGTGATGGTAGTTTAGATGATCGATATCGACTTGTAATGTGAAGACAAACTCGCTACTCGTGGTCTCGAGACTTGTAATATAATGTTCTATCTTTGTTTGGTCTTTTGAATTCGGAGACTAATATGATGAATTGTATTCGGAGACTAATATGATGAATTGTATTCAGAGACTAATCTTCTATTGTATTTGATGAATCTGCTATTGCTGTGTGCTGCTGTCTATATTCTGTCCAATAATACATTTTGTAACCTCTGCAAAAATCAGAAAAGTAAAAAAAAAACCTAATATTCATACTAATGGCGCATCACACCATAGTGTGCCATTAGTATGCCAAAGGATACTAATGGCGCATCACCCAACAGTGCGCCATTAGTATGCCAAAGTTACTAATGGCGCATCACACAAGAGTGCGCCATTTGTATGCCAAAGCACCTGAGTATATATGGCCCCCTGGGAGGCATACTAATGTAGCGACCAGACCTCAAACAGTCCGATCTTTGTGCATCAGTGTCATCCCTGGATCAGTAATGCTAACACACACAGTACTTGAAGGATTTATAACATAGTAGCAATCACACACTTATTACATCGATAGTTCCAACGATGAACGTATTACAATAAATATGGCTTAAGGCCATCTAACACGATAACAACGGAAGGCTTGGAAGATAAGTGAGTCTATAAACTCCAACGGCATCACTGAGTATAGAACCACAACCTATAAGGCACCTTACTCGTCGTCTGAAAAGTCTGCAACATGAATGTTGCAGCCCGAAAACGGGTCAGCACATGGAATATGCTGGCAAATTAACACATAGAGAGTAACAAAAGTAAAGCTATACTATATGCAATATGGCTGGTGGAAAGCTCTATGGTTACAGTTTTTGCGTAAAGCCAGTTTTTCCCTACTGCAAAGGAATAGATTTTTATTAACTATCATGGTAGTTGAAACATCGTTGAGAAGATAGACATCCTCTCAACCCCAATTAATAATCATCATTAAACCCAACATTTTTAATTAAAGTAACATGATGAGATTCACATGATATCCAAGTACTAGATACTCAAGAGATCCATAACCGGGGACACGGCTAATCATGATCAGTTTGTACACTCTGCAGAGGTTTGTGCACTTTTCCCCACAAGACTCGATCGCCTCCGTTTAATTTCTCGCACTGCATGGTGTTTGAGAAACGGATGACCGAGACACAGTCTTTACGAAGAGGTCCCCTTAACCGATAGATAGGCTGGTACACCTACAATCCCTCTACATCTGCTAGCCCATCACGGAAAGGTTTCCCACAACTCACTCAACTATGCCAGAGCCCATATTGGCATGTGGCTGCACACGGAAGTTTCTAGTATGAATAATCTCATGATCCCTTTGAGAATGGGTGGCGGTCCAAAAGAAAACAGACAATCACTGGAATACCCAGGTGCCTCAATCCACCCAGATGTGTGTTAAAGTTGTCACCTTAAGTTGAACCATTAATTAACAAACTCACATTTGTCATGGATGCACTCACCCAATCCACGCCTACGAGCATAGCATAACCTATTTGCAAACGTAGAAGTAACTCCCGAAGGTTTGAATGTAATGCAGGTAATAGGTACTACCTCAATCTACTTACCAGTCCCACATGTTAAATAGCTCCTACTCATGCAATGTGTGAGGGTTTGACTAATGCAATGAAAACTGGGTATTTGGAAAGTATGATCAAAGACTTACTTGCCTTGCTGATGATCCGTGAAACCTAGAGATTCAAAGTAGCAAGCGGCGCACTCCGGGTACTCTATCGCAAACAAACGAGAACACAATAAGTACTTTAACTAATGCACGGGTAGAACTCAAATAAGAGATCTAACCAGAAGGTTCAACTTCAGAACTCCGGTTTGCAAAAGAACAAACAAAAGAAAGCAACGAAGACAAACAGCGTAAGAGAAAACAACTACCGAACCAATCTGGACCTAAGTCCAAATTTAACAGAGGCAAACGCTTGAGTGAGTAGGTTAAACGGAAAGAGAATTTCGAGATGAAACTCCAGGCGCTTGAATTACCTGATTCCGATAAACGAGCGAAAAGATAAACTAAAACGAAGAACGGATCAGAGATCGCGATCAGAAAATAAACTAAGGAAAAGAAAACTAAAACAGCTTAACGAACGGACGTTCGTCAGCTGAGACTAAACGACGAACTCGTTCATTAGAACGAACGAACGGGTGAACACTCTCTAATTAACTAAAGCGGAAAAGAAAAGAAAAAAAACCGATCTAGTAAATAAAAAACGAACTAGGGTTCTAAAAGAAAAACCGGTGGGTTTCCTCCGAAAACCGGCGACGGTGGCTACCTCGTCGAACGGCCGGCAGGGGCGGCGGTGGTGCACTGCGGGGCTGCGGCGGTGGGGGTGGTGGTCGCGGCGGCGGCGTGCTGCGGCAGCGGCGGTGCTCGCGGCGGCAGGGCGGTGGCTCGCGGCGGTGTGCGGCGGGGCGTGCGGCGACGGCGGCGATGTGCGGCAAAGGCAGGGGCGGCTATATATAGGGGGGAGGCGGCTTAGAAGCTTGGGGGAGGGGGCAAGCAAACGGCGGCGGCGGCGGCGTCGGAGTCCGACCCAGCCACGGCGGGGCTCGGCAGGGAAGGCGGTGCGGCGGGCTGGGCCTGGCTCGGCTGGGCTTCGGCCCAGTCGGGTCGGCCCCGGTGCTACGAAGAAAGAAAAACTCTAGAAAAATAAATAAAAATCTAAAATTGCCAAAACAAATTTTCACCAACTAAATAGAATATTTAGAACAAGATGAACATTTTCTTGGCACTAAAATGCATTTTTTGAAAACATGCAATTTTTCCTAATTCAAATAAAACTCCAAATAGAACTTATTTGATTTTTTATTAAATCTTCCGTATTTCTTTGTTTTTGGGAGAGTCATTTTACTCCCTCTCTCATATTTTCATGATAGAAATACTTGATGATAAAATAAATAAAATCAAATGATCCTATTTTCAAAATTTGAGAAACCTCAAATATGAAAATATTGAAATCCCCAACTCTCTCCGAGGGTCCTTGAGTTGCTTAGGATTTTCTTGGATCCAGCAAAATCAAGAGATTATGATATGCATGATGATCTAATGTATAACATTCCAAATTGAAAATTTGGGATGTTACAAACCTACCCCCCCTTAAGATGAATCTCGCCCTCGAGATTCGGGTTCGCTAGAAAATAGGTGAGGGTGGTCCTTCCACAGGTCTTCCTCTCGTTCCCAGGTGGCTTCATCCTCGGTGTGGTGACTCCACTGAACCTTGCACAACTTGATAACCTTACTGCGGGTGACTCGGCTGGCATACTCAAGAATCTTGACTGGTTTCTTTTCATAGGTCAAATCGCTGTCCAGCTGAATAGCTTCCAATGGCACAGTATCCCTCAGCGGTATCTCAGCCATCTCTGCGTGGCATTTCTTCAACTAGGAAACGTGGAATACGTCGTGAACTCCTGACAATCCTTCAGGCAGTTCCAACTTGTAGGCTACTTCTCCCATACGTTCCATAATCTTATATGGTCCTACAAAACGTGGCGCTAGTTTTCCCTTAACTCCAAAGCGCTTAACTCCTCGAAGTGGAGATACTCGAAGGTAAACTCTGTCTCCGACTTCGTAAACGATCTCCTTGCGTTTTGAATCCGCGTAGCTCTTCTGCCTGGACTGAGCTATCTTGAGCCTATCGCGAATCAACTTCACCTTCTATTTTGATTCCTTGATCAGATCTGGCCCAAACAACTGGCGGTCTCCAACTTCGTCCCAAGACAACGGAGTCCTACACCTCCTTCCGTATAACGATTCGAAAGGGGCCATCTTCAAGCTGGTTTGATAACTGTTGTTGTAAGAAAATTCGGCATACGACAAATTGTCGTCCCAACTAGATCCATAATCTAGGGCGCAGGCTCTCAACATATCTTCCAAAATCTGATTGACTCTTTCAGTCTGTCCATCTGTCTGCGGGTGAAAAACTGGTACCCAAAGTTTCGTGTAACTAATTCCAGAACTTTGAGGTAAACTGGGTTCTTCTGTCGGATACGATGCTCCTCGGAACTCCATGCAGACATACGATTCTGGTCATGTATATCTTTGCCAACTTTGCACTGGTATAAGTTGTCTTTACGGGGATGAAATGAGCTACCTTCGTCAAATGATCGACTACTACCCAAATCGAGTCATAGCCAGAACGAGTTCTGGGTAATCCCGTAATAAAATCCATACCTAGCTTATCCCACTTCCATTCGGGTATTGGCAATGGTTGTAGCAATCCTGTCGGCTTCTGATGTTCTGCCTTCACTCTCTGACATACATCACAAACTGCTACATACTCCACAATATCCTTCTTCATACCGGTCCACCAGAAAATATCCTTCAAATCCAAATACATCTTAGTATTTCCTGGGTGAATCGAGTATGGTGAATCATGGGCCTCCTATAGAATCAACTTCCTAATCCCCGGGTCATTAGGCACATAAATGCGGTCCTCAAACCATAAGGTGTCGTGCTCATCCTCACGAAATCCTTTAGCTTTTCCTTCATTCATCCTCTCCTTTATAGAGGCAACCTCCTTGTCAGTTTTCTGTGCTTCTCTGATTTTATCCATCAGGGTAGACTAGATCTCTAGTGTTGCTACATAGCCTCTCGAAACTATTTCCAAACATAGTTCTCGTAAGTCCTCGGCTAACTCCTTCGGTAAATCCTCCGTCATTAGGGTATTGACATGGCTCTTACGGCTTATCGCATCGGCTACTACGTTAGCCTTTTCGGGATGATAATGCAATCTCATGTCGTAATCCTTAATGAGTTCCAGCCATCTCCTTTGCCTGAGATTCAGCTCCTTCTGAGTGAATATATACTTCAAACTCTTGTGATCCGTATATACTTCACAATGGTTTCCGATGAGAAAATATCTCCAAGTCTTCAATGCATGCACTACGGCTGCTAACTCCAAATCATGAGTGGCATAGTTCAACTCATGAGGTTTCAGTTGTCGTGAAGCATATGAAACAACTCTTCTTTCCTGCATAAGAACTGCTCCAAGTCCTCGACGTGAAGCGTCGCAGTACACCTCATAATCCTTATGTTGATCTGGTAGAATCAACACAGGTGATGAGACCAAACATTTCTTTAATTCCTGGAAACTGGCCTCACATTATTCTGTCCAACTGAACTTAGTGTCCTTCTTTAACAACTCTGTCATTGGTTTCGCAATCCTCGAGAAATTCTCAACAAATCTCCGGTAGTATCCTGCTAGTCCAAGAAAACTTCGGATCTCTCCAACTGTTGTCGGTGCTTCCCAATGTGTCACAGTGTCCACCTTGGCGGGATCTACTACTATTCCTTCTCCGGATATAACGTGTCCGAGAAATCCAACTTCCTTCAACCAAAACTCGCATTTGCTAAACTTGGCATACAACTGATGTTCTCTGAGCGTCTCCAATACCAAACGCAAATGCTCTGTATGTTCATCTTCATCCTTTCAGAAGATCAATATATCATCTATGAACACCACGACAAACTTATCCAAATCCTCCATAAACACTTTGTTCATCAGGTTCATAAAGTATGCTGGTGCGTTAGTCAGACCAAAAGACATAACGGTATACTCGTACAACCCGTACCTAGTGGTAAAGGTCGTCTTAGGTATATCCTGCTCTCTAATCTTCAATTGATGGCTACCTGATCGCAGATCGATCTAGGAAAATACCTTAGCTCCTTGCAATCTATCGAACTGATCATTGATCATCGGTAGTGGGTACTTGTTCTTGATCGTTACTTCATTCAGTCCTTGGTAATCAACAACCATTCTTAACGACCCGTCCTTCTTCTCCACTAGAAGTACTGGCGAACCCCAAGGCGAAGAACTTGGGCGTATGTAACATTTATCCAATAACTCCTTAATCTATTTCTTAATCTCCTCCAAATCCTTTGCGGGCATCCTGTATGGTCTCTTAGAAATTGGCCCTGTGCCAGGCAAAAGCTCAATCAAAAATTCTATATCTCTATCCGGTGGCATGCCAGGTAACTCCTCTGGGAACACATCTGGATAATCCTTCACTACTGGCACTTCCTCCTGAACAACTCCCGTGAGAGAATGTACTTGAGTCCTTATAGGCGAATGCCTAGATACATACTTAATCCTTTTTCTCTTCGGGGTGGTGAGAAAAATAGACTTACTGGCACAGTCAATGTTACCTCCATACTTCGATAGCCAATCCATACCTAAGATCACATCTAATCCTTGTCACTCCAGGACTATTAGGTCAGAGGGGAAAGTGTGGTGTCCTATGGTCAACGGTGTCTGAAAACATCCTTGGTGTGCCATATACTCTGCTCCTGGTGAACTTATTAACATGCGGGTCTTAAGAACTCGGGTGGACATCCTATGTCTATTTACGAATCCCCTTGAAATGTATGAATGCGATGCACCAGTATCGAAAAGAACTATTGCGGTAAATGTCTTAACAAAAAACTTACCGACAACAGCATCTGGTTGCTCTTCTACCTCCTCCACAGTCACGTGGTTCACTTGTCCTTTGTTGAACGGGATGGGCTTCTTCGCGGCGCTTCCATTGCCGTTCCCATTCTTAGCTTCTGGGCAATCATTGGCATAATGTCCATTCTTCCCGCACTTGTAACAGGTGACATGGCTGAAATTCTTCTTGGTGGGTGTGGACAGGGTAGGGCGGCTCTGGTTACTACTTGCTCCATTCCCATTTCCATTCTTAGTGCCATTATGATTGTGTGAGCTACCTCCTCCATGGGTATGTTGGAATTGTCCTACCGTTTTAGGGGTAAAACGAGGCTTCTGCTGAGCTCCAGAATTATACTTTCCATGTCCATACTTCCTCTTGCGACTTTCAATCTGTTGGTGCTTCCTTTCAATCATTAGAGCGCGATCAACCAGCTCCTGGTAGTTATTGAAAGTTGCCACCATCAACTGTACACTCATCTCATCATTCAGCCCTTCCATGAATCTCTCCTGCTTAGCGGCATCTGTGGCCACATCATCTGGGGCATAATGAGATAAGGTACTAAACTCATCCACGTACTGAGCCACAGTACGGTTGCCTTGGCGCAAATTGCGAAACTCCTGCTTCTTCATACTCATAGCTCCAGTTGAGACATGGGCGGTATGAAAAGCTTGCTGAAACTGATCCCAAGTCACATTGGCTATGGGAAAAGTGGTTGTGTAATTCTCCCACCATGCTGCGGCTGGTCCAGAAAACTGATGTGCGGCAAAACGCACCTTCTTAGCATCTGAGCAGTTAGCAGTGGTCAAATCCCTTCCAATCTTGCACAGCCAGTCATCAGCAACTATTGGTTCAATGCTGCTAGCAAACACCGGTGGTTGTAACCTTAAGAAACGGGTCAGGTTATCCACGGGTGGTGGTGGTGGAGGGTTGTTGTTGTTGTTGTTCTGGTTGTTCTGAGTGTTCTGGACAAGAAGTAGCATCAATGTGTTCTGCTGTTGGATCAACTGAGTGAGCTCAAGGGGAAACTCAAATCCGGGCTCACGTCTTGGAGGCATCTGATGGCTGTAGAGGGAAGATATTAGAATAGAAAAGAGGTCTAAGGGAAATCACTACCCAATGCACATGAGGCAAACACAAACATTATCACACCAATATCAATTTCAAGCAAGGGCTTACACGGATCTAATCGTTACAAAAGTGCTCTAAGTCTACTAAATGGGAAAACTACTGGTCATAGGGAGGTCTTCTAGAAATTTTGATCGGCAGAGGATTCCATGATGTCCGCTCCAGCTTCATCTTCATAGTCCTCATCATCACTATCATCGGGGTCTGAGTTTTTGTCGTCAATGATGATGTAGTCTTCAGGTGGAATCTCCTTTGGTTCTTCTTCCTCTTCTCCCATGAGTATTCCTAACTTCCGTGTCAAATCATCATTCTTCTCCACAAGTATTAACATCTCCTCTTTGTATCCATCGCGTGTAGACTTGAGTTCTTCTTCTAACTCCAAGTTTCTGGTTAGCGCTTTCTTCAAATCTATCATCCCTGCACACATCTGGTGCTCCTGGCGACGAATGTGCTGGTTTAACTCTTGAATGAACGAGGCCATAGACATGTCCTTCCGGGTGTTGATCATGTCCCACCGCTCATCTCTACGTCCACAAATCTGGTAGATGGTGTCCTTTAGCTCCTGCTTATAGATTTCTCCAATCCTTCCCATAGCGATGTGGGCTGCCATGCTCCTGCCTAGGCTCCATGTAGGCGCATTAAAGGAAAATTCTATGGGGGCGGTGACGGGCTTGAACGTCCTTCCTGGAACTTGAGCTTGAATCAACGAGCGCTCCTCTTTATGTAAAGTGGCGTTGTAGGTTCCGGTGAAACTTGGTAGTCTGATGTTCAGATATCTGGTGACTTCCTTCAGGTGTCGTCCAAATGGTGTATCTTCATCAGGTTCCGTGAATTTGTTCCTTGCATCCACCATCCTAAAAGAGTAGAAAAGATGAGGAGTCAGAAAAGAGAAGAGTGGTAATGCTCTAGGGTTTTAGCTTAGTGGTCGTGTCCTACAGTCAGCGTGTGCTCTGATACCATCTTGTAGCGACCAAACCTCAAACAGTCTGATCTCTGTGCATCAGTGTCATCCCTGGATCAGTAATGCTGACACACACAGTACTTGAAGGATTTATAACAGAGTAGCAATCACACACTTATTACATCGATAGTTCCAACGATGAACTTATTACAATAAAAATGGCTTAAGGCCATCTAACACGATAACAGCGGAAGGCTTGGAAGATAAGTGAGTCCATCAACTCCAATGGCATCACTGAGTATAGAACCACCACCTATAAGGCACCTTACTCGTCGTCTGAAAAGTCTGCAACATGAACGTTGCAGCCCGAAAACGGGTCACCACATGGAATATGCTGGCAAAGTAACACATGGAGAGTAACAAAGTAAAGCTATACTATATGCAATATGGCTGGTGGAAAGCTCTATGGTTATAGTTTTGGCGTAAAGCCAGTTTTTCCCTACTGCAAAGGAATAGATTTTTATTAACTATCATGGTAGTTGAAACATCGTTGAGAAGATAGACATCCTCTCAACCCCAATTAATAATCATCATTAAACCCAACATTTTTAATTAAAGTAACATGATGAGATTCACATGATATCCAAGTACTAGATACTCAAGACGTCCATATCCGGGGACACGGCTAATCAGGATTAGTTTGTACACTCTGTAGAGGTTTGTGCACTTTTCCCCACAAGACTCGATCGCCTCTGTTTAATTTCTCGCACTGCATGGTGTTTGAGAAACGGATGACCGAGACACAGTCTTTCTGAAAAGGTCCCCTTAACCAGATAGATAGGCCGGTACACCTACAATCCCTCTACATCTGCTAGCCCATCACAGAAAGGTTTCCCACAACTTACTCAACTATGCCAGAGCCCATATTGGCATGTGGCTGCACACGGAAGTTTCTAGTATGAATAATCTCATGATCCCTTTGAGCCTAGGTGGCGGTCCAAAAGAAAACAGCCAATCGCTGGAATACCCAGGTGCCTCAATCCACCCAGATGTGTGTTAAAGTTGCCACCGTAAGTTGAACCATTAATTAACAAACTCACATCTGTTATGGATACACTCGCCCAATCCACGTCTACGAGCATAGCATAACCTATTTGCAAACGTAGAAGTAACTCCCAAAGGTTTGAATATAATGCAGGTAATAGGTACTACCTCAATCTACTTCCCAGTCCCACATGTTAAATAGCTCCTACTCATGCAATGTGTGAGGGTTTGACTAATGCAATGAAAACTGGGTATTTGGAAAGTATGATCAAAGTGTTACTTGCCTTCCTGATGATCCGCGAAACCTAGAGATTCAAAGTAGCAAGCGGCGCACTCTGGGTACTCTATCGCAAACAAACAAGCACACAATAAGTAGTTTAACTAATGCACGGTAGAACTCAAATAAGAGATCTAACCAGAAGGTTCAACTTAAGAACTCCGGTTTGCAAAAGAACCAACAAAAGAAAGCAACGAAGACAAACGGCGAAAGAGAAAACAACTACCGAACCAATCTGGACCTAACTCCAAAATTAAGAGAGGCAAACGCTTGAGTGACTAGGTTAAACGGAAAGAGAATTTCGAGATGAAACTCCAGGCGCTTGAATCACCTGATTCGGATAAACAAGCGAAAAGATAAACTAAAACGAAGATCGGATCAGAGATCGCGATCAAAAAATAAACTTAGGAAAAGAAAACTAATACAGCTTAACGAACGGACGTTCGTCAGCTGAGACTAAACGACAAACTTGTTCGTTAGAACGAACGAACGGGTGAACGCTCTCTAATTAACTAAACCGGAAAAGAAAAGAAAAAAACCGATCTAGTAAAAACGAACTAGGGTTCTAAAAGAAAAACCGGTGGTTTTCCTCCAAACCGACGGCGGCAGCTACCTCGTCGAACGGCCGGCGGCGGGCAGCGGTGGTGCGCTGCGGGGCTGCGGCGGTGGTGGTGGTGGTGGCGGAGGCGGCGTGTTGCGGCGGCGGTGGCGTACAGCGGCGGCAGCGACTGCAGCGGCGGCGGGGCGGCGGCTCGCGGCGGTGAGCGGCGGGGCGTGCGGCGACGGCGGCGGTGTGTGGTAGAGGCAGAGGGGCGGCTATATATAGGGGGGAGGGGGCTTAGAAGCTTGGGGGAGGGGGCAAGCAAACCGCGGCGGCGGCGGCGTCGGAGTCCGACCTGGCCACGGCGTGGCTCGGCGGGGAAGGCGGTGCGGCGGGGCTGGGCCTTGCTCGGCTGGGCTTTGGCCCAGTTGGGTCAGGTCCTCTTTTTTTTTTAAATTACGCCGGCGCTACGAAGAAAGAAAAACTCTAGAAAAAGAAATAAAAATCTAAAATTGCCAAAACAAATTTTTACCGTCTAAATAGAATATTTAGAACAAGATGAACATTTTCTTGGCACTAAAATGCATTTTTGAAAACATGCAATTTTTCCTAATTCAAATAAAACTCCAAATAAAACTTATTTGATTCTTTTATTAAATCTTCCGTATTTCTTTGTTTTTGGGAGAGTCATTTTACTCCCTCTCTCATATTTTCATGACAGAAATACTTGAAGATAAAATAAATAAAATCAAATGATCCTATTTTCAAAATTTGAGAAACCTCAAATATGAAAATATTGAAATCCCCAACTCTCTTCGAGGGTCCTTGAGTTGCTTAGGATTTTCTTGGATCCACCAAAAGCAAGAAATTATGATATGCATGATGATCTAATGTATAACATTCCAAATTGAAATTTTGGAATGTTACAACTAATGGCGCACCGTGGGCTATACTAATGGCGCACCTGTGGTGCGCCATTAGTATACCAGATACTAATGGCGCACCACTGGTGCGCCTTTAGTAAAAAATACTAGTGGCGTGGTACTAATGGCGCACCAGTAGTGTGCCATTAGTAGGCAAAACTAGTGCACCATTAGTAAGCGTTTTCCTAGTAGTGTGACGAGCCTAGCATTTACAGACATGGCCTCGGAACACAAGAGACCGAAAGGTTGAGCATGAGTCATATAGAAGATATGATCAACATGGAGATGTTCACCATTGAAACCACCTCATCTCACGTGATGATCAGACTTGGGTTGGTGAATTTGGATCATGTTACACTCGGACAACATGGAGACATGGCCTTTTCCTAGTAGTGTGACGAGCCTAGCATTTACAGACATGGCCTCGGAACACAAGAGACCGAAAGGTTGAGCACGAGTCATATAGTAGATATGATCAACATGGAGATGTTCACCATTGAAACCACCTCATCTCACGTGATGATCAGACTTGGGTTGGTGAATTTGGATCATGTTACACTCGGACAACCGGAGGGATGTCGATTTGAGTGGGAGTTCTTAAGTAATAAGATTAATTGAACTCTTTTGCCATGAACAATAGCTCGCAATGTAGCTCCCTGTTTTAATACGTTCCCAGAGAAAGACTAAGTTGAAAGATATTGTGAGAAATTATACGGACCAGGTTCATAATCTGAGGATTGTCCTCACAGCTGCACAGACGGCTTATGTCCTTAATGCACCGCTCGGTGTACCAACCCCTCAAGCATCGTCTGTGGATGTTGTGAACATCTGACAGACACGTTTTGATGACTACTTGATAGTTTAGTGTGCCATGATTTACCGCTTAAAACCGGGACTTCAAAGGTGTTCTGAACATCGTGGAGAATATAAGATGTTCTAGGAGTTGAAGTTTATTTTTTGTGAAAAATGCCCAGATCGAGAGGTATGAGACCTCCAATAAGTTCTTAACCTGTAAGATGGAGGAGAATAGCTCAGCCAGTGAGCAAGTACTCAGAATGTCTGGGTGCTACAATCACTTGAATCAAGTGGGAGTTAATCTTCCAGATAAGATAGTGATTGACAGAGTTCTCCGGTCACTATCAGCAAGCTGCTAGAACTTCGTGATGAACTATAACATGAAAGGGATGGAGATGGTTCCGGAGTTGTTCGCGGTAGGCCGAGAAGGTAGAAATCAAGAAGGAGCATCAAGTGTTGATGGTTAACAAGACCACTGGTTTCAAGAAGGGAACCTTCATGACTAGCAAGCCAGTTGCCGCTCCAATGAAGAAACTCAAGGTTGAACCCAAACCCGAGACCAAGTGTTTCTATTGTAAGGTGAACAAGCACTGGTAGCGGAACTACCCCAAATACTTGGTAGATAAGAAGGTTGGCGACTTCAACAAAAGTATATTTGATATACGTGTTATTGATGTGTACCTTACTAGTACTCCTTGTAGCACTTGGGTATGAGATACCGGTTCAGTTGCTAATATTAGTAACTCGAAACAAAATCCGCGGAATGAACGGAGACTAGCTTAGGGCGAGGTGACGATGTGTGTTGGAAGTGATTCCAAGGTTGATGTGATCACCATCGCACGCTCCCTCTAACTTCGAGATTAGTGTTGAACCTAGATAAATGTTATCTGGTGTCTGTGTTGAGGCACAAACATGATTAGATTGTGTTTATTGCAATACAGTTATTCGTTTAAGTCAGAGAATAATTGTTATTCTATTTACATGAATAATACATTCTATGGTCATGCACCCAATGTGAATGGTTTATTGAATCTCGATCGTATTGATACACATGTTCATAAATATTGATGCCAAAAGATGTAGAGTTGATGATGATAGTACCACTTTCTTGTGGCACTGTCGCTTAGGTCATGTTGGTGTGAAGCGCATGAAGAATCTCCATGCTAATGGACTTTTGGAGTGAGTTGATTTTGAATCACTTGACACATGCGAACCACTCATGGGCAAGATGACTAAAACCCAGTTTTCTGGAACAATGGAACGAGCAAGTGTCTTTCTTGAAATCATACATGCTGATGTGTGCGATCCGATGAGTATTAAGGCGCACGATCGATATTGTTATTTCCTCACGTTCATCGATGATTTGAGTAGATATGGTATATTTACTTAATGAAGCGTACGTCTAAAATGTTTGAAAGGTTCAAGCAATTTCAGAGTGAAGTTGAGAATCATTGTAACAAGAAGATCAAATTCCTATGATCTGATCAAGGGGAGGAGTATCTGAGTTATGTGTTTGGCAATCACTTAAGATAATGTGGAATTGTTTCACAGTTGATGCCACCTGGAACACCACAGCGTAATGGTGTGTCCGAACGTCGTAGTCGTACCTTATTGGATATGGTGCGTTCTATGATGTCTCTTGCAGATCCATGATGGGACTCGAACCCCTCGTTGGTTACCCCAAGTGGAAGGTGTAAGATGCAGTAAGTAGAAGTGTTTTCCCCTAGCAAAGATGCCAAGGATCGAATCCCCAGAGACTCCTAGGTTCAACAAGTAGGTGTCAATTGCTAACGGCGCAATTAGCAATCAACGTGGACCTACACACAGATACAAATAACTTTGCTCCCAACGAGTACAGAGAGGTTGTCAATCTCTCCGGCCTTGTAGTTCACAAAGGGTTAAAAGCAATATGATAGTAGTGATAGATAGTGTTTTGCAATAGTAGGTATATAGCGAAAAGTAAATAGTGAATGTGATCAATGATGGTAATATGGACCGGAGTCTCATGATGTTCACTAGTGATGTCTCTCTCCCAAAAGACGATAAAACAGCTATGTGAGGTAACAAATTACAGCTGGGCAATTGACAGGACCACGAACGCAAACCAATGCTGATTACATTGCAAGAAAGGTTGAGGTTCAAAGCATGGGCGGTACGCCAAAGTAAGTAGACCGAAATCCATCAATATCTACTACTAATCATCCACCTTGAGATATCTATCCAGAACATCTCGCTGGTATTAAGTTGCGAGCCCCACCCATAGTGTAAACTCAATGCAACAGACAACTGCATTAAAAGAACTTTGCGTAAAGTAAACAATCCTTGCACCCGCGGGCACAAGCACCGTTGTTTTCCCCCTTGTGGCAACAACACATCCCCTAGACTCATGTTTCTGTCACTCAAGCTAGTCATCGAGGGGCATGAACCCACAATCGAGCATAACGTTCCCTCTTGGAGTCACTACCTACTACTTGGCCAAAGCAATAAATAACAACGGAGAACATGCAAGAATTACTTATGAACTAAAATATAAAAGAGGTGAATCAAATATATTACTCAAGATTAATCTGAACATAATCTCATAATCCATCGGATCCCAGCAAACTCAACATAGCAACATCATAAGGATTATATAGGTGCCTCGATCATGTAGGGCAGCTCAAGAGGACTAATTAGTGAAGCACAAGGACGGGAGGAGAACATCACATAGCTACTGGTCATGGACTCATGGTCCAAGGGAGACTACTCACGAGTCATCCGGGAGGCGTCCATGGTGGTGGAGAAGCTCCCGGTGGTGATCCTCCCCTCCGGCAGGGTGCCGGGAAGAGTTCTCCTGGTGCTCCCGATCTTGGAAGCGGCGGCGGCGGCGGAACAGAGATGGGATCGCGAAAAGAAGTCCTGTTCTGAGGGTTACAGGGAACCCTATAAATATATGCCAAAGTAGGGCACCGGGGGAGCCTCGGGGGGCCCAGGCGCCCCCCCCCCCCCCGGCGCGGCCCATGGGGGGCGCCCACAGGGCCCCTGGAGCCCCTGTGGCCCCCCCAGGCTACCCTTCGGACGCAGTGTTGTTTCCGGTTCGCTGATTTTTTATATAATTTTTCTGGATATTTCTGGGCAGTTCTCGAAACGTGAAAACCTGAAATACAAAAACAGCCGAAAACAGGAACTGGCACTGGGGTGCACTGGATTAGTAAGTTAGTCCAAATATGATCAAAAGTGTATGGAAGTGTATGAATATCATATCAATATCACCCAAAAGTGGCATGGAGCAAGCAGAAATTATAGATACGTTTTGGACGTATCAACATCCCCAAGCTTAATTCCTGCTCGTCCTCGAGTAGGTAAATGATAACAAGAATAATTTATGTGGTGACATGCTATTAACCATATAGGACTTTCTCATAGTCATATGACAAAAGCTTACTGAGACAATGATTCTAAAGTATTAAGTTGTCTCAAGAGAAAATCACAAATGACTGAAAGTTTTACAACATGAAACTGAAACATCAAAAAGATTTGCAATGAACATGATGTGCAAATATGATAAAGTGATATCTAGCTTGCCCCCTTTAGTGATGCAAAACATAAATGCAAGGGCACCTTCAAGGTTTAAGTGATGACTAGATACAATCATTTCAGAATAAACGATATCACAATCATGCAAAAGACAATGCTACTTTGGGACAATGCACATTACACTCAGAATGACAATCATGCTCTCAGTAGTTGGTGCTTCAATCATAAAGGTAAAAGAAAGGTTAAGTGCTAGAGCTTTTTATTTTGAAAACATGGAAGCAATTGTGTCAACGGTAGTAGTACTTCATATGTGTCATGCATAAAACATCTTATAAGTTGCAAGCCTCATGCATCGAATACCAATAGTGCTCGCTCCTTGTCCTAATTAGCTCGGATCCCCATGGGTTATCATTGCATTGCATATGTTTTAACCAAGTGTCACAAAGGGGTACCTCTATGCCACCTGTACAAAGGTCCATGGAGATAGATCGCATTTGATTTCTCGTTTTTGATAGATCTCAACTTGAGGACATCCATACCGGGACAACATAGAAAATAGATGATGGACTCCTCTTTAATGCATAAGCATATTCTCATGAGAGATTGAGGATTAAGGTCCAAGCTAAAACTTCCACCATGATGCATGGCTTTGGTTGGCGGCCCAATATTCTTCTCTAACAATATGCATATTAATTCAACCCACGGTAAATCACCCTTACTTCAGACAAGATGAACATGCATAGCAACTCACATGATGTTCAACAAAAGTGTGACAGTTGATGGCGTCCCCAGAAACATGGTTACCGCTCAGCAAGCAACTCATAAGAAATAAGATACATAGGCAACATATTCTTTACCACAATAGTTTTTAAGGCTACTTTCCCATGAGCTATGTATTGCATGGTTAATTTGCTTAGTGCAGGTGGAGGTTAGCAAAAGACTGGGAGCGACCAACTAAGAGAGCAATGACGGTCATAATCATGCAGAGCGACAAAGCAATATTGAATCAGGCATGGTAGTTATATCGCTACTTAGAAATAAAAGATCATCAAGGCTTGACGGACTTTCTTTACAGTCTTGAATATGCGGGAGCATACGCCAAGTCAATCAAAATAAATTCTCGAAGGAAGATATTACTAAACCATACCACATCATAGGCAAACAAACCAAGTTGGTACTCCAATAACACATTGGGAACCCCCCCAGCTATTTGAGATTAACCAAAAGAAAACTTGAACTACTAAGCACCATCATGAAAGTAGCATCTTTATCATAGACACATTAACCCATGCAACGGAAGCAAACTCTCTTAATAAGGTGAGCATGGTAATTAAAGAGAGTTCAAGCAACCAACTAAATAAAAGCTCTTGAAAAGATAAGCATGAATACTAAGAGCAGAGTATAATAGTAGCTATTAAAAGACAAAGAACACACACAGCATAGATAGACACGAAAATTCTATGTAATGTTCTAGGTAGAGGTGGAGCGTGTTTCTCTCCCACATAAAGGAATGCTGGGTTCCGACTCGTTATGAAAAACTAAAAAGAAAACTAAAAGAGAGACGCTCCAAGCATAGCACATAACACATGAAGTGATAAAAATATAGCGAAACGAAAGACGAACTGATAATGTTGATGGAGAAGGGGATGCATCGGGGCATCCCCAAGCTTAGACGCTTGAGTCTCCTTGAATATTTCTTGGGGGTGCACGGGGGCATCCCCAAGCTTGAGCGCTTGACACTCCTGAATCTTTTTATCATCTTCCCTCGCACACTTGAAAACTCCCTTCATACACAACTCATCATAATCTGATTAGCGAGGTTAGTACCCTTAATAAAATAATTATACCTTGCTGGAAATAAAGATATTCTTGAAGTTCTACTGTTTCTCAAGATTGCCAAAAGGTTTTTGCAAAGAAAAAGCAAGTTCTTAATTTGCAAAGTGAAGGTAAGGCAAAACAGGACAGAATCTGTGAAAAACAGAACAGCAGGCAGTAATTGACCTGTTCGGGATACTTCTGCAACTCAAATCAAAAAACTCAGAACTGACGCACGAAATACAATTATATAGAGAATGCTGTCGAAAACATTCAGACCAAAAAGATGATCTGGTGATTTTATACGAATTTTTCTATCCAAGGACAGAATCTGTTTCCTGGACAGCACCTCACAACTTTTGAACTTTCTAGCAATCAGAGGCTATACTTGGCACAAATATGAAAAGAAAAGATACAATGATGATGCTACAGCAGTAAACAACATCAAGACACAACAAAAGAAAAAAATTTATTCATGTGGGCTGCCTCCCAAAAGCACTTTCTTTTATGCCTTTAAGCTAGGCATAATGCATAGAGGAATCAATAATCATCATAATAATCGGAGTTATAAATGGGTTCAAATGATTCCTCAACAAGTTCATTCTTGTTCCTTCTAGGAAAGGGGTACACACCTTTTGCCTTCCCGCGTAAGCGGATTTGTCCCTTACCTATATCGATGAAGCCTTTAACTGCTCGGAGGAAGTCCCTTCCAAGCACTATATTTCCTTGGTTTGGCTCCACGATGAAGAAATCAATCATTGCAATCCCTTTAAGGAATTTAACTGGCACGTCTTTAATTTTTCCCTGGATTTCAGAAATATCTCCATTAGTATGTTCATGATAAGATGGTAGTATATCCATATTAAATTTTAAAGAATCATGAACAGTTTTTGGCATAGTAGAAACCATAGATCCAATATCACAATAAGCAAGGAAGTCTTGATTAGAGATGCTAATCCTAACAAGAGGCTCCCATTCATTATCTATTTCCAAAATATCTCTCTTATTGGGTTTGGGTTTATCTACCTTTATTAAGTCTAGAGCATCCATTCTCTTTTCAATAGTAGCAAGTCTATCTATGATAGTATCAAAATTATGATCATAAACAAAGTAACTAGATAGACCATGTATAATTTCAAGAGCTCTAGCTTCATCACACTCTAAGAAATCTCCCTCAGCTATAATGTCAAGGGAGTGTTTACACCATTTAAAAAGACCATGGTAAAAATTCCTAAGCACAATTTTTATAGGTATCCAAGGCATAATTCTCCTATGTGCATCAAAAATTATGTCCCAAGCCTTCTTCATATTTTCTCCATACCTTTGATGGAAATCTAAAACTTCTGATTCCCTCAAAGCTCCAAATCCTAACATGTTTAACTAAACAGATAGGACTACTAACAGGAAGGTAAATAAAAATTTTGTGATTTTTCGATAAAAGGAACTAAAGCAAAAAATGAAAGGTAAACTAGCAAGACTAAAAAGCAAAGGTAAAAGATAGCATGCAACTCCCCTATCCTGAAGAGTGGAGTCCCCGGCAACGGCGCCAGAAAATACTCCTTGATGGGCCTCGAACCCCTCGTTGGTTACCCCAAGTGGAAGGTGTAAGATGCAGTAAGTAGAAGTGTTTTCCCCTAGCAAAGATGCCAAGGATCGAATCCCCAGAGACTCCAAGGTTCAACAAGTAGGTGTCAATTGCTAACGGTGCAATTAGCAATCAACGTGGACCTGCACACAGATACAAATAACTTTGCTCCCAACGAGTACAGAGAGGTTGTCAATCTCTCCGGCCTTGTAGTTCACAAAGGGTTAAAAGCAATATGATAGTAGTGATAGATAGTGTTTTGCAATGTAAGTAAATAGCGAAAAGTAAATAGTGAATGTGATCAATGATGGTAATATGGACCGGAGTCTCATGATGTTCACTAGTGATGTCTCTCTCCCAAAAGACGATAAAACAGCTATGTGAGGTAACAAATTACAGCTGGGCAATTGATAGGACCACGAACGCAAACCAATGCTGATTACATTGCAAGAAAGGTTGAGGTTCAAAGCATGGGCGGTACGCCAAAGTAAGTAGACCGAAATCCATCAATATCTACTACTAATCATCCACCTTGAGATATCTATCCAGAACATCTCGCTGGTATTAAGTTGCGAGCCCCACCCATAGTGTAAACTCAATGCAACACACAACTGCATTAAAAGAACTTTGCGTAAAGTAAACAATCCTTCCACCCGCGGGCACAAGCACCGTTGTTTTCCCCCTTGTGGCAACAGCACATCCCCTAGACTCATGTTTCTGTCACTCAAGCTAGTCATCGAGGGGCATGAACCCACAATCGAGCATAACGTTCCCTCTTGGAGTCACTACCTACTACTTGGCCAAAGCAATAAATAACAACGGAGAACATGCAAGAATTACTTATGAACAAAAATATAAAAGAGGTGAATCAAATATATTACTCAAGATCAATCTGAACATAATCTCATAATCCATCGGATCCCAGCAAACTCAACATAGCAACAGCAGAAGGATTACATAGGTGCCTCGCTCATGTAGGGCAGCTCACGAGGACTAATTAGTTAAGCACAAGAACGGGAGGAGAACATCACATAGCTACTGGTCATGGACTCATGGTCCAAGGGAGACTACTCACGAGTCATCCGGGAGGCGTCCATGGTGGTGGAGAAGCTCTCGATGGTGATCCTCCCCTCCGGCAGGGTGCCGGGAAGAGTTCTCCTGGTGCTCCCGATCTTGGAAGCGGCGGCGGCGGCGGAACAGAGATGGGATCGCGAAAAGAAGTCATGTTCTGAGGGTTACTGTGACGCCCGGATAATCAAGCTACAGTAACCACACACTAATGATGCCACGTCACCACTGTTACTGTTGGTAATCTCTCGTTAATCCAAATCCAGTTCAAATTCAAATTCTAATTAAAGTCAAAATTTAAATTTGTCAAACATGAAACAAAAATGTTCCAAGTGTGGCAAATATTCTTTGGGTATTTGTCATGTTGAGACCACAATTTTGTAAAGTGTTTAGATGCACCAAAATAGTTAAAACAACAGCTAAACAATTATTTGAATTCTTTTTATAAACAATAAAATATTAAACTATTTTATTTAGCTGTAAAATTAAATGTGGCAGTGGGTTAATTATTAAAACTAATTTAGGAACTAGTTGCATATTTAATAAAAACAAAACAGAAAATAAATAGAAACAAAAGAAAAGGAAAATACAAAAAAAATAGACAAAACAAAAGCAAAGAAACCCCCCC
>LR738710.1:171607629-171647055 GCA_902687465.1 Secale cereale | reverse complement strand
GGGGTCGGCGGCGGCGGTTGAGTAGGGGAGGGTGCGGCGGGTCGGCAGCGGCGGCGGCGGCCGGTGGAGCCGGGGGTGCTCGGCGGCGAGGGGGACCGGATCTGGCGAGGTGGGATAGCGATCGAGATGGAGGGGGATCGAGATCGAGTGTCCATGAAATTTAAAAATATTCATGATATTTCCAAAAGTGCCCATGAAATACAATCGAAAAATGAACGTTACGATTTAAATACAATCGATCTTAGCTAGCTATCTGTTCACAATCTTCTTGCCCTTCTTTTTCGTAAATGGAGTTCTTCTGTGGAACGGACGTCCTTTAGGTACGGTGGTCCTGCTTCTTCTTGTGGTGTATGCTGCTACTTCATCATCGTCGTCATGTTCGATCCTCGGGTCGCCGTACTTGTCGAAGTCTTGCTCATTGGCTACTCCATCCATTCCGATGATCTTCCTTTTTCCTCTCCTCACGACAACACGACTGGGCTTTGACGGTCGGTAATGAAGAAGCATTGGTCAACTTGGGAAGCCAGTACCCATGGCTCATTTTTCGTGGTGACGTTTGCGCCCGCGGTCTTGGATTTGGCTTCGGGTATAACCATGGTGGTGAAATACCGGTCTTCTTTTAGGACGCTCTTGGCCCATCTGACATGGAACATCGGGACCTACTCTCCAGCGTAGCTCAGCTCCCAGATCTCCTCGATCCTTTCGTAGTATCTGTCCTTGTCATTACCGGTGTAGGATTCCATCGTTACCCCAGAGTTCTGATAACCATCGCTCTTCATGTCCTTGGCCTCGGTGTAGAATGTGTAGCCATTGATATTGTACGCCTCATAGGTCATCAGGTTGTGCTCGGCGCCCTGTGACAACGCGAATATGAGTTGTTCTTCCGCGGAAGAATCCTCATGTAAAGGGTACGGCAGAAGCTTCTGCTTGAACCAACGCGTGAAACATGAGTTGTGCTCTTTGATTATATCTCCGTCCGTCCTCTGTTGGCAACGGTCATTTTACGTCTTCTCAATAAAGGTTTTGTGCTCTACCACCAAGGATCGACCACGTCTATGTGTTGTAGCGTGACTAGGTTTGCTCTTTCAAAGTCGGCGAGTCGACCCTCGAAGTCGACATGCATTTCGCGGCGACCCTCACGGTGACCCCATCCAGCGAGCCTGCCGAGGTGCCTGCTGACGGGCAGACCAACGGGGTTCCTGATGCCTAGATAATTCGTGCAGTAGGAGATGCACTCTTCGGTCAGAAAGCCCCTGGCTATGCTTCCCTCTGGACGTGACATGTTGTGAACGTATCCTTTGATGACATCATTCATCCTTTCGAACGGCATCATGATGTGCAGGAACGTCGGTGTAATGCCCAGGATGGAGTTATACCTCCTACGTGTCGAGGCACGACTTAAAGGCATAAGTCCATCCTAGAATGATCTCAAGTTTGGTAATCTTTGCACAACTCATGTAAAAGAGGGGATAGTAAACTGAAAATAGTTGGCTTACAATCGCCACGTCACAGAATTACAGTACAAGTCTCAAACATCATACATTAAGAACACTACAACCCTCTAAGGGCAAAAGCCAAATGTCAAAGTACCAAACTCAGATAAATAAACCACAGGCGGATCGAATCCTAGTAAGAGACTCCACTACTGATCGTCCGGGTAGCGCACGTAGTAACGACTACGCTCTTCGTCGTACTCCCAATCCAGCTCGGTGCCATCACCTGGATAGCTCACAGCTGGACCTGCATCTGGTGTGTGAAGTAACTGTGAGCCACGGAGGACTCAGCAATCCCGTTCCTGGGTAACAGAACTATTTAAGCCTTTAGGTGAGGGAAAGGCTGAAGAAAGAACAAGTCTGCAGCAGCAACTAGCATCTAGCTTACGCAAGTGAGAGCGAGAAGAGAAGGCATCGGCGAGAAGTGATCACGAAGTGATCCTAGCTACAAGCTCACAATCATAACCCCTCCGTGTTCAACTCCCGAATCCCTATTCGGAAATTGACAGTCACGGAACACACGCTGGTAGTGTATTAGTATCATTGTGTCAAGTTATCTACAACCGGAATTAACAAGCTCCCATCTGCCACATAACCGCGGGCACGGCTTTCGAAAGTTCAAACCCTGCAGGGGTGTTCCAACTTGACCCATTACAAGCCCACGATCCGCGGAGTCGCAACTCCAAAGTGGGAAGACCCGAGTATCCTCGGAATCCCGTGCTCAAGATATACCGAGCTAAGGTAAGGCTAATCCAGCAAATCCTCCCGGCGTGTCGACACCCTGATAGTAGCCGCGCGTATCTAGGTCTCAGGACACGTCCGGATGAGCGCTACGTACAGATACCGAAGACCCCAGCGAACTGGGTAGTATCCGCAAGTGACTCTGGTTTGGACCAACACTCAAGTCGAGCACTGGCCCAGGGGGTTGAATTAATTAAGCCTTGGGTTAATTACTCCCTCGGAAAGTTTTTAGTTGTTTAGGCAAATAGTACCAAGGTTGGGACTTGCTGGAAAAGACTTAGCACTTAGCGGTTTATCGAGGGGGTCCCATACACCCCAACCGTGTTAGGAACGCATAATCAAGGAACATAAAACCGGCTTATACGGATCCTAATGGCATGAGTGGAACAAATCACCAAGCAAAAGGCTTAGCCTTCCACCCTTGCCAATATATAGATGATTTCATTTTAAGCATTAATATAGTGTGATATAACCCAACCAAACTTCAACATAGAGCAAGCATCTTCACTTCACCTGCAACTAGCAACGCTATAAGAAGGGCTGAGCGAAGCGTACTTAGCCAAGCAACGGTTTGCATAGGTAGGGTGGTTAAACATGGCAATTGGTTACAAGTAGGAGGCTGACAAGAAGAACATGGGCATCGAGGCAAAACTATTGATCGAGACTACTAGCAATAGGCAAAGATAGTAATGTTATCGGGGTTCGGTCATCTTGCCTGAAGAGAAGTCGTTCGGATCGTAAGAAGGGTCCTCGTGCTCAACCTCGTTGGAAACCTCGTGCTCAACTTCGTACCCGGTCTCAGCTTCCGGCTCTAAACAAAACAATCACACCAAGCACCAATCAACAAGATGCAATGCGCACTCGAAAAACATGAATGCATGATGGATGCACTAAGGATGCACATGGAGCACGGAAAACATCACTCAAGCAAAACACCTCAAAACAAGATAACAAGCTGATATTATTAATCTACACAGAAAAACACCCAAGTTTGATATAAGATTCGCTGAAATCGGAGTTACGGGCTAAAAGTTATGCCCGAAACAAGATTTGAGCGAAAGCTGAAAATTACAGCAACATAGCATCTTTAGAGCTCAAAATAATTAAGCTACAGCACCCAAAAAGCATGGCAAAGGACTTGAACACAAACTAGATATATAGTACAACAACTAGGTCCAAAGTGCACCCCCAACGGAGTCACGGATCAATAGCAATGATCTTGGACATATTGAACTTTGCAATAAAATTCTGGCAGCAGAATTTTATTGAAACTTTAGAGCAAAAGATAAACATGCTACAGCCACTCAAATGGACATGTGAGGACATGAATGGAAAGGCAACAATATATACTACAAGGAACAATCAAAATCCACCCCAAAACTAACATGCTTTGTCCTAGAACATCTCACGAACATGGCATCGGAACGTTACAGATTTCAGACAGTGAAATTTCACTAAGTCCTAAAACAGCAATAACATCATAGCACACAAAAGAGCATGTTTAAGTCACCTCGAAACTAAACATGGCAAAGGGTAAGCACCTCATCAAAATACATATGACGGTGATCCCGAAACACACAAGCATGCATCATTGAGGTGAACACAACGATTGCAACGAGCTCAACAAGATGGCATTTCATAACAAGTGAAAACAACTTATATGAGCATGGCACTTTGCAACGATGATAACAAGGCAATAATAAATCTACCATGCAACCTATCTCAAGCAACACGTAGTTCGTGGCAAGACGAACACGTGGACATGTCATTTGCATCGTTTGGACAAACGAGCTAAAAGATGTCACATGTCAAAGGTGGCATGAAAATAACACATAACAGCAGTTTATAACATGATGCACTCTTGCAACAGCAAAACAAGTGTCAAGATGACATCTAACATGCATGACAACAACAGGTAAAACGTAGAGGACAACTCCACGAACATCTGGACATGCTACACGCGCAAAACGGAGCAACAGGCACAAAGTTAGAGCAGTTCAAAGATAGCATAATAGATTAGTTAACAGGGACTTAGTGGGGAAGAAGTCAACCTCAACAGGAAAAAAAAACAGATCCGAAGAACAGTACGGGCCGGCGGCGCGGATCTGGCCCGATCCGGCGGCTGGCGGCTGGGATCCGGCGGGGCGAGGCCCACCCGAGGAGGCGGCGGCCCGGGGCGGCTCGGGAGTGGCGAAGGCGGCCCGGCGATGTACGGGCTCGGGCCCAGCGGCGCGCGGCGGCGCGAAGGTGCGGCGGGCGAGGCGGCCCAGGCGAGGCCTGGCGAAGCCCGGTCGGAGGGGTGGCCCAGGTGGCGGCTGGCGCCCGATGCGGCGCGGAGCGCCCGGTCGCAGCTGGGCCGGAGCGAAGGGCGAGGCCCGCGGGCTGTCGACGGCACGGAGGAAGGAGTACGGCCCGCGAGGAACGGCGATGTGGGGACCGGGCTGACGAGGCCTGATGGGGGACGCGGGATCCAGCGACGGGGTCGGGCGACGTCCTGGCCTGGCCGGTCGAGCGGCCGGAGGGCGAGCGTTGACTCCGGGGCGCCGATCTGGATCTGGATCGAGGCTGCCTGCGGCGGCTGGATCGAAGGATCCCCTCGGGATCCGGGCAGAAAGAGTGGATCTGAAGAAAGAAAGGAAAAAAAAAGAGGGGAGAGAGGAGGAAGAAGAAGGGGATGCCAAATTTAGACTAGGGGGTCTATAAGTAGCAGTTTTTAGGGTTAGGAGGGGATTTAGGGGCGCTAGGAGCCCTCTGATCGCGATCCAACGGATCCGATCGCGGGGGTTGGTTTAAAAGGCCTAGACGGAGCAAAGAGACTGCAGTAGGGATGTTTCCGGGACACGAAGTAAAGGCACTTCGGGCCCACACGAGCAACGGATGGAAAAGTCAACGGAGTCCAAACGAGACGAGATTTGAGAGGCGGGTTGCACACAACAAAACAACAACACACACAACAACCTCGCGGCACACCGGTAACGTAAAACGCCCGAACAACAAATTAGGCCTACGGGACGTCACGGACACGTGAGGGAGCTCCGGAACGCGAAACGGACAACGGAAAGGAACGCCATGAACCGGATGCAACCCACAACACAAAAGCAATGCAATGCACATGTCTACATGATATGAATGAATGCCACACACTCACACAACAAAATGACGAAAGCCCGAAAGACAAAGAACCCGAAATGGAAATAGATGAAGCCGGAGATATATTATAAGCCCAAATGGGAAAGTATTACATCCGGGGCATTACAAACTCTCCTCTACTACAAAAAGATCTCGTCCCGAGATCTAGGACTGGAAAAAGGAAGGGTACTCGGAACGAAGATGATCTTCTCGTTCCCAGGTAGCTTCTCGGTCTGTGTGATGTGACCACTTGACTTTCAGAAACTTGATGGACTTGTTGCGAGTCTTGCGTTCGGTTTCTTCGAGAATTGCAACTGGATGCTCTCGGTAGGAAAGGTCTTGTTGAAGATCAATCTCCTCAAACGGAATCATGCGCTCAGGTGCCTTGAAGCATTTGCGAAGCTGAGACACATGGAAGACATCATGAACATTTGCAAAGTTGGAAGGGAGCTCGAGCTGATAGGCTAGATCGCCTCTTCTGCCAAGAATCTTGAAAGGCCCGACGTATCTAGGAGCAAGTTTCCCTTTGATACCGAATCTTTGGGTTCCTTTCATCGGAGACACTCGGAGATAGACATGATCACCGATGTCGAAAGCCAAATCACGATGCTTTCCGTCATAGTAGCTCTTCTGACGCGACTGAGCGGCCTTGAGATTCTCACGTATGACTTTGCTCATTTCTTCGGCTTCAGAGATCAAGTCATTGCCAAGAAGTTGGCGTTCACCTGTTTCAGACCAGTTGAGAGGGGTACGACACTTTCTGCCATAGAGAATTTCAAAAGGTGCTTTGCCTGCACTTGCTTGAAAGCTGTTGTTGTAAGAGAACTCGGCAAATGGAAGGCAGTCTTCCCATTTCATGCCGAAGGAGATGACACAGGCTCTGAGCATATCTTCTAGGATTTGATTCACACGCTCGACTTGACCACTAGTCTGAGGGTGAAAGGCAGTGCTGAACCTGATCTTCGTGCCCATGGCGGACTGAAAGGAGTCCCAGAACCTTGATGTGAACAAGCTGCCACGGTCTGAGGATATCACTTGAGGAATGCCATGTAGGGACACAATTCTGGAAGTGTACAGCTCTGCAAGTTGAGCTGCATTGATTGATTCTTTGACTGGAAGAAAGTGAGCAACTTTGGTAAGCTTGTCAATCACCACAAAGATAGCATCATTGCCTCGCTTGGATTTAGGAAAGCCCGTGACGAAGTCCATTTCAATGTGGTCGAACTTCCACTCGGGAATAGGAAGAGGTTGGAGAAGACCGGCTGGACGTTGATGTTCTGCTTTCACTCTTCTGCATACATCACATTCATTCACGAATTGGGCAATCTCCCTTTTCATGCGTGTCCACCAGTAAGACTGCTTGAGGTCTTGATACATCTTGGAACTGCCAGGATGAATGGAAAGGAGAGAATCATGAGCTTCTTCCATTATGAGCTTCCTGAGATCACCTTTGGGAACAACGAGTCTGTCCTCGAAGAACAAGGTATCTCTCTCATCAACACGGAAGCACTTGTATTTTGGAGTGCTCTTTGCAATCCCATGTTTCACCTTCTTCACCATGGTATCACTGAGCTGGGCCTCACAGACTTGATCTTCCAAGGTAGGAGCAATCTGGAGATTAGCAAGAAAACCTTGCGGAACAACTTGAAGGTTGAGCTTCCTGAAAGCTTCACAAAGCTCAGGCTGGTATGGCTTGATAAGAAGGTTGTTGCAATATGCCTTTCTGCTCAAGGCATCTGCAATCACATTCGCCTTGCCTGGAGTGTATTCAATGCTGGGGTTGTACTCTTGGATCATCTCGACCCAACGAGTCTGGCGGAGGTTCAGATGCGGCTGTGTGAAGATGTACTTCAAGCTCTTGTGATCAGTGAAGATGTCGACCTTTCTGCCCAACAACAGATGTCTCCACGTAATCAGAGCATGTACCACAGCTGCTAGCTCGAGATCATGTGTGGGATAGTTCTTCTCACTGGGCTTGAGCTGCCGAGAAGTATATGCCACAATTTTCTTATCTTGCATAAGCACACCACCAAGACCTTGAAGAGAAGCGTCACAGAACACTTCATAGGGCTTGGTTTCATCCGGAGGAGTCAGAACTGGAGCAGAAACAAGCTTCTCTTTGAGGGTTTTGAATGCCACTTCACATTCGGGAGACCAAAAGTATTTGACATTCTTCTGAAGCAGGTTGGAAAGAGGCTTGGCAATCTTGGAGAAGTTCTCCACAAACCTTCTGCAATAGCTGGCAAGACCCAGAAAACTGCGGAGCTGCTTGACGTTCTGAGGAGCCTCCCAGTTGACAATTGCTTCAACTTTCTCGGGATTAACCGCAATACCGTCAGCTGAGATAATGTGGCCCAGGTACAACACCTTATCGAGCCAAAACTCACACTTTGAGAACTTGGCATAGAATTTATGCTCTCGGAGTCGATCAAGAACCAGACGCAAGTGCTTTTCGTGATCTTCTTCATTCTTGGAAAACACCAGAATATCATCCAGATACACAAGCACAAACTCGCCAGTGTAGGGGTTGAAGATGTAATGCATCATCCTTGAAAAGGTAGGAGGAGCATTGGCGAGACCGAAGGACATGACGGTATACTCATATGAACCGTAGCTCGTTCTGAAGGCCGTCTTGGGAATGTCTTCCTCGCGAATGCGAATTTGATGATAGCCCATTCGGAGGTCAAGCTTAGAGAACACTTTAGCTCCTTTGAGCTGCTCAAAGAGTTCGTTGATGTTGGGGAGCGGATACTTGTTCTTAATCGTCTTCTTGTTCAGTGGCCGGTAGTCAACACAGAGACGCTCCGTGCCATCTTTCTTCTTGACAAATAAGACACCACAGCCCCACGGAGATGTACTCGGTCTGATGAGACCCATACTCTCCTGTTTATCAAGCTGCTTCTTCAATTCCTTCAATTCATCCGGAGAGAGCTTGTAAGGACGCCGGCAAGCAGGTTCGGTGCCCGGCTTGAGTTCAATGACAAACTCCACCTGACGGTGTGGAGGCATGCCTGGAAGATCTTCTGGAAAGACGTCTTGATATTCATTCACCACTGGAATTTGCTCTATGGCATTAATTTCACCCTTATCATTAAGAGAGAAAAGCCGAATAGTATTATCCCTGGAGGCGAAGATAATCACATCTTCATCAGAATGAGTCAATTTGACTTCCTTTTGAGCACAATCAATGTGAGCATCGTGCTGAGAAAGCCAATCCATTCCGAGAATGAGGTCGATGTCAGAATGACCAAGAACCACCGGAGAAGCCAAAAATCGATAATCACCCATGCGAATAGAAATATCCGGAACAACTGTGTTGGAAGTCATTTGTAAACCCGGAGAAATAATCTTCAAAGGTCTAGGAATCCTCTCTGGAACCAATTCATGCTTAGCAACAAAAGGTCTTGAAATGAAGGACAAAGATGCACCCGAATCAAACAATACTTTAGCTGGAAAAGAGTTCACTGAGAGGTTACCCAAAATGACATCAGAAGAGTTCTCTGCTTCAGCTGCACTCATCAGATTGACCATTGCAGACTTTGGATCATGCTTGACAATAGCTGAACTCATAGGAGGAGGAGGTGGAAGACGCTTCGGATTCGGACATCTGTTGGCATAATGACCCTTCTGGCCACACTTGTTGCACACCACTTCAGAGAGAGGACGGAAAAGAGAGCCACTGGACTTGGAGCCTTGAGACTGAAACTGCTTCTTTGACTGGTTGCTTGGGTTGGGTGGGTGGGAGAAACCACGACCACTAGAGTTCTTGTTGTTGGAGTTGTTGAAGTTGCTGGAGTTGTTGTATGGAGCTCGAATCACTGGAGGAGGAGGAAGCCAGAATTTCTGTTGCTTCGAGACCATCTGAGACGATGAGGAAGAGTGAACAACATCTCGAATTCTCTTCTTAGAAGCCTCCATCTTGAGCTGAGCTGCTTCTTGTTTCAAGGCCATGTTATAGAACTTATCGAATTCGTCTGGCTCGAACAAAGTGAGAGCAAGCTGAAGTTCATCTTTGAGACCTCCACGGAACTGATAGATTTTACTCTTTGCATCAGGAATGTCTTGCTTTGCATAGCGAGCGAGGTTTTGGAACTTGACATTATACTGATAGACTGACATGGAGCCCTGCTTGAGGTTGCGGAATTGCTCACGCATACCCTCGATAACACTTGTAGGAATGTGATGCGAGCGGAAATCCTTGCAGAAATTCTCCCACGAGATCACTTGACCCGGCCTTGAGTCTTTGTACTGCTGCCACCAGTCAGCTGCTTGATCTTTCAGTTGGAAGGCTGCAAACTTCACATAGTCATCTTCTTTCACGTTACTGCACTCAAAATGCTTCTTGATATCGGTTAGCCAATCTTCAGCATCAAGAGGGTCGACACAGTAACTGAAAGCTTTAGGATTGTTGGCCAAGAACTGGTTGAGGGTAGCATGGTGCTGCTGGAAGAAGTTGCCTTGGTTCATTGGAACACCCTGATTAGCTTGATTAGCTTGCATAGCTTGCATTTGCTGCATCATCTGCATCATCAACTGAGTGTTCTGAGCAGTAGTCTGCATAATTGCTCTCCAAGCCTCAGGCGGAGGAGGAGGGGAAGGAGGACGCTCTGGAACCTCTTCACCCTCTGGGTTAGCATTCGGAACCCTTTTTGGAGCCATCCTGTAAGAGATGACCACGAATCAGCAATTGATTGACAAAAAGGAATAAGCTGAATCAATGGAATGAATTGCAACAAGTCTTCACAATAATCATTCGAACAATAAGAACGAATGAAATCATCCGAACAAGAGGAACGAATGAATTTCTCAGTTAATTGATAACATCAGTCTTCACGAGAAGCCACATAGGGATCAAAAGGATAAAATAATAAAACAACAAGGTACGGAAAGGAACAAACACAAGAGAGGAGTTTCGTTCTAACATCTTTGTGCTGAAAGCATATGAACGCGTTACGAAAAGGTTTTGCAATCCCCGGATCAGCATAGCCAAGGACCCTTTAAGATGCAACTCCTGATAGTAACATCGGTCATATAACCCCTTCACTCAATGTCGAACCCCGAACTCACTAACCTGCATTCGTTGGAAGAATGCCTACGATCTACTGGATAAAACACACTTATAGTTTTCCGAAAGATTCCAGTTATGCAATCAGGTGTTGGGGATACACGGGAAGCACCGCGCAATCAACTCTAACCTACATCCAGGTGTATCCATCCTTCAACACATAACCAGTCTTTCTCGGAAACTGTGTACCTCGGACCTTCGAAAAGCATCCACTATAACAAGCTATGGCAATACTCCCGAACTACCTCCCCAGTACTGGGTGATGTCGGGGTTATCTTGCCACTGGCCGTATAGGGGAGATTTTCGATGTCGGCCGTCTTAAGTATTTAGTACTGCCGCGATATGCTTGTTACAATGATACCCCAAAGCTCAACTCCTCGGTAACAGGAGGCATCGAGAACAATATCCTTGTCACAAGAACATCGAAACAATCCCAGAATACTCGCGGGATTCCTAAAAAAAAAATTTGTGCAAATTTGAAGATAGGAGAGACAAGAGTAGACGTCAGGAGTCCTCACCAGAGAGAAAGGGGATGAGAAGCAAAGAAATCCTACTCTCCGATATAATATAGGACTCAAAAAGTTTTCAGTGTGTGCCTAGACTCAACCATCAACGGTTCGATCAAACAGTGGGGGCTCCTAGGTCGGAGAAGGCTCTGATACCAACTTGTAATGCCCAGGATGGAGTTATACCTCCTACGTGTCGAGGCACGACTTAAAGGCATAAGTCCATCCTAGAATGATCTTAAGTTTGGTAATCTTTGCACAACTCATGTAAAAGAGGGGATAGTAAACTGAAAATAGTTGGCTTACAATCGCCACGTCACAGAATTACAGTACAAGTCTCAAACATCATACATTAAGAACACTACAACCCTCTAAGGGCAAAAGCCAAATGTCAAAGTACCAAACTCAGATAAATAAACCACAGGCGGATCGAATCCTAGTAAGAGACTCCACTACTGATCGTCCGGGTAGCGCACGTAGTAACGACTACGCTCTTCGTCGTACTCCCAATCCAGCTCGGTGCCATCACCTGGATAGCTCACAGCTGGACCTGCATCTGGTGTGTGAAGTAACTGTGAGCCACGGAGGACTCAGCAATCCCGTTCTCGGGTAACAGAACTATTTAAGCCTTTAGGTGAGGGAAAGGCTGAAGAAAGAACAAGTCTGCAGCAGCAACTAGCATCTAGCTTACGCAAGTGAGAGCGAGAAGAGAAGGCATCGGCGAGAAGTGATCACGAAGTGATCCTAGCTACAAGCTCACAATCATAACCCCTCCGTGTTCAACTCCCGAATACCTATTCGGAAATTGACAGTCACGGAACACACGCTGGTAGTGTATTAGTATCATTGTGTCAAGTTATCTACAACCGGAATTAACAAGCTCCCATCTGCCACATAACCGCGGGCACAACTTTCGAAAGTTCAAACCCTGCAGGGGTGTTCCAACTTGACCCATTACAAGCCCACGATCCGCGGAGTCGCAACTCCAAAGTGGGAAGACCCGAGTATCCTCGGAATCCCGTGCTCAAGATATACCGAGCTAAGGTAAGGCTAATCCAGCAAATCCTCCCGGCGTGTCGACACCCTGATAGTAGCCGCGCGTATCTAGGTCTCAGGACACGTCCGGATGAGCGCTACGTACAGATACCGAAGACCCCAGCGAACTGGGTAGTATCCGCAAGTGACTCTGGTTTGGACCAACACTCAAGTCGAGCACTGGCCCAGGGAGTTGAATTAATTAAGCCTCGGGTTAATTACTCCCTCGGAAAGTTTTTAGTTGTTTAGGCAAATAGTACCAAGGTTGGGACTTGCTGGAAAAGACTTAGCACTTAGCGGTTTATCGAGGGGGTCCCATACACCCCAACCGTGTTAGGAACGCATAATCAAGGAACATAAAACCGGCTTATACGGATCCTAACGGCATGAGTGGAACAAATCACCAAGCAAAAGGCTTAGCCTTCCACCCTTGCCAATATATAGATGATTTCATTTTAAGCATTAATATAGTGTGATATAACCCAACCAAACTTCAACATGGAGCAAGCATCTTCACTTCACCTGCAACTAGCAACGCTATAAGAAGGGCTGAGCAAAGCGTACTTAGCCAAGCAACGGTTTGCATAGGTAGGGTGGTTAAACATGGCAATTGGTTACAAGTAGGAGGCTGACAAGAAGAACATGGGCATCGAGGCAAAACTATTGATCGAGACTACTAGCAATAGGCAAAGATAGTAATGTTATCGGGGTTCGGTCATCTTGCCTGAAGAGAAGTCGTTCGGATCGTAAGAAGGGTCCTCGTGCTCAACCTCGTTGGAAACCTCGTGCTCAACTTCGTACCCGGTCTCAGCTTCCGGCTCTAAACAAAACAATCACACCAAGCACCAATCAACAAGATGCAATGCGCACTCGAAAAACATGAATGCATGATGGATGCACTAAGGATGCACATGGAGCACGGAAAACATCACTCAAGCAAAACACCTCAAAACAAGATAACAAGCTGATATTATTAATCTACACAGAAAATCACCCAAGTTTGATATAAGATTCGCTGAAATCGGAGTTACGGGCTAAAAGTTATGCCCGAAACAAGATTTGAGCGAAAGCTGAAAATTACAGCAACATAGCATCTTTAGAGCTCAAAATAATTAAGCTACAGCACCCAAAAAGCATGGTAAAGGATTTGAACACAAACTAGATATATAGTACAGCAACTAGGTCCAAAGTGCACCCCCAACGGAGTCACGGATCAATAGCAATGATCTTGGACATATTGAACTTTGCAATAAAATTCTGGCAGCAGAATTTTATTGAAACTTTAGAGCAAAAGATAAACATGCTACAGCCACTCAAATGGACATGTGAGGACATGAATGGAAAGGAAACAATATATACTACAAGGAACAATCAAAATCCACCCCAAAACTAACATGCTTTGTCCTAGAACATCTCACGAACATGGCATCGGAACGTTACAGATTTCAGACAGTGAAATTTCACTAAGTCCTAAAACAGCAATAACATCATAGCACACAAAAGAGCATGTTTAAGTCACCTCGAAACTAAACATGGCAAAGGGTAAGCACCTCATCAAAATACATATGACGGTGATCCCGAAACACACAAGCATGCATCGTTGAGGTGAACACAACGATTGCAACGAGCTCAACAAGATGGCATTTCATAACAAGTGAAAACACCTTATATGAGCATGGCACTTTACAACGATGATAACAAGGCAATAATAAATCTACCATGCAACCTATCTCAAGCAACACGTAGTTCGTGGCAAGACGAACACGTGGACATGTCATTTGCATCGTTTGGACAAACGAGCTAAAAGATGTCACATGTCAAAGGTGGCATGAAAATAACACATAACAGCAGTTTATAACATGATGCACTCTTGCAACAGCAAAACAAGTGTCAAGATGACATCTAATATGCATGACAACAACAGGTAAAACGTAGAGGACAACTCCAAGAACATCTGGACATGCTACACGCGCAAAACGGAGCAACAGGCACAAAGTTAGAGCAGTTCAAAGATAGCATAACAGATTAGTTAACAGGGACTTAGTGGGGAAGAAGTCAACCTCAACAGGAAAAAAAACAGATCCGAAGAACAGTACGGGCCGGCGGCGCGGATCTGGCCCGATCCGGCGGCTGGCGGCTGGGATCCGGCGGGGCGAGGCCCACCCGAGGAGGCGGCGGCCCGGGGCGGCTCGGGAGTGGCGAAGGCGGCCCGGCGGTGTACGGGCTCGGGCCCAGCGGCGCGCGGCGGCGTGAGGTGCGGCGGGCGAGGCGGCCCAGGCGAGGCCTGGTGAAGCCCGGTCGGAGGGGTGGCCCAGGTGGCGGCTGGCGCCCGATGCGGCGCGGAGCGCCCGGTCGCAGCTGGGCCGGAGCGAAGGGCGAGGCCCGCGGGCTGTCGACGGTGCGGAGGAAGGAGTACGGCCCGCGAGGAACGGCGATGTGGGGACCGGGCTGACGAGGCCTGATGGGGGACGCGGGATCCAGCGACGGGGTCGGGCGACGCCCTGGCCTGGCCGGTCGAGCGGCCGGAGGGCGAGCGTTGACTCCGGGGCGCCGATCTGGATCTGGATCGAGGCTGCCTGCGGCGGCTGGATCGAAGGATCCCCTCGGGATCCGGGCAGAAAGAGTGGATCTGAAGAAAGAAAGGAAAAAAAAAGAGGGGAGAGAGGAGGAAGAAGAAGGGGATGCCAAATTTAGACTAGGGGGTCTATAAGTAGCAGTTTTTAGGGTTAGGAGGGGATTTAGGGGCGCTAGGAGCCCTCCGATCGCGATCCAACGGATCCGATCGTGGGGGTTGGTTTAAAAGGCCTAGACAGAGCAAAGAGACTGCAGTAGGGATGTTTCCGGGACACGAAGTAAAGGCACTTCGGGCCCACACGAGCAACGGATGGAAAAGTCAACGGAGTCCAAACGAGACGAGATTTGAGAGGCGGGTTGCACACAACAAAACAACAACACACACAACAACCTCGCGGCACACCGGTAACGTAAAACGCCCGAACAACAAAGTAGGCCTACGGGACGTCACAGACACGTGAGGGAGCTCCGGAACGCGAAACGGACAACGGAAAGGAACGCCACGAACCGGATGCAACCCACAACACAAAAGCAATGCAATGCACATGTCTACATGATATGAATGAATGCCACACACTCACACAACAAAATGACGAAAGCCCGAAAGACAAAGAACCCGAAATGGAAATAGATGAAGCCGGAGATATATTATAAGCCCAAAAGGGAAAGTATTACATCCGGGGCATTACAGTCGGCCCGAGTTGGATGATATCGTCCACGATATGGACCAGCAGATGCACCATAACGTCGAAGAATGTGGGCGGGAAGTACATCTCAAGCTCGTATAGTATCACCACGATCTCTTCCTGTAGCCTTCTGAGTTGCCTCACGCCAACCGACTTCCGAGAGATGACGTCGAAAAAGTTGCATAGGCCAAATAGGGTTTCATGGACGTGCGCGTCCATGATCCCACGGATTGCAACTGGAAGTATCTGCGTCATCAGCACGTGACAGTCGTGAGACTTCATCCCGCTGAACTTCAGCTTCGCTGCGTCTAGGTATCTGCTTATCTTCCCCGCGTAACCGTAAGGAAGTTTTACTCCTACGAGGCAGGTGAAAAACTGCTCGATCTCCTCCTGACTTAGAGTGAAGCATGCGGGAGGGTAGTCATTTCCGGTCTTCTTGGCCTTTTTGCCTTTGCGACGACTTCCCGTGTCCTGCTTCGCCTCATCATCATCATCATCATCATCATATATAGCGTGAAGCTCCTGCCTGATGCCCATTGATTTCAAGTCTGCCCTTGCTTTCGGCCCATCTTTGGTCCTCTCTGGCATGTTGAGCAGGGTACCAAGCAGACTCTCGCACACGTTCTTCGTGATATGCATTACATCAAGGCTGTGAGGCACACGATGGATCTTGCAGTACGGAAAGTCCCAGAAAACAGACCTCGTTTTCCACACCTTCAGCAGCGGCTCTGGCGCCTTTCGCTTCTTTCCTGGCTCTGGCGCCTTTTGCTTCTTTCCCGGCAGTGGGCAATCTTTCGAATTTTTCAACAACTCGTCTATTTCCTCGCCGCTCCTCGTACGTGGGCGTCCTCGGGGTTCGGTTTCACCATCGAACAGATCCTTGCGTTTTCTCCACAGGTCATCGTCGCGAAGCCACCTTCGATGTCCCATGAACACGGTTTTCTAAGACCTGAGATCTCTATCTAGCTGGCGATACGTTGTGTCATCCGTGCACCTGACGCAACCAGAAAATCCGTGGACCACCTGCCCCGCGACATATCCGTAACCGAGATAGTCGTGCACCGTCGTGAGCAGCGTGGCTCTCATAGGGAAATATTCTTTCTCTGCGGCGTCCCACGTATTGGCTGGCGTTTTCCACAGCGTGTCAAGCTCCTCTTTCAGCAGCCCCAGATACAGATTGATGTCGTTCCCTGGTTGTTTCGGTCCTTCAATTAGCATACTCATGTGAATGTACTTCCTCTTCATGCACAACCAGGGGGGAAGGTTGTACATCCACACAAACACAGGCCAGGTGCTATGTGTGCTTCTCTGGCTGCCAAACGGATTGACTCCATCGGTGCTCGCGCCCAGCACGATGTTCCTTGGATCGTTCCCAAATTCTAGGTCTTCGAAGTTCAACGCTTGCCACTGGCTCGCATCCTTAGGGTGACTCAACATCTTGTCTTTTTTATCTATCTCCGGATCATTTGCGTCATCTTCTCGCTTCTTCTCCTCCCTATCCGTGTGCCAACGCAGGAGCTTTGCTACCTTAGGGTCCGTGAAATACCGCTGCAGACGAGGAGTGATCGGAAAGTACCACACCACTTTTCGAGGAGCTTTCTTCCTCTTCTTGTATCGAGTGACGTCGCACACCGGACATATGGTAGACTCCGCATTCTCGTCCCGATAAATGATGCAATTGTTCATGCACACATGGTATTTCACGTGCGGTAAATCCAGAGGACACACGATTTTCTTCGCCTCCTCGAAACTGGTCGGGCACTTGTTCCCCTTGGGAAGACGTTCGTTGCGAGAATGACATGTTCTCGTCGAAGCATGCGTTGGTCATTTTGTATTTTACCTTCATCTCCAGAGCCATGAGCGTTACTTTCAGACGGGTATCCTCGGGCCTGCATCCTTCATACAATGGAGTAACCGCGTCTAACTCAAGTTGATCCATCTTGGCTTTCTCTCGGGCGACAGCTCTTGCGTTATCCATCTGCTTGAGAAGCAGCTCTTGAATATGAGGGTCCTGCACCCAGCCCATCGATGGTCCAGCGTCGTCTGCTCCGCCGGCATCATCATCTTCATGATCATGCCCGTCGTCTGCTCCGGCATGTTCCTCATCATCATGTCCTGCATCTTCTACATGATGACTGTGTACAGCATCACCGTCGTGATCATCTCCTGGGGATTCTTCGTCTTCTCGCCCGCCCGAGCCGCGGTGGTTGTCTTGCTGCCCTTCCTCATTTCTTGCCTGGCCCCCATGGACGACTTCGTAGTCATCTTCATCACCTTGCCACCGATAGCCATCCATGAAACCATGCAAGAGCAGGTGGTCCCGCACCTGCCAGGAATCCGGGTCCGCAATAAGGCTCTTCAGCTTGCATCTTCGACACAGACATCTTATCTCCGTCTCGTTCTTTTGAAGCATCTCGGCCTTCGCGGAGCTCAAAAACCTATTCACGATGCCTTCGGTCATCGTGCGGACCATGGTCGCCTGCGGGGTAGAGCAAAACGATATTTTAGAACCAAGAAAAATTTTGGCATGACTTTCCCTAAAAATAGGACCAAAAAGAATGCTTAATGCCAAAATTCTCGCCGAAACGGAAATGAATCAACATTCCGGGAAAATATTGGCAACTAACGCATTTCAAATACCGGTACACCTCCAAACACAAACACATATGCAACACCACGAACATACATAGATCTATCTAGGCCATAAAAAGTGCATGTGCACATTGTTGTAGGGAGAACAACATAAATATAGCTTCCCCCTTACTTACCTATCAAAACAAGGTAATTTAACCACTTAATTTGAATGAATCTATGGTGGAAATGAGGTGAAAAAGAGGAGGCACCCGAGACAAGGAGGAGGTGGAGAGAATGAAGGGCCTGTTCGGATTCCCTCCGACTCCACAAGTCCGCTCCAGGAGCCGGTGGAGTTGCAGTATAAAACTATGGAGTGAGCAAATACATACTCCGCGGATCCTTGAATTCTGGGGAGCTGGTCGATTTCCGAACAGCTCCGAAGTGGGGAGAAAGTGAGTGTGGGTAGGAGTGGCTGTCCAAAATATCTTGTTGGTGCCCACTTACTAATGGCGCACCAACTCAAAATGCGCCATTAGTAATCCAGGTTACTAATGGCGCACCTTCTGGTGGTGCGCCATTAGTAGTTTTGCAAAAAAACATACTAATGGCGCACTGTTCCACAGTGCGCCATTACTAGTTTAAACTAGTAAGGGCGCATTGTAGAACAGTGCGCCATTAGTAGTTTTGCAAAAAAAATAGAATAAAAAATATAATAATAAAAACAACAGTAGTGGCGCTCTTTCCGACAGGTGCGCCATTACTAGTTACAACTAGTAATGGCGCACTGTGTCTGGATGCGCCATTAGTATGTTTTGAAAAGGAAAAAAAATTGATACTAATGGCGCACCCTGGGCCAGGTGCGCCATTAGTAGTTTCAACTCTAATGGCGTATCAGAAGGTGGTGCGCCATTAGTATATACTAATGGCGCACCGCTTGTCTGGTGCGCCATTAGTGTCAATCCCATCTATAGCCCTTTTTCTAGTAGTGCGTGCTCTTGCTACTTCTCGAGCTTGCGTTGTATACCCTCGAAGAGGAAAGGGTGATGCAGCACAGTAGCGTAAGTATTTCCCTCAGTTTTTGAGAACCATGGTATCAGTCCAGTAGGAGACCACACGCGAGTCCCTCGCACCTGCACAAACAAAAAAGAACCTCGCAGCCAACGCGATAAAAAGGGTTGCCAATCCCTCCTCAGTCACTTACGAGAGTGAGATCTGATAGATATGATAAGATAATATTTTTGGTATTTTTGGTATTGATTGAAATTAAAGAATGCAAAGTAACGTAACGGCGACAGAAATTGGCAAGTTGACGGGAAACTAATATGATAAAAGATAGACCCGGGGGCCATAGGCTTTCACTAGTGGCTTCTCTCATGATAGCAGAATTCTATGGTGGGTGAACAAATTATTGTCGAGCAACTGATAGAAGAGCACATAGTTATGAGAATATCCAGGCATGATCATTGTATATAGGCATCACGTCCGTGACAAGTAGACCGAAACGATTCTGCATCTACTACTATTCCACACATCGACCGCTATCCGGCATGCATCTAGAGTATTATGTTCATAAAAACAGACAAACGCCTTAAGCGAGATGACATGATGTAGAGGGATAAACTCAAGCAATATGATATAAACCCCATCTTTTTATTCTCGATGGCAACAATACAATACATGCCTTGCTGCCACTGCTGTCACTGGGAAAGGACACCGCAAGATTGAACCTAAAGCCAGGCACTTCTCCCATTGCAAGAACTATAGATCTAGTAGGCAAAACCAAACCGATAATTCGAAGAGACTTGCAAGGATATTTAAATCATGCATTCAATATTTCATAAAAGAATCCCATATTGTTCATAGATAATCTTGATCATAAACCACAATTCATCGGATCTCGACAAACACACCGCAAAAAGATTACATAAAATAGATCTCCTCGAAGATCGAGGAGAACTATGTATTGATATCCAAAGAGAGAGAAGAAGCCATCTAGCTAATAACTATGGACCCGAAGGTCTGTGGTAAACTACTCACAACTCATCGGAGAGGCTATGATGTTGATGTACAACCCTCCGTGATCGATCCCCCTCCGGTGGAGCTCCGGAACCGGCCCCAAGATGGGATCTCACAGGTACAGAAGGTTGCGGCGGTGGAATTAGGGTTTTGTACGTCTCCCTGATGTTGTTAGGGTATGAGAGTATATATAGGCTGAAGAAGCACATCAGGGGAGCCAGAGGGGGCCCACGAGTGTGGGGGGCGTGCCTACCCCCCTGGGCGCGCCACTGCCCTCGTGGCCGCCGCTCTCGCTTCGAGGCGTGTACTCCAAGTCTTCTGTGTTGATATCGTTCAAAAAATAACTCTCCCGAAGGTTTCATTCCGGTTGGACTTCGTTTGATATTCCTTTTCTACGAAACACTGAAATAGGCAAAAAACGGCAATATGCATTGGGCCTTGGGTTGGTAGGTTAGTCCCAAAAATAATATAAAAGTGCATAATAAAGTCCATTAAACATCCAAAACAGAATATATAATAGCATGGAACAATAAAAAATTATAGATACGTTGGAGACGTTGGAGACGTATCAAGCATCCCCAAGCTTAATTCCAGCTTGTCCTCGAGTAGGTAAATGATAAAAACAAAATTTTGAATGTGGAATGCTAACCAACATAACTCTCAATGTAATTTTCTTTATTGTGGCATGAATGTTCAGATCTGAAAGATTCAAGAGAAAAGTTTATATTGACATAAGAATAGTAATACTTCAAGCATACTAACAAAGCAATCACGTCTTCTCAAAATAACATGGCCAAAGAAAGTTCATCCCTACAAAATCATATAGTCTGGCTATGCTCCATCTTCGTCACACAAAATACTAAAATCATGCACAACCCCGGCTCAGCCAAGCTATTGTTTCATACTTATATTTTTTCAAACTCTTTCAACTTTCACGCAATACATGAGCGTGACCCATGGATATAGCACTATAGGTGGAATAGAGTGGTGGTTGTGGAGAAGACAAAAGAGGAAGATGGTCTCAGATCGACTAGGAATATCAATGGGCTATGGAGATGCCCATCAATAGATATCAATGTGAGTGAGTAGGGATTGCCATGCAACGGGTGCACTAGAACTATAAATGTATGAAAGCTCAACAAAAGAAACTAAGTGGGTGTGCATCCAACTTGCTTGCTCACGAAGAACTAGGGCATTTGAAACTAAGCTATTGTTTCATACTTATATTTTTTCAAACTCTTTCAACTTTCACGCAATACATGAGCGTGACCCATGGATATAGCACTATAGGTGGAATAGAGTGGTGGTTGTGGAGAAGACAAAAGAGGAAGATGGTCTCAGATCGACTAGGAATATCAATGGGCTATGGAGATGCCCATCAATAGATATCAATGTGAGTGAGTAGGGATTGCCATGCAACGGGTGCACTAGAACTATAAATGTATGAAAGCTCAACAAAAGAAACTAAGTGGGTGTGCATCCAACTTGCTTGCTCACGAAGAACTAGGGCATTTGAAAAAGCCCATCGTTGGAATATACAAGCCAAGTTCTATAATGAAAATTCCCACTAGTATATGAAAGTGACTAAACAAGAGACTCTCTATCATGAAGACCATGGTGCTACTTTGAAGGGCAAGTGTGGAAAAAGATAGTAGCATTGTCCCTTTTTCTTTTCCTTTTTCTTTTTTTCTTTTTTTCTTTGGCCTTTCTTCTTTTTTTCTTTTATTTTTCTTTGGGACAATGCTCTAATAATGATGATCATCACACTTCTATTGATTTACAACTCGATATTATAACTCGATACTAGAACAAAGTATGACTCTATATGAATGTCTCCGGTGGTGTACCGAGATGTGCAATGAATCAAGAGTGACATGTATGAAAGGTTATGCATGGTGGTCTAGCCACATACAATGTCAACTACATGATCATGCATGGCAATATGACAATGATGAAGTGTGTCATAGTAAACGGAATGGTGGAAAGTTGAATGGCAGTATATCTCGGAATGGCTATGGAAATGCCATGATAGGTAGGTATGGTGGCTGTTTTGAGGAAGGTATAAGGTGGGTGTATGGTACCAGCGAAAGTTGCGCGGTACAAGAGAGGCTAGCAATGGTGGAAGGGTGAGAGTGCGTATAATCCATGGACTCAACATTAGTCATAACAAACTCACATACTTACTACAAAAATCTACAAGTCATCAAAACAAAGCACTACACGCATGTTCCTAGGGGAAGGGTTGGTAGGAGTTAACCGTCACGCGATCCTGACCTCCACACAAAGGATGACACTCAATGAAATACCTCATGCTTCAAACTTGGCACACAACGGTTACCATACGTGCATGCTAGAGGACTTGCAAACCTCAACACACGTATTTATCAAATTCACAACTACTCTACTAGAATGACTCTAATATCACCATCCTCATATCTTAAAACAATCATCAAGTATCAAACTTCTCATAGTATTCAATGCACTTTATATGAAAGTTTTTACTATACCCGCTTTGGATGCCTATCATATTAGGACTAGTTTTATAACCAAAGCACATTACCATGATGTTCTATGAGACTATCAAAAAGATATAAGTGAAGCATGAGAGATCAATAATTTCTACAAAATAAAACCACCACAGTGCTCTAAAAGATATAAGTGAAGCACTAGAGCACAACTATCTAACTCAAAAGATATAAGTGAAGCACATAGAGTATTCTAACAAATTCCAATTCATTTGTATCTCTCTCAAAAGGTGTGTCCAAAAAGGATGATTGTGGTAAACTAAAAATCAAAGAGTCAAATCATACATGACGCTCCAAGCAAAACACATATCATGTTGTGAATAAAAATATAGTCTCAAGTAAAGTTATCGATAGACGAAGACGAAAGAGGGGATGCCTTTCCGGGGCATCCCCAAGCTTAGGCTTTTGGTTGTCCTTGAATTTTACCTTGGGGTGCCTTGGGCATCCCCAAGCTTAGGCTCTTGCCACTCTTTATTCCATAGTCCATCAAATCCATACTCAAAACTTGAAAACTTCACAACACAAAACTTAGCCAAAAAATCTCATGAGCTCTGTTAGTATAATAAAACAAACCACCACTCAAAGTTACTGTAATGAACTCATTCTTTGTTTATATTTGTGTTAAACCTACTGTATTCCAACTTCTCTATGATTCATACCCCCGATACAATTCATAGATTCATCAAAATAAGAAAACAACACACGAAAAACAGAATCTGTCAAAAACACAACCGTCTGTAGCAATCTGTAACTTTCAAATACTTCTGTAACTCTAAAAAATTGAAATAAATTTGTGGACGTGAGGAATTTGTCAATTAGTCATCTGCAAAAAGAATCAACTAAAAAGCACACTCCATTAAAAATGGTAGCTAATCTCGTGAGCGCTAAAGTTTCTGTTTTTTACAGCATGGTCGCATAAACTTAACACAAGTCTTCTGTGACACCCCCGATTTGTCCGTACACTAATCATGCACGCAAATGTGTACGATCAAGATCAGGGACTCACTAGAAGATATCACAACACAACTCTAGACACAAATTAAAATAATACAAGCTTTATATTACAAGCCAGGGGCCTTGAGGGCTCGAATACATAAGCTCGAAATCACAAGGGTCAGAGGAAGCAATAATATCTGAGTATAGACATAAGTTAAACAAGTTTGCGTTAAGAAGGCTAGCACAAATGTAGCAACGATCGAAAAGGCAAGGCCTCCTGCGTGGGACCTCCTAACTACTCCTCGAAGCCGAACTCCACGTAGAAATATCCTCGGGACCTTCTGGGTCCTGAACTCAACCATCTGGTTGCATCATCTGAGAAGAAGGGACAAAACGGGAAAGGGGGAGCAAAGCAACCGTGAGTACTCATCCAAAGTACTCGCAAGCAAGGATCTACATTACATATGCAATGGTATCTGTATAAAGGGTAATATTTGTGGACTGATCTGCAGAATGCCAGAATAAGAGGGGATAGCTAATCCTATTAAAGACTACGCTTCTGGGAGCCTCCAACTGGGAGCAGTAGATGAGAGTAGCTGGAAAGTAACAAGTATCCTCGCTCCTCGCAGCCTCCGTCTTGCGGCAGTAGAATGGAATAGATGGTAAGTTCACCAAGTAACATCGTATAGCGTAAACCTACCCGGTGATCCTCCCCTCGTCACCCTGTGGGAAAGCGATCACCGGGTTGTATCTGGCACTGGTAAGGGTGTGTTTTATTAAGTATCCGGTTCTAGTTGTCATGAGGTCGGAGTACAACTCCGGGTCGTCCTTTTACCGAGGGACACGACTATTCGAATAGATTAACTTCCCTGCTGGGGTGCACCACATTACCCAGCACGCTCGATCCCATTTGGCCGGACACACTTTCCGGGCTCATGCCCGGCCTCGGAAGATCAACACGTCGCAACCCTACCTAAGCACAGCAGAGAGGTCAGCACGCCGGTCAAAGTCCTAAGCGTGCAGGGGTCTGGGCCCATCGCCCAACGCACACCTGCACGTTGCGTACGCGGCCGGTGAGCAGACCTAGCAACCTCCATCACTAAGTATGTTGCGTTACACGTCCAACCCGGCGCGCGCCGCTAAGTCGCTGATGTCAAGAAGGCTTCGGCTGATACCACGACGTCGAGAGCCCATAACTGTTCCCAAGTAGCTGGTTAGTGCGTATTGGCCAGTGGCCAGACTCAGATCAAATATCCAAACTCGTTAAGCATGTTATTATGAAGTAACCACGGACAACGACCAGGGCCAGGCCACCTCTCGAATGGGTGTCTCAACCTGCCCTGTCGCTCCGCCACAAAGATCCTCTCGGGGGCCATCAGGAACCCAAGCCCTCCGCTACCTGGATGGAGCCACCTGTCCTTTCAACCCCCACAATGGAATCACTTGCGGGTACTCAACGAGCCGACCCGTCATTAGTCACATCATGTATCATGTAAAGTATGTATATAGTATATACCCATGATCACCACCCGAGTGATCATGGCCCGATAGTATAGCATGGCAGACGGACAAGAATGTAGGGCCACTGATGGAATACTAGCATCCTATACTAAGCATTAGGATAGTAGGTACATGTATCAACAGTTGTAGCAACAATGACAGGCTATGCAACCGAATAGGAGCTATCGAATCATCATCAGTAGCAGTCTAATGCAAGAATAAGGGAGAGACAATGGGCGATATCTGGCAAGAAGGAGGGGTCATCGTCGACGCAGTCGATCACAATGGCACCATCAGCAGTCTCAGTCCCAGTGTCTATCAGAGAGAAGCGGCGGGGGCAATAAATATAAAGCAAACATCGCACCACAAAGCATAACATGGCAAAACGCGATGCTACGAGTGACCTAACGCGGTATTAAGTGATACAGGCGAGGATAGAAAACATCCGGGAATGTATTCCCGGTGTTTTGCATTTTCGGACAGATGAAACGGAGGGGTATTGTTGCAGGTTGGCTATGCTAGGGACGTGTGGTGAACGAACGGACTGCATATTCGGATTCGTCTCATTGTTTTGAGCAACTTACATGTACAAAGTGTTTTCATCTGAGCTACAGATTATTTTATTTTAATTTTCAAAGTTTTAATTGATTTTTAAAATTTTGTAGTTAATTTAATTCGAATTTATATTAAATACTATATGTTATGGGTACACAGAAGTGTACCCAGGGATATGACAATTTACCTGACGGGTGGGCCATGTTGACTGCCTAGTCAACAGTCAACATTCAACTTGTTGACTGGTTTGACTGGTTCAACTGACATGTGGGGGCCACATGTCATAGACTGCTAGTTAAGCTATTTAACTAACTGGATTTATTCATAAGTGGGACCCATATGTCAGTGGGACATTTTGTTAAACAAAGTTTTAAACGGTTTTAGTTATTCTAATTAAGTAGTGGGGCCTACTGTTAGGGTCATGTTTTAAGTGAAGGGTTATTTGGGCGCTGGGGCCCACATGTCATAGACTGCTTAGTTAACAGGTTTATTAAACAGTGGGAATTAGCAGGGGTGTCCCACTGGTCAATGTCACAGGGGATTGATTAGCATGGTAATTAAGCGCTAATCACGGTGCCACGTCAACAGGGTAACGGCGGTGAGGCAGAGCGCACCGGCGATGACCGTGTGCTCGCCTCCGGCAAACATTCTAGCGGTGGTCGACATGGATCGGACAAGGTTCTCGCCGCCCACCCACTAGAACAACAAGCAGGTGCTGGGATGGTCAGAATCGACCACTACATCGGCGTCGAGCGGTGGCAGAGGCACGGCATCGTCGGCAAGGTGTCTACAACACACGGGGAAGAGAGGGGAAAAGGCCGTGGAGGGCTGGAGGCTCACAAAGGGAGCGGCAGGGTGCTCGATGGAGCCGGAGGAGGTCGGGGCCGAGCGGCTCGACGGCGCGGTTCGCGGCGACGTCCGACGGCGTCAGATGAGGGGGGCCGTTGGTCGATGAGGGGGAGGAGGGCGAGGGAGGTCGGATCCATGTCGAGGCCTCTGTGATCCGTCTCTTTCTGGCTAGGAGGCGACTTGGCGGTGGTTCTTCGGGCGCGGGTGTGGTCGGGCCGCTGTGTACAGCGAGGCGCCGGCGGGGGAGGGCTCTGGTACGGGAGTGGCGGCGGAGGTGGTTGCAGGGGAGGGTGAGGCGAGCTCGGGGAAGGAGCAGGGTGTGGCCTTCGAGAGGAGTTGCGGGGTCTAGTGGGGCTGCTCTCGCGTCCCAGGCGGCGCGAGGTGGGTGGGGGTTGAGGGGATCGTGCACACGTGGAGTGGGGCGAGAGGTGTGAGGGTCTAGGGTTGCAGGGGGAATTAGTATTGGGGGCAATGGTGGGCCGGCTGGGTGTGTGACCAGTTGGGCCATGGCCCAGTGGGGCCAGGGGCATTTACTCCCCCCTATTTTTACTTTATTTAATTTTCTTTTTGTTTATCCTTTCTAATTTATTTTAGTTTCTATTTATTTTAGTTTTAATAAACTACAAAACTGGCACCTATATTAGTGTTACAAATTGTGCCCTTGCCACTTATTAATTTAGCTCTTTAAAATAAAATGGCGTGTAACAATTTTTTCTTTTTAAAAGCATTTGAGTAATTGTTTAGCCCGTGTTTTAATTAATTTATTGCATCTAAACATTTTATAAAAATGTGGTTTCTCCACCATAATTACATATGCATTATTTGGCTCCTTCCGAACATTTTAGTTTTAAATATTTGAAGATTTATATTGTTTGCTTGATTTTGAATTAGAATACAAACCAATTTCGAACTAACGCGAGATTGGCAACAGTAATCGAGGTGACGTGGCATCATTAGCAGAGGGTTACTGTAGTTTAATTATCCGGGTGTCACATCTTCCCAAAGGTTCTACTTGGCACAAACACTAATTAAAACACAAAACCACATCTGAACAGAAGCTAGATGCAATATTTATTGCTAAACTGAAGCAAAAACAAAGAAAATAAAATTGGGTTGCCTCCCAACAAGCGCTATCTTTTAACGACCCTAGCTAGGCATGATACAAGAATAGATCTAGGTATTGCCATCTTTGGTAGGCAATCCATAAGTGGATCTCACAATAGATTTTTAAGGTAATTTGATTTTCTTTCTAGGAAAGTGTTCCATTCCTTTCCTTAACGGAAATTGGAATCTAATATTTCCTTCCTTCATATCAATAATTGCACCAATCGTTCTAAGGAAAGGTATACCAAGAATAATATGACATGTAGGATTGCAATCTATATCAAGAACGATGAAATCTACGGGCACATATTTCCTATTTGCAACTATAAGAACATCATTAATCCTTCCAATAGGTTTTTTAATAGTAGAATCCGCAAGATGCAAATTTAAAGAACAATCATCAAGTTCATGGAAACCTAACATATCACACAAAGTTTTTGGAATTATGGAAACACCTGCACCCAGATCACACAAAGCAAAGCATCCATGATATTTATCTTAATTTTAATAATAGGTTCCCACTCATCATAAAGTTTTATAAGGATAGAAACTTCTAATTCAAGTTTTTCTTCATAAGATTGCATTAAAGCATCAACTATGTGTTTGGTAAAAGCTTTATTTTGACTATAAGCATGAGGAGAATTTAGCACGGATTGCAACAAGGAAATACAATCTATTAAAGTGCAATTATCGTAATTCAATCCCTTGAAATCCAAGATAGTTTGTTCATTGATATGTAAAATTTGACCTCTTCAATCCCACTTTTAACAATTTTAGCATCAAGATCTAAAAACTCCGAATCATTGGGACGCCTTTTAAATAAAGTAGACTCATCTCCAATCCCATCTTTATCAAGATTCATACTAGAAAACAAGGATTTAATAGGAGATACGTCAATCACTTTTAGATCTTCATCTTTATTATCATGAAAACTAGAAGAACACGCTTTCATAAAGCAATCTCTTTTAGCACGCATCCTAGCGGTTCTTTCTTTGCACTCATCAATGAAAATTTGCATGGCTTTGAGAGACTCATTGATATCATGCTTAGGTGGAACAGATCTAAGTTTCAAAGAATCAACATCAAGAGAAATTATATCCATGTTCCTAGCCAATTCATCAATCTTGAGTAATTTTTCTTCAAGCAAAGCATTGAAATTCTTTTGCGAATTCATAAATTATTTAACACTAGTTTCGATATCAGAGGGAATCTTATTAAAATTTCCATAAGAGTTGTTGTAGGGATTACCATAATTATTAGAAGAATTACTAGGAAAAGGCATAGAATTAAAGTTTCCTCTATAAGCATTGTTACCAAAATTATTCCTACCAACAAAATTCACATCCAAAGGTTCATTATTATTCTCAATCAACATGGACAAAGGCATATCATTAGGATCAGAAGAAGCACTCTTAGTAGCGAATAATTTCATAAGTTCTTCCATCTTTCCACTGAAAACACTAATCTCTTCAATAGCATGTACTTACTAGTAGATCTTTCCGTGTGCCAATGAGAGTAGTTAACCATAATATTATCTAGGAGTTTGGTAGCTTCCCCTAGGGTGATTTCCATGAATGTGCCCCCCGGGACCGAATCTAAAAGATTTCTAGAAGCAAAATTCAAGACAGCATAAAAGTTTTGTATAATCATCCATAAGTTCAAAACATGTGTAGGGCAATTACGTATCATTAATTTCATTCTCTCCAAGCTTGTGCAACATGCTCATGATCTAGTTGCTTAAAATTCATGATATCGTTTCTAAGAGAGATAATCTTAGCGGAAGGAAAATACTTAGAGATAAAGGCATCTTTGCACTTATTCCATGAATCAATACTATTTCTAGGCAAAGAAGAGAACCAAGTTTTAGCATGATCTCTAAGCCAAAATGGGAATAGCTTTAATTTAACAATATCATTATCCGTATCCCTCTTCTTTTACATATTGCACAAATCAACAAAGTTGTTTAGATGGGTAGCGACATCTTCACTAGGAAGGCTAGAAAATTGATAATTCATGACAAGATTCAACAGAGCAGCATTAGTAATAGGAGCAATCGGAGTTCTAATAAAATCATTATTGTTGGTATTGGAGAAGTCACACAATTTGGTATTGTCTTGAGCCATAGTGACAAACAAGCAATCCAAAACACAAGCAAACAAGGAACAAGCAAAAAAGAGGCAAACGGAAGAAGGAGGGCGAATAAAACGACAAAGGTGAAGTGGGGGAGAGGAAACGAGAGGAAAATAATGTATGTGATGGATAAGGGTTTGTGATAGGTACTTGGTATATGACTTTTGCGTAGATCTCCCCGGCAACGGCGCCAGAAATTCTTCTTGCTACTTCTCGAGATTGTGTTGTATTCCCTCGAAGAGGAAAGGGTGATGCAGCACAGTAGCATAAGTATTTCCCTCAGTTTTTGAGAACGAAGGTATCAATCCAGTAGGAGCCTTGCACCTGCACAAACAAATAAGAACCTCGCAACCAACACGATAAAAGGGGTTGTCAATCCCTCCTCGGTCACTTACGAGAGTGAGATCTGATAGATAAGATAAGATAATATTTTTGGTATTTTTGGTATAGATTGAAAGTAAAGAATGCAAAGTAAAGTAACGGCGACAGAAATTGGCAAGATGACGGGAAACTAATATGATAAAAGATAGACTCGGGGGCCATAGGCTTCACTAGTGGCTTCTCTCATGATAGCAGAATTCTACGGTGGGTGAACAAATTACTGTCGAGCAATTGATAGAAGAGCGCATAGTTATGAGAATATCTAGGCATGATCATTGTATATAGGCATCACGTCCGTGACAAGTAGACCGAAACGATTTTGCATCTACTACTATTACTCCACACATCGACCGCTATCCAACATGCATCTAGAGTATTAAGTTCATAAGAACAGAGTAACGCCTGAAGCAAGATGACATGATGTAGAGGGATAAACTCAAGCAATATGATATAAACCCCACCTTTTTATCCTCGATGGCAACAACACAATACGTGCCTTGCTTCCCCTACTGTCACTGGGAAAGGACACCGCAATATTGAACCCAAAGCCAAGCACTTCTCCCATTGCAAGAACTATAGATCTAGTAGGCTAAACCAAACCGATAATTTGGAGAGACTTGCAAGGATATTTAAATCGTGCATAAAAGATTTCAGAGAATAATCCAATAGTGTTCATAGATAATCTTCATCATAAACCCACAATTCATCGGATCTCGACAAACACACCGCAAAACGATTACATCAAATAGATCTCCTCGAAGATTGATGAGAACTTTGTATTGAGATCCAAAGAGTGAGAAGAAGCCATCTAGCTAATAACTATGGACCCGAAGGTCTATGGTAAACTACTCACAACTCATCGGAGAGCCTATGGTGTTAACGTAGAAGCCCTCCATGAACGATCCCCCTCCGGTGGAGCTCCGAAACGGGCCCCAAGATGGGATCTCACGGGTACAGAAGGTTGCGGCGGTGGAATTAGTGTTTCATCCGTCTCCCCGATGTTTTCAGGGTACGAAAGTATATATAGGCTGAAGAGGCACGTCAGGGGAGCCAGAGGGGGCCCACGAGGGTGGGGGCGTGCCCACCCCCTGGGCGCGCCCCTACCCTCGTGGCCACCTCTCTCGCTTCTAGCCGTGTAATCCAAGTCTTCTGTGTTGATATCGTTCCAAAAATAACTCTCCCAAAATATCTATTTTGTTTGGACTCCGTTTGATATTCCTTTTCTGCGAAACACTGAAGTAGGCAAAAAACAGCAATCTGCACTGGGCCTTGGGTTAGTAGGTTAGTCCCAAAAATAATATAAAAGTGTATAATAAAGCCCATTAAACATCCATAACATAATATATAATAGCATGGAACAATAAAAAATTATAGATACGTTGGAGACATATTAGCTCTCTCGATCGGTCTCTCTCATCATCATCTAATTAACCGCATGCTCTCTCGATCGGTCTCTCTCGGGAGATATATAGGTGAGTACAAAGTTGTTCATTTGAAGAATGGGAATATGTGTGTGAATGAGAATATGTGTGTTTGGGATACATGGAGAGATTTGTGCGAGTGACATGCCCTCGAGTTGCTTATGTTTCGCCGAAATGTCGATTTATTTCCATTTCGAAGAATTTGGAGCAAATTCAATATGTCCTATTTTTAGGTATGGTCATGCCAAAATTTTATATGACTTTGAAGCATGCATGCATTATTTATTTTATAACCCTTTTGCTTGTTATACCGTGTAGTCGGCCGTGAAGGTGAGTGGATGGAACGTGGAGCGGTACATGCAATCCGCGGTGATGGACATGTATGCAAATAATCAGACTAGGATTAGATGTATGTGTGCAAGATGCAAGGAAGGAGTCCTTTTGGACCCTTTTGATCGTGGCACTTTGAAAGTGCACCTGCCGATGAATGGTTTCATGGATGGCTATACTCAGTGGATAAGTGAGGAAGATGACGATGATGAGGATGTCCACATGGTAGATAATAACGACATGGGGCTAGACGAAGAGATGACCGATTGACACGAAGACGATGGCGCAGGACATGGCTGCAGGGAAGAGTTGGGAAATGATGGCAGCGAAGAAGATTCCGGACACGGAGAAGAAGAGTCCGGACATGGCGGAGAAGAGGCGGCGGTCACGCCACAGTATTCGACGCTACTAAGTGCAGTCGTGCAGGACCCTCATGTTTGAGAACACAAACCACAGCACATGGCCCGTGTTTGTATGGATGTACAACCTCCCCCCATGGATGTGCATGAAAACAAAGTACATACACATGAGCATGCTGATTCAAGGGCCGAAACAACCAGGAAATAGTATTAACCTGTATATGGGGCTTATGCAAGAGGAGCTAGACACGTTATAGAAAACACTGGCATGGGCATGGGACGCCAGCAAAGGAGAGTATTTCCATATGAGAGCCACACTGATGATGACGGTGCATGACTATCTCGGTTACGGGTACACCTCACGCCAGGTGTGCTACGGATATTGCGGATGCACGAGGTGCATGGATGATACAACGTCTCAGCAACTTACATCAACGAAAGATGGCGGGTCCGGGAAAATCGTGTACATGGGGCATCGTAGATGGCTCAAGAAGGATGACCCATGGAGAAAGCATGGAGTTCTATTCAATGGGTTGGCTGAGCTTCAAGTACCTCCACGTAAGAGGAGCGGTGCCGAAATCGACAAACTGTTGAGAAACTGGGAACAATGCCCCGCGCCGGGAAAGATGAAAAAGGCGACGGAGCCGCTACTAAAGGTATGGAAAATGAGGTCTGTTTTCTGGGACTTAGAGTACTGGCCCAATCATGACACGCCTCATTGCCTTGATCAAATGCATATCACGAAGAATGTCCTCGAGAGCTTACTTGGCACACTGATGAACATACCGGAGAAGACCAAGGATGGGACGAAGACAAGGAAAGACTTGGAAGATTTGAAGATCCGAAAAGATCTCCATCGTAAAAATTTGACAGAGGAGACAGAGACGGAGACGGAGGAAGGGGAAAGGGGCAGAAAAATCAACAAGAAGGACGAGAATTATTTGATGGGCCTCGAACCCCTCGTTGGTTACCCCAAGTGGAAGGTGTAAGATGTAGTAAGTAGAAGTGTTTTCCCTTAGCAAAGATACCAAGGATCGAATCCCCAGAGACTCCTAGGTTCAACAAGTAGGTGTCAATTGCTACGGCGCCAGATTAGTAGCAATCAACGTGGACCTGCACACAGATACAAATAACTTCGCTCCCAACGAGTACAGAGAGGTTGTCAATCCCTCCGGCCTTGTAGTTCACAAAGGATTAAAAGCAATGATAGTAGTGATAGATAGTGTTTTGCAATAGTAAGTAAATAGCGAAAAGTAAATAGTGGATGTGATCAATGATGGTAATATGGACCGGAGTCTCATGATGTTCACTAGTGATGTCTCTCTCCCAAAAGACGATAAACAGCTATGTGAGGTAAACAAATTACAACTGGGAAATTGACAGGACCACGAACGCAAACCAATGCTGACTACATTGCAAGAAAGGTTGAGGTCCAAAGCATGGGCGGTACGCCAAAGTAAGTAGACCGAAATCCATCAATATCTACTACTAATCATCCACCTTGAGATATCTATCCAGAACATCTCGCTGGTATTAAGTTGCGAGTCCCACCCATAGTGTAAACTCAATGCAACAGACAACTGCATTAAAAGAACTTTGTGTAAAGTAAACAATCCTTGCACCCGCGGGCACAAGCACCGTTGTTTTCCCCCTTGTGGCGACAGCACATCCCCTAGACTCATGTTTCTATCACTCAAGCTAGTCATCGAGGGGCATGAACCCACAATCGAGCATAACGTTCCCTCTTGGGGTCACTACCCACTACTCGGCCAAAGCAATAAGTAACAACGGAGAACATGCAAGAATTACTTATGAACAAAAATATAAAAGAGGTGAATCAAATATTTTACTCAAGATCAATCTGAACATAATCTCATAATCCATCGGATCCCAGCAAACTCAACATAGCAACAGCAGAAGGATTACATAGGTGCCTCGATCATGTAGGGCAGCTCACGAGGACTAATTAGTTAAGCACAAGAACGGGAGGAGAACATCACATAGCTACTGGTCATGGACTCATGGTCCAAGGGAGACTACTCACGAGTCATCCGGGAGGCATCCATGGTGGTGGAGAATCTCCCGGTGGTGATCCTCCCCTCCGGCAGGGTGCCGGGAAGAGTTCTCCTGGTGCTCCCGATCTTGGAAGCGGCGGCGGCGGCGGAACAGAGATGGGATCACGAAAAGAGTTCCTCTTCTGAGGGTTTCAGAGGGTCCTTTAAATATATGCCAAAGTAGGGCACCGGGGGAGCTTCGGGCGGCCCAAGCGCCCCCCCGGCGCGGCCCAGGGGGGGGCGCCGCCAGGGCGCCTGGAGCCCTGGTGGCCCCCCAGGCTGCCCTTCGGACGCAGTGTTGTTTCCGGAATGCTGATTTTTTATATAATTTTTCTGGTTTTTTCTGGGCAGTTCTCGAAACATGAAAACCTAAAATACAAAAACAGCCGAAAACGGAAACTGGCACTAGGGTGCACTGGATTAGTAAGTTAGTCCAAATATGATCAAAAGTGTATGGAAGTGTATGAATATCATAGCAATATCACCCAAAAGTGTCATGGAGCAAGCAGAAATTATAGATACGTTTTGGACGTATCAACATCCCCAAGCTTAATTCCTGCTCGTCCTCGAGTAGGTAAATGATAACAAGAATAATTTCTGTGGTGACATGCTATTAACCATACAGGACTTTTTCATAGTCATATGACAAAAGCTTACTGAGACAATGATTCTAAAGTAATTAAGTTGCCTCAAGAGAAAATCACAAATGACTGAAAGTTTTACAACATGAAACTGAAACATCAAAAAGATTTGCAATGAACATGATGTGCAAATATGATAAAGTGATATCTAGCTTGCCCCCTTTAGTGATGCAAAACATAAATGCAGGGGCACCTTCAAGGTTTAAGTGATGACTAGATACAATCATTTCAGAATAAACGATATCACAATCATGCAAAAGACAATGCTACTTTGGGACAATGCACATTACACTCAGAATGACAATCATGCTCTCAGTAGTTGGTGCTTTAACATAAAAGTAAAAGAAAGGTTAAGTGCTAGAGCTTTTTATTTTGAAAACATGGAAGCAATTGTGTCAACGGTAGTAGTACTTCATATGTGTCATGCATAAAACATCCTATAAGTTGCAAGCCTCATGCATCGAATACCAATAATGCTCGCACCTTGTCCTAATTAGCTCGGATCTCCATGGGTTATCATTGCATTACATATGTTTTAACCAAGTGTCACAAAGGGGTACCTCTATGCCACCTGTACAAAGGTCCAAGGAGATAAATCACATTTCATTTCTCGTTTTTGATAGATCTCAACTTGAGGACATCCATATCGGGACAACATAGAAAATAGATGATGGACTCCTCTTTAATGCATAAGCATATTCTCATGAGAGATTGAGGATTAAGGTCCAAGCTAAAACTTCCACCATGATACATGGCTTTGGTTGGCGGCCCAATGTTCTTCTCTAACAATATGCATATTAATTCAACCCACGGTAAATCACCCTTACTTCAGACAAGACGAACATCCATAGCAACTCACATGATATTCAACAAAAGTGTGACAGTTGATGGCGTCCCCAGAAACATGGTTACCGCTCAGCAAGCAACTTATAAGAAATAACATACATAAGCAACATATTCTTTACCACAATAGTTTTTAGGCTACTTTCCCGTGAGCTATGTATTGCATGGTTAGTTTGCTTAGTACAGGTGGAGGTTAGCAAAAGACTGGGAGCGACCAACTAAGAGAGCAATGACGGTCATAATCATGCAGAGCGACAAAGCAATATTGAATCAGGCATGGTAGTTATATCGCTACTTAGAAATAAAAGATCATCAAGGCTTGACAGACTTTCTTTATAGTCTTAAATATGCGTGAGCATACGCCAAGTCAATCAAAATAAATTCTCGAAGGAAGATATTACTAAACCATACCACATCATAGGCAAAGAAACCAAGTTGGTACTCCAATAACACATTGGGAACCCCCCAGCTATTCGAGATTAACCATAAGAAAACCTGAACTACTAAGCACCATCATGCAAGTAGCATCTTTATCATAGACACATTAACCAATGCAACGGAAGCAAACTATCTTAATAAGGTGAGCATGGTAATTAAAGAGAGTTCAAGCAACCAACTAAACAAAAGCTCTTTGAAAAGATAAGCATGAATACTAAGAGCGGAGTATGATAGTAGCTATTTAAAAGACAAAGAACACACACAGCAAAGATAGACATGAAAATTCTATGTTATGTTCTAGGTAGAAGTGGAGCGTGTTTCTCTCCCACATAAAGGAATGCTGGGTTCCGACTCGTTATGAAAAACTAAAAAGAAAACTAAAAGCAAGACGCTCCAAGCATAGCACATAACACATGAAGTGATAAAAATATAGCGAAACGAAAGACGAACTGATAATGTTGATGGAGAAGGGGATGCACGGGGGCATCCCCAAGCTTAGACGCTTGAGCCTCCTTGAATATTTCTTGGGGGTGCACGGGGGCATCCCCAAGCTTGAGCGCTTGACACTCCTGAATCTTTTTATCATCTTCCCTCGCACACTTGAAAACTCCCTTCATACACAACTCATCATAATCTGATTAGCGAGGTTAGTACCCTTAATAAAATAATTATACCTTGCTGGAAATAAGGATATTCTTGAAGTTCTACTGTTTCTCAAGATTGCCAAAAGGTTTTTGCAAAGAAAAAGCAAGTTCTTGATTTGCAAAGTGAGGGAAAGGCAAAACAGGACAGAATCTGTGAAAAACAGAACAGCAGGCAGTAATTGATCTGTTCGGGATACTTCTACAACTCAAATAAAAAAACTCAGAACAGACGCACGAAAGACAATTATATAGAGAACGCTGTCAAAAACATTCAGACCAAAAAGATGATCTGGTGATTTTATACGATTTTTTCTATCCAAGGACAGAATCTGTTTCCTGGACAGCACCTCACAACTTTTGAACTTTCTAGCAATCAGAGGCTATACTTGGCACAAATATGAAAAGCAAAGATACAATGATGATGCTACAGCAGTAAACAACATCAAGAAACAATAAAAGAAAAAATTATTCATGTGGGCTGCCTCCCAAAAGCGCTTTTTTCTTTTATGCCTTTAAGCTAGGCATAATGCATAGAGGAATCAATAATCATCATAATAATCGGAGTTATAAATTGTTTCAAATGGTTCCTCAACAAGTTCATTGTTGTTCCTTCTAGAAAAGGGGTACACACCTTTTGCCTTCCCGCGTAAGCGGATTTGTCCCTTACCTATATCGATGAAGCCTTTAACTGCTCGGAGAAAGTCCCTTCCAAGCACTATATTTCCTTGGTTTGGCTCCATGATGAAGAAATCAATCATTGCAATCCCTTTAAGGAATTTAACTGGCACGTCTTTTATTCTTCCCTGGATTTCGGAAATATCCCCATTAGTGTGTTCATGATAAGATGGTAATCTATCCATGTTAAATTTTAAAGAATCATGAACAATTTTTGGCATAGTAGAAACCATAGATCCAATATCACAATAAGCAAGGAAGTCTTGATTAGAGATGCTAATCCTAACAAAAGGCTACCAATCATCGTCTATTTCCAAAATGTCTCTCTTATTGGGTTTAGGTTTCTCTACCTTTATTAAGTCTAGAGCATCCATTCTCTTTTCAATAGTAGCAAGTCTATCTATGACAGTATCAAAATTATGATCATAAACAAAGTAACTAGATAGACCATGTATAATTTCAAGAGCTCTAGCTTCATCACATTCTAGGAAATCTCCCTCGGCTATAATGTCAAGGGAGTGTTTACACCATTTAAAAAGACCATGGTAAAAATTTCTAAGCACAATTTTTATAGGTATCCAAGGCATAATTCTCCTATGTGCATCAGAAATTCTATCCCATGCCTTCTTCATATTTTCTCCATCCCTTTGATGGAAATCTAGAACTTCCGATTCCCTCAAAGCACCAAATCCTAACATGTTTGGCTAAACAGAAAGGACTACTAATAAAAAGGGCAAATAATTTTTTTGTGATTTTTGATAAAAAGGTACTAAAGCAAAAACTGAAAGGTAAACTAACAAGACTAAAAAGCAAAGGTAAAAGATAGCATGCAACTCCGCTATCTTGAAGAGTGGAGTCCCCGGCAACGGCGCCAGAAAATACTCCTTGATGGGCCTCGAACCCCTCGTTGGTTACCCCAAGTGGAAGGTGTAAGATGCAGTAAGTAGAAGTGTTTTCCCTTAGCAAAGATACCAAGGATCGAATCCCCAGAGACTCCTAGGTTCAACAAGTAGGTGTCAATTGCTACGGCGCCAGATTAGTAGCAATCAACGTGGACCTGCACACAGATACAAATAACTTTGCTCCCAACGAGTATAGAGAGGTTGTCAATCCCTCCGGCCTTGTAGTTCACAAAGGATTAAAAGCAATGATAGTAGTGATAGATAGTGTTTTGCAATAGTAAGTAAATAGCGAAAAGTAAATAGTGGATGTGATCAATGATGGTAATATGGACCGGAGTCTCATGATGTTCACTAGTGATGTCTCTCTCCCAAAAGACGATAAACAGCTATGTGAGGTAAACAAATTACAGCTGGGCAATTGACAGGACCACGAACGTAAACCAATGCTGACTACATTGCAAGAAAGGTTGAGGTCCAAAGCATGGGCATTACGCCAAAGTAAGTAGACCGAAATCCATCAATATCTACTACTAATCATCCACCTTGAGATATCTATCCAGAACATCTCGCTGGTATTAAGTTGCGAGTCCCACCCATAGTGTAAACTCAATGCAACAGACAACTGCATTAAAAGAACTTTGCGTAAAGTAAACAATCCTTGCACCCGCGGGCACAAGCACCGTTGTTTTCCCCCTTGTGGCAACAGCACATCCCCTAGACTCATGGTTCTGTCACTCAAGCTAGTCATCGAGGGGCATGAACCCACAATCGAGCATAACATTCCCTCTTGGAGTCACTACCTACTACTCGGCCAAAGCAATAAGTAACAACGGAGAACATGCAAGAATTACTTATTAACAAAAATATAAAAGAGGTGAATCAAATATATTACTCAAGATCAATCTGAACATAATCTCATAATCCATCGGATCCCAGCAAACTCAACATAGCAACAGCAGAAGGATTACATAGGTGCCTCGATCATGTAGGGCAGCTCACGAGGACTAATTAGTTAAGCACAAGAACGGGAGGAGAACATCACATAGGTACTGGTCATGGACTCATGGTCCAAGGGAGACTACTCACGAGTCATCCAGGAGGCGTCCATGGTGCTGGAGAAGCTCCCGGTGGTGATCCTCCCCTCCGGCAGGGTGCCGGGAAGAGTTCTCCTGGTGCTCCCGATCTTGGAAGCGGCGGCGGCGGCGGAACAGAGATGGGATCGCGAAAAGAGTTCCTCTTCTGAGGGTTTCGGAGGGTCCTTTAAATATATGCCAAAGTAGGGCACCGGGGGAGCTTCGGGGGGCCCAGGCGCCCCCCCGG
>LR738710.1:171580398-171607521 GCA_902687465.1 Secale cereale | reverse complement strand
AGTGCCCCCCCCCCCCCCAGGCTGCCCTTCGGACGCAGTGTTGTTTCCGGAACGCTGATTTTTTATATAATTTTTCTGGATTTTTCTAGGCAGTTCTCGAAACGTGAAAACCTGAAATACAAAAACAGCCGAAAACGGAAACTGGCACTGGGGTGCACTGGATTAGTAAGTTAGTCCAAATATGATCAAAAGTGTATGGAAGTGTATGAATATCATAGTAATATCACCCAAAAGTGTCATGGAGCAAGCAGAAATTGTAGATACGTTTTGGACGTATCATTATTGCCCCCTTCTTGCTTCACCTTAAGTGCAAAGGAGATCGATCAATTCTTCAAGTGCCTTATGGGAATCAAAGTTAGTTCCGGTTACTATGGGGAGATAAGCAAATTTCTAGACCCCAAGAATAAAAGGTTTGAAAGAACATGCGGTGCCCCCATGTTTGGTTTTGGTAATTGATGACAATCTCTATGGACTAATGGTTTCCTTGAGTTATATTTGAAGGGTTTGTCCATAGGCTTTTCTTGGAGTTCATTTGTTGGTTTCAAGGAGAGTTTGTGATGACCAAGGTGCTATTAAGGAATTATCCAAAGATTGATCTTGTGAGTGTTGAGCTTATTGCAAGCATGTCTTGAAGAAGAAGAGTGTGTTATCATTCATGTTTACCTTCAAGACATCATCCAAATGAAGAGTTGGAAAGATTCAAGGTTGATCAAGACTAAGTGAATGAGTGAATCAAGTTGATCAACACACAAAGCGTAGAAGATGTACCGAGAGGGATCAAGCAATCCTGTGGTATGGTAAGCATTGTCAATCACGCTTTGTGTACTAACCCATGGTCTTCGTGAGAGTTCTTTGTGGGGTTAGGTTGCGGTGTGCAAGTTCAAGTGGACCATCACGAAGAAATCAAGTGCTTGAAGCTTGTCATCCATTGTCGTGACAATGGACTTGTGAAGATATGCCGAAGAGTGGCTCACCCATAGAGGAGTATGGGGGAGCAATCTACTAGTCTTCACCGAGACAACGCAATCAAGAAAGGTGGTCCAACTTGAGGAAGTCAAGATCGTCTACATCTAGCTCAAGTGGACTTTGTGCAAAGCAAAGGTTTGCCCTTGATAGGTTTTCTATTTTACCGGTCTCATGGTGGTAGTTGGGAGACCGGGTTATAGGATCGTTTGCCGTACTATCAAGGGGGGCTCTCAAGTTGGTAGCTTGATCGTATCGTTAGTAGAGAGCTCAAACCATTGCATCCTTGCATCATGTTTCTTGGTTCTTGTTTGGTTCTCTTTGTGAGTCTTAGAGCTTATGGTAATCTTGATGACAAGCTTGAGTTCATCGAAAACGGAGTTCACATGTGTCTTCTATGATGTTTTCGGTGTTGGGTGTTTTACCGGTCTTATCCAAGGAAGGGTTCTCACCATTTTATTATGGGCCTTTTCTAATTTGCTTCTTATTGGTTTTTCTATCAATATTGTGTTAGCCCTTGTCGCTAGCTTTCCAACAAACTTGGTTTCATCGAATTCGGAGTCCGTATGCAAAAGTTATTGTCGTTTTGGTGTACTGAAAAGGCTGCAACGGTACTACCGCTGGTAGGAGCGGAAGTAATTTTTTACTACCGCTTTCGGAAGCGGTACTACCGCTTTCGGGAGCGGTACTACCGCTTGGAGCAGTGCTACCGCGGCTACTTCCGTGGCTACTTCCGCTCGGGACCAAAAACTCGTCACAAGTCCAGCGGTGATAGGCACGGATGTAATTTTTTAGTACCGCTCGCAAGCAGTAATACCGCTACCCTTAGCAGTACTACCGCTACCCCTAGCGGTAGTACCGTGAGGTCAAGCGGTACTACCACTCCGACTGTTTTTCTGTCCTTTTTTCCTCCTCGATGTTGTTTTCCAAAGGGGTACTACCGCCCTAGCGGTAGTACCGCTCCTGGAGCGGTAGTACCGCTCTGTGCGGGCTGTGAGCATATCGGTTGGATTTTCCCCCACCTATAAAAGGGGGTCTTCTTCCCCAATGAACCTTATCCTTTGAGCTCGTGTTCTTCCCCCATTTTTGACCTTCTTAGAGCTTGCTATCTCTCAATCCCTCCATGGATTCTTGCTAGTTTTTGGGGAAAAAGAGAGAGGAGATCTAGATCCACATTTCCACCAATCACTTTCTCCTCTAGGTGAGGGGAACCCCTTGGATCTTGATCTTGGAGTTCTTGGTGTTCTCCTTCTTGTTCTTCCTCTCATTTCCCTCCCTAGCATTAGTTGCTTCGGTGGGATTTGGGAGAGAAGGACTTGGGCACTCCGTGTGCCCTTGCCATTGCATTTGGTGCATCGGTTTGAGTTCTCCACGGTGATACGTGGAAGTGAAGTTGAGAAGCTTATTACTCTTGGGTGCTTGGTACCCTTGAGCTTGTTCCTCTTGGGTGCTTGGGCGCCCTAGACGGTTGTGGTCACCTCGGAGCCATATTCCATTGTGATGAAGCTTCGTGGTGTCGTTGGGGAGATAGCTCGAACCTTGGTGTTCGGAGCTCAATCATTATGGTGTAAAGCTCCGGGCAAGCGTCGGGGTCTCCAATTAGGTTGTGGAGATCGCCCCGAGCATTTTGACGGGTTCCGGTGACCGCCCCCAAGGGTTGCCAAAGTGTACGGGTTCGGTGACCGCCCCCAAGGATTGCCATTTGTACGGGTTCGGTGACCGCCCTCAAGGGTCCCTTAGTGGAATCACGACATCTTGCATTGTGCAAGGGCGTGAGGAGATTACGGTGGCCCTAGTGGCTTCTTGGGGAGCATTGTGCCTCCACACCGCTCCAAACGGAGATTAGCATCCGCAAGGATGTGAACTTCGGGATACATCGTCGTCTCCGTGTTCCTTGGTTATCTCTTACCCGAGCCCTTTACTTATGCACTATACTTTGTGATAGCCATATTGTTTCTTTTCATATATCTTGCTATCTCCTAGTTGTTTATCTTGCTTAGCATAAGTTGTTGGTGCACATAGGTGAGCCTAGTTGTTGTAGGTTTTGTGCTTGACAAATTAACCGCTAGGTTTATTCCGCATTTGTTCAAGCCGAAACCGTAATTATTTTAAAGCGCCTATTCACCCCCCCCTCTAGGCGACATCCACGATCTTTCAATTGGTATCAGAGTCTCGTCTCTCTTTATAGGGCTTTACCGCCTAGAGAGTAAGGATGTCGACTAGGGGTTTAGGTTTCTCGGACACTCTTTGTTTCAATGGCACAAATTTTGATGTTTGGGTAATTCGCATGCTTAATCTCTTTAGGGTCATGGACCCAAATTTAGAGCGAATTGTAGATATGGGGTTTTTCTCCTCCAAAGGATGCACAAAGATTATCTTTAGAGGATGAGAAAAATTCTTATCTCAATGCTCAAGCTTCTAGTGTGCTTTTTGATGCTTTGAGCAATGTAGTTATATTTCAACTCATGCCGTTCCGGGATGCTCATGAGTTGTGGACAAAGCTTCAAGATAAATATGGTGTGTCCAAGAACTGTAGGAATGATTGTTCTCCCTCCACCTCCGGCCGTGTTGTCTTCTCAACTTCTTCTACTTCACCTACATGTGGTTTGCCACAAGGTAATGATATGGTGAGTAGTGTTGGTCATTGCAATGATGATAGTATGCTTATTGTGGATGATCCTTCATCACTATCTTATTGCAATGCATCTTCTTTGGACTTTAACACTTCGAGCACCCTACATGTTTCACATGTTTGTGTTGATACTCCTTGCATATCATGTAGAAATTGCTTGACTAATACTCATGATGATATGCTTGCTATGTCTTGTTGCCATGATAAAAATGCATCTATTTCCTCGAATTGTTGTGCTAACAATGTAGAGGAAACCCAACACCCCATGGAACAAGATGTAGTCTTGAATGGTGCTTCAAGGGATCCTACATCATCATCTCTTGCGTTTTGCCTTATGGCTAAGGTTTCAAAGGTATCTCCCACTTTGAACCCCAATATATCTTGTGATGATAGTGATGATGACAATGATGATGATGTAGAAAATGATGAAGAGAATGATAATGTTGCCTCCTTAAAAATAAAGGGGAAAATGATTTTTAAAGCTCTTCTTAAGAATAAATTAGCTCGTTCCAACTTTATGGAAATCATGTCTATTTCCATTGAGGGCAAGAAATATATTGATGAGTTGGAATCTCATCTAGAGGAGCATGAGGTCACCATTGAGAAAATGGAAGGTCATGAGCGTGATTACGCTAATGAGATCACCGACCTCTCGCAAGCTCTTGAACTTGAACAAACCACCAAGGAATCTCTTGAGGAGACTTTTGCTCTAGAACTATCTAGAATAAAGGAATCCCGTGATAGAGCTCTCGAGGTGGCTAATGATTTTGAAACTAAAAATGAGAAGCTTGAAGTTGCACATGCTAAACTCCTTGAGGATTTTGATCACCTCAAAAATGGCTCAAGGGTCATTAAGAGTGAGCTCATCAAACTCACCGAGTCTCATGCTCAACTTAAAGCTTCATATTCTAAAGAGCATGCCAAGTTTCCTTCTCCTCTTGCTATTATTGATGATGCTTGTGCTACTAACTCTATTTCTAGTGAAGCATCCATTTTGAAGGAGAATGTTGAGCTAAGGGCTCAACTTGAGTTGCTATCTAGCAATTATGGGAGATTGGAAGAAAGTCATGTAAAGCTCACAAGCTCTCATGATGATCTTCTAGTATCCCATAATGTGCTAAAGATAGCTCATGAGGCTATGATCATCAAGGTAACATCTAGTGAGTCTCATGTGGTCGCTAGCACTACTTCTAGTCAAAATGCTATATTGCCATGTGCTAGTCCTCGTAATTCATCTATGCATAACATTGGTACATCTTGTGATGAATTGCTTTCCTTGCCTTGTTGCTCTAACAATGAAGCCTATACTTTATCTAGTACTTGTGTTGATACTAACCATGTAGAAGAAATCAAAGAGCTCATGGCCCAAGTCTCTTCCTTGAAGAAAGACTTGGAAAAGTGTCATGAAGGGAAGTCCACACTCAACAATATCTTGAGTGTGCAAAAATCCCCCAATGACAAAGGTGGACTTGGATTCAACTCCAACAAGAAGAAGAAGTCCAAGAGCAACAAGAAGAAGGGCCAAGAACAACTCAAGAATTCGGCCAAGATTATTTGCTTCAAGTGCAAAATTGAAGGGCATCATGTTAGATCTTGCCCATTGAAGAAGAAGGTCATTAGTGACAAGCAACAAGGGAAGAGGCCACAAGTTCAATCTCGTGCTCAACCGCAAGTTGGAGAAAGGCCGCTTCCCAAGAAGACTCATGGTAATGCTTCTCATTTTGAGAAATCAAATGAGAAGAAAGTGAAGAGTAGATGTTGCTCCCTATGCCGTGAGAAGGGTCACCTTGCTTCTTCATGCACTAGTGGTAACTTATCCAACCCAATTATTATTGATGATGTCTACTTTCTTGGGAAGGATAATGTTGGCAATGTGTTTGCCAAGTTTTTTGGTACTCAAAGTGGTGTCAAGAAAAGAACCATTTGGGTGGCCAAGCCTATTGTGACTAACCTCTTAGGACCCAACTTGGTTGGGGACCAACAAGCTAAAACTTGATCAATAGGCGTTGTTGGAGGGCATTGGAGACTTGGTACATTATGAAGAATTAAGGGGTCTTCATCATTCATATTTTCTCAAGCTAAGCCATTCGGATGATCAAGTTTCTATCTTATATCCAATGTTCCTCCTTGCGGTAACTCATGCTTAAATTGTTTACATTGAAAGTTACTTGCCCCTTTGCATGTTTTGGTTTTGTTCCTTGCATGTGTTTGTATATGATGTGCGTCCAATTTGTATATCTTGAGAAATCAAGTATGTGTATATTGGTTTGCACATCATGTATGTGTGTGTTGTGCATTGAGCTTTTGTGCTTCGTGCTTTTATCTTAGTTGGCTCTTGTGAGAGATTAATGGAACATCCCATTTTGGGGGAGTGATGTGCTTTGTGCACCTCACAATCCTATAAATGTGTGTACATGAGGAATACCATCTAGTATTGATATTACAAGATTATCTAGTCTCTATGTGGTATGTCTTCTCATGAGAAAGTCAAATTCTAAATGTTCCATTAATTATCTCTTGTTGGTTCTCTTTTGCATCTTGGTAAGTTTTTCATTGGTATCACATTATGGGGGAGTAATATTCTATGTGCATATTACAAGCCTAGAAAATGTGTAAATTTGAGATATTGTCACCTAGAGTTGATAGTATAAATTATGTTGTTCCTAGGTGGCATGTTAGCTCTACAAGTTGTATTTTGCTTGTGTTTGGTGTGAATATGATGTTGGATATCATTGCTATCTATCACCGGGAATTATTTCCAAATACCTCTTGTCTTTCACAATTGGTAATCATTTATGTGGTGGAAATTATTGATCATCTTTACATTGTCTTTTGGTCTTATTTGTCTTATCTCTTGCCAAGTTTGTGTCAACTCCCATTTCCTTCCATGTCACTTCTGGATCTCGTGTTTTATTGTTTTTGTCGAGTGTTTTCTAGATATAGTGAAAGTGGTGATCCCACCCTGTGCATTTTGTACTCGAATGCAAAATCTATCTAAATGCACAATTCGTGGGGGAGCTATCCTATTTTCGATAGAACACTCATCTTGTGATCCATATCAAGTGTGTGTTGATGGAAGGCAAGCCGTTTTTTTTGGTACTTGTGCCATCATGAAACTTTGTAGATGGGTTGGTTTGTTTGGAACCATCCTCTCTTTTGGGAGTCTGATATCTTTCCTTTTGTGTGTATCAATGGATATCTCATTCCTTGATGTATCTTCTAATAGATATCTTCCAAGTGATGATTTCTCCATTTGGTATCCTATTTTCACTTGGTATTTCTTTTTATTTTGTTTCGTTTCTTGAAAGTCTTGAGCATGCATATTTACTTCATGTATTTTCTTTGGCATGCTTTCTTTCTTTAACCCAATATATAAGGGAAACTCCACCTAGTCTCAATTTGGATGAGATGTGCATGAAATTCATTTTCATATATAAATTCACATATGTTTGTGGAGTTTTTCCTATGTATTGGTGTTTCTAACTCTTTGGTCCCAATGAGTTTGGGTACCATTTTGTTTGTGTTGGTGTTCTAGGAACAATTGGAGATGCATTGGATGCTCGGCTCATTCAAAAGGAAGGTGGTGTCACCATGTGCTTATTGGAGTCAAATTAGGATGATCAATGAACTACTATCTACCTTCATTTGTTATCTACTACATCCTTCCAATGGTATCTCGGTAACAAGTATCATCATCTACTTCATGCACACATTTCTTGCACCAACCTTGCGTAGGTTGCATCATGGCATGTTAGTCATTCCTTCTTGTGATATTTGTTTCCTTTCTCAAAGCATCCCAACAATGATGCCTTGTTGCTAGTTGTGATGTCTTTGATGTTCGCTTGGTTGGAATTCATGTATATACAATAAGACCTTATCTAGCCATGTGCTTGCGTTTAAACAAAATATCTTATTGGTATAATTATGACTTCCTTGTGGATATCTTTTTACTTCCTTTTTGTAACTATTTAGAGTGTACATTATTCTTTGTGGATTGATATCATCATGATTTTCATCTACCTAGAATCTTATACACTTGAGAGAAATTACATATCTAGAAGATATCCTTTCTTTCACGACCACCTTGTCTTTCTTGTATCATTTCTTTGGTGGCTCCGTGAAAGCCTTTGCCTTGAGTGCGGATCTTATCTTGTTGCATCTAGATGCACTCTTGTGTGATGAGGATATTCTTGTCTCTTGCTTGTCTTGACAAGGATTTTGCCAATTAATTGGTATCCCTCGTCTTGATAACGCTCTCTATTTATATCTTCACCACGGGTTGTCACAAGCATAGGTTCTTTATATGCTTATTAGTGAGCTTGTGAACCTGTTTCCTTGTTGTGTGTGGGAATGATAGGCCTTGCACCGAGTATCTCTTTCATTCAAGACTATATTGATGCTTAATGTTCATCCATACATTAGTCTTCTCAAGTTCTTTGCCATGACTCACACACATCATTTTGGTTGAGCATACTCTTAAGTTGTCTCTTTTATATGTTGCTCAACCATTTGTTTGTTGCAAGTGCTAGGATTTGTTACCTTCATGCTCACTTGCACTTGGTGTGAGTTTCTATTGATTTTGGGGGAGTGATGATCCTATTTTGTGCACTTGGTATCCTAATGAAAATTTTCTAAGGAGTGCACAAATTATGGGGAGCTTCACCAATGTCTTTAGAAAAATCAGTTGCTATGTCATGAGTTCTATTGATCTTGGGGGAGCGACGATCCTATGTTGTGCTCGTTGTATCCAAATACAAAATTAAATTGTGCACAAATCATGGGGAGCTTCTCTGGTTTCTCTAGAACACTCCTTAATCATATTTTAATATCTTTTATTCATGTGGCATGTAGGATCATTGGTCTAGTTGGTTCAATTCGTATCTTTTGATAGCTTGCTTCAATTGGTATCCTTTGATTGCTTGATTGCGTGTCTCTCCTTTTGTTATGCCTTTGTGGCATATCTTTCTTTTGCAATCTTTGAGCCTCAATATAATTTGCGTTCCTCCAAGTATTTACCGTTGGATATGTGTATTGCATTCCACTATCTAGTTGAGAAATACACAATCTATGGAGGAGCATAATTTATATTGGCCTTCTAAGCTTTTCACCCATTTTGGCAATCAATGCCAATGGGGGAGAAGTTTCAGAGAGTTTGGTGGAGAAGTTTAGAGAGTCATCTAGTCATCTCCTCTTGCTTTGGTTTTGTTCCCAAGCTTTTGCATCTCATGTGCATACATTATTGTTGCATGGTATGGTGATGCATAATTCCTTCCTTATATAAACTCTGTTGAAAGTGATTGTCATCAATTACCAAAATGGGGGAGATTGAAAGAACATGCGGTGCCCCCATGTTTGGTTTTGGTAATTGATGACAATCTCTATGGACTAATGGTTTCCTTGAGTTATATTTGAAGGGTTTGTCCATAGGCTTTTCTAGGAGTTCAATTGTTGGTTTCAAGGAGAGTTTGTGATGACCAAGGTGCTATTAAGGAATTATCCAAAGATTGATCTTGTGAGTGTTGAGCTTATTGCAAGCATGTCTTGAAGAAGAAGAGTGTGTTATCATTCATGTTTACCTTCAAGACATCATCCAAATGAAGAGTTGGAAAGATTCAAGGTTGATCAAGACTAAGTGAATGAGTGAATCAAGTTGATCAACACACAAAGCGTAGAAGATGTACCGAGAGGGATCAAGCAATCCTATGGTATGGTAAGCATTGTCAATCACGCTTTGTGTACTAACCCATGGTCTTCGTGAGAGTTCTTTGTGGGGTTAGGTTGCGGTGTGCAAGTTCAAGTGGAGCATCACGAAGAAATCAAGTGCTTGAAGCTTGTCGTCCATTGTCGTGACAATGGACTTGTGAAGATATGCCGAAGAGTGGCTCACCCATAGAGGAGTATGGGGGAGCAATCTACTAGTCTTCACCGAGACAATGCAATCAAGAAAGGTGGTCCAACTTGAGGAAGTCAAGATCGTCTACATCTAGCTCAAGTGGACTTTGTGCAAAGCAAAGGTTTTCCCTTGATAGGTTTTCTATTTTACCGGTCTCGTGGTGGTAGTTGGGAGACCGGGTTATAGGATCGTTTGCCGTACTATCAAGGGGGGCTCTCAAGTTGGTAGCTTGATCGTATCGTTAGTAGAGAGCTCAAACCATTGCATCCTTGCATCATGTTTCTTGGTTCTTGTTTGGTTCTCTTTGTGAGTCTTAGAGCTTATGGTAATCTTGATGACAAGCTTGAGTTCATCGAAAACGGAGTTCACATGTGTCTTCTATGATGTTTTCGGTGTTGGGTGTTTTACCGGTCTTATCCGAGGAAGGGTTCTCACAATTTTCTTATGGGCCTTTTCTAATTTGCTTCTTATTGGTTTTTCTATCAATATTATGTTAGCCCTTGTCGCTAGCTTTCCAACAAACTTGGTTTCATCGAATTCGGAGTCCATATGCAAAAGTTATTGTCGTTTTGGTGTACTGAAAAGGCTACAACGGTACTACCGCGGGTACGAGCGGAAGTAATTTTTTACTACCGCTTTCGGGAGCGGTACTACCGCTTGGAGCAGTGCTACCGCGGCTACTTCCGTGGCTACTTCCGCTCGGGACCAAAAACACGTCACAAGTCCAGCGGTGGTAGGCACGGATGTAATTTTTTAGTACCGCTCGCAAGCAGTAGTACCGCTACCCTTAGCAGTACTACCGCTACCCCTAGCGGTAGTACCATGAGGTCAAGCGGTACTACCGCTCCGACGGTTTTTCTGTCCTTTTTGCCTCCTCGATGTTGTTTTCCAAAGGGTACTACCGCCCTAGCGGTAGTACCGCTCCTGGAGCGGTAGTACCGCTGTGCGGGTTGTGAGCATAACGGTTGGATTTTCCCCCACCTATAAAAGGGGTCTTCTTCCCCAATGAACCTTATCCTTTGAGCTCGTGTTCTTCCCCCATTTTTGACCTTCTTAGAGCTTGCTATCTCTCAATCCCTCCATGGATTCTTGCTAGTTTTGGGGGGAAAAGAGAGAGGAGATCTAGATCCACATTTCCACCAATCACTTTCTCCTCTAGGTGAGGGGAACCCCTTGGATCTTGATCTTGGAGTTCTTGGTGTTCTCCTTCTTGTTCTTCCTCTCATTTCCCTCCCTAGCATTAGTTGCTTTGGTGGGATTTGGGAGAGAAGGACTTGGGCACTCCGTGTGCCCTTGCCATTGCATTTGGTGCATCGGTTTGAGTTCTCCACGGTGATACGTGGAAGTGAAGTTGAGAAGCTTATTACTCTTGGGTGCTTGGTACCCTTGAGCTTGTTACTCTTGGGTGCTTGGGTGCCCTAGACGGTTGTGGTCACCTCGGAGCCATATTCCATTGTGGCGAAGCTTCATGGTGTCGTTGGGGAGATAGCCCCAGCCTTGGTGTTCGGAGCTCAATCATTGTGGTGTAAAGCTCCGGGCAAGCATCGGGGTCTCCAATTAGGTTGCGGAGATCGCCCCAAGCATTTTGACGGGTTCCGGTGACCGCCCCCAAGGGTTGCCAAAGTGTACGGGTTCGGTGACCGCCCCCAAGGATTGCCATTTGTACGGGTTCGGTGACCGCCCTCAAGGGTCCCTTAGTGGAATCACGGCATCTTGCATTGTGCGAGGGCGTGAGGAGATTACGGTGGCCCTAGTGGCTTCTTGGGGAGCATTGTGCCTCCACACCGCTCCGAACGGAGATTAGCATCCGCAAGGGTGTGAACTTCGGGATACATCGTCGTCCCCGTGTTCCTTGGTTATCTCTTACCCGAGCCCTTTACTTATGCACTATACTTTGTGATAGCCATATTGTTTCTTATCATATATCTTGCTATCTCCTAGTTGTTTATCTTTCTTAGCATAAGTTGTTGGTGCACATAGGTGAGCCTAGTTGTTGTAGGTTTTGTGCTTGACAAATTAACCGCTAGGTTTATTCCGCATTTGTTCAAGCCGAAACCGTAATTATTTTAAAGCGCCTATTCACCCCCCCTAGGCGACATCCACGATCTTTCAAGGTTCCGTGGGGTGAAGTCTAATGATGGTAACATGATGTTGATGCAGATACTCCCGATTTCCATTAGAGGGATAATGGAGAAGCACGTCCGTCACACACTTACTGGTCTCTGCAACTTCTTCGACGTTATCCCTCGAAAGTCCTTAAGTGTGAAGCAGCTCCGAAGGCTACATGAAGAGATCGTTGACATACTATGTGAGCTTGAGATGTACTTACCGCCCACGTTCTTTGAAGTCATGGTGCATTTGTGTGTCCACATCATGGACAACATCATCGACCTTGGGCCGACATTCCTTCATAGCATGATGTCGTTCGAGAGGATGAATGGGGTCATCAAAGGATTCATTCGTAACATGTCTCGTCCCGAAGGGAGCATCGTCTAGGGGTATCTGACGCATGAGTGCATCTCCTTTTGCGAGAATTATATAGGTGTTGGAGACCCCGTTGTTGGTTTTCCCGTCAAGAAGCACGATGGGAAGCTCGAAGGAGATGGTCACAACAACGGCTGGGGGGAATTGCACATGGACTACTCGGATCGATGGAACGACTTTGACAGGGCTAACTTAGTAGTGCTAGAACACCTAGATGTGGTAGATGATTATGTGGCACAGCACAAAGAAATCATCGCAAAGAAGTACCATGATAAGGGGATGCTTAAGACGGATGACTGATATGTTTACCACCACATGCATGGTTCTAGTGGTATTCATGCAGTGTGGGAGAGGGAGACGCTGTCGTCGGGAGAAAAAAACAAAAGGGAGAAAGCAATACAAAAGAAAAAGGAAAGTAAACAGAAAAGAAAAGGAAAATAATCAAAGAAAAGAAATCTAAAAACTATAAAAGGAAAATAATAAAAAGGAAAGGAAAATAGGAGTAGCGCTTTTCTGAGGACCAGCGCTATAGCTAAGTTAGATAAGGAAAACAATAATAAAAAAATAGCAGTTAGCAGTAGCGCGTGTTTAGGACCAGCGCTATAGCTAAGTTAGCCATAGCGCTTGTCTCCAAACAAGCGCTACCTCTATTTTGAGTTAAACCCCACCGCACGGGCTCAAAATTTCACCAAGTCTCATTCCCCTCATCTCCACCTCGACCCTGCGCCCTCCGTCGACGCCCTCGACCTCGCCGCCGCAGGCCGTCAACCCTGGGCTTGCCCTCGACCTCGCCGGCCGTCGCCCTACGCTCGCCCTCGACCTAGCCACCGCCGCCCTTGACCTCGACAACGCCGCCCTCTCCGCCGCCCTCAACCTTGCCGCCGGCGCCCTCTCCCCCGCCCCGTAAGCCTCTCCCTCTCCTCTCCCCTACCATCCTCCTCTCTCTCTGTTGGCAATTTAGCAATTTAGTTTAGGGCGATTTTGTTTAGATCAATTTAGTTTAGGGCAATTTAGTTTAGGAAATTTAGGAATTTAGTTCAGGGTATATAAAATACCTATAAATAAAAAACAGTAGAAAATTTGTTTTTGTAGGTATAAAAAAGAGTAGCTAAAATTTATAAAAAATAGTAGCAAATTTGTTTTTGTAGGTATAAAAAACAGTAGCTAAAATTTATAAAAAATAGTCGCTAATTAGTTTTTGTAGGTATATAAATTAGCTATAAAAACAGTAGATTTTTTTATGAAAAACAGTAGCTAATTAGGGCAGTAGCAAATATAGCTAATTAATGTTGTTTTAGGAGCATGTAGCCTAGATGATGTTTTAGGAGCATATAGCCTATACAATGTTGCTGGTTTTAACACTTGGTTAATTTGCTAAGTCCAATGTTTTCTTGAGATATCATTAAATCTGTTATATGAACTTGTGCCAATTGTTGAAAAATATCCGAGTGGCCTATGTTTTGCCGGAATGTTGATTCAATTCCGTTCCGGCAAATTTCAGGCACTCCACATGTCCACTTTTTAGCAAAGGTCATGCCGCCTTTTGCTTGAACTAAGGACATATGGAGTGCCCGGGATTTGCCGGAAGGGAAATGAATCAACATTCCGACCAAATATATATAAGCCCCTTTTTCCTCTTCATTATATCTGTTATTTGCAATTGTTGAATAGGAAACATGTATACCAATGCCGAAGCCGGGGGTTCTGCTCGCCTCGTAGTTGACCCCATCGAGGCAGCAAATCACTATTTCGATTACCTGGATGAACACCAGATGCGGTTGCATGGTGGCGGCACTGGCACCAACCCTAACACTCAGACTGACGTCGACACTGGCACCAACACCACCCCTGAGACCAGCAAAGATGCTGTCGTAGCCGATAAAGCATCGAAGATGAAGAGGTCACGAAAACCAAACGAGCTCGGCATCGGACAAATTGTGGTCACGGAGATGCACCCCAAGAAGTTAGAGCCAACAGCGCCGGAGGAAACGCGCTCATCCCGGAGCAATAAACTAGGATGCATCCCCAGGGAAACCGCCAACATAAATGACGTTATGTTGAAGAAGATACCACATATGGAGCACATGCTCCTTAAGAAGTTGCACAATAGGTTCCTGTTCCCCGGCCGGGATGAATGCACATTTAAAGACCCGTGGGATGACGCCGCCATGAGAAAGATAAACGACAAGGCGATGGTGATGTTCACCAACGACTTGTCCTCCTGGAGAGTTCGGGTGAAAAAAAACGATTGCGAAGAATGAACCGTGGTCCACATGCTGATAATCCATCAATAATGGAAGAGGACTTTGAAAAATTCAAGGAGAATTGCGGTAAAGAAGAAGTCAAGGCAAGGTCGGAGAAAATGAAGGCGCTCCAGGCCAGGAACATGCATCCCCACAGCCTCGGAACCCGTGGTTACGAGGGGAAGAAGCACGCATGGGCCAAGTAGGACGATGAACATGAAAGTTACAGAATCCCAGACCCCTTGGCGGAGTTCACCGACCAGCTGGAGCGTGACTGGATCAGGACCCGGTACAAGTAGGACAAAGTCAAAAAGATCTTTTACACGAACCCGAACACGAGGGAGTTCATGAGACTTCTAGTAATTCTTATATTACAACATTATCATATTAGCTTCCAAACAATTCGACTACAAGTTTTTGTCACATTAGTAAACCATCCATTTTCCTTTCACAGAAAGAGCAGCACCAAAAGGCAGCCGAAAGCGACGAGTCCTCACAGTCGTCGGCGAGGCCCAAGTGGGACACCCCATTCAACCGGGCCATCAACATACTGAAAAAGGTCCCGGTGGACAAGCTGCCGTCCTACGGACGTGTGCATGGCGTCGGAGATGCCGCCTCGTGGAAGACGTGCCACTACTAGGGAAAAGCCTAGCAGTAGCGCGGGTTTTAGATGTATCAGTAGCGTGGGCAACCACGCTACTGATACATCACTATAGCTAACCTGTATCAGTAGTACGGCTCAGCCCACGCTACTGCTATACATGGGTAGCAGTAGTGTGCTTTGTAGAAATGTGCCGCCGATAATAGCTGCAGCGCTTTTAGTGAAGCCACGCTGCTGCTAATCTAACTAGTAGTAGCGTGCTTTTTGTCCAGCGCTACTAGTATAGTGTTTTTCATTTTTTAGCGTATTTATACACCATTATACAAATTTTGATATAGTACCAATTAAGAGGTTGTGAGGAAGAAACATGGATTAGATTCATTTGGATGAATAAAAAGTTGAATTGGGATGACGATCCTACTAATTCAACTTTTGGTCACTTTTGATCCATCCATATGAATCTAATCCACGTTCCTTCCACCAACACTAGCTAATAACAAATCATCATGATAATCATGATCAACATCATCATCATATTAATATAAAAACTCTTGCATCATATCGTCACCAAAAACACTAACTAATAATCATCATAGTCATTACCACCAACACTATTTAATCATCGTAGTCATAGTGTAGCTATCTACTCACCACAAACAATAGCTAATAATAATCATCATAGTCATTACCACCAACACTATTTAATCATCGTAGTCATAGTGTAGCTATCTACTCACCACCAACAATAGCTAATAATAATCATCATAGTCATTACCACCAACACTAGCTATGTAATCATCATAGTCATAGTGTAGCTAATCACTCCTGCTGCTCTCTCTCAGCTAAAATAGCATAGAACATGTGTAGCACTCCTACTTCATTATGTTGGAGCATGCAGATGAACCTGTCTCCTAAATGTGGGATGTGCTTCTGATTGCTTCCCCCTAGTACTTCTCTACTGTGATCCTTCACAATTTTGCTCCAGTCTTTGACTATCAAGACTTGCTCGCTTCAAGAAATCTTAAATGCACTGAAGTGCAATGTAGGATGTCTTGGTCGTAAGCTAACCATTGTCATGCAACCTTTATGCTCGATCCATTGAGGCACAACTATCATCGGGAGTCCCTATTGAAGAACATCGTAGTAACATACTTAACAATGAAGTTTAGCTTAAAAATAATGTTTGCAAAAGATGCACTCGGGACAAATAGTAAAAATCTTACCATCTTTCCTAAATAGATGTGACCGTAGTTCAATACGCATGCTAGTGGTCGCACATTTTGAGTACTAATCTTTTTTAGTCTAGGAAAATAATTTGTCTTGATAGTATCAAGATCCTCAAGCCATGAAACATAATGACTTATCTCCTCGCAGTTTAGTTCAGCCCCGAGACAGTAGTAGGTCATGTCTACCAAGCGCGGGACTTGTTTGCTTGAATGGAAATAAGCTGTCAATAGAAATTAGTTGTCAACTATTTTTGAATAAACAATATCGAAGACATAAATGTTGGTTGAGAAACTCACATAATGGTAGAACTGGAGGCGTCTGCACATCGAACCAGATGTCGATATTACCTTCAATATCATCATCTTTCGGACAAATATCAATGGTGATAAGCATATCAGGCTCAAATGCAAAAGCCTTGCATATTGCTCTCCAATTTTTGCATTCAAAATAGGTGTAGGTGTCCGCATTGTATAATTTTGCGTCGAAAGTATATAACCATGCTCAGTCCTCAAGTGAACTCTCTTCACCTTCATTGTTTCCATAGGACTGAAACCAATCTTATCCAAGACAAAAATTCTTGCATGGGATGGAATACGCTAGTAGAATAGTAAATAAAATAAAATTATAAGTTTAAGCAAATGAAGCAGAAGTGATTCTTAATTACGAAAAAATACTTGTCGTCATGACTTACTGTATCCACTTCGAAGGTCTCATCCAGCTTGATGCTGAAGCGTGCTACTTCTTGAGCTTGTGTTGTATTCCCTCGAAGAGGAAAGGGAGATGCAGCACAGGAGCGTAAGTATTTACCTTAGTTTTTGAGAACCAAGGTATCAATCCAGTAGGAGACCACGCGCCAGTCCCTCGCACCTGCACAAACAAATAAGAACTTCGTAGCCAACGCGATAAGGGGTTGTCAATCCCTTTACGGTCACTTACGAGAGTGAGATCTGATAGAGATGATAGTTTATATTTTTGGTATTTTTGGATTAATAAAACAGAAATAAAAGCAAGAAAAGTAAAGTAGATGTAGATTGATTGTTGAGAATAGACCCGGGGGCCATAGTTCTCTAGTGGCTTCTCTCATGATAGCGGTATTCTACGACGGGTAAACAAATTACTGTCGAGCAATTGATAGAAAAGCGAATAATTATGAGACTATCTAGGCATGATCATTGTATATAGGCATCACGTCCGAGACAAGTAGACCGAAACGATTCTGCATCTACTACTATTACTCCACACATCGACCGCTATCCAGCACGCTCTAGTGTATCGAGTTCATACGAATAGAGTAACGCCTTAAGAAAGATGACATGATGTAGAGGGATAAACTCAAGCAATATGATCAAAACCCCATCTTTTTATCCTCGATGGCAACAATACAATACGTGCCTTGCTGCCCCTACTGTCACTTGGAAAGGACATCGCAAGATTGAACCCAAAGCCAAGCACTTCTCCCATTGCAAGAACTATAGTACTAGTAGGCCAAAACAAACCAATAATTCGAAGATACTTGCAAAGATATTATGAGCACACATAAAAAGTTCAGAGAAGAACCAAATATTTTTCATAGATAACCTTGATCATAAACTCACAATTCATCGGATCACGACAAACACACCGCAAAAAGAGATTACATCGACTAGATTTCCTTGAAGACCGAGGAGAACTTTGTATTGAGATCCAGAGAGAGAAGAAGCCATCTAGATACTAGATATGGACCCGAAGGTCTGTGGTAAACTACTCACAACTCATGGTGAGGGCGATGATGATGATGATGAAGGCCTCCGTGATGGATCCCCCTCCCGGAACAGGCTCCAAGATGGGATCTCCATGGGGACAGAAGCTACGATGGTGGAATTAGGGTTTTCTCTTTGCGTATGGAGTTTCTGGGGTACGTAGGTATATATAGGAAGAAGGAAGGCACCGAGGGCCGTGTGGGCCAGCCTCGAGGCAGAGGGCGCGCCCTGCGAAGGGGGGGGGCGCCCCCCACCCTCGAGGGCAGGCCTTCCGTCCCCTGACTTTGTCCAAAAGTTTCCCGAGCGTGATTTCCTCCAAAAATATCTCTCGTGAAGGTTTCATTCCATTTGGACTCCGTTTGATATTCCTTTTCTGCAAAACCCTAAAATAGGCAAAAAAAACTGCAATCTGGACTGGGCCTTTGGGTTAGTAGGTTAGTCCCAAAAATGATATAAAAATGAATGATAAAGCCCATTAAACATCCAAGACTTCATAAATAATAGCATGGAACAATTAAAAATTATAGATACGTTGGAGACGTATCAAGCATCCCCAAGCTTAATTCCTGTTCATCCTCGAGTAGGTAAATGATAAAGAAAGAATTCTTGATGTGGAATGCTAACCAATATCGTTTTTCAATGTAATTCTCTTAATTGTGGCATGAATGTTCAGGTATGAAGGTTTCAAGATAAAAGTCTATATTGACATAAGAAATAACAATACTTCAGCAATACTAACAAAGCAATCATGTCCTCTCAAAATACTATGGCTAAAAGAAGTTATCCCTACAAAATCATATGGTCTGGCTATGCTCCCTCTTCATCACACAAAATATTCATTTAATGCACAACCTCGATTTCAGCCAAGAACTTGTTTTCATACTCTATTATTTTCAAACCTTTCAACTTTCACGCAATACATGAGCGTGAGCCATGGATATAGCACTATGGGTGGAATAGAAGTGGTTGTGGAGAAGACAAAAAAAAGAGGAAGATAGTCTCACATCGACTAGGCGTATCAACGGGCTATGGAGATGCCCATCAATAGATATCAATGTGAGTGAGTAGGGATTGCCATGCAACAGATGCACTAGAGCTAAATATGAACGAAAGCTCAACAAAAGAAACTAGTGGGGGTGCATCCAACTTGCTTGCTCATGAAGAGCTAGGGCATTTGAGGAAGCCCATTGTTGGAATATACAAGTCAAGTTCTATAATGAAAATTCCCACTAGTATATGAAAGTAACTAATCATGAGACTCTCTACAATGAAGATCATGGTCCTACTTTGAAGCAAAAGTGTGGAAAAAGATAGTAGCATTGTCCCTTCTATCTTTTCTCTCATTTTTTTGGAGGGGCTTTTCTCTCCTTTTTTTATTTGCCCCTCTCTCTCCCTATATATATATATATATATTTTTTGGGCCTTTTCCTTTTTTTTATTCGCCTTTCCTCAACGGGACAATGCTCTAATAATGAAGATCATCACACTTTTTGTTACAACTTGAAATTACAACTCGATACTACAACAAGTATGACTCTACATGAATGCCTCCGGCGGTGTACCGGCATAAGAAATGAATCAAGACCGACATATATGAAAAATTATGCATGGTGGCTTTGCCACAACTACAATGTCAACTACATGATCATGCATGGCACTATGACAATATGATGCGTGTCATATGAACGGAACGGTGGAAAGTTGCATGTCAATATATCTCGGAATGGCTATGGAAATGCCATGATAGGTAGGTATGGTGGCTGTTTTGAGGAACAATATGGTGGCTGTTTTGAGGAAGGATATATAGTGGCTTTATGGTACCGGCGAAAGTTGCGCGGTAGAAGAGAGGCTAGCAATGGTGGAAAGGTGAGAGTCCGTATAATCCATGGACTCAACATTAGTCATAAGAACTCATATACTTATTGCAAAAATCTACGAGTCATCAAAAACAAAGTAATCAACGCATGGAGGTTGGTAGGAGTTAACCATCGCGCGCCCCCGACCTCCACACAAAGGTTGACACTTTACAAATACCTCATGCTCTAACTTTGTCACATAGCGGTTCACCATACGTGCATGATACGGGAATCGCTAACCTTAACACAAGTATTCTTCAATTTCATAATAACTCCACTAGCATGGCTCTAACATCACTATCCTCATGTCTCAAAACAATTATCAAGCATCCAACATCTCATTCTATTCAATGCACTTGGTGTGAAAATTTTACGACATTGACATTGGGTGTTTATCATGTGAAGACTAGTTTCTTTAGCCTAAACACATTACCATGCTGTTTTAATAGACTCTCAAATAGATATAAGTGAAGCATGGGAGTTCAACAATTTCTACAAAATATTACCACCACTGTGCTCTAAAAGATATAAGTGAAGCACTAGAGCAAAAACTATTCAACTCAAAAGATGTAAGTGAAGCACATAGAGTGTTCTAATAATTTCTAGGCCATATTTAACTCTCTCAAATAGGTGTGTCCAGCAAGGATGATTGTGGAAAACTAAAAAGCAAAGACTCAAATTATACAAGACGCTCCAAGCAAAACACATAGCATGTTGCGAATAAAAATATAGCTCCAAGTATAGTTACCGATGGATGAAGACGAAAGAGGGGATGCCTTCCCGGGGCATCCCCAAGCTTAGGCTTTTGATTATATTGATTTTACTTGGGGTGCCATGGGCATCCCCAAGCTTGGGCCTTTGCTACTCCTTGTTCCATAGTCCATAAAAGCAATACTCAAAACTTGAAAACTTCACAACACAAAACTTAGACAAAAATTCTCGTGAGCTCCGTTAGTAAGAGAAAGCAAACCACCACTCAAAGGTACAGCAAGGAATTCTTTCATTGTTTATATTGGTGTTAATCCTACTGTACTAATATATGCATCGGAATATTACTCATAGATGCATCGGAATAAGCAAACAACACACGAAAAACAGAATCTGTCAAAAACAGAACAGTCTGTAGTAATCTGCTGGGTTTGCCTACTTATGGAACTCCAAAAAATTCAAACTAAATTGGTAAATTTGAGCAATTTATCTACCAATCATCAGCCAAAAGAATAAACTAAAAATCACGGTCCAGTAAAATCTGAAGACTACTTTAGCGAGCGCTAATGATTCTGTTTTTCACAGCAAGATCAAATAAACTTCACACAAGTCTTACCAAAGGTTCTACTTGGCACAAACACTAAACAAAACATGAAAACACATCTAATCAGAGGCTAGATGAAATATTTATTCCCTAACAGCAACAAAAACAAAAAAACAAAAAATTGGGTTGCCTCCCAACCAGCGCTATCGTTTTACGCCCCTAGCTAGGCACGATAATTCAATGATGCTGACATAAAGGACAAGGATTGAAGCACAAGGAGAGCATCATAAGACATGTGACAAATACATCTAAGTCTAACATACTTCCTATGCATAGGAATCTTATAGGAAAAAATCACCAAGACAAGCAAGATCTAGCATAAGCAAGGAAGGAGAAAGAAACAATAGCAATCTCAACATCACGAGAGGTAATTTAGTAGCATGAAAATTTCTACAACCATATTTTCCTCTCTCATAATAATTGCAAGTAGGATCATGATCAAATTCAACAAAATAGCTATCACATAACATATTCTCAACACGATCCACATGCATGCAAAGTTGACACTCTTCCAAAATAGTGGGATTAACATTAACTAAAGTCATGACCTCTCCATACCCACTTTTATCAAAAATTCCATAAGATTGAACATTCTCCAAATATGTGGGATCTAAAGTTGACTCTCTTCCAAACACACTTTCAATATTATTGAAAACATTATTATCAATCTCATATTATCATGGGGCTTAAATAAATTTTCAAGATCATAAGAAGAATCACCCCAATCATGATCATAGCAACAAGTGGTGGACATAAAAATACTAGCATCCCCAAGCTTAGGGTTTTGCATATCATTAACACAATTGACATTAATAAAGTTTATAATAGTATCATTGCAATCATGCTTTTTATTTACGGAGCTAACATGAATCACTTTTTCTTTTAACAATTCCTCACAATTTTCAGATTCATAAATTTCAAGCAAAACCCCATAAAGATAATCTAGTGCACGCATCTCACTAGCAATTGGCTCAACATAATTGGATCTCTTAAAGAGATTAGCAAGTGGATGAGGATCCATACTTTAGCAAGCTAAGATGCAAGCTAGTTGAGGGCACATAGCACACAAGCAAACAAGAGACAAGCGGACGAAAAACACACGGCGGAAGAAGGGCAAATAAAACGGCAAGGGTGAAGTGGGGGAGAGGAAAACGAGAGGAAAATAAATGTAATGCGAAGGATAAGCGTTCGTGATAGGTACTTGGTATATGACTTTTGCGTAAGCCTCCCCGGCAACGGTGCCAGAAATTCTTCTTGCTACTTCTTGATCTTGCGTTGTATTCCCTCGAAGAGGAAAGGGAGATGCAGCACAGTAGCGTAAGTATTTCTCTCCGTTTTTGAGAACCAAGGTATCAATCCAGTAGGAGACCACGCGCCAGTCCCTCGCACCTGCACAAACAAATAAGAACTTCACAGCCAACGCGATAAGGGGTTGTCAATCCCTTTACAGTCACTTACAAGAGTGAGATCTGGTAGAGATGATAGTTTATATTTTTGGTATTTTTGGTTTAATAAAACAGCAAATAAAAGCAAGAAAAGTAAAGTAGATGTAGATTGATTGTTGAGAATAGACCCGGGGGCCATAGTTTTCTCTAGTGGCTTCTCTCATGATAGCGGTATTCTACGGCGGGTAAACAAATTACTATCGAGCAATTGGTAGAAAAGCGAATAATTATGAGACTATCTAGGCATGATCATTGTATATAGGCATCACGTCCGAGACAAGTTGACCGAAACGATTCTGCATCTACTACTATTACTCCACACATCGACCGCTATCCAGCATGCATCTAGTGTATTGAGTTCATACGAATAGAGTAACGCCTTAAGAAAGATGACATGATGTAGAGGGATAAACTCAAGAAATATGATGAAAAGCCCATATTTTTATCCTCGATGGCAACAATACAATACGTGCCTTGCTGCCCCTACTGTCACTGGGAAAGGACACTGCAAGATTGAACCCAAAGCCAAGCACTTCTCCCATTGCAAGAACTATAGATCTAGTAGGCCAAACCAAACCAATAATTCGAAGAGAATTGCAAGGATATTATGAGCACACATAAAAAGTTGAGAGAAGAACCAAATATCTCACATAGATAACCTTGATCATAAACTCACAATTCATTGGATCTCGACAAACACACCGCAAAAAGATATTACATCGAATAGATCTCCTTGAAGACCGAGGAGAACTTTGTATTGAGATCCAGAGAGAGAGAAGAAGCCATCTAGATACTAGCTATGGACCCGAAGGTCTGTGGTAAACTACTCACAACTCATGGTGAGGGCGATGATGATGATGATGAAGGCCTCCCTGATGGATCCCCCTCCCGGAACAGGCTCCAAGATGGGATCTCCACGGGGACAGAAGCTACGGCGGTGGAATTAGGGTTTTCTCTCTGCGTATGGAGTTTCTGGGGTACGTAGGTATATATAGGAAGAAGGAGGGCACCGGGGGCCGTGTGGGCCAGCCTCGAGGCAGGGGGCCGTAGGTATATATAGGAAGAAGTTTCCAGAGCGTGATTTCCTCCAAAAATATCTCTCGCGAAGGTTTCATTCCGTTTGGACTCCGTTTGATATTCCTTTTCTGCAAAATCCCGAAATAGGCAAAAAACAGCAATCTGGACTCGGCCTTTGGGTTAGTAGGTTAGGCCCAAAAATGATATAAAAGTGACTGATAAAGCCCACTAAACATCCAAGACTTAATAAATAATAGCATGGAACAATCAAAAATAATAGATACGTTGGAGACGTATCAAAGCGCCTACCATCAACTAGGAAATTTCTATCACACAAGCCGCACTTGTCTTCGCAGTATTCACACATACCGAAATCCTTTTCATCGTCAGACATTTCATATGTTCATAGTTGAAACATTAATTGAAAATCTTATAATTAATCCGAACATTTCATTTGGTTAAGAAGCATAACTAAGTACCCTAGTTCTACTCACGTATTCAACCAACTGAACACACATATCGCTATTAATCAATATGCAACGGATTGACTTTAGGTCTATCGAGTCTTCCTTCCTAAACTCTCATCTCACGTATATGGTGGGCACTCCATCTCTGATATTGCGACCATGGTCGCTACTACTCCTTCCCCTAGTGTATAAAAAGGTCTAGCACAAAGAGAAGAAGGAGAAGCAACACCCACGACAACAGTCAGGATTCTTCTTCTCTCATATATGGTGCAGACTTTCTCCCTCGCTCATTTGTTGACTGTCATGTATGGAGCCTCGACAGACTTAAAGTCAACCCGTAATGTCGTTTAATTATCTTTCTAAAAAATCCAGGCCACTCGATATTTCCTACATAGTCTAGCACAAGTCATGCCAAAATTCACAGAAAAATCCGGCATGACCTTTGATAAAAAAAGGACATATCGAGTGCCTAAAATTTGCCGGAACAGAAATGAATCAACACTCCAGCAAAACATAGGCCACTCAGAGGTGTAACCTGCAAACATGACCGGCCACTTGAGCAAGCACATATCCTATTTGAGAAACACAAGATATACATGTTTTTATCTACATCATATGAGCATTCAAACTTGATGGTCATTGCATTTCTATGGTTGAAAATATGAACAAAAACATTTCAAAATATCTTATAGGACTCATACTGACATGGAGATTTGGCTGGTCTCACCTTGAGTTCAGAGGGGGTCGGTGACGGGGACGACGGCGGGGATGATGGAGGGGCTCCTTGATTTCTACAGAAACAAAAACCATATAAGCTATCAACTAAGCAAATGCATACGCCTTGAATAGTGGGGGTCCAATTTGAGCCTTCAAAATAGGAGTACTTCTCCAATTTGAGCATTCAATAAGCAAAACCAAATCATAAAATATATAAGTATTCAAATTAGCATGCATTCAATAAGCAAAACTAAATCATCTCTTGCATCCGTACATCGTTGAATATTATCACTAATACATCCCGAATAGTATCATACATATAACATCACTAATACAACTAAAACCCTAGCGAACGACGGGTATCGACGCGGGCGGTGGACACCCAAAGAGAAGGAACCATCACAGGATCATAGCTCCAGTGAGATCCCTGAAAAACCTGCCTGGTGTTGGAGAACCTGCCCTCCAACGCAACCATGTAGCGATGGATGTGCTCGTCCTTCTCGCTGACACGGTGACGTACCACATCCGCAGCCACTAAAGAAGGTTCGGGTCAACGACGGGCTGGCTCCTCACCAAGCTGCACCCCCGGTAGGTAGCGCCTCCCAGTACCAGCCCGGTGGAGCCCAGTCCCGGACATGGCCCATCTGGTCAAGCAGGTGTCCTCCGCCGAGTCGACGACGAGGATGCGGGATAGGCATCATCGACGTCAATGCAGGAATAATTTCTTTAACTAAAAAATAACAACAAATGTGACATGTTCAACTAGTTCTATTAAGTCAACTAGTTCTTACTAAAAATAAATTTTCTATAAATAAAAATAAACTAGTTCTTACTAAAAATAAACTAGTTCAACTAGTTATATTAATTTTCTTACTAAAAATACACTTGTTCTATTAATTCAACTAGTTCTTACTAAAAATTACTAGTTCAACTAGTTCTATTAAATTTCTTACTAATTCTATTAAACACTACTGCCCTAGTTCTTACTAACTAATTAGTACCTAGGAACTACTGCCCTAATTACCATCTAATTTAATGAACCCTAACTACTTTGATGCAATCTAAATTTTGAAGAACCCTAGGAACTTTAGCTAGGTAGAGCTAGGGGAGGGGGAGGAGGAGGCATGCTCACCTCGGGTTCCTGCGGCGAGGGAGGGGCATGCGGCGTCGAGGTCGGGGTCGGGGCTATGGCCCGCGGCGGAGGGCAGCGTCGAGGTCGGGGTCGGGGCGGCATCGAGGTCGGGGTCGGGGGCGGCGTCGAGGGTGTGCGAAGAGCGATGCGAGAGTGTGTGGCGGCCGACGGCGCTGCAGGGCGACGACCGCGGCGACAGCGCGAAGGAGTTGGGATTTGGGGGAAGTGGCTGTGGGGAAGAATGAACCGCGCGGTTAAGTCAGAAGTAGTAGTAGCGTGTTCCAGGAAGTACGCTGGTGCTAAGTTAGCTATAGCACGTTTCAGAAGATGCGCTACTGCTATTACTTTTTTTCCTTTTTCATTTATTTTTCTTTACATTTTTTTCCTTTCACCTTTTTCTATTTCTTTCATTTTCATTTACTTTTCAATTTGCTTTCCATTTAGTTTTATTTTCATTAACAGTAGCGTCTTTCTACGTAAACGCGCTGCTACAAAACTAGTAGCAGTAGCGCTGTTCCTATAGGACTGTTACTACTATGTGCAGCCTATTGGCTTAGCAGTGGGAAGTTTAGTAATAGCGCTTTTACCGTTAGACGCGCTATTGCTACATATGTATCTGTAGCGCGGTTTTTGCCAATGCGCTACTGCTAGTTAGCACAAGCGTGCTTTTTTAACAAGCGCTACTGGTAAAGTTATGTGTATAAGGTTTTCCCTAGTAGTGTGCTACCGCGAGGATCCAGAGGATAGAAGGAAGAGACGGTCGGTCATCACTCAACAGACAATCAAGGAGAAGATCACGATTGCGGTCAATAAGACCAAAGCTGAGACCAAAGAAGAGATGCGCGGGGCCGTCAATGCGGCGGTCACTGACGCGGTAGTCAGCTTGATTCCAGCACTTTCCGATTTCATGAAGAACAATCCAAATGCAGGGTCGGAGGACATTGCCCTTCCCAGCTTTGTCGGAGAAATTCAGCGAACACCACAACACCAGCACCTGCTCAAGCAACCGCAAAAGGTCCCGCTCAGCCCGACCTCCGTCTCTTGAATGCTCAGTGGTCCTTCATCGCTGCTTGAGCTCGACGCCCTCACGGTAATTACGCTTCATACCCTTTTCACCAACATGTCTATAGTCTTCCATTTCAGTTGCCTTTCGGATGTTTGACGTCGCAGGCATGTATTCTTTGTAGGCCGGCGATACCCCGTGCACACTATTGTACAACATCAAGGGCCAGAAGGTGGCCGTGGGAAAGGCAACGATCGTGAAGCCGAAGGACCGCATGTTCCACAACCGAGAGATGCCCGATGGCATCTTCGAGGTTAATGTGGCCAGTGTCTTAGCGGGCTTTGAGGAATTGCCTCCTCCGGTACCAGCCGTTGACGACGAGACCCTCCCCC
>LR738710.1:171432747-171580296 GCA_902687465.1 Secale cereale | reverse complement strand
CCCCCCCCCCCCCGAGGATTGGCGCATGCAGGAGCTGGTTCTTGCCTTGGCCGAAGTCTCTTCTTCGTCTCGAGGCGCCCAGTATCACGCCAACGTCACCTTCTCAAGAATATATGAACACCACCCCACCTACAAATTACCTTCACCTGTCATGGCGGGTGATAGCGGACGACGCGAGGGAGAGCCTCCATTAGTGCCAGAACATGTCGCCGTCGCCGTCGAGGAAGAAAATGTTGATGATGACATGGAGGAGGATGATGATGACCCGGACAAGTATTTCAATACCGCCTATGATGATGGAAGATTGATGGCTCAGGACGACGAAGACTCGGGCTATGAGAATTGAGATGATGACTTGTTGCTGCCTGATTTGCCAGAGCAGGAACGTCCTAACGCGGAATGCAAAAATTCTCTCTTCAAGCGATCCTCGCAGGAGATGCCTCTAGATGCCGCCTCTACCCAGCAACACCGCGAGGACCGTCCAATGATTAGCCAGACGACACTGGGGGTGGTGGTTAGGGAAGGAATGGTGGGCTCACTACCGCCACCCACAATGAAGAAAAGGAGGAGACCGGACAGGAAAGGCCCTAAAGGCGCCAGAGCTGGTTCAAGCAGCCAGCCGCCTTGGAAGCCCCGGGTGGTAGACAAAATACATGTCGAAGGTAAGAATCATTTCCATGTCACCGGCGAGCCGATCCTACCTGCCAAAGCACTAGAGCAAATACTGAACAATGATCTAAGGAGACTACATGAAGATGTGCTGGCCAGAGAGAAAAGCCTTCTGATCGCGAAAAAACTAGGATACCCGCTTTAAGCGGCTCAGGTGCCAGGTGGGAGGTTGGACGTCGACACCTGGCCCGCGAATCAGTTCATTTTGCGATTTGACTACATCTACGACATGTTCCACATGACCAAGCTAGATTTCCAGTTCATCCGCATGTATGCGTTGTATCTCAACAACTTCATCATGATCGAGAACATACAATATATCTGCGTCGTGGACCCATTCTATATTTACGAGAGCTTCTTGGCAGTTTACAAAGAGCGTCGTGACTATGCGAGAAAGTACCTCGGCGAATTCATGATCGCTAATAAGGTTAAGGAAGCGATTATCTTGCCTTGTCATCCCACGTAAGTCATCCGTGCATATCCATTCATAAGTGTTAATCATTCTTTTGCAAGCATGGAGGCTAATTTGAGGTGTACTTAATTTGCTCAGCGGGGGCGGCACCGTGCTCATCGTTCTGTACCCAGAATACTCCCATGCAATGTACTTGGATTCATCGTAGAACATCAAGAACAAGGATTACACGCACTTAAAGAGTGTTCTCAATAGTGCCATGTTTACCGTCAGTCTGTCTGGTGTATATATCAAGGTGAAAAGGCATAGGAAGAACGGGCTGGTTTTCTGCCATAAGACCGACTTCTGCTGCATCCAGCAACCGCACACCAGTCAGGCTGATGGATTCTACCTCATGCATCACCTGCTCGAGTATAGAAGGTATAATCCATGCCTTCGCATGTCACCTACTACTGAAGATGCTGATATTTTCAGCTGGGCCACAAGCATAGGAAAGACACTAGATCATCAAATCCGAGCTGAGTTTTATCACGTATAGTGTGAACTTGCCCAAGTGATGATGAAGCAGGTCCTCGAACCAACAGCGATGTTCTACCATGGGCCAATAATGATGCGGGATGATGTCCGAGCACTGCTACTCGCTCAACGTCTGGACCTTAAGCCTTTCACGAAGCTTGGGTGCTTCCTCCGTGACTATGAAGATTGGACCGCCGACATGTAGGACTGATCGCTCTAGTTAGTTAGTTTGGTTATGCGGAACTTTGTCATTTATGTTTACTATAAGTTGCTTATATTTTGCTAATTTTGCCTCTTTGTTTTCTTAAGTACATTATGTTGCATATTACGTTCAATTGATCAACTATTGATGCAGGTACATAGATCGGAGATGGCAAAGGACTGCTATGTCGTGTTCGTTGGGAGGGTTCCATGAGTCTACGACCACTGGCTAGACGCTCAGGCCCAGGTGGACAAGTACCTGGGTGCTAACCACAGAGGGTTTGACAGCAGAGCCAAAGCGGGAAGTAGTTACTTGAGGTGGACATTCCGGCATGAGCGGGGGTGGGACCGGCGGTGCCTTTTTCACTATAAACAATAGGGTAAACACCCCACTGCAACTTTTATTGATTAATAAACTAAGTAGAGTAATCTTAAGGGCTTGAGGTAAGCCCTAGAACAGAAAGAAGAAGAAAAGAGAAAACAGAAAAGAAAAAGAAGACATCAGGCGAAACTAGAAAAAGCACTACAACAGGAAAAAGAAAAGAAGAAAAAGAAAAGGAAAGATAAGGAAATTTTATGCTTTAGTTTCATTCTATATTTCAATAGCTTGAGCTCCTCTAGATATATGAACTTCCATCCCTGGAAAGTTGGTCTAATATTCTCAAATATCTTGTTATTTCGGGTTATCCAAATGGTCCATGATCCAAGAATGATGATCTCCACAAAGAATGGAAAATGTAGCTTATTTTTAAGATCCTGAAAAGCTTCTAGAACTGATAAATTTGGAGTTCTGGTAGGACAGATGTAGTCCCAGCATTGCTGTGCAAAAGAACAACCCCAATATAAATGATGTAGAGTTTCTTCCTGTTGACAGTCTCTGACAGCACAATTGTAAGCTTCGAGCACAAAGTTTTTTCTCCTGGGTAGATTTCTTGTATTTACTCTATCATGAAGTAGCTTCCAAAAGAACACCTTATGTTTTGGCTGACAGGAGCAATTCCAAATCCAATTGAAGTGTGGGGGAACTTGCTTGTGTCCAATCAACACTTTGTAGGCCTTGATGGATGAATAGAATTCATTTCCCCAAATGTAACTCCAGGTGTCCAGGGAATCTATATGCTCAAATTGCCTTTGTGTGGATGCATATATCTTCCACTTGCAAGAATTCCTCATAGGCTTCAGTTGTGAGTGGTAAATGAAACAAGTCCTGTAAGTATTCAGTGTTGATTACTGTTTGGACAGTTACTTGTGGATTTCTGACAAAGGAGTGCAGATGGTGGTATGTGTGTTTGAAAATGGATGTGTGCCACAGGTCATCCCAGAATAAAGTTGTTCTACCATCTCCCACATTACATCTTGCTATTGCTTTGTATTGATACATAAGAGCCAGGTTTATTTCCACCAGAAAGAGCCAATCATGTTATCTCCTGGAAGTTGCCCATCAGAATAATTAGTTTCCCAAATTAATTGTACCCAAGGTATATCATGTCTGCTGAAGAATTTGTGCAGGTTCTTCATCAGGAGGGTTTTGTTGTGAGTGTATGTATGCAATATGCCCAATCCTCCCTGATTTTTTGGTCTGCATACTGTGTGCCAGGCCACCAAAGCTAGTCTTCTATCCTCCATGTCAGAGCTCCTCCAGAGACAGTGTCATAAATATTGACCGTCGGTGCCTCAAGTATTACATAGTCGCGCTCTTGCTCATGCTGATCGCTCTTCTCCTCTACATCATGGTTTAGATAGAGATGATGAAACTTGTGTGTGTGCCATGACCATGCATTTGCACTTATTCGAGACATGACATGATCACTCTTGTGTATCGCTATTTTTGAGATGTGAAGATATTTGTGTTGAATGATGATGATGGTATGACGAGAGTACTGTATGTCTATGATATGATGAGAATAGTGTATGTTTAGTATGATCTGATGAAACTACTGCATAGAGCCTGTATAAATACATCACAATACTTAGAGGGGGTGTAAATCTGTGAAAGCAGGAATACTAGCAGTAGCGCTGGAAAGCATCTACTAGTAGCGCTGGATTAACATCAGCGCTTCGTTTGTTCAAGCGCTACAGAGAGTTAGCAATAGCGCTGGTCAGGGAAGCGCTACTGTTAATAGTACTTACCAGTAGCGCTGCCCATACCAGCGCTACTGCTACAACTTAGAAGTATCGCGTTAGCAGTAGCGTTGGAATCAACGCTACTGCTATGCATATTTCAAGCGCTACTACTAGGGTTTACCCTAGTAGTGATAAAACCAGCTGCCAAGAGCCGGGCGACTTCCTCTCTAATAGCTTTCCGTCTCTCCCCGTTAAAACAACGGAGGAACTATCGAACAGTCTTTATCTTAGGATCAATATTAAGGCGGTGCTCAACGAATTCTCTTGGTACAACCTGGCATGTAAGAAGGTTTCCATGCAAAGATGTCCTGATTCTCATGGATGAACTCAGTGAGCACGCTTTCCTATTTGGGATCCATCCTAGTCCCATTGGTAAACTGCTATGAAGAGTTGCCAGGGACAAAATCAACCTGCTTTGTGTATTTGGCCGACATAAATTTGAGTGGCGGGTCACTCTCCGTGGTAGGTTTCTTGAGAGGCGTCATATAAGCCGGGTCAACATTATCCTTATAAAACTTGAGCTCTTCCATAGCACAAGCCGACTCAGCATAAGCAGCATCACTCCCTTCACATTCAAGAGCTATCTGACGATCCCCATGGACTGTGATTGGTCCCAGAGGTCATGGTATCTTAAGCTGCAGGTATACATAACAGGGGCGTTCCATAAATCGAGCATAAGCCGGCCGTCCAAATAATGCATGATATGGACTCTTGATGTTGACTACCTCGAACCACAACTTCTCCACTATGAAATTAGCATCATCACCAAAGGCTACTTCCAACTCAATCTTACCAACTTGGTAAGCCGACTTGCCACGTGAGGGAGTCCTGGATTAAGGGGTCCTTGGGTGGCCGGATTACTCGTTATGGACCGGACCGGTGGGCAGTGAAGATTATCGTTGAAGACTATCCCACGTATCTGGATATGACTCCCGTATGTGTAAAATAGCAAGTTTAGAGTCCGGGTGTAATCTTTTCCATCCTCTGTATGATGATCATGTACAACCCTATGTCCCTCCTGTGCATATATACACCAGAGGGTTTAGTCCGTAGCGACAGAATCACAACATCATAGGCTAGACTTCTAGGGTTTAGCCATTACGATCTCGAGGTAGATCAACTCTTGCAACCGTATATTCATCAAGATCGATTAAGCAGGAAGTAGGGTATTACCTCGATCCAGAGGGCCCGAACCTGGGTAAACATTGTGTCCCCAATCTCCTGTTATCATCAATCCACAGACGCACAGTTCGGGACCACCTACCTGAGATCTGCCGGTTTTGACATCGTCATTGGTGCTTTCATTGAGAGTTCCACTGTGTCGTCGACAGAAGGATTGATGGCCCGCTTCGTCATCAACGACGGTGCCACCCCCAAAGGGATCTTCCTCCCTGGCCAGCTCTTTGTGTTCGGCGGCTTCTTGGTTCGTGCCAACACAGATGGCCACCTCGAGCAGGTTGAAAGCTACGCCCCTGGTCATCAGATCAGGTTTGGAAGCTTGAACTGTGTTGCTGAGGTGCGTGGATACTTGATCTTCGATGGATTCACACCCATGGCGGCTGCCCCCTGCCTACACGATGAAGACACCTTAGATCTGTCATCGGATCCCATCCTGGGGTCAACACCCATGACGACGGTGGTCCTTGTTCCAGAGCAGATCGCTTTACCCGAAGACGGGAAGTTCAACCACGCCATGGAAACCGTAGACTCAGCGGCGTTTGAGCCGCTCACATATCTAGAATTGGGCGGGATCCTCCTCGCCGCTGGAATGCCGGACTTGTCTCAAATCACAGACTCTGGATTCATGGCATCCGCACTCTCCGGGCTCAATGGAGCGGTTTTTGCCGAGCCTAGCCCTGCTGATTCCCGAACGCCTTGTTGGGGAACGTTGCATGGAAAACAAAAAATTTTCTCTACGTTCACCAAGATCAATCTAGTAGATGCAACTACGAGGGGAGAGTAGGATCCACATACCCTTGTAGATCGCTAAGCGGAAGCGTTATGAACGCGGATGATGGAGTCGTACTCGCCGCGATTCAGATCGCCGAAGATCCTAGCACCGAAGCAACGGTGCCTCCGCGTTCTTCACACGTACGGCTCGGGGACGTCTCCTCCTTCTTGATCCAGCAAGGGGTGGAGGAGAGGTTGATGGAGAACCGGCAGCACGACGGCGTGGTGGTGATGGTGGAGAAGAACTCCGGCAGGGCTTCGCCTAAGCACCGCGGGAGAAGAAGATGTTGTGGGAGAGGGAGGGCAGCACCGAGGCACGAACTTGTGTTTGCTGCCCTCCCTTTGCCTCACTATATATAGGGGGGTGGAGAGGTGAGGGCGCCCTAGGGTTTCCCCCCTAGGGGGCCGGCGGCCAGGGCAAAGGGGGGCGGCGGCCAAGGCAGGGGGGGCGGCGGCCAGGGCCAGGCCCTAGGGTTTCCCCCCCTAGGTGCCTTGCCCCCCACTCCAAAGGGGTGCGGCTGCCCTAGGGGGTCCCACCCCCTTAGCCGCATGAGGAGAGGGCCCAGGGGGGGCGCACAGCCCCCTGAGGGCTGTGGTGTCCCCCCTTGTGGCCCATTAGGCCCAGAACTACTTCCGGACCCCCCGAAAACCTTTCCGGTACTCCGCCGATTTCCCGATGCTCCCCGGAACACTTCCGGACTCCGAAACCTTTCATCCTATATATCAATCTTCGTCTCCGGACCATTCCGGAGACCCTCGTTGTGTCCGGGATCTCATCCGGGACTCCGAACAACCTTCGGTAACCATACACTTTTCTCACTAACAACCCTAGCGTCACCGAACGTTAAGTGTGTAGACCCTGCGGGTTCGGAAACCATGTAGACATGACCGAGACACTCCCAGGTCAATAACCAATAGCGGAATCTGGATACCCATATTGGTTCCCACATGTTTCTCGATGATCTCATCGGATGAACCACGATGTCAAGGATTCAGGCAATCCCGTATACAGTTCCCTTTGTCTCGTCGGTATGTTACTTGCCCGAGATTCGATCGTCGGCATCTCTATACCTAGTTCAATCTCGTTACCGGCAAGTCTCTTTACTCGTTACCATAATACATAATCCCGTGACCAACTACTTAGTCACTTTGAGCTCATTGAGATGACGTATTACCGAGTGGGCCCGGAGATACCTCTCCGTCACACGGAGTGACAAATCCCAGTCTTGATCCATGTCAACTCAACAGACACCCTCGGAGATACCTGTAGAGTACCTTTATAGTCACCCAGTTACGTTGTGACGTTTGGTACACACAAAGCACTCCTACGGTGTCAGTGAGTTACATGATCTCATGGTCATAGGAACTTATACTTGACATGCAGAAAACTATAGTGATAACTGACACGATCAAAAGCTATGTTTAACGTTTGGGTCTCGTCCATCACATCATTCTCCTAATGATGTGATCCCGTTATCAAATGACAACTCATGTCTATGACCTGGAAACCGCGGTCATCTTTGATCAACGAGCTAGTCCTGTAGAGGCTCACTAGGGACATAAAGTCTGTCTATTCATCCACACGTGTATTTGAGTTTCCAATCAATACAGTTATAGCATGGATAATAAACGATTATCATGAACAAGGAAATATAATAATAACTCTTTTATTATTGCCTCTAGGGCATATTTCCAACAGTCTCCCACTTGCACTAGAGTCAATAATCTAGCATTACAAGGTAATGAATCTAACACCCATAGAGTCTTGGTGTTGATCGTGCTTAGCCCGTGGAAGAGGCTTAGTCAACGGATCTGCAACATTCAAATCCGTGTGTACTTTGCAAATGTTTATGTCCTCCTCCTTGACCGAATCGCGGATGGAATTGTAGCGTTGTTTTATGTGTCTGGTCCTCTTGTGAAACCTTGGTTCCTTGGCTAGAGCAATGGCACCAGTGTTGTCACAGAACAGAGTCATTGGGTTCAGTGCACTAGGCACAACTCCAAGATCTGTCATGAACTCCTTCATCCAGACACCTTCCTTCGCCGCCTCCGAGGCAGCTATATACTCCGCTTCACATGTAGAATCAGCTACCACGCTCTGCTTGGAACTGCACCAGCTCACCGCTCCCCCGTTGAGAATATATACGTATCCGGTTTGAGACTTAGAGTCATCCGGATCAGTGTCAAAGCTTGCATCGACGTAACCCTTTACGACGAGCTCTTGATCACCTCCATAAACGAGAAACATATCCTTAGTCCTTTTCAGGTACTTTAGGATATTCTTGACCGCTGTCCAGTGATCCATACCAGGATTACTTTGAAACCTTCCGGCCATACTTATGGCAAGGCTGACATCTGGTCTTGTGCACAGCATTGCATACATGATAGAGCCTATGGCTGAAGCATAGGGGACGACACTCATCTTTTCTCTATCTTCCGCAGTCACTGGGCATTGAGTCTTACTCAACTTCGTACCTTGCAATACCGGCAAGAACCCCTTCTTGGATTGATCCATTTTGAACTTCTTCAAAACTTTATCAAGGTATGTGCTTTGTGAAAGTCCTATCAAGCGTCTTGATCTATCTCTATAGATCTTGATGCCCAATATGAAAGCAGCTTCACCAAGATCTTTCATCGAAAAACTCTTGTTCAAATACCCCTTCACGCTATCCAAAAATTCTATATTGTTTCCAATCAGCAATATGTCATCCACATATAATATTAGAAACGCTATAGAGCTCCCACTCACTTTCTTGTAAATACAAGCTTCATTGTAAACTTGTATAAACCCAAACGCTTTGATCACCTCATCAAAACGAAGATTCCAACTCCGAGATGCTTGCACCAGCCCATAAATGGAACGCTGGAGCTTGCATACTTTGTCAGCATTCTCTGGATCGACAAAACCTTCTGGTTGCATCATATACAACTCTTCCTTAAGAAAACCGTTAAGGAACGCTGTTTTGACATCCATCTGCCAAATTTCATAATCGAAAAATGCAGCTATTGCTAACATGATTCGGACGGATTTAAGCATTGCTACGGGTGAGAAAGTCTCATTGTAGTCAATCCCTTGAACTTGTGAAAAACCCTTTGCCACAAGTCGAGCTTTATACACGGTGACATTACCGTCAGCGTCCGTCTTCCTCTTAAAAATCCATTTATTCTGAATGGCCTTCCGCCCTTCAGGTAATACTTCCAAAGTCCATACTTTGTTTTCATACATGGATCCCATCTCGGATTTCATGGCCTCTAACCATTTGTCGGAATCTGGGCCCACCATCGCTTCTCCATAGCTCGTAGGTTCACCGTTGTCTAACAACATGACCTCCAAGACAGGGTTACCATACCACTCAGGTGCAGTGCGTACCCTTGTCGACCTACGAGGTTCGGTAGTAACTTGATCGGAAGCTTCTTGATCATCATCATTGGCTTCCTCTTCAACCTCTGTAGGCTCCACAAAAACATCTTTCTGTGCTGCGCTACTTTCTGGTTGAAGCAGAGGTTCAATAACCTCATCAAGTTCTACCTTCCTCCCACTCAATTCTTTCGAGAGAAACTCTTTCTCGAGGAAGGACCCGTTCTTAGCGACAAACACTTTGCCCTCGGATCTGAGATAGAAGGTGTACCCAACTGTTTCTTTTGGGTATCCTATGAAGACACATTTGTCCGCTTTGGGTTCGAGCTTTTCTGGCTGAAGCCTTTTGACATAAGCATCGCAACCCCAAACCTTGAGAAAAGACAACTTAGGTTTCTTACCAAACCAACGGACTTAGATGGAGCCCTATTTAAAGTGAATGCAGCTGTCTCTAACGCATATCCCCAAAACGATAGTGGCAAGTCGGCAAGAGACATCATAGAACGTACCATATCTAATAGGGTTCGATTACGACGTTCGGACACACCATTACGCTGTGGTGTTCCAGGTGGTGTCAACTGTGAAACAATTCCACATTTTCTTAAGTGATCACCAAACTCATAACTCAGATATTCTCCCCCTCGATCAGATCGTAGGAACTTGATCTTCTTGTTACGATGATTTTCAACTTCACTCTGAAATTGCTTGAACTTTTCAAAAGTTTCAGACTTATGCTTCATCAAGTAAATATACCCATATCTACTTAAGTCGTCAGTGAAGGTGAGAAAATAACGATATCCACCGCGCGCCGTTACACTCATCGGACCGCACACATCAGTATGTATGATTTCCAGTAAGTCACTTGCCCGTTCCATTGTCCCTGAAAACGGGGTCCTTGTCATCTTGCCCATGAGGCACGGCTCGCACGTGTCAAGTGATTCAAAATCAAGAGACTCCAGAAGTCCATCAGCATGAAGCTTCCTCATGCGTTTCACGCCGATATGACCGAGACGGCAGTGCCACAAGAAAGTGATATTATCATTATCTACTCTACATCTTTTGGCATCAATGTTATGAACATGTGTATCATCACTATCGAGATTCAATAAGAATAAACCCCTAACTTCGGGTGCATGACCATAAAAGATATTACTCATATAAATAGAACAACCATTATTCTCTGACTTAAATGAGTAACCGTCTCGCAATAAACAAGATCCAGATATAATGTTCATGCTTAACGCAGGCACTAAATAACAATTATTCAGGTTCATAACTAATCCCGATGGTAATCGAAGAGCGAGCGTGCCGACGGCGATCACATCAACCTTGGAACCGTTTCCCACGCGCATCGTCACTTCGTCCTTCGCCAGCCTCCGTTTATTCCGCAGTTCCTGTTTAGAGTTGCAAATGTGAGCAACCGAACCGGTATCAAATACCCAGGCACTACAACGAGAGTTGGTAAGGTACACATCAATAACATGTATATCACATATACCTTTGTTGTTGTTGGCCCCCTTCTTGTCCGCCAGATACTTGGGGCAGTTCCGCTTCCAGTGGCCGTTCCCCTTGCAATAGAAACACTCAGTCTCTGGCTTGGGCCCAGCCTTGGGTTTCTTTACTGGATTAGCAACTGCTTTGCCACCCTTCTTAGAGTTACCCTTCTTGCCCTTGCCATTCTTCTTGAAACTGGTGGTCTTATTGACCATCAACACTTGATACTCCTTCTGGATGTCTGCCTCAGCGACTTTCAGCATCGAAAACAGCTCGGCGATGGTCTTGTTCATCCCTTGCATGTTATACTGCTGCACGAAGCTCTTGTAGCTTGGAGGGAGTGACTGGAGAATTCTGTCAATGATAGCCTCATCCGGGAACACAAGTCCCAGATCAGCTATGCGGGTATAGTACCCAGACATCTTCAGTAAGTGCTCACTGACAGATGAATTCTCCTCCATCTTGCAAGCGAAGAATTTATCGGTGGTCTCATACCTCTCGATCTTAGCATTCTTCTCAAAGATGAACTTCAACTCCGTGTACATCTCATATGCACCATGACGTTCAAAACGCCTTTGAAGTCCTCCTTCCAAGCCATACAACATGGCACACTGCACTATCGAATAGTCATCCGAACGCGTCTGCCAAACGTTCATAACGTCTGCAGAGGCTCCAGGAGCGGGGGGGTCACCTAGCGGTGCATTTAGGACATAAACCTTTTGGGCAGCTGTGAGGATGATCCTCAGATTGCGGAGCCAGTCCACAAAGTTGCTCCCGTCATCTTTCAGTTTAGCTTTCTCTAGGAACGCATTAAAATTCAGGGGAGCTACTGCGCGAGCCATCTACAACCAAAAATTTGCAAAGACATTTTAGACTATTGTTCATGATAAGTGAGTTATTACCTAATCAAATTATTTATAACTCCCACTCAAATTGACATCCCTCCGGTCATTCGAGTGTGACATGATCCAAATTCACCAACCCAAGTCCGATCATCACGTGAGATGAGGTGGTGTCAATGGTGAACATCAACATGTTGATCATATCTACTATATGACTCATGCTCGACCTTTCGGTCCTCCGTGTTCCGAGGCCATGTCTGTACATGCTAGGCTCGTCAAGTCTAACCCGAGTGTTCTGCACGTGCAAAACTGGCTTGCACCCGTTGTATGCGAACGTAGAGTCTATCACACCCGATCATCACGTGGTGCTTCGAAACGACGAACCTTCGCAACGGCGCACACTCGGGGGGAACACAATTTTATCTTGAAATTTTAGTGAAGGATCACCTTATAATGCTACCGTCGTCCTAAGCAAAATAAGATGCATAAAAGGATTAACATCACATGCAAATCATAAGTGACATGATATGGCCATCAACTCGTGCTTTTGATCTCCATCTCCAAAGCACCGGCATGATCTCCATCGTCACCGGCGCCTCACCATGATCTTCATCATCGTGTCGCCATCGGGGTTGTCGGCGCCCACCATGCTCTTACTACTATTGCTACCGTTTAGCGATAAAGTAAAGCATTACAAAGCGCTTAATGATTGACACGCAGGTCATACAAAAATTAAAGACAACCCTATGGCTCCTGCCGGTTGCCGTATGCATCGACATGCAAGTCGATATTAACTATTACAACATGATCATCTCATACATCAAATATAATTCATCATGTCATTGGCCATATCATATCACATGCATACCCTGCAAAAACAAGTTAGACGTCCTCTAATTTGTTGTTGCATGTTTTACGTGGCTGCTATGGGTATCTAGCAAGAACGCTTCTTACCTACGCAAAACCACAACGGTGATATTCAAGTTGCTATTTAACCTTCTACAAGGACCGCCTTGTTCTATTCCGATTCAACTAAGATAGGAGAGACAGACACCCGCCAGCCATCTTATGCAACAAAAGTCACATGTTTGTCGATGGAACCGGTCTCATGTACGTGGACATGTAAAGTTGGTCCGGGCCGCTTCATCCTATAATACCGCTGAATCAAGAAAGACTAAGGAGGGCAGCAATTTAAATATCAACGCCACAAACCCTTTTGTGTTCTACTCGAGAAAGCATCTACGCAAGATCCTAGCTCATGATGCCACTGTTGGGGAACGTTGCATGGAAAACAAAATTTTTTTCTCTACGTTCACCAAGATCAATCTAGTAGATGCAACTACGAGGGGAGAGTAGGATCCACATACCCTTGTAGATCGCTAAGCGGAAGCGTTATGAACGCGGATGATGGAGTCGTACTCGCCGCGATTCAGATCGCCGAAGATCCTAGCACCGAAGCAACGGTGCCTCCGCGTTCTTCACACGTACGGCTCGGGGACGTCTCCTCCTTCTTGATCCAGCAAGGGGTGGAGGAGAGGTTGATGGAGAACCGGCAGCACGACGGCGTGGTGGTGATGGTGGAGAAGAACTCCGGCAGGGCTTCGCCTAAGCACCGCGGGAGAAGAAGATGTTGTGGGAGAGGGAGGGCAGCACCGAGGCACGAACTTGTGTTTGCTGCCCTCCCTTTGCCTCACTATATATAGGGGGGGTGGAGAGGTGAGGGCGCCCTAGGGTTTCCCCCCTAGGGGGCCGGCGGCCAGGGCAAAGGGGGGCGGCGGCCAAGGCAGGGGGGGGGGGCGGCGGCCAGGGCCAGGCCCTAGGGTTTCCCCCCTAGGTGCCTTGCCCCCCACTCCAAAGGGGTGCGGCTGCCCTAGGGGGTCCCACCCCCTTAGCCGCATGAGGAGAGGGCCCTGGGGGGGGCGCACAGCCCCCTGAGGGCTGTGGTGTCCCCCCTTGTGGCCCATTAGGCCCAGAACTACTTCCGGACCCCCCGAAAACCTTTCCGGTACTCCGCCGATTTCCCGATGCTCCCCGGAACACTTCCGGACTCCGAAACCTTTCATCCTATATATCAATCTTCGTCTCCGGACCATTCCGGAGACCCTCGTTGTGTCCGGGATCTCATCCGGGACTCCGAACAACCTTCGGTAACCATACACTTTTCTCACTAACAACCCTAGCGTCACCGAACGTTAAGTGTGTAGACCCTGCGGGTTCGGAAACCATGTAGACATGACCGAGACACTCCCAGGTCAATAACCAATAGCGGAATCTGGATACCCATATTGGTTCCCACATGTTTCTCGATGATCTCATCGGATGAACCACGATGTCAAGGATTCAGGCAATCCCGTATACAGTTCCCTTTGTCTCGTCGGTATGTTACTTGCCCGAGATTCGATCGTCGGCATCTCTATACCTAGTTCAATCTCGTTACCGGCAAGTCTCTTTACTCGTTACCGTAATACATAATCCCGTGACCAACTACTTAGTCACTTTGAGCTCATTGAGATGACGTATTACCGAGTGGGCCCGGAGATACCTCTCCGTCACACGGAGTGACAAATCCCAGTCTTGATCCATGTCAACTCAACAGACACCCTCGGAGATACCTGTAGAGTACCTTTATAGTCACCCAGTTACGTTGTGACGTTTGGTACACACAAAGCACTCCTACGGTGTCAGTGAGTTACATGATCTCATGGTCATAGGAACTTATACTTGACATGCAGAAAACTATAGCGATAACTGACACGATCAAAAGCTATGTTTAACGTTTGGGTCTCGTCCATCACATCATTCTCCTAATGATGTGATCCCGTTATCAAATGACAACTCATGTCTATGACCTGGAAACCGCGGTCATCTTTGATCAACGAGCTAGTCCTGTAGAGGCTCACTAGGGACATAAAGTCTGTCTATTCATCCACACGTGTATTTGAGTTTCCAATCAATACAGTTATAGCATGGATAATAAACGATTATCATGAACAAGGAAATATAATAATAACTCTTTTATTATTGCCTCTAGGGCATATTTCCAACACGCCTATCCAGCTCTCGCCCCTAAACGAGGCGCTGGACTTACTGCAATCTCTCACCTTAATAGAGAATTCTCAGTCGAACTATGCCTAGTTTGAACTGGGGGCTGAGGACGGGGAATTTTGCTTCCCACCAACCACCCACTTGGTAGCCACGGTCGAAGACTTAACCGACCTACTAGACTATGCTTCCGAAGACATCGATGGGATGGACCACGACGTCGAAGCCGATCTAGGTACGAATCCGCCCGTGACCGGGCGATGGACGACCACTTCTACCTACGATGTGTACATGGTGGATACACCCAATGAGAAGGAAGATAATGGCCATAAAGACCCAGAATAGGAAAAGCCCGTCGATGAACCTCCTAAACGTCGGCGCCACAAAAGCCGCTCGCGATCCCGTAAAGGAATGGAAATTATCACTTTCACCGGAGACAACGGAGATCCGGAGGAAGCCGATGACCCCGTAGAGCCAGCGGTGGAGCCGGACGAACGGGAAGATGGCGAACACAGTCCCGAACAGCCGACCGGTCATGGCGATTCCGAAGATAGCAATTATCAACCTGTTTCCCAAGAGGACGCCAGCCTGGGAGACGAAGAATTTATCATCCGAGAAGAACCCCTCGAACAAAAACGCTTTTAGCAACAGCTCATTGCTACAGCAAGGAGCCTGAAAAAAAGCAGCAACGGCTTAGGGCCGAACAAGATACACTCAATGACAGATGGAACGAAGTGCTAGACGCTGAAGAAAGATATGGCCATGAGCGCCAAACAAAGAGCTATCCCAAACGCAAAGTGCTTCCCCAATTCGACGACGAGGCCCTTGCGCCAATTCCACCGAAGTATGATCAGGCCAATCAACCGGTTCGACCACCCCATGGATGGGACAAAGCGGCCAGCAATGTTGTATACCAGCCCACATCTACCCACCATAAAGGAAAGGATATAGCGGCTCAGGGCCATAAGTACGATTTACGTCAGGACCTGAACAGAAAAGACGGTCAAGCCAGATCGATCTACGGCTCAAAAGACCGTGCTCCCACGCGAGACGGTGGCCATCAAGCCAAACATGCCGGGTACAATCAAGTTCGGAACGAACACCGAACACATACACCGTCCGAATTACGCCACGATATTGTGCGATACAGGGGTGCTGCACACCCTCTGTGCTTTAGCGATGAGGTGATGGATCACCAATTTCCAGAAGGTTTTAAACCCGTAAACATCGAGGCGTTTCATGGAATAATGGAACCCGCTATATGGATAGAAGACTTTATTATTCACATACACATGGCTAGCGGAGACGACCTCCACGCCATCAAATACTTACCTCTCAAGCTGAAAGGGCCAGCTCGACAATGGTTAAACAACCTCCTAGAGCACTCCATTGGAAGCTGGGAAGATTTAGAGGATGCTTTTCGGGCTAACTTTCAGGGGACTTATGTCCGGCCCCCGGATGCTGATGATCTAAGTCACATAATCCAGCAACCCGGGGAGTCAGCCCACAAGCTTTGGAATCAGTTCTTAACTAAAAAGAACCAAATTGTTGACTGTTCGGACGCCGAAGCCTTAGTGGCTTGCAAACACAGTGTCCGGGACGAGTGGCCAGCAAGACACCTCGACCAAGAGAAGTCGAGGACAATGGCAGCCCTCACCACACTCATGACCCGCTTTTGCGGAGGGGAAGATAGCTGGCTAGCTCGTAGCAGCAACAACACCAGCGACCCTGGCACTTCCGAAGTCAGGGATGGCAATGGCAAGCCACGACGCAATAAGAACAAGCATCGAAACAATACTGGATACACAGATGACACGACAGTAAATGCCGGATTAAGTGGCTCAAGGCCCGATCAATGGAAGAAACCATTCAAAGGCAACAGAGACAGTCCATCTAGCCTGGACAAAATACTATAAAGGCCTTGCCAGATTCATGGCACCCGTGATAAACCTGCAAATCACACCAACCGAAATTGTTGGGCCTTGAAGCAGGCCGGCAAGTTAAATGTCGAACACAAGGGGAAAGGACCTCAAAGTGAGGATGAGGATGAACCTCGCCAGCCAAACACTGGGGGACGGAAGAAATTCCCACCGGAGGTAAAAACCGTGAATATGATCTATGCCACCCATATCCCCAAGAGGGAGCGCAAGCGCGCACTCAGGGACGTTTGTGACATAGAGCCTGTCGCCCCAAGTTCAACCCATGGTCGGCTTGCCCGATCACCTTTGATCGCAGGGTTCACCCAACTAGTATCCATCACGAAGGTTCGGCGGCCCTAGTACTCGATCCGATAATTGATGGATATCATCTTACTCAAGTCCTTATGGACAGCGGCAACAATCTAAATTTGATATATCAAGACATTGTCCGCAAGATGGGGATAGACTCATCAAGGATTAAACCCAGCTGCACTGCCTTCAAATGAGTAATACCCGACATTGAGGCCCGCTGCACGGGCTCATTAACACTGGAGGTCGTATTCGGCTCTCCTGATAACTTTCGAAGCGAAGAGTTAATCTTCGACATCGCTCCATTCCAAAGTGGCTATCACGCCAGAAGAACGACCTTCGCTCGCTTTAATGTGGTCCCACATTATGCTTACTTAAAGCTCAAAATGCCTGGACCACACGGCGTAATCACGGTCAATGGAAACATGGAGCGCTCCCTCCATACAGAGGAAGACACTGCGGCCCTAGCAGCCGAGGTCCAAAGCGGCTTATTCAAGTCGAACAGTTCATCGCTCGTCAAGACCACGAACACTGCTAAACCTGTTCGGCCAGCATTACAATGCGGCAGCTCAGAAGAACCTAATCTAGATTAGCAGTACGCCCCTGTCGAGTGCCTCACAAGGTAGTAGCATATGTACCTCGTGTACACAATTACGCCCTTAAAATACCTTGGGCGACGTCAGGGGCACACTGTCTAAGGTAGCTCATAGTTCGGCTTGACCCTATTCAGACTCTAAAATACATTTTCTTTTAAAGGTTCATTAAAGGAACCGACCTTACTTACGGCTGTGCAGGACACTATTTTCCAGAGTTCTCTTTCGTTTTTGACAGGCGGCCATCATGACTCCCCTCTTCAAGGACACATTACAAAGGAGAAAACGGCGCAGACGTGCAGCAGGGCCCCTCATTGAAATTTCTTTTTTTCCATTAGATTCAGGCTCTATGTAAACCTTTTCTCACTTATTTTAGTTTTATTTTCTTCTATTGGCATGTAAAATGCCCAAAGATATTATCGGCATTATCTGTAACCACACGGCTCGCTGTATTAAACAGGATATAAAAGAAGCAGTTTGATTCCAATTTGCTTGGAGTTCATTTTATTACCACATGTTTTCTCTCCCCACGTCAGACTGCCACATGTGCCTTAATACATCGACTTAATACCAGGGGTTGTATTCGACCTGGTACACTTCCAAGTCCGAACACCTATAGGGAACTGTTCGGCATCCCGGATATTGCATTATATGCATCAGCTCCGAATCATGTCTTGGGTCTATAGTTGGGTTGCCCGGCTCCTGTGCTTACCACCTTACGTTCCGCATTGTTAGGCTAAGGTAGTAAAAGCGAGAACTATTGCGATTGTACTTCTGGTTCGTCGGGTCAATTCCCTCAGTAGAGAAAGCCAAAAACTGACTGTCATGATGAAGCGAGAGTTGGTCAGCGATTCGGTGGCCTAGTGTTTTACTACGATCGATAGTGATCTACTCCATGTTATATGAGGGGCTGGTCCTCGCCCAACCGCGTAAAGTGGGCACCATAGTTCGGAAAGCCGCACACACACTAGGGACTAGTACTTAGCCCCACAAGTCAAGCTCCTATGGCTAAGTGAAAGCATTAAAGCCACATAGTCTGATTGACTGGTTCGCCCCGCGGACACCTCGTTTATGGACTAAGATGTTGGATAAAGAGTGTTCATGCGAATTACCGAACACCCCTGTAGTATATATATGGGGGCTGAAGTCGACGACTGGAAACTTTCAGATATAAATAAACGACCGCACAGAAGAAAAGGTCGCTTACAATACAAAAGCGCAAGATTATATATACATCGGTTCATAAGATTAGTCTTTACAATCCGATCGAATACAATCACTCAAAGATTACATCCTTTGAGCATTGGCCCTCTACAAGGCGGGCTCCTTCTAGGGCATCTCAGCGGCCCTCATCTTCACCCAGTGCACCTTGACGCGGGCGAAGGCCATTCATGCACCTTCTATGCGGGCCGAACGCTTAACAGCGTCAACCCGCGGACTCGCGTCGACAAGATGCTTCACCAACCCAAAGTAGCTACTTGGGATTGGATCAGCGGGCCATAGCCGGACTATCAAGTCCTTCATGGCCGTACCAGGCATGCAGCTTGACTAGCTGCTTCATCTAGTCGTTGAGGGGCATTGGACCTTTTGGTGAAGGAATTGCGACCAGAACAGCTTCTCCGTGTTGTTCCCCTCCTAGGCTCGGAAGAATTCGACGGCATCGGTGATGCTCCTCGGGAGATCCGCAAACACGCATGGAGAACTCCACAATCGCGTCAACGCAAGATACCTCCGGCCTCCGAAGATACTCTGCAAGAAAAAGATCTTACTAGCTGCTATCTACCGCGCTTGTTTTATCTCTTCGTGAGCGCTGCGCGACTCACTCCGCGCCTCCTTGGCAGCATTGACTGCCGTCTTGAGTTCGGATACTTGTTTCAAAGTCTTATGCTCCAATGCCTCGCACTTGCGAATGGCATATCGCAGTTCTTCTTCGACTTCGACCACCTGAGACTCGTACTGTTTGCGCACGGCATGTACGGCCTTCAGGTTAGCAATTGCTTTATCAGCGGCTGCTTTGCTCATCTTGGCCTCTTCCTTGGCCTTTGCGAGCTCGCCCTTAAGGGCCTCGACGTCATTTGCATCAACTGTTGCATAAATTATATTGCACAATGAGTTCAAACTAACACAGATCAAACATATGATATTTTGACATTTCAATTTTTCAAAAATTTACATACCTTGTATTTCATCAAAACGCTTGTTGACGAGGACGAGCTCCTCATCAGCTAGTTGAAGCTTTCGATTGAGCTTGGAAACCTCTGCGGTCCAGGCAGATGCTACTACTAGCGAAGCCTGTTCAAACACATGGCACAGTTATGCTCTGTTAGATGTTATAACATGGATCCTTTGTCCGATTCTATTCAAAATCAAACAAAGCATTAGGGGCTATTGTCTGTATATCAGGTTTTATAACCTATACATAAGTTCTTTTTTTAGAACATTACATTGCATACCTCGAAGCCTGTCAGTAGGTTGTTGAAGGCTTCATTCAGTCCGCCTTTGACAGACTAGATCTTCTCCATGACCGCACCCATCAGAGTGCGGTGTTCCACTATGATGGAAGCACCTCGCAGTGCTTCCTCCAGAGTGTTCGGCGCCTCCGGATTGACGGTAGGCGCCGTTGGAGCTGTTGCTCCTCCCCCAGCACGGGGAGCTGACTTCCCAATTCTGGAGCCACACTAGGCTCTGGAATGGTGTTCGGCGGGGGCCCGGATTGCTTGGGCCCCCCATCGTCGGTACCCATGGGGATTGCTCACCCTTGGGTGGCAGCGGCCGAGGGATTGGCTTTGGGCGTCTTTTTGTCCGCCCCGCTCCCACCTGTTCCTGCAGGGGAAGTCCATAGAGAGGACACCTTAGTGTCCCCTAAGATGGGCGACGAGCCCCGCGGAGGCGTGTCGCTCTCCACCATCTCCACTGCTAGAGAATTCCACGATGACAGTGAAGCCTCGAGGAGTGCATGTGGAGGGTATATAAATACATAATGAAATTACTTAAACACTGAATACTATTTTTTGAACCGAGCATAAGAAACGACCATCTGAGTACTCATGATTAGGCCAGGGGCTTGATCCTAGGCTGTAGTTGGAAGTTGTGTTCAGATGTTGAGTCTGAACTGTCCGGGATGTTCAGCTTCTTCCTGAGTGCCGCCTTACCCACGACTGCGGGGGCCGCCCTCTTCCTCCCCTTTGCCTCGACGGGGGAGTCGCTTTCTTCTTCCTCCTCCTCCTCCCCCTCTTCTTCATCGTGGGAGGAGTGGGCTTCGGTTTCCCCGGACACTGTGTTCGTAGGACCCTTAGGGTGGAGGCTGCTCCTGACCTCCTTGCCCTTCTTCTTGGCCTTCTTCTCGGGCGCCTTATATGGCTCCAGAACCAGCATCACCGTCAATTGGGGCGTCTCTGGGTCTTTGGGCAGCGGAGCCAGACACTTGATTCGCTTCGCTTTCTTCATCCATGCCTGAATGAAACGTAACAGTTCTAACTCTTGTTATAATTGAAATATGGACTAGGTATGTGTTTGGTTGAAACTCTTATTACCTCTGAAGCCGGAAACACGCTGTTGAAGCCCTTGTCCTCGGACTCCTCAGGCCACCCCTTTTGGGCCATGAAGAGCCGCTTCCAGATATCTTCGTGCGTGGTGCCGAAGAGGCGCTTCAGGGTCCGGGGCTCTTCCAGATTGAACTCCCATAAGTGGGAGTCCCGACACTGGCAGAGGAGAATGCGACGGAAGAGCATCACCTGAATCACATTCGTGAGGAGGGTGCCCTTCGCCATCATACTGGAAATGTGGTTTTGGATGGCTTGCACCTCCGTCTGAGATCCCCAATCCGGGCCCTTGGAGGTCCATGAGGTTAGCCTCTCTGGCGGTCCAGATCTGAATGCGGGCGCCACCGCCCACTTGGCATCGCCGGGTTCGGTGATATAGAACCACTCCTACTACCTGATCTTGTTTGTCTCCTCAAAAGCCCCCTTGGGCCAAGTGGCATTGGGGATCTTACTCACCATGGCCCCCCCGCATTTCGTATTATGCCCGTCGACCACCATCAGCTTCAGATTGAAGATCTTGAGCCATAAGCCAAAGTGTGGGGGGACGCGGTGGAATGCCTCACATACAACTATGAAAGCTGATATGTGGAGGATAGAGTTCGGGGCCAGATCATGGAAATCCAGCCCGTAGAAGAATAAGAGGCCCCAGAAAAAGGGGTGGAGAGGAAACCCCAGCCACCGAATAAAGTGAGAGATGAAAACCACCCTCTCACCCGGCTCAGGGACGGGGATCACCTGGTTCTTGTCAGGAACCCGATGTGCTATGTCATCGGTGAGGTAGCCCGTGCTTCGAAGATTCTTCACGGTCTTCTCTATGATCGTGGAGGCCTCCGACTTGCCCTTGGAACTGGTCCCAGCCATTGCTGGGAAAGGAGGCGGTGGTGGATGAGTTGGGAGTTGCGGGCGCTGGAGCTGTGGGTGCTGGGGCTGAGGAGATTGGGAAGCTAGGGCTTGAGAAGAGTGTGTGGTGAAAGGGGAAGGATTTGTATCCTTTTATAAGTTGTGAATGCCAAACATCCCCCCACTCTAGCCGTAAACCACGTTGGTTCCCAACGCAATCGTGCATAAGGCACGGTTGCGTTACCCACGTCATATTGATAAGGATCCCGCGATAAGCGGGCACAATCTCTGCTTTGACAAGATGTGCCAATGGGGCTATGCCTCAAAACGCGAAACTGGAGCCAAGGAAACTGTTCGAACTATAAATGGCTGAACGTGACGCTTCCTTGAAAAGTTGTCAGTAAATACACAATGTTTGTTTTCGATACTTTGCCTTCAAGGCTAAGGGTTGCACTAATAATGCAAAGCCGGACATAGTTCCCTTGTGCAGGTAATAATACTTCATTGTGTTCGTAAGGAGGAACCCACCTTGTAATGCCAAAGACAATACGCAAGCCAAACTCATCATCATTGAAGACTGGTTTAGGGGCTACTGAGGGAGTCCTAGATTAAGGGGTCCTCGGGTGGCTGGATTACTCGTTATAGGCTGGACTGGTGGGCTGTGAAGATTATCATTGAAGACTATCCTTCTTATCTGGATAGGACTCCCATATGTGTAAAATAGCAGGTTTAGAGTCCGGGTGTAATCTTTTCCTTCCTCTGCAGGATGATCATGTACAACCCTAGGTCCCTCCGGTGCATATATAAACCGGAGGGTTTATTCCGTTGCGACAGAATCACAACAGCATAGGCTAGACTTCTAGGGTTTAGCCATTATGATCTCGAGGTAGATCAACTCTTGTAACCATATATTCACCAAGATCAATCAAGCAGGAAGTAGTGTATTACCTCGATCGAGAGGGCCCGAACCTGGGTAAACATTGTGTCCCCAGTCTCCTGTTACCATCGATTCACAATGCACAGTTCGGGACCCCCTACCCGAGATCTACCGGTTTTGACACCGACACCAAGAACCACTCCATGAAAAACAGCGGAAGATTTCTTAAGATTCTTTGCAGTCAGACCCATTCGCCTAAAAACAGCGGTCGCGGCTCTCATCGGCGGTTCACGGGCGCCGGCGTCTGACCGCAACATCAAGCAATTCATCCGACAGGCAGGAGTCACACAGTCAACCCCGGCCTGGGCGGCCCCCGAGGCCGACCTCACCTTCAATTCAAGGGACCACCCGGAGACCACAGTTAGCGTTGGCGCGCTCCCTATGCTCTACACCCCCACTATATGCAACGTGGCAGTCACCAGGACCCTCATCGACGGTGGCGCTGGCCTGAACATCCTTTCCGTAGAGGCGTTCGACCTCCTCCACGTGCCCTACGTCCGGCTCCGCCCCACCAAGCCCTTCTCCGGGGTCATCAATAGCTCCACCTACCCCCTAGGGTAGGTCCGCCTTATACGTCCAAAACGTATCTATAATTTCTGCTTGCTCCATGCCTCTTTTGGGTGATATTGCTATGATATTTATACACTTCCATACACTTTTGATCATATTTGGACTAACCTATTAACTTAGTGCACCCCAGTGCCAGTTTCTGTTTTCTGCTGTTTTTGAATTTCAGGTTTTCCCGTCACGTAAACTGCCAGAAAAATTCTGGGAAAAATATATAAAAAATCAGCGTTCCGGAAGCTTCCTTGCGGCCAAAGTAGGGCTTGAGGGGGGCCACAGGGGCTCCAGGCGGCCTGCCCACTCGGCCCCCCTCCTGGCCGCGCCGGGGGGGCGCCTGGGCCCCCCAGGCCTCCGCTAATGCCCCCCTTTGGCATATATTTAACACCCGTAGTAGAAACCCTGATTCCGGACCCCTTTTCTCCAGACGCAATTCCGATCTCCGCCGCCATCACTATCAAGCTTCGGGGGACCAGAATTCCTGTGCCGGCACCCTGCCGGGACGGGGAAGTGCCCCCGGATTCATCTCCATCGACGTTGCTTCCTCCCTCCATGATGCGGGAGTAGTTCCTCCTCGGGGCTGAGGTTTCTACCAGTAGCTATGTGGTCAATTCTCTCTCCCATGATGTGATCTTCGTTGTGACATAGGCTATGTTAATCTAGGGTGATCCCATGATATTTCCCCTTCCTCTATGTATTGGATTGATGTACTCACTTGTCTTTATCTAGTATAATCCCCGAGACCAAGGTGACAGCGGTCTATTGGACATGGATTAGAAAAATATTTTCATGAGTGATTTCCTCTCTTGTGTGTTGATTGAAGATTGAGAGTCTCTTGGTGCTTGTCTTTGACTATCCTTTAGATATGTTGTGGTGATTGTGGGACTCTCTTTGGATGGCCGCGGTGACATTGGGAAATCCTTAGATTGAGAACTACGAACTTTGAGGTGTGCTTTTGTAGCCCTACATAATTCTTGTCCTCTCTTGACCACGAAGGAATGACCTCCGGGTGCGTCTCCATTGCATGTTTTATGGGAAATATCTTGTGATTTGATTATGTTAATGTTGTTGGGAGTTGCCACTAGTGAAAGTATGAAGCCCAGGCCTTGTTTCCACCATTGCAATACCATTTGTGCTCACGTTTACCACTTGTTTGCTTGCTGCACTTTTTATTACAGATTTATATTACTTTGTTTTGCCATCCATATCACTTGCCGTTTAACATCTCTTTATGATCCCACTGAAATTTATAATGAGAGAGGGAGACTTGGTTCTAAATATCTTAATAATAAGAAATTTCCTCTCTTTATGGTGAATATTTTGAAGTTATGCTTGTTTTGCCTTCCTATGCTAGTTGCTTTGTGCTTCAATGAATTATTCTATTGCAATATTCCTATGCATAGGAAGCATGTTAGGATTAAATGTGTTTGGTATTTGCTTCTTGATGCTCTCTTTTGTTCTTCAACTCTTATTCCTACGAGAGCATCATTAAAGTCTTAAGCCTAGCTTAAAGGCATAAAAGAAAGCGCTTTTGGGAGGCAGCCCACAATGAATAAAATTTTATTTTGATTTTGTTGTGTCTTGATGTTGTTACTACAGTAGCATCATCATTGTATCTTTACTTTTCAGCTTTGTGCCAAGTGTAGCCTCTGATTGCAAGAAAGTTCAAAAGTTGTGACGTGCTGTCCAGGAAACAGATTCTGTCCTTGGACAGAAAAATTCGTATAAAATCACCAGATCATCTTTTTGGTCTGAATTTTTTCGACAGCGTGCTCTATACAATTTTCTTTCGGGCATCTGTTCTGAGTTTTTTTATTAGAGTTGCAGAAGAGCCCCGAAAAAATCATTTACTACCTGTTGTTCTGTTTTTCACAGATTCTGTCCTGTTTTGCCTTTCCTTCATTTTGCAAACCTTGAGCTTGCTTTTTCTTTGCAAAAACCTTTTGGCAATCTTGAGAAACAGTAGACCTTCAAGAATATCCTTATTTCCAGCATGGAACAATTATTTTATTATGGGTACTAACCTCGCTAATCAGATTATGATGAGTTATGTATGAAGGGAGTTTTCAAGTGTGCGAGGGAAGATGATAAAAAGATTCAGGAGTGTCAAACGCTCAAGCACCCCCAAGAAATATTCAAGAAGACTCAAGCGTCTAAGCTTGGGGATGCCCCCGTGCATCCACTTCTCCATCAACATTATCAGTTCGTCTTTCGTTCCACTATATTTTTATCACTTCATGTGTTATGTGCTATGCTTGGAGCGTCTTGCTTTTAGTTTCCTTTTTAGTTTTTTTAGCTTTTCATAACGAGTCGGAACTCAGCTTTCTTTGTGTGGGAGAGAAACACGCTCCACTTCTACCTAGAACATAACATAGAATTTTCATGTCTATCTTTGTTGTGTGTGTTCTTTGTCTTTCAATAGCTACTATCATGCTTAGCTCTTAGTTTTCATGCTTATCTTTTTAAAAGAGCTTTTGTTTAGTTGGTTGCTTGAACTCTCTTTAGTTATCATGCTTATCTTATTAAGAGAGTTTGCTTATGTTGCATTGGTTGATATGTCTATGATAAAAATGCTACGTGCATAATGGCGCTTAGTAATTCATGTTTTCTTATGGTTAGTCTCAAATAGCTGGGGAGTTCCCAATGTGTTATTGGAGTACCAACATGATTTGTTTGCCTATGATGTGGTATGGTTTAGTAATATCTTCCTTCAAGAATTTATTTTGATTGACTTGGCGTATGCTCACGCATATTTAAGACTGTAAAGAAAGTCTGTCAAGCCTTGATGATCTTTTATTTCTGAGTAGCGATATAACTTCCATGCCTGATTCAATGTTGCTTTGTCGCTCTACATGATTATGACCGTCATTGCTCTCTTAGTTGGTCGCTCCCAGTCTTTTGCTAACCTCCACCTGTACTAAGCGGACTGACTGCTTGTGCATCCAAAATCTTTTAAACCAGTTAGGCCATATGAGTCCACCATACCTTCCTATACATGGTATTTACCTGCCATTCCTAACGAAGACTTTCATGTGCCATCTCGAAATTATTCAAAAAAGCATTTCTCGTTTGTGCCTCTGTTTTAGCTCATGAGGAAGTAGTAGTTAATTCATGATCTTTTTAAGTTGGACAAGCTTCACCCCGGGATTGCATGTCTAATGTGCAAACCCATAATACGAGAAGGAACTGGCAAAGAGTGCGCCCGGCTCAAAATTAATATAACAAACAAACCCTCCTTCACGCTTTCTTCATGAGAAATCAGAAAACTTTGGCAGTGATAAACAAAGGAGATTAAGAGAATGTGATCGTCCTCATTCGGGAGCCGTTCCTCGAAACTTGTCCATCTCAAGAAGTGATTGAGTTGTCTGCTAGCATTCGTTGACGGAACATGCATAATCTATAAAATAATTATTACCTCTGTTTTTAAAACCAAGAGCTCTGGTACATGTTTTGTCTTTGTTTCCGACCACGGGTTCTCAACCTTGCCAACAAAAGCCACGGTTCGAGAGTCTCCACCTTATTTTAAAGCACCAACTACTGAGAGCATGATTGTCATTCTGAGTGTAATGTGCATTGTCCCAAAGTAGCATTGTCTTCTGCATGATTGTGATATCGTTTATTCTGAAATCATTGTATCTAGTCGTCACTTAAACCTTGGAGGTGCCCCTGCATTTATGTTTTGCTTCACTAAAGGGGGCAAGCGAGATACCACTTTATCATATTTGCACACCATGCTCATTACAAATCTATTTGATGTTTCAGTATCATATTGTAAAACTTTCAGTTCTTTGTGATTTTCTCATGAGGCAACTTAATTACTATAGATTCATTGTCTCAGTAAGCTTTTGTCATATGACTATGAAAAGTCCTATATGGTTAATAGCATGTCACCACAGAAATTATTCTTGTTATCATTTACCTACTCGAGGACGAGCAGGAATTAAGCTTGGGGATGTTGATACGTCCAAAATGTATCTATAATTTCTGCTTGCTCCATGCCTCTTTTGGGTGATATTGCTATGATATTTATACACTTTCATACACTTTTGATCATATTTGGACTAACCTATTAACTCAGTGCACCCCAGTGCCAGTTTCTGTTTTCTGCTGTTTTTGTATTTCAGGTTTTCCCGTCACGTAAACTGCCAGAAAAATTCCGGGAAAAATATATAAAAATCAGCGTTCCGGAAGCTTCCTTGCGTAGGGATGAAAATGGAGTGGAAAAGTTCCGCTTTTCCGGAGAAAAAATGAAAACAGAGAGGAAATATGGAAACGGAAATGGAAATTTGCAAAACGGAAGTGGAAATGGAATTTTTTATGCGGAAACGGAAACAAAAAACGGAACGGTGGTTTCCGGTGGAACATGCATGGAAACGGAACTTTCTGTTTCCGTGAATATGGAATTTCGTTTTTTACTATAGACTTGTGGTTGCTTTGTAGTCCAACCACCAAACAACACAATGACACGATGAATAGAATGGATCATTTGAGGCCCAACTTCTACTACTAGACATGTATTCAGTTTGACCGTATACGAATTGTCAAGTACTATGTTAAGTTGCTAACATAATGGTATTGTTTGGTAGCCATGTTAACAGTTTTTTTTTCTGTGTATTTGTCTATGATTCAAGGGGGTTTGAAGTTCCGGTCAACCCCCACTTTTGTTTCCGTGTCCGCTTTGTATTCACTCCGTGTCCGTTTCCGGTAGTATCTGTTTCCGTATTCATTTCCGGGGTTTCTGTATTCATTTTCGTTTCTGCAAAAAAAATGAAAACAAATGTGGTAGCGCTCAGTTCCGTCTGTTTCCGCTCCGTTTTCATCCCTATCCTTGCGGCCAAAGTAGGGCCAGAGGGGGGCCACAGGGGCTCCAGGCGGCCTGCCCACGCGGCCCCCCTCCTGGCCGCGCCGGGGGGGGGGGCGCCTGGGCCCCCCATGCCTCCGCTGATGCCCCCCTTTGGCATATATTTAACACCCGTCGCAGAAACCCTGATTCCGGACCCCTTTTCTCCAGACGCAATTCCGATCTCTGCCGCCATCGCCATCAAGCTTTGGGGGACCAGAATTCCTGTGCCGGCACCCTACCGGGACGGGGAAGTGCCCCCGGATTCATCTCCATCGACGTTGCTTCCTCCCTCCATGATGCGGGAGTAGTTCCTCCTCGGGGCTGAGGTTTCTACCAGTAGCTATGTGGTCAATTCTCTCTCCCATGATGTGATCTTCGTTGTGATCATAGGCTATGTTAATCTAGGGTGATCCCATGATATTTCCCCTTCCTCTATGTATTGGATTGATGTACTCACTTGTCTTTATCTAGTATAATCCCCGAGACCAAGGTGACAGCGGTCTATTTGACATGGATTAGAAAAATATTTTCATGAGTGATTTCCTCTCTTGTGTGTTGATTGAAGATTGAGAGTCTCTTGGTGCTTGTCTTTGACTATCCTTTAGATATGTTGTGGTGATTGTGGGACTCTCTTTGGATGGCCGCGGTGACATTGGGAAATCCTTAGATTGAGAACTACGAACTTTGAGGTGTGCTTTTGTAGCCCTACATAATTCTCGTCCTCTCTTGACCACGAAGGAATGACCTCCGGGTGCGTCTCCATTGCATGTTTTATGGGAAATATCATGTGATTCGATTATGTTAATGTTGTTGGGAGTTGCCACTAGTGAAAGTATGAAGCCTAGGCCTTGTTTCCACCATTGCAATACCATTTGCGTTTACCACTTGTTTGCTTGCTGCACTTTTTATTATAGATTTATATTACTTTGTTTTGCCATCCATATCACTTGCCATTTAACATCTCTTCGCCGAACTAGTGCACCTATACATCTAACAAGTGTATTAGGTGTGTTGGGGACACAAGAGACTTCTTGTATCTTAGTTGCAGGGTTGCTTGAGAGAGACCATCTTCAACCTCTACTTCCCTGAGTTCGATAAACCTTAGGTCATCCACTTGAGGGAAATTGCTGCTGTCCTACAAACCTCTGCGCTTGGAGGCCCAACATAGTCTACGAGAGTAGAAGCGTGTGTAGACATCACCGCCTCCCGGTCACCTTTCGCACGGGCGGAAACAACCGCACTGAGCTCATCAACTTCGAAATCACCCTCATCAGCCTTCTGTACAATGCCATCCTTGGCTAACTGACATTGGCCAAGTTCATGGTGGCAACTCACCCTGCCTACAACCTCATGAAGATGCCGGGAAGCAGCGGCGTCCTCACCGTGGGGAGGGACACCAAGGATGCGCTCTTGGCCCTCAAGCTCGCTTTCAGGTCCGCGACGGTTGCGCTGCCGGGCGAGGGAGGAGCCCCTGAGACCCCGGGAGCTGCACCAACAAAGAAGAAACAATTTCTCTCTCAAGAACGGGCAGAAACAAAGCAGGTGCCGGTGGATGAAGACGGAGGATCGGGCTCCACCTTCACCATAGGCGTTGGCCTCCCCAGACCAAGAGGAGGCGTTGTTCAGCTTCTTGCGTGTAAACAAGGAGGTGTTCGCGTGGGAAGCTGCGGATTTGGTCGGAGCTCCACGAGGAGTAATCGAGCATCACTTGATGGTGTGCCCAAACGTGCGCCCAGTGAAGCACAAGGCACGGCGGCAAGCTCTGAAGAAGCAGTCGTTCATCACCCAGGAAACCCGCAAGCTACTAGAAGCCGGCGTCATTCAAGAAGTACGGCACCCGGAGTGGCTCGCGAACCTAGTCATTGTCCCCAAGAAGGGTAGGAAAGAGCGTATGTGCGTCGACTTCACCAACCTCAACATGGCTGCCCTCAGGACCCTTTTCCTCTCCCGTGCATCGACCAGATGGTTGACTCCAGCGCCGAGCGCGATCTGCTGTGCTTCTTGGATGCCTTCTCAGGCTATGATTAAATCAAAATTGCTGTACAAGATGTTTAGAAGACAACCTTCCTAACCTCGTGTGGGGTGTACTGCTACACCTGTATGCCTTTTGGGTTGCGCAATGCGGGAGCAACTTTCCAACGGCTGGTGCACATCGCCCTGGAAGAACAGCTCGGGAGGAACACAGAGGCATACGTCGACAACATAGTAGTGAAATCTTGGGAAGCAAGGACTCTCATTGATGACCTGGAGGAGACGTTCGCCAGCCTGCGCAAAGTGGACCTGCGGCTCAACCCGGAAAAATGTGTGTTTGGCGTTCCATCATGCAAGCTACTAGGTTTCCTGGTGTCGCAGAGAGGGATCGAGGCTAACCCGGAGAAGGTCAGGGCCATAGAAAGAATGAGTCCGCCGCAAACCCTCAAAGAGATGCAGAAGTTGGTAGGCTGCGTAACATGACTCGGGCGCTTCATCTCCAAGCTAGGGGAACATGCCCTCCCCTTCTTCAAGCTGATGAAAAGGAAAGGCTCGTTCGAGTGGATCCCAGATGCTGACGCAGCTTTCGAAGACCTCAAGAGATACCTCACCGGCCCACCGGTGATGGTAGCGCCGCACCTCCGTGAACCTTTGGTGCTCTACCTAGCCGCCACGCCTCACTCTACTTGCGCAGCACTAGTGGCGGTCCGGGAGGAGCTCCCGACCAAGGGTCCACAGAAAGGAAGCACCTCGCGCCCGGGCGGGGCGCTGCGGGCTCAGGGCGGTGCCCCTGAGGCCCCAGCCGCCCCGTCGATCAACGGCACTCTAGGGGCCTTGACCGACCCTCTAGACAGGAATGCTCCTGAGGGCGGTGCTCCTGAGGCCACAACTGCCTTGATGGATGACAAGACTCCTAAGGACCCCCCCCCCAGCCCCAGGAGCCGCAAGACACCGCCAACGCCTCCACCCTCGTCGAGCAGCTGGTGTACTTTGTCAGCACGGTGATGTGTGATGTGCGGGCACGCTACGCCATGCCACAGAAGCTTCTGCTGGCGCTCCTCGTCGCCTCTCAGAAGCTGCGTCACTACTTCCAAGGTCACCCAATCAAGGTCGTCTCAGCTTACCCCTTGGAAAGGGTACTCCAGAGCCCTAATGCAGTGGGAAGGGTCGCCGAATGGAACATTGAGCTGCAGGCGTTTGAGTTGTAGTTTAGCACAACCGGTATCATCAAAGGAGCGGCCCTCGCTGATTTCATGGTAGAATGGACTGATGCCCCCGACCAGGAAGTGACCGAGGACCGTCCTCTCGCCCCTAGAGATGAACCGCCAGATGTTTGGGTCATGTACTTTGACGGCACCTTCTCGCATCAGGGCGCGGGGGTGGAGCCATGCTCATCTCGCCCACCAGGGACAATCTCTACTATGCCGTGCAACTCTGCTTCCAGCATGGCGAAAAGGTCTTCAACAACATTGCAGAATACGAGGGCCTGATTGCTGGCCTCAAGGCCGTGGCGGATCTGGGAGTGAGGCGCCTTCCCATCAAGGGTGACTCCCAGCTCCTCGTCAACTTCTTCAACAAGGCGTACACACCAAAGGACAAGCACATGGAGGCATACCTCGAGGAGGTACGTAAGATCGAGAAACAATTCTTGCGCTTGGAATGGCAGCGCGTGCCGTGCAACGCGAACAAGGAGGCGGACGACATTGCCAAGAGGGCGTCTTGGCGCCTACCTCAAGAGCCTGGCATCTTTGAAGAACGGCTTTTCAAGCCATTTGGAGCCCATCTCGCTGCCGGTCCAACATCGCTTCAGGAGGAGCTTCCCCAAACACCAACCTCAGGTGCCCCGACTTGCAGCCCGACCTCAGGAGCTCGCTTGCTCCTTGCACTTGAACCTCAGGGGGGAGCTGGGCTAAGGAGTTCAAGGCGTACCTGCTCCAAGGCACCTTGCCGGAGAAGGCAGAAGACGCAGAGTGTGTGGCCCGACAGGCCACCGCATACTGCATCCAAGACGGTGAGCTCTACCAAAGATGGCCAAACGATGTCTGTTTGTGATGCATCTCCAGGGAGCAGGGATGCAAGCTGTTGGCCTACATACATGGCAGGGACTGCAGGCATCGCTCCTCATCACACACCCTCGTGGGCAAGGCATTCCGTAGCGGATTCTATTGGCCCACAGCGCTCGACGATGCCACCGAACTGGTAAGGTCTTGCGATGCCTACCAACTCTATGAAAAGTAGATCCACCAGCCCGCTCAGGGCCTCCATACCATCCCACTATCCTGGCCGTTTGCAGTCTGGGGGATGGACATCCTGGGCCGATTCCCCCGAGCACCAGGGGGCTACCGCTACCTCTATGCCGCCACCGACAAATTCACCAAGTGGGCAGAGGTGGAGGCCGTTCGCACCATCCTAGCCGGCTCGGCCGTCAAGTTAATCAAGGGCCTCGTGAGACGTTTCGGAGTTCCAAATCACATCATCACCGACAATGGCTCACTATTTACCAGCAACCTTTTCAAAACATATTGTGCTAACCTTGGAACGTAGATATGCTACGGTTTGGTGGCGCACCCATGGAGCAATGGCCAGGCCGAGCGCGCCAACGCAGAGGTGCTGAGAGGCCTCAAGAGAAGGACCTTCAAGAAGTAACTCGAGGTGTGCGGCAAGGGCTGGCTCGACGAGCTCCAGTCTGTACTGTGGTCCATCCGCACCATCGCGAGCAAGCCGACGGGCGAGACTCCTTTCTTCCTCGTCGACGGAGCTGAAGCAGTTCTCCCCCATGAGGTTAGGCATCACTCCGCACGGGTTTTGGCGTTTGACGAGGCATGCCAGGATGCCTCGCGGGGGATGGACCTCGTGTTGGGGGAGGAGTGCCGTCACCAAGCCTCGGTCCGAGCAACGAGGTACCAGCAGGAGCTGTGGTGGTAACACTGACGTAGCGTCCGCTCCAGGATGCTCGAGGTGGGTGATCTCGTCCAGAGGCGGGTGCTCTCCAGGGAGGGCTGCATAAGCTCTCGCCCATGTGGGAGGGCCTGCTCCGGATCTCCCGTGTCTCCAGGCCTGGCGCCGCACGCCTGGAGACACAGGACGGGATCCCCATCCTGAACGCCTGGAACATCCAGCACCTTCGAAAGTTCAACCCATGAAGCAAGGCCCTGCGCTTGTGAAGGTCTCCGCTCGTGACACTCTCACGTAATAACAAGTGGGGATGTACATGCTTCGGAGTCTCCTGAGCGCCTCTGTTGGGCCTCACGTGCGCTCCCACCCACGTCCTAGTGGAGGCCCCATGCTCCACGCTGGTGGAAAGATGAAGACTAGTCTAGGTGCCGGACGCGGCTGTTCTTTTGCTTGCTTTCTGTAGCTGGTTTGCTTTTTCTAGAATGAAGTTTGGAGGTTTCATTCCTTCCATTTTCTAGAGTTTGAATCCCCTCCCTTTTTACTCGCCTTTCCACCCTTGCCCCAGGGAGAGCGGCAGTTGCCCGTCGCTCCTTGATAACCCACAAGTGTAGGGGATCGTTTGTAGCCTTTTTCGATAAGTATGAGTGTCGAACCCAACGAGGATCTAAAGGTAGAACAAATATTCCCTCAAGTTCTATCGACCATCGATACAACTCTACGCACACTTAACGTTTGCTTTATCTAGAACAAGAATAAAACTAGAAGTGATATATAGGTGTAGTAGGATAGTTTTGCAAGATAATAAATAGCATGTTACTAAAAGTACAAATAAATTATTATAGCGAGTGTGGATTAGTGTGGTAGGATTTGCAGAATTGTCCCTAGGCAATCGATAACAAGTACCGGTAATCATTCGTGCAACTTTATATGAGGGAGATGCATGAGCTAACATACTTTATCTACTTGGATCATATGCACTTATGATTGGACCCCTAGCAAGTATCTGCAACTACTAAAGATCATTAAGGTCATGAAACCCAACCATAGCATTAAGTATCAAGTCCTCTTTACTCCCATATGTCATACCCCACTTACTTGGGTTTAAGTTTTTGTCGCAACCCACCATAAGCGAACCATTAACATATTGCAACACCCTACAGTGGGGGACCCTCACGATTGCGCGAGAATGGAGGGCACCATAGGACAGCACCAAAAGAAAATATACAATCATACCACCAAGATCACGATTAACCCATAGGACAAAATAGATCTACTCAAACATCATAGGATGGCAACATAGTATTGGATAATAATATGAAGCATAAAGCACCATGTTCAAGTAGGGGGTACAGCGGGTTGCGGGAGAGTGGACCGTTGAATATTGATGGGGGAAGGTGATGGAGTTGTTGGTGAAGATGACGGAGTTGTTGGAGTAGATCGCCGTCACATGATAATGCCCCAGCGGCGCTCCGGTTCCCCCGAGAGAGAGGGCGATAGAACCCCCCTCCTTCTTCTTCTTCCTTGGCCTCCTCCCTAGGTGGGAGGAGGGTTCCCCCTCTAGTACATGGCCTCCATGGCTGTGGAGGGGCGAGAGCCCCTCCGAGATTGGATCTGTCTCTCTGTCCTCTTCTCTTTCGCGTTCCTAGATTTGACCGAAAACCGTTTCTTATATTCCCGGTGATCCGTATCTCCGATTGTGCTGAGACTTTAACATGATTTTTTTTCTGGATATAAGCTTCCTTGTACTCGATGTAGAGCTCTAACCGACGTACGAGGTGAGTGCAACCCACCATCACGCGCCAGGCTCCTCAGGCGCACCCTGGTGTCTTGTGGGCTGTGTGGGCCTCCATTTGCAGTGATTCCAACTCCCAAAAATCACATATATTGCAAACTAATTATGCATCAATTTTTATCGCGTTTGGACTTCGTTTGATATGGATTTTCTGCGATACAAAAAACATATAAAAAACAGGAACTGACACTGGGCACTGGATCAGTAGGTTAGTCCAATAAATCATATAAATAGTTGCAAAAAATATGTGAAAGTTGTATAATATTGGCATGAAACAATAAAAATTTATAGATACGACAAAGACGTTTCAGCATCCCGAAGCTTAATTCCTGCTCGTCCTCGAGATGGTAAATGATAAAAAAGATAATTTTTGATGTGGAATGCTACCTAGCATAAACTTGATCATATATCTAGTTATGGCATGCATATTAAGACATGAGTGATTCAAAGCAATAGTCTATAATTTGACATAAAGACATCAATACTCGGGCATCCCAACAAACAATCATGTCTTTCGGAATATCAAATTCTAAAGAACATTATCCCTACAAAATCATATAGTCTTGTCATGCTCTGTCTTCCCAGCTCAAAGTATAAATCATGTACTACCCCGGAGTCAGCCAAGCAATTGGTTCATACTTTTTAACGCGCTTCAGTATTTTCAACTCTCATGCAATACATGAGCGCAAGCCATGGATATAGCAATATAGGTGGAATAGAATGCGGTGGTAGTAGACAAAAGAACGGAAGAAAGTCTCACATCAACTAGGAAAACTAATGGACTATGGAGATGTCCATCAATCGATATCAATGTGAGTAGTAGGGATTGTCATCCAACGGATGCACTAAGAGCTATAAGTGTATGAAAGCTCAATATGAAACTAAGTGGGTTTGAATCAAACTCTACTACGGAAAAAATCCCACTAGTATATGAAAGTGACAACATAGGAGACTCTCTATATGAAAAACATGGTGCTACTTTGAAGCACAAGTGTGGTATTTGCATGCCCCTTCTTTTTTTCTATTTTCTTTTCCTTTTTTTCTTTTTCTTTCTCTTTGTCCGGAGTCTCATCCCGACTTGTGGGGGAATCATGGTCTCCATCATCCTTCACTTATTTGGGCAATGCTCTAATGATGGATAATGATGATCATCACACTTATTTTACTTATAACTCAAAAGAAATAAAAATTACAACTCCATACCTATAACATAGTATGACTCTATATGATGAAAATGAATGCTCAAGTCAACTATATGATGGAGGTGCATGGCAATATAACTCGGAATGGCTATGGAAATGCCATAATAGGTAGGTATGGTGGTTGTTTTGAGGAAGGTATAATAAAGTTTATGCACCGGCGGAAGTTGCGTAGCACGAGAGAGGCTAGCAACGGTGGAAGGATGAGATTGCGTATAATCCATGGACTCACATTAGTCATAAAGAACTCACATACTTATTGCAAAACTTTATTTTCTCTCGAAGCAAAGTAATACTATGCATGCTTCTAGGGGGAGGTTGGTAGGAGTTAACCATCGCACCCCCGACCTTCACACAAAGATAGACAATCAAGGATAAATTGTGGTCCAACTTCCTGACATAACGAGAGACTATACGTGCATGCTTTGGGAATCACAAACCTTAACATCAATATCTTACTAAACATGATCATCCACTAGTACCTCCCACATATTATCATCTCTATATCGCAAAACTATTGCAAGGAATCAAACATATCGTATTCAGTGATCCATAAGTTTTATGTAGGATTTTATGACTAACCATGCAATTGACCAATTCTGTTTGACTCTCTAAATAGATATAAGTGAAGCATGAGAGTTTAATTCTTTCTACAAAATACCATGCTCTAACAAATATAAGTGAAGCAAAAGAGCATTCTACGAATATCGGTTTTCTTTGTGAAGATAAACAGGCAATCCAAACTTCAAATGAATAAAGTGAAGCACATGAAGCATTCTATAAAGCCATACTCAAAAGATATAAGTGAAGTGCAAAGAGAATTCTACAAATTTGCCAAGGACCATCTCATACCAGCATGATGCATTATTAAAAGGAAAATAAAAGGAACATGATGCTCCATGAATTTGCACATGTCGTGTGAACGAAACGAATCCGAAAACATGTCGATACTTGTTGAAGAAAGATGGGATGCCTTCCGGGGCATCCCCATGCTTAGATGCTTGAGTATCCTTGAATATTTACTTGGGGTGCCTTGGGAATCCCCAAGCTTGAGCTCTTGCCTCTCCTCCATCTCCTCACATCGAGACCTCCTCGATCCTCGAAAACTTCATCCACACAAAACTTAACCGAATGTTTAGTGGAGTTAGTGCATATGATCAATGAAATCCCATCATGTACTACTCCAAAATTATTTTATAATTCTAAACAAACATTACCCACTGTATTCTATCACAATTCTATGGCCCCAAGTTAAGGAGGCTTCAACAAGAATTCAAACATATGCAAATAATGAAGCTATAATAGCAATTTGTAAAAACAGTATCGTCTATAAAGGTTTGAACATCAACCATACTTATGTAACTCTAAAAATTCTGAAAAAACTTAGGACAAAAAAAAATTTGTATAGCAAGACTGTGCGAAAAGTTTCAGAACCATTCGACGTTCTAGTAAAAAATGTAAAATCGCTCACTATAGCCAAAGTTTCTGTTTTTGCACCGCACAAACCTACAAGCAATCTAATCATCCTAAAGGAAACTCTTGGCACATTATTTTTATAATACAATGGAATTGTACAAGGGGGTAGTTATTTTTGTGGAAAAGTTTATACAATTCAAGATTCACAAAGTTTCCATGGGCATGAACAAAGTTCAAGGCATGCTCATGCTTCCACGGTGCTCGTCTATCTCACTCACTTTTCTTTTTGTGAAGTTTTAAGTTCCCCTCTATATTTTTTTGTTTTAAAACTATATAAAATCACTCAATAGAAATAAATGACTCTTTTTTTAAACTGCTGGGTTGTCTCCCTGGCAGCACTTTCTTTAAAGCCATTAAGCTAGGCATAAAGGGCTCAAGTAACGAATCCACCCGGATCCCAAGGTATATCAAAGCCAATTTTAATTAGCAAAGATTTGGCATTTAGTAGTGAGCACAAAGTGATATGTGTCATGCAACAACTAAGTCTAACTCTCTTCCTCTGCATAGGCATGTCATACAAGAACAATTCATGCACATCAAGTAAAGGCCAATGCATAGTATGAGCAGTTTCTTGCAATTTTATCATGTTGAAAACATAGAGAGGCGGAGATATAGTTCCTTTCTCATAATAATTGCAAGTAGGAGCAACAAGTACATGCATATTATATTCATCAAAATCATCATGTGCAATAGTAAAAGGCAATCCATCGATGTAATCCTTCATAAGTGCAAACTTCTCCGATATAGTGTAGCTTGGAGAATTCAAAAAGATAATAGGACTATCATGTGTTGGTGCAATAGCAACAATGTCATGTTTAACATTAGGAACTATAGCAACTTCATCTCCATAAGCATAATTCATAATGGCATCATGGCCACAAGCATAGCAAGCATCAAGTTCATCAAAAAGGGATGTTTAAAATGAATCAACGGGATCATAGAAATTATCATAGCATTCATCCTTCGGTAAGAACGAAGGGATATTAAACAATGTATGAGTTGAGGGGTTAGTCTCATCAAAAGGTGGGCACGGGTAGCTAATCCGTTCTTCATCCTATTGTTCTTCACTCTCCTCCTTATCTTTTTCAGCCAATGGGCTCACAATTTCATCAATTTTTTCTTCCATAGACTCCTGCAAAATATTAGTCTCTTCTTGGACAGCAGAGAAGTTCTCAATATATGGTTTAATATAAGCATTGGAAGCATAGTTATCATAGCAGTATTTAAGTATGTCAAAATTTTCAGATTTTTAAAGAGTAGCATCATACTTTTCAATCAAAGAAGCAATTTCATAAGAACCCTTAAAACCAACAAATTCTTCAATTTGTTCAACATCATAATAATTATAAACACCCTAAGCATATGAAGATAGAATTCCATTATCCTTAAACTCACATTGGAAGAAAAGGTGTTTCTTAGGGTCTTCAAAACAACAAGTAAAATCATGTATTTCACATAAATTCAAAGCATAGCAATACAAACTATTAATATGATGCCACAAAAGTTCCCCTTTTTGAGATAAGCGGTGCCGCACATAACAAGCATGCTCATCTAAAGATTTGCCCTCAACTAAACTAGTTGGGTTTTCAGCACGAGCACATGGGGATCAAAGATGGTCCAAGTAAAAAGCTTTGGTAGTAGGATATATTTTGGATGGTTCTTCAACCATTGCTTTAGTAGGTACAACTATTTTTTTTGGTATTTTGCATTTTCTACCAATTAAAGATAGAAAACAAGAGCACAAAATAAAAACTACTTAGTGATAAAGCAAACAAGCACACATGAGAATATTCACCCCACGCTATTGCTCCCCGGCAACGGCGCCAAAAAAAGGTCTTGATAACCCACAATGTAGGGGATCATTTGTAGCATTTTTCGATAAGTAAGAGTGTCGAACCCAAAGAGGAGCTAAAGGTAGAACAAATATTCCCTCAAGTTCTATCGACCACCGATACAAATCTACACACACTTAACGTTGGCTTTATCTAGAACAAGAATAAAACGAGAAGTGCTCTGTAGGTGTAGTAGAATAGTTTTGCAAGATAATAATGGGAACGTAACTAAAAGTAGAAATAAATTAGTATAGCGAGTGTGGATTAGTGTGGTAGGATTTGCGGAATTGTCCCTAGGCAATCGATAACAAGTATCGGTAATCATTCTTGTAATTTTATATGAGGGAGAGGCATGAGCTAACATACTTTCTCTACTTGGATCATATGCACTTATGATTGGACCCCTAGCAAGCATCCACAACTACTAAAGAACATTAAGGTCGTGAAACCCAACCATAGCATTAAGGATCAAGTCCTCTTTACTCCCATACGTCAGACCCCACTTACTCAGATTTAAGTGTATGTCACTCTCGCAACCCACAATAAGGGAATCATGAACATATTGCAACACCCTATAGCGGGGGCCCCTCACGTTTGCGCGAGAACATAGGGCACCATAGGACAGCAACAAAACAAAATATACAATCATACCACCAAGATCACGATTAACCCATAGGACAAAATAGATCTACTCAAACATCATAGGATGGCAACATAGTGTTGGATAATAATATGAAGCATAAAGCACCATGTTCAAGTAGGGGTACAACGGGTTGGGGGAAAGTGGACTGCTGAATATAGATGAGGGAAGGTGATGGAGTTGTTAGTGAAGATGATGGGGTTGTTGGAGTAGATCACCGTCACACGATATTGCCCTGGCGGCGCTCCGGCGCCACCGGGAGACAGGGGGATAGAGCCCTCCTCCTTCTTCTTCTTCCTTGGCCTCCTCCCTAGGTGGGAGGAGGGTTCCCACTATGGTCCATGGCATCCATGGTTGTGGAGGGGCGAGAGCCCCTCCGAGATTGGATCTGTCTCTCTGTCCTCTTCTATTTCGCGTTTCCAGATCTGGTTGAAAACCGTTTCTTATATTCTCGGAGATCCGTAACTCTGATTGCGCTGAGATTTTAACATGATTTTTTTCCGGATATAAGCTTCCTTGCACCCGAAGTAGAGCTTCAACCGATGTACGAGGTGAGCACAACCCACAACCATGCGCCAGGCTCCTCTCGCGCGCCCTGGTGTCTTGTGGACTATGTGGGCCTCCGTTTGCGGTGATTCCAACTCCCAAAAATCACATATATTCCAAAATAATTCTCCGTCAATTTTTTTATCGCGTTTGGACTTTGTTTGATATGGATGTTCTACGATACAAAAAACATGCAAAAAACTGTAACTGGCACTAGGCACTAGTTCTGTAGGTTAGTCCAATAAATCATATAAATAGTTGCCAAAAATATGTGAAAGTTGTATAGTATTGGGATGAAACTATAAAAAATTATAGATATGAAGGACACGTATCACTCCTCCTCTCGCATACCACGTGTGGGGGCTAGGTAGGTGTGTACGCTTGGGCTCTCCCGCAACCACACCTCGTCGAAGAACTTCAACGTCCTTAATCCTCGCGAGACACACTCAAACGAGCTCGTGGGCATGCGCACCCTCTTAAGTCCGTGCTTCCGAGCATCACGACGTGGTGTATCAACCGCTGCCAACCCACACTCAGGAGTTTTTGCGATGAAGGATGAGGCGCCTCATGAGATTTCCTGACTATGCAGCTACATAACTTCTCCAGAGCCTCAATGGCTCCGGAGCCGCTAAGAAGGAAGCCTCTGGTATAATGCCCAGGATGGGACTATACATCCTACGTGTCGAGGCATGACTTAAAGGTATAAGCCCATTCTAGAATGATCTCAAGTTTGGTATCTTTGCACGACTCATGTAAAAGAGGGATTAAATTGCAAAAGGAGATAGTTGGCTTACACTTGCCACTTCACACAATACAATACATAAGTAAAACATCATTCAAAACATCACAACCCGACTACGGGCGAAGATCCAAAAGAAAGATACCAAAGCAACATAAAGCCACAGGTCAGAATCGCCCCTAGTAGAAACCACTACTGATCGTCGAAAACGTCTCAAGCATACGGCCACTCTCTTCATCGAGCTCCCAGCGAAGTGCTTGAACCAGCTCCTGCATCAAACTCGGCTGAACCTGCATCTGGTGTTGTAGTATCTGTGAGCCACGAGGACTCAGCAATCCCATAACCATGGGTATCAAGACTAGCAAAGCTCTATGGGTAGGAAGAGGTAAAGTGGTGAGGTTGCCGCAGTGGCTAAGCATAATATGGTGGCTAACTTACGAGTACAAGAATAAGATGAGCATCTACGCAAACGGTCGCAAACTATTAGTGATCGCTAAAGATCCTAAACTACATACGAGTCAAACATAACCCCACCGTGTTCTCTTCTCAAAGTGAAAAGAGACAGTCACGGTTACTCACACAGTTGTGTGTTTTACTTCGGATCCTCTGTCAAGTTTTCTACAAACGGACATTAACAAATTCCCATCTGCCACATAACCGCGGGCACGGCTTTCGAAAGATCATAACCCTGCAGGGGTGTCCCAACTTAGCCCATCACAAGCTCTCACGATTAGCTGAAGTGACAAATATAATATCATCACCCCTTATCTTAGGGAAATCCGATCAGGCTCGGCATCCCGGTGCACAAGACATTTCGACAATGGTAAAACAAGTCCAGCAAGACCTCCCGGCGTGCCGACACCCTGATAGTAGCCGCGCGTATCTCGTCTCAGGCCACGTCCGGATGGGCGATTATACGAGTAAAACCAATCCTCGTGTTTCCCCAAGGTGGCCCCGCATACTCCCCGTTTGGGACCAACACCATCAGCACTGGCCCCCCCTGCTATGTAGAAAAGAATCCCCGAGGGTGCGACCCCCTATGCAAATTTAATTATTTAATTAAGTTGTTATTATGAGGCAAATTAAAACCAATGTTGGGCCTTGCTGGAGGAGTTTTATTCAAAGATGAACTGTCAAGGGGTCCCCATCCACCCATCGTGTAAGGAACGCAAAATCAAGGAACATAATGCCGGTTTATCGGCACCTAAGGTGGCATGAGTGGAACAAAACACCGAGAAAAAGGCCAAGCCTTCCACCCATGCCCAGTATATAGGTGTGCTAATAATAATAATAGATATTGTGATATGCCAACAACAAGTTCCCTCCTGGAACGAACTTCATCTTCACCTGTAACTAACAACGCTATAAGAGGGGCTGAGCAAGCGGGTAACATAGCCAAGCACTGGTTTTGCTAGGAAGGTTTCAAAGGTTAGAGGTTTCATGGCAACAAGGAGAGGCTGACATAAAAGATGGGTAGCGCGACATGTAACGATAGCATCGAGACAACTAAGCATGGCAATGGTAGTAAAGGTATCCAAGGGTATGATCATCTTGCCTGGGATTCCGCAAGGGAGAAGAACGGATCCATGAAGAAGACGAAGAAGAAGCCTCACAACTCCGGAACGGAACCGAAGCTAACAAGAGAAGCAATCGAAAAGAAACAAGCAACACGGTAAACACACAATCATAAGCATGGCATATGATGCACATCCAAGTATGATGCATGTCCGGTTTAATTATGCATGGCATGGCAATGTGCACAAACAAAACTACAAGTTAAGTGGAGCTCAATAGGCAACGAGTTGCATATTGATGAAACACCACATTTTAATTATTTAATTGACTCTCGTTTATTGACAAGACAAGATTAAATGTTTGTTAACATGGCAAGAGGTGAAGCAAGAGCAAACTACCTATTTACGCAAGTTTAAATGAGGCCGGATTGACAAACAACAATTCCGGAAAACCCCATATGCATGTTTAGTAATTTTAAGCAAACAACAATTCACACATTAATGTAGTAATCATGATGCGGATGACATGATCCAGTTTTATGCAATTTATTAAAAGATGACATGAAGAGATATGAAGTATTGTCACCGTGGTGGAAGGAAAAGGGTGCCACGGCAACGATCCGAAAAAGATGCAACGGCAACATCTCGGTTCCGGTAACTCGTTGAGAGACCGGTGCAAAAGCAAAGGTGGAGTGAGTGAGCGAGCGGAACAAGATGAAAGGTGGGGTGATCCCGTCATCGGGTTCCCACGAGTCGGCGACGAGGCAACCGAGGAGCACGACAGAAGATGAAACGGGCACGGTGCACACAAGGGCAAACATTTCATACAACACATGCATTCCACGGGTCATCGTTTTGGGTTATACCTTCGGAACAAAACGTTCACGGGGCGGTTCGAGTCGTCGAGGGACGTAGTGGAAGAAGATGTTCCCGCGAGTCGGGGTACACGTTCGTAGAAGGAAGTAGTCGTTCCGTTTCCGAAGAGGTACTTGTTGCATCGTAGTTGACGTCGGGGTACACGTTATGTAGTGGTACTTGTCGCATCGCCATGTGTAGTAGTACTCGGGGTCGTCGTGGAACTTTTCGGTCTCGGGACTTGGCGACGGTAGTGGAACTTGGCGTTTCTTCTTGTAGTCGAACTTGACGGGTTGTCGATGTCGCGGTACTCGTTCATGTAGTAGTCGGACTAGATGGAACCGAGGGCTCCGAGCATCGTGGTACTTGTCAAAAATCGCATCGGATGTAGTCGTTCGGTCGTAGGGGTCTTGCCGGTCTCGGTCTCGAGTCGTAGTTGTACATGGGTCGTCGTGGTACTTGGCATCCTTGGAACTTGGGGTCTTGACCTCTCCTATGAAGCGGTGCTCACGTGCACGAAGCAGCAAGAGAAAATTCTGCGGCTCCGGCCAAAGTAGGAATGCAACAGCGGCTTGAGGCCATGGCAGCGGCATGGCGGGGCAGCACCGGCGGGAAGCGGAGGACGGCGGGGCGGACGAGCTTCGGGCAGATGACGACGAGGCGAGGCGGAGGAGGCCCGCGTGCGGCCAGAGGCGAGGATCTCCATGGCTCCAACGTGCGAAGCTCGCGGGGCGACGGGGTCTCAGGCGGCCAGAGCATCGAGGCGCGGCGCAGGACGTCTTCGGGGCGACGCTGAGGCCATGGAGGCGAGACGACGGGGAGGCGCAGGACGAGGGGTCGAGCACCTCGGGCGCGCGATGCTGCAAGAGGCAGACGGCTACGAGGGACGCGAGGAGGGGCATGTCGGGAGCTCCTGGCACGAAGGAGGACGAGGCGCGGGGCGCTGGCTGTTCGGGCCGGCTCGCTGGGCGCCAGGCGCGCGGAGAGCTTCGCGGCGGAGGCTGTCGCGGCTTGAGAGGCCTTGGCGGTGCGTAGAGGAGGTGAGGCCGCGGACATCGAAGGGAGGAGGGGCCCTGGCGAGTGAGATCGGGAGCGATGGGGTCGGGCTGCGAGGAGCGAGAGGATCGGGGTGAGGGGGATCGAGAGAACGAGAGGAAAAGGTGCGGCGCTGGGAGGAAGAAGATCGAGCGATGGGAGCCTGGGTCGCTAGGGTTTCGATGGGGGAGAGGGAACGGGTTGCGGTCTGGCCTATGGAGGCCTAGTGGCCGGCTGGGCCTTGGGCCATGAGGGTGGAGATGGAAAAAAAACAGAGGCCTGGTTGGCCCTCTCTAATCCCTCACTCAAACTCATATTTTGTTTAACAATAAACATGAGTTACGGAAAAGATCAGGGAGTTAGGAGAAGGGTTTGGGCAAGAGATTATTTTTCCTGGACTCGCAAAAATGTCCACGGTCCACGAAAAATAGGAGAGGCAAAATGAAAGTTTAAATTCAAATTCATTTGAATTTAATTCAAATGATTTGAACAAGATTGAGGCTTTGGAGAGTCCAAAAATAATGAGAATTTTGGTGGAGCTCGGGAGAATGATTAAAGAATTGTTGGCAAAGTTCGAGGCAAAGAATTGAGATAGAAAATGCATGGAGAAAATATGCAAGTGGGTTGGGTTAATTCCAAACAAATGGAATATTTATTTATAATAGCTCCATAATATTAGGAGGATATGTTATAAAGAGAAGTCATCCTTCCCTCGATTTAAATGGACCGAAGGTCCACACAATTTATTTGGTTGAGATGCAAAAGAAATGTGACATGATGGCATGATGACATGATGCAATGCAAAAATAAATAAAGCAAGCACAACTGAAACACACGGAAGAACCCGGAACATCTGGAATCTTCTGGGACGTCGGTCTTCGAGCGTCACAACTCTCCCACACTAACAGAGGATCTCGACCCGAGATCCTAGAGATTGCACCGGATTAAAACGGAAGAGGAAGAGGTAAAACAAAGTTGCTTCTTTGACAGACGAGTGAAACCACAAACCTTGAGAGGTTAAAATAAGTTGAATAAGAATACAATGTAGATGAACGAAGATGAAAACACTCCGTTAGAAAAGAGGAACAAGGAGCATTATGAGAACCTTGTAGGTTGAAAAACATGAAACAAGAGCTCACGGATGACGAAGGAATTTCAAAACCACTCCGGTTAACCAAGATTGAGAAGGAATAAGAACGAAATAATTTGGACAGCACTCCATCTGAAAATGGAAGGAATTAACAAGAACTTGAGAAGATGGGATGATACTTGACGAAATCAACAACACACTGCCTCCGAAACAATTAAAAGAATGGCACAAGGGGTAAGAAAGATTCAGACAGCACTCCGGTTAAAAAGATAGGCAAAACTTGATAAGATGAGAGAACTAGAATGGAGGACACAACACTCCGGTTAAATGATAAGCAAGGGAAAGAACATGATCTCGATAAAACGATATGATGGTTTGGAGAGAGCAACATCACAATGCCTCCGGAATGAAAGAATAGCATATAAATCAATGAAAGAAATGAATAGAGAAGAAAAATGACAACTTCTCCCACAAATGAATTAGGAAATCCTCCTTACAAAGAAGGGTTGAATGGTGTTGATGGAAAAATCAACAACGAAACGAATAAGCTCGTTGTGGGCTTATGGAAAACATGTCAAAATTATGAGGTGACAACCGGCCACTGACGAAAGCATTTGATTTGATTGAGATCAACAAGGAGACGAAAAACTTTGACCGGGAGGATAAATGAAGAATTTGGGGAAAGCTTTTAGGTGAATTATAACCCAAGATGACTCCAACGAATAATTGAAGGGTTGAAAAGATCTCCTAAACAAAGAAAATGATGGGTTTAAATATCTCATACTTGATAACTCGTGAATCATGAAACATGAAGGAATTGTCAAAAATGACATAACACCATCTGAAAAGATAAGGTAGAAAGGATTGCAATTGGAATGCATGATGAAGAATGCTTGAGCTCCAACAAGAATCTTGATGAAGACTTCGAGGATGAATTAAAACATGATGAACCACCATGAGAACTCCGTAATGAAAAGCATGAGAAGTGAAAGATGAAAAGAATAAGATTCAAGGCCTGCGATGAATTCAGATAGAGCTTTGAAATGATATAATTGAAATAACTTGGAGCTCCGGAAAACAAGATGAACAACTTAGAACCAAGGATATGATATGATGAACAAGCTCCAGACAAAAGAATTAAATCACCTTGAAGGAATGAGAATAAGAATTATGTCATGCATGTCCTTCACCAATTTAAATTGATGACAACCAAAGGATTTGGCATCCTACTTATTCTCGTTGGAAAGAATTAAGAGAGATCTCGCACAAGCTTGGTTAAGTCTTCAACAAATCACCGGTAGGATTGTGAAGAGAACAAATGAATTAAAACGATAACAACGGAAGGGTAATCTTGAAAGAACCACCGTAAAATATGGAGACGAACGAAGAGACATCAATGAAGAATAGTTGGAGGACGAAGTTGAAAACTGAGAACGAAGAAATATTCTGAATTGATGGCCTTCGGAGGATCACAAAGAAAAGAATTCGTGAAATGCTTCGGATGGGTATAAAAGAATTCCTTACAATCTGAACAATAATGAGGATGGCATGAAGCTAGAACCACGAATCTTCAAGAAGACGGGCCAAGATTTAAGAGAAACTCTTCTCCGGTCTTCAAATGTTGAGAATGAAGACGAGAAATGCCATAAGAATTGTTGATCACTCCGGAATGAAGAATTAAAATGGTTGACACAATGGTGAAAAGAATTTGAAAGTGATCTTGGAGAAGGCATGTGACTGATGGAAATCATTCTTACGTCACACTTGAAAAGAATTTAAGTATAACTCCAGAAAAATAGAAGAGTCAGGTAAGATCCTGGGAAAAGACATGTGGGCAAGGGCCCACTAAAGAAATCACCGTTGAAAAGATTGCTTAAGAGATCTTGCACCGGTTGAATTAAATGGCTTGAATAAGATAGCAATCCTCAAAATAATTTGAACGGATTAGGAATGGAATTATGAATCTTCAGCACTCCGGATATGAATAGCAAGAGGAGAATGATTAATTGGTGCACCGAAATAAGAAAGCATTGTGAAATGAGTAAAAAGGATAAGATCAACACCGAAATCTTGAATTACATCCACCGGCAGAATTTGAGAACAAAACAATGATGAACTTGAAGCTCTTGAGGATCTTCACGATAAATCACCGGATAAGAACATTGAAGGAAATGAATGAAGAAATATCGCATGAATAAAATGGATATTTCATTTGAGAATATCTTACTCAAAGAAGAAGAAGGGTGGGAGGGAGGGGAAAACAAAGACAACTTGGGATGAATGAACAGACAAATCATCAGATTTCTCAACGGCGTCCGTATGGAATAATTTGAAGAGAAGGCACACCGGTTGAAAAGGATTAACATGAAAATCTCGGTGGTCAAGAAGAATTAGCACTCCCATAGAAATATGAGAATACCGATTAGGAAAGGTATGGAATCAACATTTGACATTGAAGCAACTCGAATACCAGAATCAAATCAAAACAAAGGATAGATGTGTTGCAACATAATCTTCACAATATCATTCGAACGGAGAATTGAACGAATGAATTCCGCAGGTACATCAACTTGTCGAGAAGCCAGTTGGAGAACAAAAGGTAAATGAAAAAAATAAGGTGGAGAAGAACAAATACACGATAGAAGCTTCATTCCACATATTCGTGCTGAAAGCTCATGGAACGTGTTACAAAAGGGTTTTGCAATCCCCGGATCAGCATAGCCAAGGACCCTTTAAGATGCAACTCCCGATCGGAACAAGCCCATAAAACCACTTCACTCATGGTAGAACCCCAAACTTCATATCATGCATTCATTGGAAGAATGCCTAGAACTACTAGATGAACCCACCTATTAATTTCCGAAAGTTTCCAGATATGCAATCAGGTGTTGGGGATGCAGGGGAAGCATCGCGCACTCAACTCTAATCCTACATCCAGCTGTATCCATCCTTCAACACATAACCAGTTATTTTCGGAAACCGTTTACCTCGGACCTTCGAAACGCATCTACTATACAAGCTATGGCAATACTCCCGAACTACCTCCCCAGTACTGGGTGATGTCGGGGTTATCTTGACACTAACCGCATAGGAGAGTTTTCGATGTCGACCGTCTCAAGTATTCCAGAACTGATGCGATATATTTGTGACGACAACACCTCGGAGCTCAACTCCCCGGGACACTACCACAACCCCTAATGACATGAGGCATCGAGAACAATGTTCTCGTCACAAAGACATCGGAACAATCCAAACAATACTCGCGTGATCCTAAAAAAATTGGTGAATTTTTGAGAGTAGAAGAGACAAGAGTAATCGTCAGGAGTCCTCACCAGAGTGAAAAGAGATGAGGAGCAAAAGAAATCCTACACTCCGATATATATATATAGGACTCAAAAAAAATTCAAGTGTGTGCCTAGACTCAACCGTCAACGATTCGATCAATCAGTGGGGGCTTCTAGGTCGGAGAAGGCTCTGATACCAACTTATAATGCCCAGGATGGGACTATACCTCCTACGTGTCGAGGCACGACTTAAAGGTATAAGCCCATTCTGGAATGATCTCAAGTTTGGTATCTTTGCACGACTCATGTAAAAGAGGGATTAAATTGCAAAAGGAGATAGTTGCCTTACACTCGCCACTTCACACAATACAATACATAAGTAAAACATCATTCAAAACATCACAACCCGACTACGGGCGAAGATCCAAAAGAAAGATACCAAAGCAACATAAAGCCACAGGTCAGAATCGCCCCTAGTAGAAACCACTACTGATCGTCGAAAACGTCTCAAGCATACGGCCACTCTCTTCATCGAGCTCCCAATGAAGTGCTTGAACCAGCTCCTGCATCAAACTCGGCTGAACCTGCATCTGGTGTTGTAGTATCTGTGAGCCACGAGGACTCAGCAATCCCATAACCATGGGTATCAAGACTAGCAAAGCTTTATGGGTAGGAAGAGGTAAAGTGGTGAGGTTGCAGCAGCGGCTAAGCATAATATGGTGGCTAACTTACGAGTACAAGAATAAGATGAGCATCTACGCAAACGGTCGCAAACTAGTAGTGATCGCTAAAGATCCTAAACTACATACGAGTCAAACATAACCCCATCGTGTTCTCTTCTCAAAGTGAAAAGAGACAGTCACGGTTACTCACACAGTTGTGTGTTTTACTTCGGATCCTCCGTCAAGTTTTCTACAACTGGACATTAACAAATTCCCATCTGCCACATAACCGCGGGCACGGCTTTCGAAAGATCATAACCCTGCAGGGGTGTCCCAACTTAGCCCATCACAAGCTCTCACGATTAGCTGAAGTGACAAATATAATATCATCACCCCTTATCTTAGGGAAATCCGATCAGGCTCGGCATCCCGGTGCACAAGACATTTCGACAATGGTAAAACAAGTCCAACAAGACCTCCCGGCGTGCCGACACCCTGATAGTAGCCGCGCGTATCTCATCCCAGGCCACGTCCGGATGGGCGATTATACGAGTAAAACAAGTCCTCGGGTTTCCCCAAGGTGGCCCCGCATACTCCCCGTTTGGGACCAACACCATCAGCACTGGCCCCCCTGCTATGTAGAAAAGAATCCACGAGGGTGCGACCCCCTATGAAAATTTAATTATTTAATTAAGTTGTTATTATGAGGCAAATTAAAACCAATGTTGGGCCTTGCTGGAGGAGTTTTATTCAAAGACGAACTGTCAAGGGGTTCCCATCCACCCATCGTGTAAGGAACGCAAAATCAAGGAACATAATGCCGGTTTATCGGCGCCTAAGGTGGCATGAGTGGAACAAAACACCGAGCAAAAGGCCAAGCCTTCCACCCATGCCCAGTATATAGGTGTGTTAATAATAATAATAGATATTGTGATATTCCAACAACAAGTTCCCTCCTGGAACGAACTTCATCTTCACCTGCAACTAACAACGCTATAAGAGGGGCTGAGCAAGCGGGTAACATAGCCAAGCAGTGGTTTTGCTAGGAAGGTTTCAAAGGTTAGAGGTTTCATGGCAACAAGGAGAGGCTGACATAAAAGATGGGTAGCACGACATGTAACGATAGCATCGAGACAACTAAGCATGGCAATGGTAGTAAAGGTATCCAAGGGTATGATCATCTTGCCTGGGATTTCGCAAGGGAGAAGAACGGATCCATGAAGAAGACGAAGAAGAAGCCTCACAACTCCGAAACGGAACCGAAGCTAACAAGAGAAGCAACCGGAAAGAAACAAGCAACACGGTAAACACACAATCATAAGCATGGCATACGATGCACATCCAAGTATGATGCATGTCCGGTTTAATTATGCATGGCATGGCAATGTGCACAAACAAAACTACAAGTTAAGTGGAGCTCAATATGCAACGAGTTGCATATTGACGAAACACCACATTTTAATTATTTAATTGACTCTCGTTTATTTACAAGACAGGATTAAATGTTTGTTAACATGGCAAGAGGTGAAGCAAGAGCAAACTACCTATTTCGGCAAGTTTAAATGAGGCCGGATTGACAAACAACAATTCCGGAAAACCCCATATGCATGTTTAGTAATTTTAAGCAAACAACAATTCACACATTAATGTAGTTATCATGATGCGGATGACATGATACAGTTTTATGCAATTTATTAAAAGATGACATGAAGAGACATGAAGTATTGTCACCGTGGTGGAAGGAAAAGGGTGCCACGGCAACGATCCGAAAATGATGCAACGGCAACATCACGGTTCCGGTAACTCGTTGAGAGACCGGTGCAAAAGCAAAGGTGGAGTGAGTGAGCGAGCGGAACAAGATGAAAGGTGGGGTGATCCCGTCACCGGGTTCCCACAAGTCGGCGACGAGGCAACTGAGGAGCACGACAAAAGATGAAACGGGCACGGTGCACACAAGGGCAAACATTTCATACAACACATGCATTCCACGGGTCATCTTCTCGGGTTATACCTTCGGAACAAAACGTTCACGAGGTGGTTCGAGTCGTCGAGGGACGTAGTGGAAGAAGATGTTCTCGCGAGTCGGGGTACACGTTCGTAGAAGGAAGTAGTCGTTCCGTTTCCGAAGAGGTACTTGTTGCATCGTAGTTGACGTCGGGGTACACATTATGTAGTGGTACTTTTCGCATCGCCATGTGTAGTGGTACTCGGGGTCGTCATGGAACTTTTCGGTCTTGAGACTTGGCGACGGTAGTGGAACTTGGCGTTTCTTCTTGTAGTCGAACTTGACGGGTTGTCGATGTCGCGGTACTCGTTCATGTAGTAGTCGGACTTGATGGAACCGAGGGCTCCGAGCGTCGTGGTACTTGTCAAAAATCGCATCGGATGTAGTCGTTCGGTCGTAGGGGTCTTGCCGGTCTCGGTCTCGAGTCGTAGTTTTACATGGGTCGTCGTGGTACTTGGCATCCTTGGAACTTGGGGTCTTGACCTCTCCTATGAAGCGGTGCTCGCGTGCACGAAGCAGCAAGAGAAAACGCTGCGGCTCCGGCCAAAGTAGGATCGGAATAGTGGCTTGAGGCCATGGCAGCGGCATGGCGGGGCAGCACCGGCGGGAAGCGGAGGACGGCGGGGCGGACGAGCTTCGTGCAGATGACGGCGAGGCGAGGCGGAGGAGGCCCGCGTGCGGCCAGAGGCGAGGATGTCCATGGCTCCAACGGGTGAAGCTCGCGGGGCGACGGGGTCTCAGGCGCCCAGAGCATTGAGGCGCAGCGCAGGACGTCTTCGGGGCGACACTGAGGCCATGGAGACGAGACGACGGGGAGGCGCAGGATGAGGGGTCGAGCACCTCGGGCGCGCGATGCTACAGGAGGCAGCCGGCTGCGAGGGACGCGAGGAGGGGCGCGTCGGGAGCTCCTGGCGCGAAGGAGGACGAGGTGCGGGGCGCTGGCTGTTCGGGCCGGCTCGCGGGGCGCCAGGCGCGCAGAGAGCTTCGCGGCGGAGGCTGTCGCGGCTTGAGAGGCCTTGGCGGTGCGTAGAGGAGGCGAGGCCGCGGGGATCAAAGGGAGGAGGGGCCCTGGCGAGTGAGATCGGGAGCGATGGGGTAGGGATGCGAGGAGCGAGAGGATCGGGGTGAGGGGGATCGAGAGAACGAGAGGAAAGGTGCGGCGCTGGGAGGAAGAGGATCGAGCGATGGGAGCCTGGGTCGCTAGGGTTTCGATGGGGGAGAGGGAACGGGCTGCGGTCTGGCCTATGGAGGCCTAGTGGCCGGCTGGGCCTTGGGCCATGAGGGTGGAGATGGAAAAAAAAACAGAGGCCTGGTTGGCCCTCTCTAATCCCTCACTCAAACTCATATTTTGTTTAACAATAAACATGAGTTACAGAAAAGATCAGGGAGTTAGGAGAAGGGTTTGGGCAAGAGAATATTTTTCCTGGACTCGCAAAAATGTCCACGGTCCACGAAAAATAGGAGAGGCAAAATGAAAGTTTAAATTCAAATTCATTTGAATTTAATTCAAATGATTTGAACAAGATTGAGGCTTTGGAGAGTCCAAAAATAATGAGAATTTTGGTGGAGCTCGGAAGAATGATTAAAGAATTGTTGGCAAAGTTCAAGGCAAAGAATTGAGATAGAAAATGCATGGAGAAAATATGCAAGTGGGTTGGGTTAATTCCAAACAAATGGAATATTTATTTATAATAGCTCCATAATATTATGAGGATATGTTATAAAGAGAAGTCATCCTTCCCTCGATTTAAATGGACCGAAGGTCCACACAATTTATTTGGTTGAGATGCAAAAGAAATGTGACATGATGGCATGATGACATGATGCAATGCAAAAATAAATAAAGCAAGCACAACTGAAACACACGGAAGAACCCGGAACATCTGGAATCTCTGGAATCTTCTGGGACGTCGGTCTTCGGGCGTAACATCTGGAGGTGCCTCTGGAAGGCGCGCCCTCATGACATGGGAGTCTACTACAAGCACGCCAAGCTAAGCTACCTTAACCACACCTAGTAGGAACACGGGTACCATGACATGCTATGAATAACAAGCATAGCATAGTGGCGCAAGCGCCGTGGTTCATTAGACACCTAGTGGGGGCCCTCTAACTTTTTTTAGAAAATGCAGGAAAAAGCCAAGGCGGAACGAGCAGCTGCAACAGTCGCCGAGGCCTGGCTCTGGCAACACGAGAGTTCAGTCCGAGCCTTCCTCCTGCATCACTGGGGTGCGGCGGCGCGATGCCTCGTTGCCTTCTCCGATCTGAGCCCGGCGGCGTGGTGGCTCGTCGTAGCTGCCACCGCTGGTGCTCTCCCCAGAGAAGGAGCCGTCGCTAGTGGAGGAGACACGGGGGCCGCCAAGGGCAAGATCATTGTCATCGTTGACGTTCTCCGAGCAGCACCCTGCACGTCGGCCGTCTTCATCGAACACCCTCACATAGAGGGTCGCGAGGCTGTCATACTTGAATTGAAGGGTGCACCTCCCGCTCAGGCCCCGCGCATGGGCGAACGACTGCAAACCACGGGCCAAGCACATGCTGCCTGTGGCGGTGACCTCGACCCCCACCCACAAGGCCCTGCTGCAGCAGCCGTCTGCCTGCATCCAGAGGCCGTCAAGTCCAGCAGACGGCAGCGCACCCGTGGAAAAGCACGGAAGTGGAAGCCAGGTGCCGGCGGGCCTCTCCGACCACATGAGGAAGTCCGGGAAGGCATTTGCTGAGCGGGAGCATGGCCGTAAAGGCCGAACGACCACGATGCACCTTTCCCCATCGCAGGAGCCGCCCCGTCTTCGAAGGCTCCCACCATGTGAAGAAACGCCGCCGCGGCTCCCCGAGGCGATGCATGCCCCCAAAGAGGCGTGGCCGCGCCCCCGAGGGGTCACCAACGGGGTCGCGGCGTGCTTATGTGGGCGTTCGCGGCCCCTCTTGGGTGGTGCCATACCCGGCCCCTCCTTAGGGGTCTTCCCCTTTTCTACGGTGGAGAACTTCCTCGTCGGTGCCATGGACACTTCGACAATACGGCGAGGCAAGAAGGATGAAGAAGGAGCAAGCGGCAAGAAGACGGAGATGAGCAGGGGGCTCTGCCCCTCCTCACTTATAACAAGTGGGAGGCCAACCGCTGGCCCCCATGATCGCCGCTAATAATGATCTTTTTTGCATGCAGCAGGCTCTTGTCAAGTCGAACGGTTGTCGAGGCAGCGTGGGGAAGCAGAGACGCCCACGTCCCATCAGGCGCCACGAGTCAACCAGGTCCGCAGGGAGGTTGGGGCCCACGGCGCTTCGCCCTTGCCCTTTGGCTTTGCATGAAGCCAAGTCCGAGCGCGCCTTGGGCCCGGGGCTATTGTCGGCGTTCTAGGAACCACGATACCCAGACTTGCCTGCCTGCGGCCCACAGCATGCCTCCATCATCGGCCTGGTCCGGCCCATCTTCAACATCGACACACAAGACCCTCGCGAGGGGCCAAGCGTCGTGAGGCGGACGATGCCAAGGCCTCCGGAAGGAGCAACCTCTAAAGGCTAGCTCCTGAGGAGAAGAGATCTCTATGCAAGCCTTCAGCCCATGAAGTTCAGATGACGCAAGCCATGATGACCAAGGCCAGGCAGGTGCCAGCAGGCGCAATGCAACATGTTTCCTCTCTGGTGCTAAAGACGCAAGCGCGGGCATGGATTCCCGAGTAATCAGCCGAAGGTTTCCATTTATATGCAACAAGACCAAGATTGCCAGGACGGTAGGACGAAGGTCATCACCGAGCCAACCATGGCGTCACAACCAGAAGCTTTGCAGCCGAAGACCACCTTTCGTAAGTATAAGATGTACTAGTTGTCTCCCTTCGTATTTGGCCGTTGTGGGATCCCTTCCCACCTTCATTTTGGGAAGAGGACCGAGGCCACTATAAACATAGCCTAGCCACCACGATAGCAAGGGACGGATCATTCAGACCACCCTTACCACCACTCAAGCAAGAACACACCTCCTAAGGTTGTTCGACCACTGTACTAGTTCATCCTCCGCCCACCTCGAGGCAATCCACCATAAAGGAGTTGGGTATTACACCGCGAGGTGGCCCGAACCTGGGTAAACTGCCTTGTCCCATTTCCTTCTTGTTCATCGAGCTTGGTCGTGGTATCGACGAGTAGCAAGACAGGGGAAGTTGAGTTCTTCGCACGCACCCTAGTGTTCGAATCTATCAAGGGTCTGCGGAGCCCCAAATCCGACAGCTTTAGTGGCTCAAAGTGGCAGTTCTTCTCTAGCATTAACACAGCTTGACCCACCGCAATACCTTCTGACGAATGTATGATGGCCGCAACCCGACGAGCCCAATGGTTGGCCGACTCATCTTCCCGCTGAACACAATGCTCCAACACTACTGCAGGATGGTCCAAATACGGCAGTACGATCAGAGACCCTTTGACGAAACTGTGTGCAATGCCATAGTCGCAAACGATGGGGTAAAAAACCATCGAAAAAGGTGCAAAACATTTGTGATGATAGATGCATCAAACACGGTTCAGAATTTAGTTGCGTGTGCAATGCAAGACATACGGTTCAGCTCAATTAACTGTTTGGGATGAGGAGGCACAAAAGAAATGGGCAGTGAGATGAAGGCATGTGCGATATACAGTATACGGTTCACTGGGATGAACTGGTGTGATTAGACAACACAATGGAAACGGTTCAACTGAACAAGATGTGTGTCATCCTCGACAAACAGTTTCGCAATCTAAAATGTGTGTGAAGACCAATAAAAACACAGACGATTGCTGCTAATAAGCTGTGTGAATTGCTCTGTCTACAATAGAATAACATATATATATATATATATACACACACACACACACAGTACACACACAGCCGGTTTATTCTGCTAATATTAGCAGAATAACTATTATGCTAACACTTCTAAACTGCACACTCAACGCAAGTGCACGTCATTGTTTGAACCAAGTGTGCTGCAGCACTCACGTGAGTAAACTTCTCGTCGCAGAAAATTGAACGTTGTGTTTTTTCGGTACCTTTTTTACTTTAGTTTTTTAACCGTTTGTCGGAACGAGGCGTATAATATACCGTTGAAAAGCTATGGATTAGGCGCTACTTCGCCATGTTGAACACATTTGAAATTCCTCACGGTTTAAGAGCAGTTTTAAAAATGGTGCGGCCCATGACGAGTGGCAGCGGGCGTTTTTTCTCGATTTTGTTTCTAAACCGCTAGTCGAAATGAATCAAATGATATACCATTGGAAAGATATCATCGAGGCGCATCTTTTTCCTATCTATTATTTTTTCTAATTCATTATGGTTTAAGAGCAGTTTCAAATTTACTAAATCACAGAATTCTGTTTTTCAATTTTTTTTCAACCTTCCGGTACTGTTTTCGCTCCGATTTTCTAACCGTTTGTCGAAAAGAGGCGTGTAATATACCGTTGGAAAGCTATGGACGAGGCGCAACTTTCATATGTTGAAATGCTTTGAGATTCTTTATGGTTTTTAGTTAATTTTGAAAATCGTGTGGCTGACTACGAGAGGCAGTGGCTGTTTTTTCGCGAATTTTTTACAAACCGTTGGTCGAAATGATTCAACTTATACGCCGTTGGAAAGATATCGTCGAGACACAACTTTTTCATGAAGAATGCTCTCTCCAATTCTTTACAGTTTAAGAGCAATTTTAAAAATACCAAAACGCGAACACTCTGTTTTTCACGACACCAAATTTGACGCGTGTATTGCATCAGAAAGAAGAACGCACTTCTTCAGACTGAAAACCACACTGCATTAGACGGGCAAGCAAACTGCATTATTTCTTTTTGGCGGACTTAATTTTTCTCACGCGAGGAAGTGAACCGCGCTTCACGTACGACGTAAGTGAACCGCAACACTTCCGAAAGTGAACTGGAGCACTACCCAAAAGTGAACCTCATGTGTTTTTTTACCGTTCCAAACTTTTTTTTGCACTTCTCATCGGGCATAAGGGAACCGCAACACTATTGAAAATGAACCGCGGTGGTGTCGAAAGTGGACCGGATTACATTTTTTTAGTCACACACGCATCAACCTAAAAATCAGAGTACAGTGCACAAGATCTTTTCTTTTTCCCGAACAAATTAATCGTGCAGCACTGCACTAGACATTTTTTTCTTCAAAACAAAATAAAGTGAACGACATGCCCACGCTCTCGGGACGGCACGCACATAGCCAGCCATGGTGCTCCAACTGAACGGCATGCCCACTCCATTCGGACGGCCCACACACGCCAGCCATGGTACTCCAAGCCACCGGAGATGCAATAGGAAACTAGCCCATCACAGCAGCACATCGAAGACAACACTAGCGAGTTGCACTTTGTCAAAGTTATTTTAGAAGTGAATCACATACACATACATCAAGTACAATGGTACAGTGAAACGCAACTAGAAAGTAGTGAGCTCTATGCGAGTGGATTGCGTACCCACAGCCGTATTTATATTTTGTATTTTTAAGTTCTTACTAGCAAAAATGCCCGTGCATTGCCACGGAGGCATATATATTCTAGTAGTTCAATAATAATTACGTTAAACATATATTTTTTGAATCCTCATGCACATCAGATCGCATTGTTGATTTTCTTTCCTGTTGAATCATTTTTCTTGTACCGTTATACGGTTGAATGTTATGCACCCAGTGCAATGATATCATGATGCCCGTATGTTGCAACGAAAGATTATGCAGGTGTGGTAGATATAAAAAAGTCTATGGACTTTAAAAATATCATTTCACAAACCATGTATAACTGATGTCCTAATGAAATAAGGGACTTCTAAAAAGTCATTTCACAAACTAAAAATGTGATGGTTTGATCGCGATTTGATTTCCTAAGGCGCCATAACGAAAAAAAATTGGATGAGCAAACTGCATTGATGGACACTGCCTGAGCTAGATTAATGAATGATGTGTCTCCTTTTGACCTAGCGTAGCGGTGTTTACCATAACCAGTACCGTGGTATCAGAAAAAACATATTTGTGTAGGCAAAATAGACATTTATCATTTTTGTATAGCTTACAACAACTAACCTATAGTAAACTGTGTCAATTTTTTTGGGGACTCAACGTTGTACGAAACACGGAAACCATTTTTTAACCCGACGCGTGGGACAAAATAAAATCATAAAATAACCTCTACAGACCCCATAATAAAGCTTCTACGCAAGCAGCGTTTGTTTTGTTCATTATTTACGGATATGTTTAAATTTTTGAGACCATTTCTAAAATTTCATGTACATTTCTTTTTATTTCCAAAATATGTTTTGAATACTGGATAATTTTTTGAAAACCATGAACATTTTTTATTTCATGAACATCTATTTGTGATTGTGAATATTTTTAACCCGACGCGTGGGACAAAATAAAATCATAAAATGACCTCTACAGACCCCCTAATAAAGCTTCTACGCAAGCAGCATTTGTTTTGTTCATTATTTTACGGATATGTTTAAATTTTTTAGATCATTTCTAAAATTTCATGTACATTTCTTTCTATATCCAGAATATGTTTTGAATACTGGATTATTTTTTGAAAACCATGAACATTTTTTATTTCATGAACATCTATTTGTGATTGTGAATATTTTTAACCCGACGCGTAGGACAAAATAAAATCATAAAATGACCTGTACAGACCCCCTAATAAAGCTTCTACGCAAGCAGCGTTTGTTTTGTTCATTATTTACGGACATGTTTAAAATTTTAAGACCATTTCTAAAATTTCATGTACATTTCTTTCTATTTCCAAAATATGTTTTGAATACTGGATTATTTTTTGAAAATCATGAACATTTTTTATTTCATGAACATCTATTTGTGATTGTGAATATTTCTATAATATGCGAACATTTTTTAGAAATCATGAACATTTCTATGATTTTCAAACATTTTTTAAATTCACAAACATTTTATGATCTTTCTATTTCCAGAATATGTTTTGAATACTGGATTATTTTTTGAAAATCATGAACATTTTTTATTTCATGAACATCTATTTGTGATTGTGAATATTTCTATAATATGCGAACATTTTTTTGAAATCATGAACATGTCTATGATTTTCAAACTTTTTTGAATTCACAAACATTTTATGATTTCTCAGTATATTTTCAAAGATCGCAAATTTTTAAAATTTGGTTCTTTTGAAAATTCCGAATTAAATAAATAAGAAAATAAAAACGAAAAATTGAAAAGCAAAAAACGAAATAGAAAACAGAGGCCACCATCACCTGCACACAGCCCGGCCCATTAGCGCGTGCGGGGAGGAGGAGGCGCGCTTTCTACAAAGAAAAAGGGCAAAAAAGGGGGGGGGGGAAGGCGTGGGAAGCAGGGATCGAACCGTGGTCGCCCGCATTGTAGACCGAGGTCCTAGCCATTGGGCTATCTCTATACTTGTGTTACAAAATTGTATCTTTCTATAAGAAACGAATTCGATGGTGATTTAAAAAAAATGAATCGTTTTATTTATGGATGGCATAGTGGGTAATTTAGGGCAACTTCGAGGGCAATTTAAACGACGAACGACCAGAAACCAAATTTTCTTTATTATTAGGTAAAGATAAACGCATCTGTACCGTATGGTCGAATGTACTGTACTACATTTGTTTTCTTTTATGCATGGCGTCTCGGCAAGTATTGAACTGCTCGAGGTTTTCATTTTACCTTTTTCTTAATTTGATGCACCATAGAATTTTGCTACTAGTGAACTACATCTGCATTCACGAGGCTTACATCTTAACACATACATGCATATAACCTTTATAATGTACGGTGAGCCATATAAAAACGAACCACAGTCGTGAATTAAACCAACAGCTACACAATGTCAAAATGAACGTCACTAAACTACAACTACACAGTGAACCACCAAGCTTTTTAACATACAAATCACACAATGAACTACATAGTTTATTGCCTATGAAATTTGCAGCCAGGAATCCGGTACTGACCGACCGTTATTACCGAACTGCACGTGAACCTGCCTGGATGAACTCGTCGTGGACCTTGCTCCTCGCCGAAGGGGTTTGCACTCTGGGCGCAGGTACTCGAGGTCGGAGCTTGACATGGTAGGGAGAGGAGGTCGTGCTTGCCTCAGATGAAGCAATAGGGAAAGGCGTGGCGCGGCTAGCGCCATGGATTTTCACAATGAACTGCAAAAGAATATTCAGTGAGCTGCAAAAAATATTTAAAGGAGCTAAAAACAGGGGGAGGTGGATCCAACACTGAACGACCACTAGTGTTTTTGGCTGTCGTAGTCGCTGCGGTCCAAAAGCACTAGCACACAGGAAGGAGCTCGTCGAGAGGGCCACCAATGAGGGGAAAGATTGGAGATAAGAGGGGGATCTGTGGCGCCACTGTGAAGAACCGATCGAGCGGGCAGCGCACTGCTCGAGGGATCCAAACGCACTGCACACCGAGCTCAAACGAATGGCATGTCCCGCTGAACGAACTGCATGCCTGAGGGAGCTATCGGCGTGGCGGGTGGTGTGGTAAGACGATGAGGCTGGGCAGATGCGCCTTTGTGGTTGTGGAGGCGACCAGATCGGTATAGGCGGGGTCAGATCGAGGTTGTTGGGACCAGATCGAGCTGCATACCGCAATCCCTCGCACTGCACGGTACGCTCGCCCGCACTACACGTCGTGCTCCTCACATGTTGGCAGAGCATCACCGGAGAGGCCAGGGTGGTGAGGGAGAGGTGCTCTCTGGGATCATAGTTGAGGTGGAGGTCGCTGCACGATTCGAGGACGAGGATGAGGGGAGCGAAGAAGGGGCCGACCGGATCTCATGGCCAACATGCTTGAGGAAGAAACCGGCGGCAAAAATGTGGCCAAGACCCCCGTCGTTGGGCACAATGTAGGAACCATGTACGACGCGGTGCAGCACTGGGCAGCATGCTGCTCGCTTCTACCGCCGCCCATGCTCCTTCCTCTCCGAGGCGGGCTCCCCTTCATGGGAAGCAAATGGAGGAGGGGAGAAGGTGGAGCCAGATCCAGCTGTGGAGATCCAAATGTCTCCGGCGGCGGCGCTTGCTGGGACGGCGGCGGGCGGAGGTGGTGCGCGTCGCGTCAGCACTGGTAGGTCGGGATGCTGGTCCGGGTGATGGACGAAAGAAGTTGGGTTGGGTGTGGCGGCGGAGGGGTGCTGTCCGCAGGAGGAAGGTGGAGGGGATCAGGGGCCAGTGGAAAGGGGGAGGTAGCAACCATGGGGTGGGAGGTGGTCGGGGGTGGGGGCACCGGTGTGGAGTAGGAGCTGGCCTGGGGTGGGTGCGCCACCGCAGGGTGGGAGGTGGGAGGGATGGGGGCGCCGCCGCGGGGTGCGCGTTGGTCGGGGGTGGGGGCGTGGCCGCGGGGTGGGAGGTGGGGGCACCGTAGCGAGGTGGGAGGTGGTCGTAGGTTTTGGTGTTAGTAGAATAAGCGTCCGGTGTTAGGAGAATAAGTGTTAAGGGGGTGTTATCATAATAGATCCATCCTATATATATAACTAAAATAAACATTCAATTACATAAGTGACTATACAGATCATTCGCACAAACCTCAATAAACAATTGCATGCATTCTAAAGTAGGAGAAACGATCGTCTAGTCATCTACTTCTTGTGACGCTCCAGCCACTCCTATGTGGCTTGATCCCTCGTCTGGGTCAGGAAGAAGACAGTTTCTCATGTCAACGATCCGCCTGTACATCTCATAGCTTGTGTACGCGTCCATGGCCACGTACTTGACATGTTGTTCATCCAGTCTCTTATGCCACACACTGTGCCACACGTTCTTGTCCTTATTGCTCTCTTGCTTCATCTTCGCGTAGTAGGGGTCGACGATGGCCAAGGCGAGTTCAACCAGGGAGTTGAGTATGCTTTTGTCGCTGCCACAACCCTTGTAGTGGTGCTGGATGTTGACAAGATTCGGGCATTTCAAGTCCAAAACTTTAAGCGCTTTTAGATCGTTGGTGGTGTCCACCGTAGTGAAACTATAGTCGGAGCTGTTGATAAACCTGGAGAAACGCTCGCAAGGCCTTCGGGCAAGGTGGAAGTGGTACACGAGTACGTCATGTTGCACGCACAACTGGGCGACGGCAACCTTCTGATAGTGCCCGGCATGACTGATGGTGTACTCGAGGTCGAAGCCAACCACTCGGTACTTGTCCTCGGACAGGAACTGCTCCTTAGTATGGATGGAGCTCTCCACCAAGACCAAATCATTCGTGTATAGCACCGAGAGGGTCTTACTCCTCATGTGGGTGTCCACTACGTGATGCGTGGTGAACTTCCCGCCGTTGTTGTCGTCGGCCGCTAGGAGCGCCATTAGAGCCACGGGGAGCACCATTGGAACCGCTAGATGTCCTCTCTGTATGTGTCCTCGTGGGTGTGCTTATTGTGTCATGTGAGACGAGAGATGAAGGTAAATGGCCGCAGGAATAAAAGGGGGCCGGGCGGCGTGGATTCTCGGCGCGTCCGCATGGCAGTTTTTGCAGCGGGTAACTGCATCATCACGCCGCGCCCGGCGCAACCGCTTGCACACGAACGTGTGTGATCGTGTGCGTGGAGGGACGAGGGCAAAGCACCCTAAGGGACGCAAGAGCAGAGCGCGTGCGGCAGGAAGCGAGTAGTGCGCGCCGCGGCCGCTTCCCAAAAGCAGGAGGCGGACGTGGATGCCCGCACGTGCGACAACGACCTTGCGCGCGACACCTAGTTCCTGCGGGAGGAGGAGGAGCGCCTCGTCGAGCATGCAAAGAGGCTTACCGCCGCAGTGGAAACGCCACACGCCGCCTCAGAGGCGAGGAATCAGGAGATCTACGAGGAGAACCACCGCTTCGAGAGGGGTCGTTTGGAGCGACAGAGGGCGTTCGAGGTGAGCGTCGATGAAGCTACATTCACCGCATTGCGGTTGCCCATCTTGTCGGTAGGCTCCTCCTGCTCTGCCTCTTACTGAGAGTGCTCGTGTCGGTGTACAAAAAGGGGGGTAAACTTTTTGTAACCCTATGACTGTGCATGGGCAGTCTGAGCCACGGGCACCGCCGCACCAAGCAAGGTAAGGGAGGTGAGCCAGGGTGAGACCGAAGCTCGATGGAACTGGAGCAACACCAGAGCCAAGACCACGAAGAGCAAAGGGACGAAGCGGGTTCCCCCGGCAAGATCCTTGCCAGGAGCCAGTTTTAGCAGCCCCGGCAAGACCCTTGCCGCGGCAACTCGCGACACGCCTACGGAGCAAATTACCCTTGAGTCCGCTGCCCCCATGGGGAAAGGATTTGGGAGACATCCCCATAGTGGCATGCAGATCTTTGTGAAGACATTCAAGATCAGATACGCACTAAGAAGACGACGACCCTAGGCGAGATCCCATCCAAGGAAGACCACAAGACCTCCGGCAAGCACCTTGCAGGGGATGGCGGCAGGCTCCGCGGCAAGACCCTTGCCGGGGTCCTGGCAAGGCCCTTGCCGAGGACATCCGCAGGGCCACCATCAGGCCCACGCCGACTAAACTTCCACCGCCGTATGCAGCTGCCGACCCAACCAGCTGGGCAGGCACCTGCGTGGCGACATGCAGATCTTCGTGAAGACCCACCATTGCGTCACCTCAGCTGCCTGCCTACCTACATGGCATCTCAGGCATCGCTGGCCAGGGTGCGTGTTGACACAAGAAGGAGCGGCGACGGACAAGCCAGATCTCTCCCCCGTCCCCGATAAAGCAAGGACACCTAAGAAAGACGCATTAAATGCGCCTTGTCATGTAATGCGAAGGATAAACTCGCATCACTGTACCCTTTCCACCTCCTGTGTGCCACTTTGGCGACCCCTTTTTCTATAAAAGGAGGCCCGATGTGACCAGGAGGAGGATTCGGCTTTCTGGAGCTCCTCACGCACCATAGCTAGCTGAAGAACACAGATATACAATCCACCAAAGCAAGAGTAGGGTTTTACGCATCCTCGCGGCCCGAACCTGGATAAATGAACCGTGTGCTATCTGTTTGATCTGCTCTTCTCTCAACCCCGTGCCCCGCTAACCGTAGTAGGGATTCTTGTGATCCCATAGGTCTCGTTCCAATACACCGACATCTTTGGTGCGCCAGGTAGGGGGCGCAGTTGTGGGAATCTGCTTTAGCAGTTAGTTCGACGCTTCTTCATCATCATGGCACCCAAGAAGAAGACGACGGTGGCGGTTGGCCAGTCGGAAGCCGGACAGCCCGTCCCGACGCGGGCGAGCAGCGGACCGGTCGTGGAAAGGACCCGGGGCGCTTCCCGTGAACACCAACACCGTCTCAGCAGCCGGAGTTTGGGAGGTGGTGATGTTTGTGCGCCTGGTAACGGGCCACACACCGCCAAATCCAAAGACGGAGCCAGGCCCTCCGCGGGTGGCGCGGGGCCTTCCAGGATCGCTGCCGCATCACCCGAAGGCGACGCAAGGGCCTCCTGGACTCGTACGCCGGTGCCAACAGCGCGCTCCTCCCAAGCAGCGCGCGATGAACGGCGTCATCACGCTGAAGATCCCGGGCGTCGCCGCGGGAAGAGCCCCGAGCGCCACTCCCGAGACATAGAAGACCTGCCCGCCCGCCGAAGCGCTGGTGAAAACGGCTTGCGACCGCGAGATCGTGATGAAGCTCCTCCTGACATGGTCAGGAGTCGAAGCGCGTCGTGGTCCGTTCAGGTTTCGCTACCGCTAACCCCAGCAGAAGCCCTGGCGTGCATGCAATTGCTCCTCGACTTTCCTCCCGTTACGGGGAAACTCGATGAATGGAGAGCCACCATCTGAAACCTTGTCGCGGTCACCAACAAGGATGAACCAAGTCCAGCGAAGCCCCCGGGTCGACACTCCGATGGGGTCCCACGCACCTGTGGCGGGAGGACCGGCAGCACCGTGGCCACGGTGCATTCGCCTCCTCCTTGCCCGGTACCGCGTGTGTCGACTTGTCGAGACGTCGCGGGTGACGACATCTCCATAGCGTCATCCGACCCACGGACCCACGGCGACCAGGGTGAAGTTCTTCAGGAGGGAGCTCATGAAGACGCTCGAACCACCATAGAGCGCCGGCGCGGAGCGCGCCACCAGTCAGACAGGCGAGTAGGGCCTGCTGTGAACCGCCCAGCACTGGAGAGCCCTGGAGGTCTACCTTACGAGGTAGGCTGTCCGGCTTTTACCCGTGAGCTGCGGCAGTTCCAGTGGCCCACTCACCGCACCTTCAAGCCTGACGTCGGCGAGAAGTACGACGGCAAGACCCACCCGTCGGAGTTCCTCAGCATCTACACCATCGCGATGCAAGCTGCCGCAGCCCGCGACAATAAGGTGCTTGCGAATTACTTTCCATTGGCTCTTAAACCCAACGCCATGTCGTGGTTGATGCACTTGCTGGTAGACTCTATTTCGGATTTGTGCCATGAGTTTGTCGTCGCCTTTACTGGAGGTCACCAAGCCCATGGCCAAGCAAGTGACCTGCACGTCATTCCCCAGAAGGGAGGCGAGAGTTTGCGCAAGTATATACAGAGGTTCAGTCGGGTACAGTACAATATCCTTGATGTTCACCCTGCCGCCATCATCAGCGCGTTTCATCAGAACGTGCATAATCGCAAGATGCGCGAAGAGCTGGCAATGACCAAGGTGAAAGATGTGGCAGAACTCTATGTTCTTGCTGACAGATGTGCCCGGGCTGAAGAGGGAAGGAAGTACCCCGGCGAAGATGCCGGCGTGGAAACCGACTCTTCAGATGAGGATGCTGCCGTCCCGGCGAAGAAAGGCCGGCGCCGCAACAGGAAGCGCAAAGGTAAAGCCGTGCTTGCCGTCGAGGGATCTGATGACGCCGGCTCCGCCAAGAAAACCAAGGCGGATGACCCCGGCAAGGAAATTGCCGGGTGTGTTGCCTGCCGGGCCTTGGCGGCTGCCGAGAAGCCAGGAAACTCCGACAAGCAATACTGCAAGATCCATCACACCAATGGCCATGATCTCCAGAACTGCCGACAGGTTGAGCTCCTTGCTGAGAAGCAGAGGGCTGAATATGAGAGGCGGGACCAGGAGAAGGGCCAGGACAGTGCTGAGGGGTCCGGCAAGAAGAGTGACGACCAAGCAGGCCGTCGCGGCAAGGATAAACAGCAGGAGAGGCCCGCCCGGGGCCGTGACAGAAAGCCAGAAGACGACGATCACGAAGAGGACGACGAGTCCGGCGACCAAGAGTTTCAGAAAGCCACGGAGGCCATGTGCGTCGATGGCAGCGCCTCGCTGCATACTTCTCACCGCCAGCTTAAACAATGGGCGCATGACATCACAGCGGCGGAGCCGTCATCTGTGTCACACCCTGATTTTCATGTCACATTGCTTAAGCTAATTTTCATGTTAAAAATGTGGATTTGCAAAAACTTTTGAGTGTTTTTGACTTTGCTTGATTTGACTTTTGTCTGCTGTTTGCTAGTGCTCTAAAAATCAAATAAATCCTCCAACTCTTATACTTCATCTCCTTGACCCAAAACCTTTTCCCAATGATCATGCCATGTGTATAGACCAGTATAGAATTTTCTTATAAAAATATTTTGGCCAAATGGTATTTTCTAAAATTAGTTTTCCAAAAACCCCTGAATTGAGGATTGCACTGCAAGTACCTTATTTAGGGTGTGAAAAATCTTTCAAAAAGTTTATTTGAATCCTATTAGGTATAGGACTCCCAGAAACCACAAAAGTATAATTTTAAAAGTTATTTTTATATTTTATTTAAAAGCTTTTTCTTAAGGCCAGAAATGGTCTTTAATAGAGAAAAATAATTTAATCATTTCAAAAATAAATTCCAAAATTCAGGGAGACTCATAGGACATATATTGTCCATATATAAGAGTTTCAACACATGGTCATGTTCAAAATATTGGACAAATCCTTCCAAAACCCTTTCTACATATTTCAAGCTTTTGAAATATTTACAAAGGAAATATTCTCCAAAACTTCCAGGGAAATTCTATCATGTCATATATGACATATTTGATGATCTTGCAAAGCCTCATACCTTGAAGATCAAGGAAACATCCTCTAACCCCCTCAAAACCATTATGTCCATATTTGAAGTTTGAGCAACTCTACATTGCCAAACTTGTCCAAATAATCTCAAATTTGGTGCACATGCTAGAATGGCCTAATAAGGCATCTAGACCAAATAGCAGAAGATTTGGAATAGAGCAACTTGATCAAATCACCCCAAAACCCTTTCTGTTCAAATGCAAATTTGAACAACTTTACATTGTCAACTTTTTATCTGGAGCCTCAAACTTTGTGGGCATGTTCATAACCCCAAATGATGATGCTACACCAAGTGGTGCATCAAGGGGAGATGATTTGCTTAACTCCAACATGGTGAAACCATTTCTGTTCATTTCTAGGGTTCACCAAAGTTACATTGGCCACTTTGCCCAAATGAGCTCAAATTTGGTGTAGGGGCCTAATTATATGTCACATTTGATCCTGTTAAGTCCCATGTCAAGTGGATGTCATTTGCTTGACCAAAGACTAATCAAACACCTGCTGTTCATTTACCAAAACCAGTGTTTGAACCTCTTTTACTTTTTCTCCTTACCTCAAATTCTTACCACAGCCTATTCTGATCATCAACTACCCCCAGTAACATTTCCATGGCCTCAGCTCAATTATTGGAGGGGGTAAAATCCCAATTTACACTGCTGGACAGCAGGTTTCACCCTCTTCCTCACCTCCCTCCTCATCCCAGTGGTTCCCCAGAGCATCCAAGACCTCCACGCCATTGTTTACTACTCCATAGCACTACTGGACACTGGGGGACACGGCCTGGAAAGCAAAGACGAGAGCATGCCGTCCAAAGGCGTGCTCTGGAGCACGCTACAGTGCACCGAGGCACTGTAGCTCGGCCCTCCCGAGGCTTCCAGCCGGCCTTGGGCAGAGTGTGCGTGTCCATCGAGGTCCCCTCGACGTCCGCAACCTGCCGGGCTGTCGGTCTTATCCTCCCCGGCCCTCCTCCTCCCTCTCCACGAGCTCGCCCGTGCGCGCCCTGGACCGTGCTCACGGTGCACCGCAGCTGCCCCTATAAGAGGCCTCCCCCCGAGCTCCTCTTGCCTCTTCTGGATTCTCCTCTCCCCCGTGCACCTCCCAGACGTCTTCCCTCTCCCCCTAGTGCTCCCTTTCCCTCTTCGTGGCCACCTTGGTCATTTCTAATATGACCAGAGGTATCCTAGAAAAGTCCAACTCCTATTTTTAGAGCACTTTTGTTTTTGCTTTTGATTGTGTTGCTTATTATGATTGTTTCCATCGTTAGTTGACGTAATAAATGGAGTAATCGGAGATGGACCAGAAGATTTGAAGACTCTGAAGAATAAGGCAAGCAGCCCTTTGACCATGTTCAAGAAACCTTTTTATGCATGTCTCATAGCACCCTTATATTCAATGCATCAGAATCATGTTGAGGTGGAAACCACTTTGGTTGCTACCCCTGTTACCTTACTGTTGAAACTTGCATCAAACATGACCCTACCTTCCTATGAGGGTTATGTGGGTGGGAGTAGATAGATGTATGCTATAGAAGTTGGCTACGCAAAATGGGTCGGGGTTATGCATTGAGTGAAACAAGTGTGGTCTGACATACTTGCAAAGGACCCAGTGGGTGCCATTAATGCCCCTGGGAGTTGATGAGGAGCTAGGGCACTACTTGGTGAAGAAGTAGTGTGCCGAGGCTCGACGAAAGTGTTGTTTACAGAGACGGATTAGATTTATGTGTGACTACCGTCCCAACCAAACATGCGCAACCACTCTACCCTTACATGGGAAAGGGAATTATTGATTACCTAGGTCGATACTAGCATGGTGCCCACATTACTAGTGACGGGGGTGACGTGAGGTCACTCTCGGTACGGGGTCGTGCTTGGATAGGCGGCCATGACTGTTTTCACAGGGCACCGGACACACCGTTGGTACCCCATGCTTGTGATATGTGATGAATTCGGAGCGAGTCTCCACAAACCTTGAGATGAGAAATGTTTGGCACGGGGCTGCTACCAATCGAGTGGACTCTATGTTAGTGTCGTCTAGGGAAAGGTAGTGATCGGGTGCTTACCCCAGGTACCTGAGGTGCCGCGGGTCGTGGATGACACGGAAGTTCCCCGGATCTTGTGGGTAAAGTGTGCAACCTCTGCAGAGTGTCAAACTATTCGAATAGCCGTGTCCGCGGTCAAGGACAGTTGGGTGGTGCTACTTAGACTATGTCCATAAGTTTCTGGGAAACAACACGATTCAGAGATATTGATGATGTGATTGTGAGGAAGTCACAATGAGCTTGAACATGAGTTGATTACAACTCTTTCTCGATATTGATGTCTGTGACCTCCTGATACTTGTTACAGACACATGCATATCCATGTTATACGTTGATCATACTTGCATATGAAAAACTAGCTTTCCGCAAAACTGCCAACCTAGCAGTAGAGCCTTGCATAATTATTATGTTATCACACTTGGGTTGCTTGCGAGTACATTCAATGTACTCATTGGCTTGCCACTGGTTATTATATTGGCCAGGCAGGAGAGAACAGGTTATGATGAAGATTTCTTGGTGACGAGCATCCGAGCTAGGACGCTTCCCAGTCAGAATGCCTGTAGGGTTAAGGCAGATGGCATGGGTCCATGTTGACATTGGAGATTTCCGCTGCGATGATATACTCAAGACTTGACCATTATGGTCCTATTTATGTAATACGGTATGAATGGATGTAAGACTCTTGTTATTCAGCTTCTGTGTGTTCAGTGAGCATTGATCTCTGGGATCACTGTACACGTGCATTCGGTGATCACGACTTATGAGTCAGGGTCCCCACAGAGCTGGTATCAGAGCCATCCTGACTGTAGGAAGCCTTAGTTAGCATGGTCGTTAGTTAGGGTAAAACTATTTCCAAAACTATTACTAGTTTTCAAAACTATCTATACTTCTCTTCCCTTCTCAGTTTTTCGAAAACTAGGCTATACTTGATCTCTTCCTCTTCAAAACCTTGGTCGCTAGAACCCCTATGCCCCTGACCACTGGATTTTCTATAATCCTCGTGGAGTGCACCTTGCCGAACACTCACCGACCACTTTTGCACGCAAGATCGGTGACACCACGACAAGACGATACCAACGGAAGTTACATCCTCGATGGATAAGGACATGAAGACCCAGAAGATGGGGGACACCCTTAACAAGAACCCCCAAGACGATGCAACATTGGCCTATGATGACCATGGTATAGGTTATGCAAAATCATGATATACATCGCTAATAGAGTAATCATGTCACTATCGTTGTTGTATCGACAACCACCGGTGGATGAGAACCTTGCCATTTGGTCCGCCTCACTATAGTGAGCAGGAAAACGGTTCTCTTCGTTCCCCGCTCTTGGTGTCGATGTTTTCATCAACGAAACCGACGTATTGGACCTCTATTATGCCTTGTTATTATCATTACATATGGATTGCCTACCTGGTACCCTCGACGCCCAGAAGGCACAAGGGATCGCCATGATTAAAGAGACAAGTGAAGACCAAGTCAACGCCAGCTACAAGGAGGCACCTTCACCCCATCACCTCAGCAGGCGAGAAGATGTTGAAGATTCTTCAGGCTCAACCCGGATCATTCATCAAGCAACTACAAGGGGCATAGCAACATCCGAGGAAGCTCAGAAGACTGCACGAGGCACAAGTCACGACACAGAGTCCGAGAACCCCTAGGGTAGGATGAGTCGTGTACCCCCTATGCGCAGTCGAGTCCATATGATGGTTCGAATAGAACCATGATTGTGTGTTGTTTGCTTTTATTTGCTTGTGTTTTGATATAAGTCGCACTTTTGCCCCAGGCAACAAGTGCATGGCTATATCACCTTCCTTGCCTTGTTTCTTTTGTTTCGGCCTTTTTGCACCTGTTTGTTGCACCTGCACTATAGAACCCCCTTTAGGCATTTCCCTCCTCTACGCTGCTTCTTCCCTCTTTTCTCTCTCTCCCCAATTGAAGACCCGCAAGACAAGATGCACCAGGGATTCTACCTCGGCAGCCAACTGGCACTGAAGACTTCTGCTACAACCTCCACGATCAATTGCAACCCCGTAGAGTTATGTTTAACCCTCCAGACCAGTAACCCTCTTCCTAGACCCTTTGAGACTTCCCGAGACACTCCAGCACGAATCCTTAACCATGTGCCTAACCCATGGTAAAGCGAGAGAACCTGTTAAGCCTTTGTAACCTTGCACAACACTGGGTTCTTAAAGGAGCTAGTGGACACGATGAGTGAGCACATTTTCATCCTAATATAGCACGAGGTCTGACGATGCCATAGATAGACCAGTTCGAGGATATTGGACAGATGACTTGGTGGATTATATCAGTGACTTCGAGGAACTATCTGAGACCCTGGTGGATTATGAGGTTTTCATATCGGTGAGATCATGACTTTGGGGAAGTATGTAGGAGTGCCCGTTGGACATGAGATTTGGATTTATGTAGGTGATTCTGGTTGGTATAGATGCTGGATATGTCTGCATGGTTCGGAGTAAATTGGATTTAGACCGATGATCTTGATCATGATACCATGCTTCTCGGTGGACAATAACCTAGGAGATTGGATTATTTGTCGGAGATGATTTAGAGATCTATATAGTCGTGATCTTGGAGTTTACTTGACCCGGATGACGGGAATTTGGTGGACATACTATCGTGATGCATAGTCCTTCCAAGTATTTGGGGATTATAGGGACTTGAGATCTTGCGGAACACCGTAGACATCAGATTTGTAGGATTGTTGGATTATGTGGTGATTGATGGTAATTACCGGGCTATCGGAGTTGATCTATAGGAAGGAAACAAATCTTGGAGTGGCATATGACGTGTTTCCTTAGATTGGTGATGCATTATCGTGAGCCTTCCAAGACTAGGTTGAGTGCTTGGATTGTGGAGTTTATTTCAGCTCAGTAACATGTATGATCTACCTTTGGATTTTAGAGGTAGGCATACATATAGATTTGGGGATCATAGACAATATAATTTTGTTAGACCGACTCTTGAGAGTCATGAGGATATGCATGGCATGAGTGGTGATTGAAGTTGGTCTCTGCGAGAAGATGCTTTTTCGTTTGGAGTACTAGATAGAGCTATTGGCATCTCAGAAACTGTGCTTAAGGATAAGGTGATATAAGTTCATTCACTCACCAGAATCCTTGAAACCCTTAAGCCCACCGAGCCACAACCTGGTCAGATTCTGACCATGGGCCTTGACTCAGAGTCAGGAAGGCCTCTGCAATACTCAACCGAGACCACCACCAATACCCCAGCTTACCTTGCGTACCCCATAGACCTCATGGAGTAAGTGGACAAGTTGTGTAACATCATTATTTGATGGCCTACTTGTCTGCCCGAAGACAAAGAAGCGACGGACAGCTGGATAGAAGACGTTTGAAGACCACCCTGTCAAGAAGGAAGATCTACACCGACCACCGTCATCAAGAAGAAACTTCCGCGATGAAGACCGGGCGTATCTGCAAACCACTCCTCCCGAAGGAGCCGAGCATTTCCGTGTCGAAGGAACGCTCACACCAAGATTGTATCAAGACTTGAAGGCACGATTCTGGTGGCACGAAATGAAAAGAGAGATTTGCAACCTATGTTGCAAAGTGTGATGTGTGCCAAAGGGTCAAGCTGAATATCAGCGACCCACCGGATTGCTTCAACCACTCAAGGCTCCTGAGTGAAAGTGGGATAAAGACGGAATGAACTTCGTCACTGGATTTCCAAGGTCGGATAGAGGACATGACTCTATCTGGGTCATAGTCGATCATATGACCAAGGTGGCCCATTTTCATTCCTGTCAAAACCACTTATGATGGCAACCGGCTGGCAGCTCTCTACATCGACCAAGTCGTAAGTCTTCATGGTATTCCAAGGAGATTGTGTCAGATCGAGGATCCCAGTTCACCTCTAGGTTCTGGAAGAAGTTCCGAGAAGCCTTGGGAACCAAGTATCTTTCAGCACGGCTTTCCACCCCTAGACCGGAGGTCAGACTGAACGAGTCAATCAGATTCTCGAAGTCATGACTCCGAGCATGTGTCTTGGCATATGGAGCCAAGTGGGAGGATTGTCTCCCTTCTTGCCGAGTTCTCCTATAACAACAGTTACCAGTCGAGCCTTCTGATGGCACCATTTGAGGTGTTGTACGGACACAGATGCCGCACACCCCTCAACTGATCAGAGACTGGAGTAGGGCTAGTCTTTGGACCGGAGATTCTCCGCGCAGCAGCAGAGCAAGTCCAACTAGTCAGAGAACGTTTGAAGGCAGCCAAGTCAAGGCAAAAGAGCTATGCTGACACTCACCGTCGGGACATGAGTTTCCATACCGGGGACCACGTGTACCTGCGGGTAACTCCTGTGAAGGGAACCAAGCGTTTCCACGTCAAGGGGAAGCTTGCACTAAGGTTCATTGGACCCTTTTGAGATCACTGCAAGTCATGTGGTAAGACGGCTCCCCAGCTAGATCTACCACCTGAGATACCCTCCGTGCACCAAATCTTCCACGAGCCCCCACTCTGGAAGTACTTCTTACCTCCTAGTTAGCCCGATGCCCGCAAGGACATCGATCACCGAGCCTTTGACAGCTAACCCAACCTAACCTATGCAAGAGACCCCCTCAGCAACCTCCATCAAGGAAGGCATCAAGCAAGAAGCCATACCATCAAGCACTTCGAGATTCCAAGGAGCACCGCTCGGAAGCAGAACCAACAAGAAGAAGTGAAGACTACCCGTATCCAAGACTCCGCCTTTCTTTCCACGCCTAGTCTGGGAATCTCGGGGACGAGATTCTTGTAAGGGGGGTAGGTCTGTCACACCCTGATTTTCATGTCACATTGCTTAAGCTAATTTTCATGTTAAAAATGTGGATTTGCAAAAACTTTTGAGTGTTTTTGACTTTGCTTGATTTGACTTTTGTCTGCTGTTTGCTAGTGCTCTAAAAATCAAATAAATCCTCTAACTCTTATACTTCATCTCCTTGACCCAAAACCTTTTCCCAATGATCATGCCATGTGTATAGACCAGTATAGAATTTTCTTATAAAAATATTTTGGCCAAATGGTATTTTCTAAAATTAGTTTTCCAAAAACCCCTGAATTGAGGTTTGCACTGCAAGTACCTTATTTAGGGTGTGAAAAATATTTCAAAAAATTTATTTGAATCCTATTAGGTATAGGACTCCCAGAAACCACAAAAGTATAATTTTAAAAGTTATTTTTATATTTTATTTAAAAGCTTTTTCTTAAGGCCAGAAATGGTCTTTAATAGGGAAAAATTATTTAATCATTTCAAAAATATTTGCCAAAATTCAGGGAGACTCATAGGACATATATTGTCCATACATAAGAGTTTCAACACATGGTCATGTTCAAAATATTGGACAAATCCTTCCAGAACCCTTTCTGGATATTTCAAGCTTTTGAAATATTTACAAAGGAAATATTCTCCAAATATTCCAGGGAAATTCTATCATGTCATATATGACATATTTGATGATCTTGCAAAGCCTCATACCTTGAAGATCAAGGAAACATCCTCTAACCCCCTCAAAACCATTCTGTCCATATTTGAAGTTTGAGCAACTCTACATTGCCAAACTTGTCCAAATACTCTAAAATTTGGTGCACATGCTGGAATGGCCTAATAAGGCATCTAGACCAAATGGCACAAGATTTGGAATAGAGCAACTTGATCAGATCACCCCAAAACCCTTTCTGTTCAAATGCAAATTTGAACAACTTTACATTGTCAACTTTTTATCTGGAGCCTCAAACTTTGTGGGCATGTTCATAACCCCAAATGATGATGCTACACCAAGTGGTGCATCAAGGGGAGATGATTTGCTTAACTCCAATATGGTGAAACCATTTTTGTTCATTTCTAGGGTTCACCAAAGTTACATTGGCCACTTTGCCCAAATGAGCTCAAATTTGGTGTAGGGGCCTAATTATATGTGACATTTGATCCTGTTAAGTCCCATGTCAAGTGGATGTCATTTGCTTGACCAAACACTAATCAAACACCTTCTGTTCATTTACCAAAACCAGTGTTTGAACCTCTTTTACTTTTTCTCCTTACCTCAAATTCTTACCACAGCCTATTCTGATCATCATCTACCCCCAAGTAACATTCCCATGGCCTCAGCTCAATTATTGGAGGGGGTAAAACCCCAATTTACACTGCTGGACAGTAGGTTTCACCCTCTTCCTCACCTCCCTCCTCATCCCAGTGGTTCCCCAGAGCATCCAAGACCTCCACGCCATTGTTTACTACTCCCTAGCACTACTGGACACTGGGGGACACGGCCTGGAAAGCAAAGACACGAGCATGCCGGCCAAAGGCGCGCTCTGGAGCACGCTACATCCACCGAGGCACTGTAGCTCGGCCCTCCCGAGGCTTCCAGGCGGCCTTGGGCAGAGTGGGCGTGTCCATCGAGGTCCCCTCGACGTCCGCAACCTGCCGGGCTGTCGGTCTTATCGTCCCCGGCCCTCCTCCTCCCTCTCCACGAGCTCGCCTGTGCGCGCCCTGGACTGTGCTCACGGTGCACCGCAGCTGCCCCTATAAGAGGCCTCCCCCCGAGCTCCTCTTGCCTCTTCTGGATTCTCCTCTCCCCCGTGCACCTCCCAGACGTCTTCCCTCTCCCTCTAGTGCTCCCTTTCCCTCTCTGTGGCCACCTTGGTCATTTCTAATATGACCAGAGGTATCCTAGAAAAGTCCAACTCCTATTTTTAGAGCACTTTTATTTTTGCTTTTGATTGTGTTGCTTATTATGATTGTTTCCATCGTTAGTTGATGTAATAAACGGAGTAATCGGAGATGGACCAGAAGATTTGAAGACTCTGAAGAATAAGGCAAGCAGCCCTTTGACCATGTTCAAGAAACCTTTTTATGCATGTCTCATAGCACCCTTATATTCAATGCATCGGAATCATGTTGAGGTGGAAACCACTTTGGTTGCTACCCCTGTTACCTTACTGTTGAAACTTGCATCAAACATGACCCTACCTTCCTATGAGGGTTATGTGTGTGGGAGTAGATATATGTATGCTATAGTAGTTGGCTACGCAAAATGGGTCGGGGTTATGCATTGAGTGAAACAAGTGTGGTCTGACATACTTGCAAATGACCCAGTGGGTGCCATTAATGCCCCCGGGAGTTGATGAGGAGCTAGGGAACTACTTGGTGAAGAAGTAGTGTGCCGAGGCTCGACGAAAGTGTTGTTTACAGAGACAGATTAGATTTATGTGTGACTACCGTCCCAACCAAACATGCGCAACCACTCTACCCTTACATGGGAAAGGGCATTATTGATTACCTAGGTCGATACTAGCATGGTGCCCACATTACTAGTGACGGGGGTGACATGAGGTCACTCTCGGGACGGGGTCGTGCTTGGATAGGCGGCCATGACTGTTTTCACAGGGCACCGGACACACCGTTGGTACCCCGTGCTTGTGATATGTGATGAATTCGGAGCGAGTCTCCACAAACCTTGAGATGAGAAATGTTTGGCACGGGGCTGCTACCAATCGAGTGGACTCTATGTTAGTGTCGTCTAGGGAAAGGTAGTGATCGGGTGCTTACCCCGGGTACCTGAGGTGCCGCGGGTCGTGGATGACACGGAAGTTCCCCGGATCTTGTGGGTAAAGTGTGCAACCTCTGCAGAGTGTCAAACTATTCGAATAGCCGTGTCCGCGGTCAAGGACAGTTGGGTGGTGCTACTTAGACTATGTCCATAAGTTTCTGGGAAACAACACGATTCAGAGATATTGATGATGTGATTGTGAGGAAGTCACAATGAGCTTGAACATGAGTTGATTACAACTCTTTCTCGATATTGATGTCTGTGACCTCCTGATACTTGTTACAGACACATGCATATCCATGTTATACGTTGATCATACTTGCATATGAAAAACTAGCTTTCCGCAAAACTGCCAACCTAGCAGTAGAGCCTTGCATAATTATTATGTTATCACACTTGGGTTGCTTGCGACTACATTCAATGTACTCATTGGCTTGCCACTGGTTATTTTATTGGCCAGGCAGGAGAGAACAGGTTATGATGAAGATTTCTTGGTGACGAGCATGCGAGCTAGGACGCTTCCCAGTCAGAATGCCTGTAGGGTTAAGGCAGATGGCATGGGTCCATGTTGACATTGGAGATTTCCGCTGCGATGATATACTCAAGACTTGACCATTATGTTCCTATTTATGTAATACGGTATGAATGGATGTAAGACTCTTGTTATTCAGCTTCTGTGTGTTCAGTGAGCATTGATCTCTGGGATCACTGTACACGTGCATTCGGTGATCACGACTTATGAGTCGGGGTCCCCACAGTCTGGTGCCCAAAAGCCGCTGAAATGGTCCAGCACGCCTATCATTTTTGACACTGAGGATCACCCTGATCGCACTACTCCGGTCGGGTGCTTGCCATTGTTGGTTTCACTGACAATACGCAACCTCAAGGTGACAAAGATGCTAGTCATTGGCGGGGCCGGTCTGAACTTAATCTCGCCCACCGTGATCGAGAAGCTGCAGATTCCTGACGGAGACCTCGAAGAGACGGGCACGTTTCAGGGGGTCAACCCGGGGAGAAGTCAACCTAAGGGGAAGGTCACGCTGCCCGTGACTTTTGGAAGTGATCTGAACTACAGGACAGAAAGGATCGTGTTCGATATCGCCAATATCCCCTTGCCCTATAACGGGATCCTTGGCCGCCCAGCGCTGGCCAAGTTCATGGCAGTGTCACACTACGCCTACAACACCCTGAAGATGCCAGGACCTGTGACGATAATCACCATCCCCTCCGATAAGAAAGATGCGCTGATTTGCGCTGACCAACTATACCAACAAGCAGTTGCAGCAGCTGCCGCCAATAGGGCACTTGCTCCTGCCATTGGAGCCCCGGGGGGAAAGAAGAAGAAGATGACCGGTGAGACCTCGGACACCCACTCCGGCAAGCGCACCTCTTCGGAGTGTCGTGCTCCCGTCGAGGACGTGCTAGAGAGCTCCACCGGCAGAAACAAGAAGTCCAGGGCCACACTGCCGGGAACCAAGAAGGTTTCTGTCAAGGAGGACGGCACAGGAGGGGCTTTCACCATAAGGTCCACCCTTGACGACAAATAGGAAGACACGCTCATCACCTTCCTGCGGGCAAATGTCGATGTGTTTGCATGGCAAGCATCCGACATCCTCGGCGTTCCCAGGGAGGTGATTGAGCACCACCTTGCTGTTTGTCCTCATGCGTGGCCCGTCATGTAGAAGGTCAGGAAGCAAGCTTTGGAACGACAAGAGTTCATCACAGAGGAGATCCGGAAACTAGAAGCAGCGGGTCTGGTAAGAGGAGTGCTCCATCCAACGTGGTTGGCCAATCCAGTGGTAGTGCGCAAGGCAAATGGGAAGTGGAGGCTGTGTATTGATTACACACATATCAATAAGGCTTGTCCCAAAGACCCCTTCCCGTTGCCGCGCATCGACCAGATTGTTGACTCCACGACTGGGTGTGACCTGTTGTCATTTCTCGATGCCTACTCCGGCTACCACCAGATCTTCATGATAAGAGAAGACGAAGAGAAGACAGCATTCATCACCCCATGTGGTATGTATTGTTTCGTACGAATGCCTTTCGGGTTGAAGAGTGCTGGTTCAATGTTTGGAAGGGCAGTCCAGATTGGTTTTGAACCCCAGCTCCATACAAATATGGAGGCTTATATGGATGATATAGTGGTCAAAACCGAGAACAGGGCAACCCTCATACCGGATCTACAAGAGATGTTTGCAAACCTATGCAAGATCAATCTCATGCGGAACCCTGAGAAGTGCGTCTTCGGCGTCCCGTCCAGCAAGTTTCTCGGGTTCTTTGTGTCAGAGTGGGATAGAGGCCAATCCGGACAAGATCAAAGCTATAGAACAGATTGAAGCACCCAAACGGGTCAAGGATGTGCGCCGGCTTGCTGGCTGCGTTGCCGCCATGAGCATATTCATTTCCAAGTCTGCCAAGCGCGCCCTTCCCTTTTTCAAGATTTTGAAAAAGGCGGGCCCAATGGAGTGGACGCCAGAAGCCGAAGCAGCATTGCAAGATTTGAAGAGGTATCTTTCCTCCGCGCCAGTACTAGTTGTGCCTAGGCCACAAGAATCGTTGCTGCTATACTTGGCAGCAATGAACCAGGTGGTCAACTCCGCACGAGTGGCACAGAGAGAAATTGATGACGAGGTGATAGCAGCGACAGAGCCTGATGCCGTTGGTGCAGAAACGACACGGCCGGTTGGAGTGCCGCCAAGGAAGAAAATGATGCAGCACCCGGTCTACTTTGTTAGCTCCCTCTTGCAGGGGGCTAGATCAAGGTACTCCGGTGTGCAGAAATTGCTCTTTGGCCTTCTTATGGCCTCGAGGAAGCTGCGTCACTACTTCCAGGCACACGAGATAACTGTCGTCACTCGCCTCCCTCTGCAACGGATATTGCACAATCCAGATGCAACGGGAAGAATTGTAGAGTGGGCACTGGAGCTGTCCAGCTTTGGCCTCAAGTTTGAAAGTACCTCGACGATTCAAAGCTGAGTCCTGGCGGAGTTCGTTGCAGAATGGACTGCGACGCCTCATGAAGAAGCCCAGGAAACTGCTCTCCCCGGCAAAGAGGCGAGTTGCGACTGGATCATGTACTTTGATGGAGCTTTCTCTTTACAGGGCGCCGGGGCTGGCGTACTGCTTGTCCCACCGACCGGAGAGCACCTCAAGTACGTGGTCCAGATGCACTTCCCCAGGGAGGTATCAATGTACAATACTGCCGAATATGAGGGGTAGCTTGCTGGTCTTAGGATCGCGGCAGACCTCGGAATCAAGAAACTCATTGTCAGGGGCGATTCGCAGCTTGTCGTCAAACAAGTCAACAAAGATTACTAGAGCCCGTTGATGAAGGCCTACGTCGATGAAGTGAGAAAGCTGGAAGAGCGTTTTGATGGCATACAGGCGGAGCACGTTCCCCGAGCAGAGAACGACACCGCCGATTACCTGTCAAAGCGCGCTGCCCTCAAGTTACCTTTGGAACCAGGTACCTTTGTGCTTGAGCTTTCTCAGCCATCCGTTGATCCATCAACAGAGCAAAACGAGAGGAGGAAATCAGGGCCCGGAAGTACTTTCCCGCTGAGCTCCCCGGAGCCGCCGGCAAGGATGTTGCCGGGGACACTCAGCCCGCCACGGGACGGCTAGCTCCGGCGGAGCGTCAAGCTCTTGCCGTTGAGGCAGCCGCTCCTATAGCAGAAGAAATGCCTTTAGTCCTCGCCGTCGAGTCCCAGGCTCCAGTCTGGGCATAGCATACCGTCCGATTCCTCCAAACTAGGGAACTTCCTGATTAGCAGGAAGAAGCGGAAAAAGTAGCCCGTCGATCTGCTATGTACCAGTTCGTCGATGACGTCCTGTACAGAAAGAGACCGTACGGCGTGAAATTGAAGTGTATCCCTCGAGAGGAAGGACTGGGGCTGTTGGCAGAGATACATGGAGGCATATGTGGATCCCACATAGGGTCAAGAGCCCTTGCCGGCAAGGCATTTTGGCAAGGCTTCTTCTAGACCACTGCCCTCCAGGATGCAATGACACTAGTCACCAGGTGTGAAGCGTGTCAGTTCCATTCGAAGAAACTTCATCAACCAGCTCAAGCCCTTCAAACCATTCCTCTCTCCTAGCCCTTCTCGGTCTGGGGGCTCAACGTACTGGGCCCTTTCCCCCGCGCTGTCGGGGGCTTTGAGTACTTGTACGTCACAATCAACAAGTTCACAAAGTGACAGAGGTGGAGGTAGTGAGGAAGGTCACAGCTCAGTCAGCCGTCAAATTCTTCAAGGGACTAGTGTGCCGTTTTGGTGTACCCAACAGGGTCATCACTGACAACGGCACACAGTTCACAAGCCGCACCTTCATACAATATACCCAAGACCTCGGCAGCAAAGTCTGTTTCGCTTCCGTTGCTCACCCACGAAGCAATGGTCAAGTTGAGAGAGCAAACGCTGAAGTACTGCAAGGCTTAAGGACAAAGACCTTTGACAAGATGCGCAAGAGTGGAAGGCGCTGGATTGATGAGTTGCCGACGGTTCTTTGGTCGATCAGAATGACGCCAAATCGAGCCACCGGCCAGACACCCTTTGCCCTAGTATTCGGGGCATAAGCAGTTCTCCCCACTAACGTCATATATGGGTCACCTCGAGTGCTCGCTTATGATGAGCTTGAGCAAGAGCAACTGTGGCAAGATGACGCAACGCTCCTTGAGGAAGATCATCTTCGGGCGGCTGTGAGAGCAGCACGCTACCAGCAAGCCTTGCGCCGCTACCATAGCCGCAAGGTCCGTGCCCGAAGCTTTGAGGAAGGCGACCCCTAGCTTAGAGGTCGACTTTGCATCTCTTTGGCATTCTTTTATCTTCTTTGGTTCACAGGACACACATATATCCTTGCCGAAACCACTTGGGGAGAAAAAAACGAATATACCAGCATCTAGGCCTAGGGAAGCCAGTATTACCGGGGGCTGCAAGAGCAAAGATTCACCCACGGCAAACCAGGATTGCCGGGGGCTGCAGCTTCAGATAAGTTCTTCATCCCTTATCATGCATTCCATTATGGACTGAGGTATGTGAAACCTCGTTTTTTCCTTAAACTACCGTGCTCCCCAACTCTAGGCCCTAGGGCTTGTTCCTGGGACCAAGTTTGGTCGTAGTCGCGGCAGCGAAAGGATGAAACAAGGAGCCTAAACCCACTTCATCCCTGCCTCCGCCAAAGGCGTGAGAAAGGTCGAGCGAAGTGGGGGGATGGCGAGGCCTGTTGCCGGGCAAGAAAATGTTTATCTTTGAGATATCAAGGATTTATTCCCTGTTGTGGGTTCTACCTGCGAACAAATGACCCGGCAAACAACCCTTTTTCATTAAAAAAACATCTCGCCCAGGTACAGTCCATAGGGAATGAAAAACATGAAAAAGGGGATTACCAGTTTTAAATTTAACAGACGCCCGAAGGCTTACAAACTAAAATGAGATAAGATGCCCGTAATCCCTTTCTTGTCCCTCTCCTCAGGAGGCAGGTCAAGGAGGCGAGAAGGAAAAAAGGAGCGCCTAGGCGAGCTACGGGTGGCAGAACACACCGAGAGAACATCTTAGTGGCCGCCCAAAGGCAGGATGGTGATGGCGGCGCCGGAAGCAGAGCACAAAGACGAGGCGGCAGGACGTCAGTACGCGTCGAAGGCATCGGTGCCCGCGTACTCCGACTTGACGACCTTGCCGCCCGCCCTCTTCCTCTTCCGCAGCCTCCCAACGCCAGCCGCCCAAGGGGACGGCCCCGAGAAGGTCAAGGAGCCGGTGACACGGATGATGGGGTCACTGGTGTCGCAAGGAGCGACGCCTGACACCTAGTCGGACCCGTCATCCTGCCGCCTACCGCCCTCGTCGTCGCTGCCTCTGTCCTCCTCGTCACTCTCGCTCGAGGAGGAATCTTCACTATCAGAAGAGCTCTCCACGCAGCACCTTGTACGAGTCCCAAAGTGCCCGAAGACCTTGACGGAGAGAAGGCCACCCTCCATTAGCTTAAAATGGAGAGTGAGCCCCTCCGTCAAGCTGTGGATATGAGCAAACGTCTTCCATCCCCGACGAAGATACATCACATGAGGAGCAGGGAAGTCAACGCGGACCCGCGTGCCACTGATCCCGCAGCCCTTCATGTGCAACCGCAATGACTCCGGCGGATCCAGATCCATCTCCCACGCAAATGGAGTCGGGAGACGAAGGCTAAGGCGTGGCGGCTGGCGCAACCTGACGAAGAACTCACAAGGGTCATCCCCAACATGGCCCTCCATTGGAGGAGGAGCTGCTGGCAGGGGCGAGGCCGGCAGGCCACCCCGTCATCCTCTTCCCCGAGCGCCCCGGCCTCGCCCACGGCCTCGCCCCTCCCCCTTCCCCTCGCGGCCGGCTCTGCCACCGCAGGCGTAGGAGAAGGAGGGACGCGTTGTCGAGCGGCGACCCTCGCCGCCACCGTTGAAGGGCCGGGATTTCCTCTCTCCATGACGAATGGAAGAGAGGAGCAGAAGATGGAAGAATGCGGGACGCCGTCCCTCCCCTCCTGCTCTTTATAAAGGAACGGGGTTGGGGCTCGACTGCCCCGCTAGGCTAATCAAGATACGGAAGGCGCAGGGAGCCTGGACCGACCCGCCGTCCCAACCAGCGACGGCCCGGTTTCTCGCCTCCACCGTTTGCCACCCCAAGCGCATGGGAGACATGTGGCAGACGTGCAGAACCGAGGGGACGGGTGAGGCGACCTCTCCCCACACCCGTGATCGTGGGAGGTGGACGCCTTGAGGACCACGCCTCAGCCCCATTCAGTAAATGGGCCGCGCCTCCACGCCTTCCTCCGTTTATGGGGAAGGCGCGAACTGCACCTTTACTGTGATGTGACGCATGCCTGCGGGAACCAACCCCACGCATGCCGCCCATGTCATGCACACCCCTCCACACCGTGCCACGCGCGCGGATCATGGGAGACGCAGCGCACGTAAAGTCTTACCACGGTAAAAACCGTCCCGCCTGCCCGCGCACTACTCTGGGCCTAGCCCAACAACGCGTCGCGCTTATGTGTGGCCCAGGCCCGGAGGCTCCTGTCGGTGTAGAAAAAGGGGGGTACACTTTTTGTACCCCTATGACTGTGCACGGGCAGTCTGAGCCACGGGCACCGCCGCACCAAGCCACGCAAGGGAGGTGAGCCAGGGTGAGACCGAAGCTCGATGGAACAAGAGCAACACCAAAGCCAAGACCACAAAGAGCAAAGGGACGAAGCAAGTTCCCCCGGCAAGATCCTTGCCGTGAGCCAGTTTTAGCAGCCCCGGCAAGATCCTTGCTGGGGCCGGCTTTAGCAGCCCCGGCAAGACCCTTGCCGCGGCAACTCGTCCCACGCCTAAGGAGAAAATCACCATTGAGTCCGCTGCCCCAATGGCGCAAGGATTCGGGAGACATCCCCGTAGTGGCATGCAGATCTTTGTGAAGACATTCAAGATCAGATACGCACTAAGAAGACGACGACCCTTGGCGGGATCCCAGCCAAGGAAGACCACAAGACCTCTGGCAAGCACCTTGCCGGGGATGGCGGCAGGCGCCCCGGCAAGACCCTTGCCGGGGCCCCGGCAAGGCCCTTGCCGAGGACATCCGCAGGGCCACCATCAGGCCCACGCCGACTAAACTTCCATCACCGTATGCAGCTGCCGACCCAACCAGCTGGGCAGGCACCTGCGTGGTGACATGGAGATCTTCGTGAAGACCCACCATTGCGGCACCTCAGCTGCCTGCCTACCTATATGGCATTTCAGGCATCGCTGGCCAGGGCGCGTGTCGACACAAGAAGGAGCGGCGACGGAAAAGACAGATCTCTCCCCCGTCCCCGATAAAGCAAGGATACCTAAGCAAGACACATTAAATGTGCCTTCTCATGTAATGCGAGGGATAAACTCGCATCACTGTACCCTTTCCACCTCCTGTGTGCCATTGTGGCAACCCCTTTTTCTATAAAAGGAGGCCCGAGGCGACCAGGAGGAGGATTCGGCTTTTTGGAGCTCCTCACGCCCCATAGCTAGCTGAAGAACACAGATATACAATCCACCAAATAGGAGTAGGGTTTTACGCATCCTCGCGGCCCGAACCTGGATAAACGAGCCGTGTGCTATCTATTTGATCCACTCTTCTCTCAACCCCGCGCCTCGCTAACCGTAGTAGGGATTCTTGTGATCCCATAGGTGTCGTTCCAATACACGGACATCTTTGGCGCGCCAGGTAGGGGGCGTAGTTGTGAGAATCGGCTTTAGCAGTTAGTTCGATGCTTCTTCATCATCATGGCACCCAAGAAGAATACAACGGTGGCGGTTGGCCAGTCGGAAGCCGGACAACTCGTCCCGACGTGGGCGAGCAGCGGACCGGTCGCGGAAAGGACCCGGGGCACTGCTCGCGAACACCAACGCCGTCCCAGCAGCCGGAGTTTGGGAGGTGGCGATGTTTGTGAGCCTGGTAACGGGCCACACACCGCCAAATCCAAAGACGGAGCCAGGCCCTCCGCGGGTGGCGCGGGGCCTTCCAAGATCGCTGCCGCATCACCCGAAGGCGACGCAAGGGCCTCCTGGACTCGCACGCCGGCGCCAACAGCTCGCTCCTCCCAAGCAGAGCGCGATGAACGGCGTCATCACGCCGAAGACCCCGGGCGTCGCCGCGGGAAGAGCCCCGAGCGCCACTCCCGAGACGTAGAAGACCTGCCCGCCCGCTGAAGCGCTGGTGAAAACGGCATGCGATCGCGGGATCGTGATGGAGCTCCTCCTAACATGGTCAGGAGTCGAAGCGCGTCGCGGTCCGTGCAGGTTTCGCTACCGCTAACCCCAGTAGAAGCCTTGGCGCGTGCGCAGTTGCTCCTCGACTTTCCTCCCGTTACGGGGAAACTCGACGAATGGAGAGCCACCATCCGAAGCCTTGTCGCGGTCGCCAACAAGGATGAACCAAGTCCAGCGAAGCCCCCGGGTTGACGCTCCGATGGGGTCCCACGCACCGGTGGCGGGAGGACCGGCAGCACCGTGGCCACGGTGCACACGCCTCCTCCTCGCCCGGTACCGCGTGTGTCGACTCGTCGAGGCGTCGCGAGTGACGACATCTCCATAGCGTCGTCCGACCCATGGACCCACCGCGACCAGCATCAAGTTCTTCAGGATTGAGCTCATGAAGAAGCTCGAACCACCATCGAGCGCCGGCGCGGAGTGCGCCACCAGTGAGATAGGCGAGCAGGGCCTGCTGTGAACCGCCCAGCACCGGAGAGCCCTGGAGGTCTACCTTACGAGGTAGGCTGTCCGGCTTTTACCCGTGAGCTGCGGCAGTTCCAGTGGCCCACTCACCGCACCTTCAAGCGTGACGTTGGCGAGAAGTAGAACGGCAAGACCCACCCATCGGAGTTCCTCAGCATCTACACCATCGCGATGCAAGCTGCCGGGGCCCGCGACGATAAGGTGCTTGCGAATTACTTTCCATTGGCTCTTAAACTCAACGCCATGTCGTGGTTGATGCACTTGTCGGTAGACTCTATTTCCTCCTGGTCGGATTTGTGCCATGAGTTTGTTGGCGCCTTTACTGGAGGTCATCGAGCCCATGGCCAAGCAAATGACCTGCACGTCATTCCCCAGAAGGGAGGCGAGAGTCTGCGCAAGTATATACAGAGGTTCAGCCGGGTACAGTACAATATCCCTGATGTTCACCTTGCCGCCATCATCAGCGCGTTTCATTAGAACGTGCGTAACCGCAAGATGCGTGAAGAACTGGCAATGACCAAGGTGAAAGATGTGGCGGAACTCTATGTTCTTGCTGACAGATGTGCCCGGGCTGAAGAGGGAAGGAAGTACCCCGGCGAAGATGCCGGCGCGGAAACCGACTCTTCAGATGAGGATGCAAGCGCCCCGGCAAGGAAAGGCCGGCGCCGCAACAGGAAGCACAAAGGTAAAGCCGTGCTTGCCGTAGAGGGATCTGATGACGCCGGCTCCACCAAGAAAACCAAGGCGGATGACCCCGATAAGGAAATTGCCGGGTGTGTCGCCTGCCGGGCCTTGGCGGCTGCCGAGAAGCCAGGAAACTCCGACAAGCAATACTGCAAGATCCATCGCACCAAAGGCCATGATCTCCAGAACTGCCGACAGGTTGAGCTCCTTGCTGAGAAGCAGAGTGCTGAATATGAGAGGCAGGACAAGGAGAAGGGCCATGACGGTGCTGAGGGGTCCGGCAAGAAGCGTGACAGCCAAGCAGGCCGTCGCGGCAAGGATAAACAGCAGGAGAGGCCCGCCCGGGGCCGTGATAGAAAGCCAGAAGATGACGATCACGAAGAGGACGACGAGTCCGGCGACCAAGAGTTTCAGAAATCCACGGAGGCCATGTGCGTCGATGGCGGCGCCTCGCTGCATAATTCTCACCGCCAGCTTAAACAGTGGGTGCGTGAGATTACAGCGGCGGAGCTGTCGTCTGGTGCCCAAAAGCCGCTGAAGTGGTCCAGCACGCCTATCATTTTTGACACTGAGGATCACCCCGACCGCAGTACTGCGGTTGGGTGCTTGCCATTTTGGTTTCACCAACAATACGCAACCTCAAGGTGACAGAAATGCTAGTCGCTGGAGGGGCCGGTCTGAACTTAATCTCACCTACCGTGATCGAGAAGCTGCAGATTCCTGACGGAGACCTCGAGGAAACGGGCACGTTTCAGGGGGTCAACCCGGGAAGAAGTCAACCAAAGGGGAAGGTCACGCTGCCCATGACTTTTGGGAGTGACCCAAACTACAGGACAGAAAGGATCGTGTTTGATGTCGCCAAGATCCCCTTGCCCTACAACGGGATCCTTGGCCGCCCAGCGCTGGCCAAGTTCATGGCGGCGTCACACTACGCCTACAACACCCTGAAGATGCCAGGACCTGTGACGATCATCACCATCCCCTCCGATAAGAAAGATGCGCTGATTTGCGCTGACCAACTATACCAACAAGCAGTTGCAGCAGCTGTCGCCACTAGGGCACTTGCTCCTGCCACTGGAGCCCCCGGGGGAAAGAAGAAGAAGAAGACCGGTGAGACCTCGGACACCCACTCCGGCAAGCGCACCTCTTCGGAGTGTCGTGCTCCCGTCGAGGACGTGCCAGAGAGCTCCACCGGTAGAAACAAGAAGTCCAGGGCCACACCGCCGGGAACCAAGAAGGTTTCTGTCAAGGAGGACGACATAAGAGGGGCTTTCACCATAAGCTCCACCCTTGACGACAAATAGGAAGACACGCTCGTCGCCTTCCTGCGGGCAAATGTCGATGTGTTTGCATGGCAAGCATCCGACATCCCCGGCGTTCCCAGGGAGGTGATTGAGCACCACCTTGCAGTTTGTCCTCATGCGCGGCCCGTCAAGCAGAAGGTCAGGAAGCAAGCTTTGGAACGACAAGAGTTCATCACAGAGGAGATCCGGAAACTGGAAGCAGCGGGTTTGGTAAGAGGAGTGCTCCATCCAACGTGGTTGGCCAGTCCAGTGGTAGTGCACAAGGCGAATGGGAAGTGGAGGCTGTGTATTGATGACACGGATATCAATAAGGCTTGTCCCAAAGACCCCTTCCCATTGCCGCGCATCGACCAGATTGTTGACTCCACGGCTGGGTGTGACCTGTTGTCATTTCTCGATGCCTACTCCGGCTACCACCAGATCTTCATGACAAGAGAAGACGAAGAGAAGACATCATTCATCACCCCATGTGGTACGTATTGTTTCGTACGAATGCCTTTCGGGTTGAAGAGTGCTGGCTCAATGTTTGCAAGGGCAGTCCAGATTAGTTTTGAACCCCAGCTCCATAGAAATATGAAGGCTTATATGGATGATATAGTGGTCAAAACCAAGAATAGGGAAACCCTCATACCGGATCTACAAGAGACGTTTGCAAACCTATGCATGATAAATCTCAAGCTGAACCCTGAGAAGTGCGTCTTCGGCGTCCCGTCCGGCAAGCTTCTCGGGTTCTTTGTGTCACAGCGTGGGATAGAGGCCAATCCGGACAAAATCAAAGCTATAGAACAGATTGAAGCACCCAAACGGGTCAAGGATGTGCGTCGGCTTGCTGGCTGCGTTGCCACCATGAGCAGATTCATTTCCAAGTCTGCCGAGCGCGCCCTCCCCTTTTTCAAGATTGTAAAAAAGGCGGGCCCAATCGAGTGGACGCTAGAAGCCGAAGGAGCATTGCAAGATTTGAAGAGGTATCTTTCCTCCACGCCAGTACTAGTTGTGCCTAGGCCACAAGAACTGTTGCTGCTATACGTGGCGGCAACGAACCAGGTGGTCAGTGCCGCACTAGTGGCACAGAGAGAAATTGATGACGAGGTGATAGCAGCGATAGAGCCTGATGCCGTTGGTGCAGAGACGACACGGTCGGTTGGAGTGCCGCCAAGGAAGAAAATGATGCATCACCCGGTCTATTTTGTTAGCTCCCTCTTGCAGGGGGCTAGATCAAGGTACTCCGATGTGCAGAAATTGCTCTTCGGCCTTCTTATGGCCTCGAGGAAGCTGCGTCAGTACTTCCAGGCACACGAGATCAGTGTTGTCACTCGCCTCCCTCTGCAACGGATATTGCACAATCCAGATGCATCGAGAAGAATTGTAGAGTGGGCACTAGAGCTGTCCAGCTTTGGCCTCAAGTTTGAAAGTACCTCGACGATTCAAAGCCGAGTCCTGGCGGAGTTCATTGCAGAATGGACCGCAACACCTGATGAAGAAGCCTAGGAAACTGCTCACCCCGGCAAAGAGGCGAGTTGCAACTGGATCATGTATTTTGACGGAGCTTTCTCCTTACAGGGCGCCGGGGCTGGCGTACTGCTTGTCGCGCCCACCAGAGAGCACCTCAAGTACGTGGTCAAGATGCACTTCCCCAGGGAGGTATCAACAAACAATACTGGCGAATATGAGGGGCTGCTTGCTGGTCTTAGGATCGCGGCAGACCTCGGAATCAAGAAACTCATTGTCCGGGGCGATTCGCAGCTTGTCGTCAAACAAGTCAACAAAGATTACAAGATCCCGTTGATGAAGGCCTACGTCACTGCAGTGAGAAAGCTGGAAGAGCGCTTTGATGGTATACAGGCGGAGCACGTTCCCCGAGCAGGGAACGACAACACCGATTACCTGTCAAAGCACGCTGCCCTCAAGTTACCTGTGGAACCAGGTACCTTTGTGCTTCAGCTTTCTCAGCCATCCATTGATCCATCAACAGAGCAAAACAAGAGGAGGAAATCAGGGCCCGGCAAGTACTTTCCCGCCGAGCTCCCCGGAGCCGCCGGCAAGGATGTTGCCGGGGACACTGAGCCCGCCACGGGACAACTAGCTTCGGCGGAGCATCAAGCTCTTGCCATCGAGACAGCCGCTCCTATAGCGGAGGAAATGCCTTTAGTCCTCGCCGTCGAGCCCCAGGCTCCAGCGTGGGCACAACATACCGTCTGATTCCTCCAAACTGGGGAACTTCCTGAGGAGCAGGAAGAAGCGGAAAAAGTAGCCCGTCGATCTGCTATGTACCAGTTCATGGATGACATCATGTATAGAAAGAGACCGAACGGCGTGAAATTGAAGTGTATCCCTCGAGAGGAAGGACTGGGGCTGTTGGCACAGATACATGGAGGCATATGTGGATCCCACATGGGGTCAAGAGCCCTTGCCGGCAAGGCATTTCGGCAAGGCTTCTTCTGGCCCACTGCCCTCCAGGATGCGACGGCACTGGTCACCAGGTGTGAAGCGTGTCAGTTCCATTCAAAGAAACTTCATCAGCCCGCTTAAGCCCTTCAAACCATTCCTCTCTCCTGGCGCTTCTCGGTCTGGGGGCTCGACATACTGGGCCCTTTCCCCCGCGTTGTCGAGGGCTTTGAGTACTTGTACGTCGCAATCGACAAGTTCACGAAGTGGCCAGATGTGGAGGCAGTGAGGAAGGTCACAACTCTGTCAGCCGGCAAATTCCTCAAGGGACTAGTGTGCCATTTTGGTGTACCCAACAGGGTCATCACCGACAACGGCACACAGTTCACAAGCCGCACCTTCATGCAATATACCCAAGACCTCTGCAACAAAGTCTGTTTCACTTCCGTTGCTCACCCACGAAGCAATGGTCAAGCCGAGAGAGCAAACGCTGAAGTACTGCGAGACTTAAGGACAAAGACCTTTGACAGGTTGCGCAAGAGTGGAAGGCGCTGGATTGATTAGTTGCCGACAGTTCTTTGGTCGATCAGAACGATGCCAAATCGAGCCACCGGCCAGACATCCTTTGCCCTAGTATACGGGGAAGAAGCAGTTCTCCCCACTGAACTCATATACGGGTCACCTCGAGTGCTCGCTTATGATGAGCTTGACCAAGAGCAACAATGGCAAGATGACGCAATGCTCCTTGAGGAAGATCGTCTTCGGGCGGCTGTGAGAGCAGCACGCTACCAGAAAGCCTTGCGCCGCTACCATAGCCGCAAGGTCCGTGCCCAAAGCTTTGAGGAAGGCGACCTTGTTCTTCAGCACATTCAATCGGCCAAGAATACCAACAAGTTGACGCCGAAGTGGGAAGGCCCTTATCTGGTAATACGAGTCACCAGGCCTGGCGCAGTCCGCCTAGAGACCGAAATTGCCGTTCTGGTGAGCAACTCCTGGAACATTGAGCATCTTCGCAAGTTTTACCTGTGAGGCGCGGCTTGGCGGCCCCCCTGGCAAGCCACCTTTTGTAGAAGCCTTGCCGACAAGGCATGTAACCCTTTGTACAAAGCCAGGCATAGACCCTGAGCATAAATAAATGAAGCGCTGGCGCCCTAAGTTATAGCATGCATGCTAGGTCGAGTCTCGTCATTGGTTATGGTTGATAGTGCTTAGCGGCCGCTAACCCCTAGCTTAGAGGTCGAGTTTGCATCTCTTTGTCTTTCTTTTATCTTCTTTGGTTCACAGGACACACAAATATCCTTGCCGAAACCACTTGGGGAGAAAAAAAAGGAACATACCATCATCTAGGCCCCGACAAGCTAGTATTGCCGGGGGCTGCAAGAGCGAAGATTCACCCACGGCAAACCAGGGTTGCCGGGGGCTGCAAGAGCGAAGATTCACCCACGGCAAACCAGGGTTGCCGGGGGCTGCAAGAGCGAAGATTCACCCACGGCAAACTAGGGTTGCTGGGGGCTGCAGCTTCAGATAAGTTCTTCATCCCTTATCATGCATTCCATTATGGACTGAGGTATGCGAAACCTCTTTTTTCCTTAAACTACCGTGCTCCCCTAACTCTAGGCCCTAGGGCTCGTTCCTGGGACCGAGTTTGGTCGTAGTCGCGGCAGCGAAAGGGTAAAACAAGGAGCCTAAACCCACTTCATCCCTGCTTTGGCCAAAGGCGTGAGAAAGGTCGAGCAAAGTGGGGGTATGGCGAGGCCTGTTGCCGGGCAAGAAAATGTTTATCTTAGAGATGTCAGTGATTTATTCCCTGTTGTGGGTTCTACCTGCGAACAGATGACCCGACAAACATCCCTTTTTCATTAAAAAAACATCCCGCCCAGGTACAGTCCATAGGGAATGAAAAACATGAACAAGGGGATTACAAGTTTTAAATTTAACAGATGCCCGAAGGCTTACAAACTAAAAAGAGATAAGATGCCCGTAATCCCTTTCTTGTCCCTCTCCTCAGGAGGCAGGTCAAGGAGGCGAGAAGGGCAAAAGGAGCGCCTAGGCGAGCTACGGGTGGCAGAAGACACCAAGAGAACATCTTGGTGGCCGCCCAAGGGCTGGATGGTGATGGCGGCGGCGGAAGCAGAGCTCGAAGACGAGGCGGCAGGACGTCAGTACGCGTCGAAGGCGTCGGTGCCCGCGTACTCCGACTTGACGACCTTGCCGCCCGCCCTCTTCCTCTTCCGCAGCCTCCCAACGCCAGCCGCCCAAGAAGACGGCCCTGAGAAGTTCAAGGAGCCGGCGACATGGATGATGGGGTCATCAGTGCCGCATGGAACGGTGCCCGACACCTAGTCGGACCCGTCATCCTGCCGCCTACCACCCTCGTCGTCGTTGTCGCAGTCCTCCTCGTCACTCTCGCTCAAGGAGGAATCTTCATCATTAGAAGAGCTCTCCACGCAGCACCTTGCACGAGTCCCAAAGTGCCCGAAGACCTTGACGGAGAGAAGGCCACCCTCCATTAGCTTAAAATGGAGAGTGAGCCCCTCCATCAAGCTGTGGATATGAGCAAACGTCTTTCATCCCCGACGAAGATACATCATATGAGGAGCAGGGAAGTCGACGTGGACCCGTGTGCCGCTGATCCCGCAACCCCTCATGTGCACCCGCAATGAGTCCGGCGGATCCCGCTCCATCTCCCGCGCAAATGGAGTCGGGAGACGAGGGCGACGGCGCGGCGGCCGGCGCAACCTGACGAAGAACTCACAAGGGTCATCCCCAACATGGCCCTCCATTGGAGGAGGAGCTGCTGGCGGGGGCGAGGCCGGCGAGCCACCCCGTCCTCCTCTTCCCCGAGCGCCCCGGCCTCGTCCACGGCCTCGCCCCCTCCCCCCTCCCCTCGCGGCCGGCTCTACCACCGCAGGCGCAGGAGAAGGAGGGACGCGTTGTCGAGCGGCGAGCCTCGCCGCCTCCGTTGAAGGGCCGGGATTTCCTCTCTCCATGATGAATGGAAGAGAGGAGCAGAAGCCGAAGGAGGAAGAAGATGGAAGAACGCGGGACGCCGTCCCTCCCCTCCCGCTCTTTATAAAGGAACGGAGTTGGGGCTCGACCGCCCCGCTCGGCCAATCAAGACACGGAAGGCGCAGGGAGCCAGGACTGACCCGCTGCCCCAACCAGCGACGGCCCGGTTTCCCGCCTCCACCATTTGCCACCCCAAGCGCATGGGAGACACGTGGCACACTTGCAGAACCGAGGGGACGGGTGAGGCGACCTCTCCCCACCCCGTGATCGTGGGGAGTGGACGCCTTGAGGACCGCGCCTCGGCCCCATTCAGTAAATGGGCCGCGCCTCCACGCCTCCCTCCCTTTATGGGGAAGGCGCGAACCGCCCCTTTACTGTGATATGACGCATGCTTGTCGGAACCAACCCCACGCATGCCGCCCTCATCACGCACACCCCTCCACACCGCGCCACGCGCGCAGATCGTGGGAGGCGCAGGGCGAAAAAAGTCTTACCACGGTAAAAACTGTCCCGCCTGCCCGCGCACCGTTCTGGGCCTAGCCCAACAACACGTCGAGCTTATGTGTGGCCCAGGCCCGGGGGCTCCGGTCGGTGTACAAAAAGGGGGTATATTTTTTGTACCCCTATGACTGTGCACGGGCAGTCTGAGCCACGGGCACCACCACACCAAGCAAGGCAAGGGAGGTGAGCCAGGGTGAGACCGAAGCTCGATGGAACTGGAGCGACACCAAAGCCAAGACCACGAAGAGCCAAGGGACGAGACGGGCTCCCCTGGAAATAACCTTGACGGGGCCGGCTTTAGCAGCCCCGGCAAGACCCTTGCCGCGACAACTCGCCCCACGCCTACGGAGCAAATCCCCCTTGAGTCCACTGCCCCCATGGGGCAAGGATTCGGGAGACATCCCCGTAGTGGCATGCAGATCTTTGTGAAGACATTCAAGATCACATACGCACTAAGAAGACGACGACCCTTGGCAGGATCCAAGCCGAGGAAGATCACAAGACCTCCGGCAAGCACCTTGCCGGGGATGGCAGCAGGCGCCGCGGCCAGACCCTTGCCGGGGATGGCAGCAGGCGCCGCGGCAAGACCCTTGTCGGGGCCCCGGCAAGGCCCTTGCCAAGGACATCCGCAGGGCCACCATCAGGCCCACACCAACTAAACTTCCACCGCCTTATGCAGCTGCCGACCCAACCAGCTGGGCAGGCACCTGCGTGGCGGCATGCAGATCGTCGTGAAGACCCACCATTGCGCCACCTCAGCTGCCTGCCTACCTACATGGCATCTCAGGCATAGCTGTCCAGGGGCGCGTGACGACACAAGAAGGAGCGGCGACGGACACGACAGATCTCTCCCCCGTCCCCGATAAAGCAAGGACACCTAACCAAGACGCATTAAATGCGCCTTGTCATGTAATGCGAGGGATAAACTCGCATCACTGTAACCTTTCAACCTCCTGTGTGCCACTGTGGCAACCCCTTTTTCTATAAAAGGAGGCCCGAGGCGACCAGGAGGAGGATTTGGCTTTTTGGAGCTCCTCACGCCCCATAGCTAGCTGAAGAACACAGATATACAATCCACCAAAGCAGGAGTAGGGTTTTACGCATCCTCGCAGCCCGAACCTGGATAAACGAACCATGTGCTATCTATTTGATCCGCTCTTCTCTCAACCCCGCGCCCCGCTAACCGTAGTAGGGATTCTTGTGATCCCATAGGTGTCATTCCCACCGACATAGTAGTAGTATTTAGGGGCTATTTTGTTCAGTTCATTTGACTATAGATGTGGTGGAACTGTACAACGCACTTAAAATTAGCTAGTATATATAGTTGAACTAGCTATTTCAGTACGTGGTTGGCAACAATTGGGGAAAAGTTTGGTCGGTTCAGCTGTCGAGTTGAACTGTTTGTATAAATTAAGAACGACTGCTTAATCTATGAATGAAATCTATGCTTAATTACTGAATTTTAGTTGCAAAAATTAGATACCGCTAGTGATTTTTAGCTTCATATTTTGACAAATCGTAGTGTTACCAGGATTGGCAAATCTTACCAAATTGTTTGTACGTGGTTGCGCACGGGTCATCCAAAACAACCGTTTGCGTTGAAGGGATGCACAAATCCCGCGCTGCTCTCACTTATCATACGGGTGTTCTATCTAAAACATTTGCGATCAAGACCTGCAGAAATCCTGCTCGGCACATTTTCTATTGGCTTCCTGGGGAACCTGTCGGTTTGCATACGGGTGTTCTAACTAAAACGTTTGCGATGAGTGTTTTATATTTAAAGAGAGAATTAAACTGCGGCTTGGGCGCCATTAATAGAGAGAATGCGAGCAAGGCGGGCGGCCATGGAAGTCAAAGGGCTCACTTCCCAGTGAGCCTGTGTTGTGACACCCTGAGACCGGTGCGCCAGGTGTCAGCCAGTTATTCGTTGTCAGTGCCATGTCATCTGCTTGCGTGTTGCATCTTGCCATGTCATCATGTATGTTGCATCAGCATGTTTTTAAAACTTGCATCCGCCCGAGTCCCCTCGTCCTTTCCGTTGTCCGTTCTGAGCCCAGACACACTTGCACGCGCCCGCTGTGCCTCCGAATATTTATTTTGTGAGTGGCCGAAAAAAACTCTCCGAATGGGTTGAAACTTGGCGTGTGGTCTTATTATAGTGTAGACAGTCCGCCTGCCAAATTTCATCGCATTCGGAGTCCGTTTGATAGCCCAACGGATATATATAGCGGCACTAGTCACCGGTTATTTCGCGGACATTTTCGGTCTCCGAAAACCCCCGCGGGCCTCTTCTCTTCTCTCCTCTAAGCCCCCCCCCTAACACAGCCCAATAACCTTCCCCTAGGCCCATCCTACCTCACCTCGCGATCGAATCCGTCGGATCGCGATCGGAGGGCTCCCAGACGCTCCAAAACCCCCAAACCCTAGTCTTTTCCCTATTTAAACACCCCCATGTCCATTTTGGGCATCCCCTAGGCCTTCCCCTACCTCTAGCCTCTTCCTCGGGATCCCCACAGCCGCCAGCCACCTTCCCCGCGATTTCAGCGCCCAGCCACCACCGTCCTGCCACGTGGCGCGCAGCCACTGGCTGAGCCGCGCCGCCAGCCATGTTCTGGCCAATCTTGTGATGCCACATGGCCCCTCCACATCGTCCCCGCGCCGGGGCCCGACCGCAGCCCGCCCTGTGGCCGATCTGGGCCCCGAGGCCCGCGTCGCCTCGCTCGCTCCCGAGCCGGATCGAGGGGAGGAGCCCCTCGACCCCGTGCTCCCTGCGTCGGCCGTCGTTCCTCCGGCGACCCTGCCACCGAACCGCCGCCGGCGAGCCGCAGATGAGCGCCACCGCCCCTGCTCTCCTCCTCCTGTCTTCCCTCTCTCTCACCGTGAGCTCACCTCCCTCTCTCTCCCGTTCTGCAGGCTGCCATGGGCGCCGCCGTCGAGCTCCGATCTCCATGTCCCCGCACCGCCGAGCTCCTCTGACCCCGGGAATGGATCCCGGAGCCATGGATCCGTCGGCCTCCGTCCCGTCCCCCTGCCCGGGCCTCCTCCTGGCCTCCCTGCCGGCCGGCGCCGCCGCAGCGCTGGCATGGCTGCCTCCTTCCTGTACGTCGGGAGGAGGAGGACGAATGATCCAGCGCCACGTCGGGCCTCCTCCTTCCCAGGCCGAACCGGGCCCAGCCTCTCCCAGCCACGCCCAGCGCCTCCTGGGCCGCGCCAACCCCCAGGGCCCAGCTCCACGTCCAGCTCGGCCCGCCTCCGTCTCCCCGGCCTGCCTCCTCCAAATCTGGGCCGAAGCCCATGGGTGGGCCTCCCCTCCTATCCAGTGCCTGAGCACCGTTTAGTTATGCATCGCCCGTTGTGTTTTTTCCCTATGGAAAAACTGCCAAGTCATTTTTTCTGTCAGTTTAATGTTGCATCTTTGATTGCTTGTAATTAATTGTGTGCTTGTCCAAATTGAGTGAATGACATGTCAAAATGATCGTGGTGATATGCTCTACACTTTGTTCCATTGTGCCATGCACATTTGAGTTCATCTAGATGCTCTAATATCTGTTGCAAGGGTGCTACTTGTTATAAACTGCTGCTACTTGTTATTTTGTTGCCATGTTTGGGATATGATAACTTGGTGCATGTTTATCCAAATGATGCAAATGTTATGTCAAAATGTTCATCATGAGATGCTCTACATGTTGGTTTCTATAGCATGCTTGTTTGAGTTCATATTGCCATGTTTATCTATGTTGCAAAAGTGCATTTGGTTGTTACGTTCCGAAACTTGTTACGAGATGCCTAGTTGAGGAGCTCGTTGCTATTGATGTGTTTGTCCCCATGTCGCATGCCTAGATGTTTTAGAATCTCCATGATGTGTTCTTTGCTGTGGTGCAAACCTTTTGCCATGATATGCTTTGAGGTGACTTAAACATGCTTGCAAACATGCCATGTTGTTATTGCTGTTTTAACACTTAGTGAAATTTCACTAAGTCTGGAATCTGTAATATCCTGATGCTATGTTTGCTTGATGCCCTAAGCAAATCCATGCTAGTTTTGGGGTGGCCTTTGATCATTAATTGTTGTATATGTTGTTATCTATCCATTCATGCCTTTACTTGCTCATTTGAATTGCTGTAGATTATTTAAATCTTGCTCTCAAGTTGCTATAAAATATTGTTGTCAGGTTTTTATTGTCATGATCAAAATGTTGTAGCTTGTTGCTATTGATCCATGCCTCCTATGGAGTTGCTCCAATGGAGTTGTTTGCTGTAGGATATGTCTACTTCATGTCCATGCTTCTTGTCACCATGTTTGAGTGCTGTAGAATATATATATCTTGCTCCAAAGTTGCTATGTGGCTGTTAATTTCAATTTGTTGTTATATCTTGTTTCATGTGTATCTTTTAGCCCGTTGCTCCGTTTGGAGTGTTCCTTATATGAAACTTGTGTGATTTTGAATGTAGAATCATAATATCATATTGTTTTCATGTTTGGAGTGAGTTTGCTTGATGTTTGGGTGCATCTTGCACCGTTGCCATGCTTAACTTGTTTTGCTCATATCTTCTAGGCCGTAGCTCCAAATTAAACAAACTTTATATGAAACTTGCCTAGAATTTCGTGTAGATCATCATGGTGCATGTTAACCTGCTGTTTAACCACTTTAACTTAAGGTTTGTGCAGATCTGGACTAATTTCAAACTATGCATATGAGGACTTACCGGATTTGTAATATGTAGTTTCCGGCCTCATTTAAACTTGTTGACTTATGTTGTTCTTGTGTGCTTCCTACCTTGCCATGTATTGCATCATATAAAGACGTGTCTTGCATCATACTTGCTTGAACATATGTTCTTGTGTTGTTTTTTGTGCTTCCTACCTTGCCATATATTGCTTCCTGTATAGACTTGTCATGCATCATACCTTGCCATGTAATGCATCATATATAAACTTGTGTTGTTTTTCTGTGCTTCCTACCTTGCCATGTATTGCTTCCTGTATAGATTTGTCATGCATCATACCATGCCATGTATTGCATCATATATAGTCTGTGTTGTCTGTGCTTCCTACCTTGCCATGTTGTGCTTCCTGTATAGACTTGTTGTGCATCATATGTAGACTTGTCGTGCAACCTACTTGGTAGTGCATATTGTAATGATCTTGTGTTGTGTGTTTACCGTATTGCTTGCTTATTCTCGTTAGTGTTTGTTCCGTTGCAATCGTGAGGATTCGTTCGTCTACCCGTGGTTCTTCTTCAAGGCTTCTTCTTCGTCTTCTTCATGGATCCGTTCTTCTTCCTTGCGGGATCTCAGGCAAGATGACCATACCATTGTATACCTTTACTATCATTGCCATGCTTAGTGTCTCGATGCTATCGTTATATGTCGCGCTACCCATCATTATTGTCAGCCTCTCCTTGTTGCCATGAAACCTCTAACCTTTGAAACCTTCCTAGCAAAACCATTTTTTGGCTATGTTACCCGCTTGCTCAGCCCCTCTTATAGCGTTGTTAGTTGCAGGTGAAGATGAAGATCGTTCCAGGAGGGAACTTGTTGTTGGAATATATATATATATATATATATATATATATATAATAACACACCTATATACTGGGCATGGGTGGAAGGCTTGGCCTTTTGCTCGGTGTTTTGTTCCACTCATGCCATCTTAGGTGCCGATAAACCAGCATTATGTTCCTTGATTTTGCGTTCCTTACACGGTTGGGTATATGGGGACCCCTTGATAGTTCGTCTTTGAATAAAACTCCTCCAGCAAGGCCCAACATTGGTTTTAATTTGCTCATAATAACAACTTAATTAATTAAATTAAATTGCATAAGGAGTTAGCGCTACCCGAGGATTCTTCTACATAGCAGGGGGGCCAGTGCTGATGGCGTTGGTCCCAAATAGAGCACTGTGCGGGACCGCCCCTTGGCAACTTGGGGTATCTGGCTCCTGTACGCTTCGCTCATTCGGTCGTGGCCTGAGACGAGATACGCGCGGCTACTATCAGGGTGTCGGCACGCCGGGAGGTCTTGCTGGACTTGTTTTACCATTGTCGAAATGCCTTGTGCACCGGGATGCCGAGCCTGATCGGATTTCCCTAAGATAAGGGGTGATGATATTATATTTATCACTTCAGCTGATCGTGAGAGCTTGTGATGGGCTAAGTTGGGACACTCCTGCAGGGTTATGATCTTTCGAAAGTCGTGCTCGTGGTTATGTGGCAGATTGGAATTTGTTAATGTCCAGTTGTAGAAAACTTGACAGAGGATCCGAAGTAAAACACACAACTGTGTGAGTAACCGTGACTGTCTCTTTTCACTTTGAGAAGAGAACACGGTGGGGTTATGTTTGACTCGTAAGTAGTTCAGGATCTTTAGCGATCACTACTAGTTGCGACCGTTTGCGTAGATGCTCATCTTATTCTTGTACTCATAAGTTAGCCACCATATTTTTGCTTAGCCGCTGCTGCAACCTCACCACTTTACCTCTTCCTACCTATTAAGCTTTGATAGTCTTGTTACCCATGGTTATGGGATTGCTGAGTCCTCGTGGCTCACAGATACTACAACAACAGTTGCAGGTGCAGGTTTCCGATGTCTTGACGTGAGAGCGATGATCGTTGTTTGGAGTTCTTTCTTCTTCTTCTTCTTTAGTCTTGGGTTAGGTTCCGGGTCGGCAGCCTGGGATAGCAGATGGATGTCTTGTGCTTTTCTTGTTTGTATCCGTAGTCGAATACTTTGTATTGATGGTGTTGTATTCTTGTGACTTGTATGTATTGTTGTATCCCCCATGTATGTATGTAATGGTTCGATGTAATGATATTCATCTTGCTAAGCGCCCAAAATGCGGTTGTGCCCCAATCACGTAAGTGTCACGTGATCGGGATAGAATCGCATCTTGGGCCTAACATGCGTAGCGTACAACTCACACGCTTCCCTGTGAGCCAACACACGCGAGCACAGCTTGCACACCTCTCGGTCAGCCTGCGCACCGGACGGCGCACACACGCCTCCCGTTCAGTCAAGGTCAAGCAGCTATCCGCACGGCACCTCCTACAGCCATTAAAACCAATACACGTGGCGTCACGTGAATGGTTAACAGAATTTTGGATTTACTAGAATTTAAAAACCAGGCATCTCAACGTTTTGCCGGCAATCAATAGTGCCTACTGTTTGAAATTCATTCCCATTTCTTGCATGGGACCTAAGCATGCACCCAAGGACACACATTTGATTTTTCAACCAATTTATATGCACCCACGCATGTGCATGTAGTTCAAATTTGAATTATGCACATAAAATGCATTGAAAACTCAGTTAATGCATAAAAAATGTCCAAACGAACCGTGAAAAAAATTGTTCTATGTTGACACGAGAAAAAAAATTGAAAGCAATAAGAGGCAATGCATATCGTTTCGTCCCCAAAGGTGGGACGTTCCCTACCAAAAAGCATCATGCTTGTTGTGAGAAGCTCCGGTTTGTGAGAAGCATATACCCTAACCTGCCTCAAATGGGACAAAATTTGTACCATAGCATGTTGATGCCGCTACATGATAGCATGAAAGGTTCATGAATTACAGACGAGTTTTTGATTTACTTGAATTAAAAAACCAGGCATCTCAATGTTTTGCCGGCGATCAACGGTGCTCTGGTATTTGAAATTCATTCCCATTTCTTGCATGGGACCTAAGCATGCACCCAAGGATACATAAACCAATTTATATGCACTGGAGCATGTGCATGTAGTTCAAATTTGAATTATGCACATAAAATGCATTGAAAACTTAGTTAATGCATAAAAATGTCCAAACCAACCCCAAAAAATCACACAACACTCCTGTTGTTCTATGTTGACACGAGAAAAAAAATCAAAGCAACAAGAGGCAATGGATATCGTTTCGTCCCAAAAGGGGGGACATTCGCTACCGAAAACCATCATGCTTGTTGTGAGAAGCTCTGGTTTGTGAGAAGCATATACCCAAATCTGCCCCAAATGGGACAAAATCTGTACCACGACATGTTGATGCCGCTCCATGATAGCATACCAAGTTTCATGAATTTCAGACGAGTTTTGGATTTACTAAAATTTAAAAACCGGGCATCTCAATGTTTTGCCGGCAATCAACGGTGCTCCGGTGTTTGAAATTCAATCCCATTTCTTGCATGGGACCTAAGCATGCACGCAAGGACACATATTTGATTTTTCAACCAATTTATATGCACTCGAGCATGTGCATGTAGTTCAAATTTGAATTATGCACATAAAATGCATTGAAAACTCAGTTAATGCATAAAAATGTCCAAACGAACCCCTAAAAATCACAAAAAATCACACAACACTCGTGTTGTTCTATGTTGACACGACAAAAAAATTGAAAGCAATAAGAGGCAATGGATATTGTTTCGTTCCCAAAGGTGGGACGTTCCCTTCCGAAAACCATCATGCTTGTTGTGAGAAGCTCCGGTTTGTGAGAAGAATATACCCAAACTTGCCCCAAATGGGACAAATTTTGTACCACGACATGTTGATGCCTCTCGATGATAGCATGCCATGTTTCATGAATTTCATACGAGTTTTGGATTTACTAGAATTTAAAAACCAGGCATCTCAATATTTTGCCGGCAATCAATGGTGCCCCGGTGTTTGAAATTCATTCCCATTTCTTGCATGGGACCTAAGCGTGCACCCAAGGACACATATTTGATTTTTCAACCAATTTATATGCACTGGAGCATGTGCATGTAGTTCAAATTTGAATTATGGAAATAATATGCATTGAAAACTCACTTAATGCATAAAAATGTGCAAACGAACCCCGAAAAATCACAAAAAATCACACAACACTCCTGTTGTTCTACGTTGAAACGAGAAAGAAATTTGAAAGCAATAAGAGGCAATGGATATCGTTTCGTCCCCGAAGGTGGGACGTTCCCTAACAAAAACCATCATGCTTATTGTGAGAAGCTCTGGTTTTTGAGAAGAATATACCCAAACCTGTCCCAAATGGGACAAAATTTGTACCACGGCATGTTGATGCCGCTCCATGATAGCATGCCAAGTTTCATGAATGTCAGACGAGTTTTGGATTTACTAGAATTTGAAAACCAGGCATCTCAATCTTTTGCCGGCAATCAACGGTGCCCCGGTGTTTGAAATTCATTCCCAATTCTTGCATGGGACCTAAGCATGCACCCAAGGACACATATTTGATTTTTCAACCAATTTACATGCACAGGAGCATGTGCATGTAGTTCAAATTTGAATTATGCACATAAAATGCATTGAAAACTCAGTTAATGCATAAAAATGTCAAAACGAACCCCAAAAAATCACAAAAATTCACACAACACTCCTGTTGTTCTATGTTGAAACGAGAATAAAAATTGAAAGCAATAAGAGGCAATGGATATCGTTTCGTCCCCGAAGGTGGGACGTTCCCTACCGAAAACCATCATGCTTGTTGTGAGAAGCTCCGGATTGTGAGAAGAATATACACAAACCTGTCCCAAATGGGACAAAATTTGTACCACGACATGTTGATGCCGCTCCATGATAGCATGCCAATTTTCATGAATTTCAGACGAGTTTTGGATTTACTAGAATTTTTTAAAAAGGCATCTCAATGTTTTGCCGATAATCAATGGTGCCCCGGTGTTTGAAATTCATTCCCGTTTCTTGCATGAGACCTAAGCAAGCACCCAAGGACACACATTTGATTTTTCAACCAATTTATATGCACCCACGCATGTGCATGTAGTTCAAATTTGAATTATGCACATAAAATGCATTGAAAACTCAGTTAATGCATAAAAAATGTCCAAACGAACCGTGAAAAAAATTGTTCTATGTTGACACGAGAAAAAAAATTGAAAGCAATAAGAGGCAATGGATATCCTTTCGTCCCCAAAGGTGGGACGTTCCCTACCAAAAATCATCATGCTTGTTGTGAGAAGCTCCGGTTTGTGAGAAGCATATACCCTAACCTTCCCCAAATGGGACAAAATTTGTACCACGGCATGTTGATGCCGCTCCATGATAGCATGAAAGTTTCATGAATTTCAGACGAGTTTTCGATTCACTAGAATTAAAAAACTAGGCATCTCAACATTTTGCCGGCGATCAACAGTGCCCCGGTGTTTGAAATTCATTACCATTTCTTGCATGGGACCTAAGCATGCACCCAAGGATACATATTTGATTGTTCAACCAATTTATATGCACTAGAGCATGTGCATGTAGTTCAAATTTGAATTATTCTCATAAAATGCATTGAAAACTCAGTTAATGCATAAAAATGTCCAAACGAACTCCTTAAAATCACAGAACACTCATGTTGTTCTATGTTGACACGAAAAAAATGAAAGCAATAACATGCAATGGATATCGTTTCGTCCCCAAAGGGGGGACGTTCCCTACCGAAAACCATCATGCTTGTTGTGAGAAGCTCCGGTTTGTGAGAAGCATATACCCAAACCTGCCCCAAGTGGGACAAAATTTGTACCACGACATGTCAATGCCGCTCCATGATAGCATGCCAAGTTTCATGAATTTCAGACGAATTTTGGATTTACTAAAATTTTAAAAATCGGGCATCTCAATGTTTTGCCGGCAATCAATGGTGCTCCGGTGTTTGAAATTCATTCCCAATTCTTGCATGGGACCTAAGCATGCACCCAAGGACACATATTTGATTTTTCAACCAATTTATATGCACTCGAGCATGTGCATGTAGTTCAAATTTGAATTATGCACATAAAATGAAATGAAAACTCCGTTAATGCATAAAAATATCCAAACAAACCCCGAAAAATCACAAAAAATCAAACAACACTCCTGTTGTTCTATGTTGACACGAGAACAAAATTTGAAAGCAATAAGAGGCAATGGATATCGTTTTGTTCCCAAAGGTGGGACGTTCCCTACCGAAAACCATCATGCTTTTTGTGAGAAGCTCCGGTTTGTGAGAAGCATATACCCAAACCTGCCCCAAATGGGACAAAATTTGTACCACGGCATGTTGATGCTGCTCCATGATAGCATGCCATGTTTCATGAATTTCATACGAGTTTTGGATTTACTAGAATTTGAAAACCAGGCATCTCAATGTTTCGCCGGCAATCAACGGTGCCCCGGTGTTTGAAATTCATTCTCATTTCTTGCATGGGACTTAAGCATGCATCCAAGGACACATATTTGATTTTCAACCAATTTATATGCATTGGAGCATGTGCATGTAGTTCAAATTTGAATTATGCACATAAAATGCATTGAAAACTCAGTTAATGCATAAAAATGTCCAAACGAACCCTGAAAAATCACAAGAATTCACACTACACTCCTGTTGTTCTATGTTCAAACGAGAGAAAAATTGAAAGCAATAAGAGGCAATGGATATCGTTTCGTCCCCGAAGGTGGGACGTTCCCTACCGAAAACCATCATGCTTATTGTGAGAAGCTCCGGTTTTTGAGAAGAATATACCCAAACCTGTCCCAAATGGGACAAAATTTGTACCACGGCATGTTGATGCCGCTCCATGATAGCATGCCAGGTTTCATGAATTTCAGACGAGTTTTGGATTTACTAGAATTTAAAAACCAGGCATCTCAATGTTTTGTCGGCAATCAACGGTGCCCCGGTGTTTGAAATTCATTCCCATTTCTTGTATGGGACCTAAGCTTGCACCCAAGGACACATATTTGATTTTTCAACCAATTTGTATGCATTGGAGCATGTGCATGTAGTTCAAATTGTTGTAAATATGCCCTAGAGGCAATAATAAAATGGTTATTATTAGATTTCCTTGTTCATGATAATTGTCTATTGTTCATGCTTTAATTGTATTATCCGGAAACAGTAATGCATGTGTGAATACATAGACCACAACGTGTCCCTAGTAAGCCACTAGTTGACTAGCTCGTTGATCAATAGATGGTTACGGTTTCCTAAGCATGGACATTGGATGTCATTAATGACGGGATCACATCATTAGGAGAATGATGTGATGGACAAGACCCAATTTCTAAGCCTAGCACAAGATCGTGTAGTTCGTATGCTAAAGCTTTTCCAATGTCAAGTATATGTTCCTTAGACCATGAGGTTGTGCAACTCCCGGATACCGTAGGAATACTTTGGGTTTGCCAAATGTCACAACGTAACTGGGTGGCTATAAAGGTACACTACGGGTATCTTTGAAAGCATCTATTGGGTTAGCACGAACTGAGACTGGGATTTGTCACTCTGTATGACGGAGAGGTATCTCTGGGCCCACTCGGTAATACATCATCGTAATGAGCTCAATGTGACTAAGGGGTTGGTCACGGGATGATGTGTTACGGAACGAGTAAAGAGACTTGCCATAACGAGATTGAACAAGGTACCAGTATACCGACGATCGAATCTCGGGCAAGTACTATACCGCTAGACAAAGGGAATTGTATACGGGATTGATTGAATCCTTGACATCGTGGTTCATCCGATGAGATCATCGTGGAACATGTGGGAGCCAACATGGGTATCCAGATCCCGCTGTTGGTTATTGGACGGAGAAATATCTCGTTCATGTATGCATGATTCCCGAACCCGTAGGGTCTACACACTTAAGGTTCGATGACGCTAGGGTTATAGGGAATAGATGTACGTGGTTACAGAATGTTTTTAGGAGTCCCGGATGAGATCCCAGACATCACGAGGAGTTCCGGAATGGTCCGAAGGTAAAGATTTATATATGGGAAGTCCCATTTTGGACACCGGAAGTGTTCTGGGCGTTATCTGGACCACCGGAAGGGTTTCGGGGGTCCACCGGGAGGGGCCACCAGTCCCAGAGGCTTGCGTGGGCCAAGTGTGGGAAGGGACCAGCCCCTAGGTGTGCTTGAGGGAAAGGAGATGGGGCAAACCATAGGTGCAGATGGGCCTTAAGGCCCACCCTAGGGGCGCCTCCCTCTCTCCCCCTCCTGCCCCCCCCCCAAGATGGGATCTGGGGCTGCCGCCACCCCTAGGGGGGAACCCTAGACGGTGGTGCAGCTCCTCCCCTCCCCTATATATAGTGGGGGTTTCGGGGCTGCCAAGGACACGAGTCTCCCTCTCTCTTGGTGCAGCCCTACCCCTCTCCATCCTCGTCTCTCGCAGTGCTTGAGGAAGCCCTGCTGGAGTGCCATGCTCCTCCACCACCACCACGCCGTCGTGCTGCTGCTGGACGGAGTCTTACCCAACCTCTCCCTCTCCCCTTGCTGGATCAAGGCGCGGGAGACGTCACCGGACTGCACATGTGTTGAACGCAGAGGCGCCGTTGTTCGGCGTTTAGATCGGATTCGACCGCGATCTGAATCACTTCTTCTACGACTCCACCAACCGCGTTCTTGCAACGCTTCCGCATCGTGATCTTCAAAGGTATGAAGATGCACTCCCCTCTCATTGCTAGTAATCTCCATAGATAGATCTTGGTGATTCGTAGGAAAATTTTGATTTTCTGCAACGATCCCCAACAGTGGCATCATGAGCTAGGTCTATGCGTAGTTACTATGCACGAGTAGAACACAAGATTGTTGTGGGCGTAGATCATGTCAATTTACTTGCCGCTACAAGTCTTATCTTGATTAGGCGGCATCGTGGGATGAAGCGGCCCAGACCGACCTTACACGTACGCTTACGTGAGACAGGTTCCACCGATTAACATGCACTAGTTGCATAAGATGGCTAGCGGGTGTCTGTCTCTCCCACTTTAGTCGGAGCGGATTCGATGAAAAGGGTCCTTATGAAGGGTAAATAGTAATTGGCATATCACGTTGTGGTTTTTGCGTAGGTAACAAACTTTCTTGCTAGAACCTATAGCAGCCATGTAAAAACTTGCAACAACAATTAGAGGATGTCTAACTTGTTCTTGCAGCATGTGTCGTGTGAGGTGATATGGCCAAAAGGATGTGATGAATGATATATATATGTGATGTATGAGATTGATCATGTTCTTGTAATAGGAATCACGACTTGCATGTCGATGAGTAAGACAACCGGCAGGAGCCATAGGAGTTGTCTTATTTTATAGTATGACCTGCGTGTCATTGAAAACGCATGTAATTACTTTACTTTATTGCTAACCGTTAGCCATAGTAGTAGAAGTAATGTTTGGCGAGACAACTTCATGAAGACATGATGATGGATATCATGGTGTCATGCCGGTGACAATGATGATCATGGAGCCCCGAAGATGAAGATCAAAAGGAGCAAAATGATATTCGCCATATCATTTCACTATTTGATTGCATGTGATGTTTATCATGTTTTTACATCTTATTTGCTTAGAACGACGGTAGTAAATAAGATTATCTCTGACTAAAATTTCAAGAATTGTGTTCCCCCTAACTGTGCACCATTGCTAAGGTTCGTTGTTCCGAAGCACCACGTGATGATCGGGTGTGATAGGCTATAACGTTCGCATACAACGGGTGTAACCCAGATTTACACACGCAATAAACATAGGGTTGACTTGACGAGCCTAGCATGTACATACATGGCATCGGAACATGGAAGACCGAAAGGTCGAACATGAGTCGTATAAAATATACGATCAACATGAAGATGTTCACCGTTGATGACTAGTCCGTCTCACGTGATGATCGGACACGGCCTAGTTGATTCGGATCATGTATCATTTAGATGACTAGAGAGATGTCTATCTGAGTGGGATTTCATTAAATTTGTTTAGATGAACTTAATTGTCATGAACATAGTCTAAAATCTTTACAATATGTCTTGTAGATCCAATGGCCCACGCTAATGTTGCCCTCAATTTCAACGTGTTCCTAGAGAAAACCAAGCTGAAAGACGATGGTAGCAACTATACGGATTGGGTCTATAACATGAGGATCATCCTCATAGCTGCCAAGAAAGCATATGTCCTTGAAGCACCGCTAGGTGTGTACCCGTTTTCCCAGCAACTCAAGACGTTATAAACGCCTGTCAGCCACGTAGTGATGATTACTCCCTGGTTCAGTGTGGCTCCAAAAGCGTTTTGAGCAGCACGGAGCATATGAGATGTTCAAAGAGCTGAAAATGTTTTTCCAAGCTCATGCCCGAGTCGAGAGATATGAAGTCTCCGACAAGTTCTATAGTTGTAAGATGGAGGAGAATACTTCTGTCAGCGAACATTAACTCAAAATGTCTGGGTTGCACAACCTCTTGTCTCAGCTGGGAATTAATCTTCCAAATGACGCGGTCGTTGATAGAATCCTTCAGTCGCTCCCACCTAGCTACAAGAGCTTTGCGATGAACTTCAATATGCAAGGGATGGAGAGGTCCATTCCCGAGGTGTATTCAATGCTAAAATCAGCGGAGGTGGAGATCAAGAAAGAACATCAAGTGTTGATGGTGAATAAAACCACTAAGTTCAAGAAAGGCAAGGGTAAGAAGAACTTCAAGAAGGATGGCAAAGGAGTTGCCGCGCCCGGAAAACCAGTTGCCGGGAAGAAGCCAAAGAATGGACCCAAACCTGAGACTGAGTGCTTTCATTGCAAGGGAATGGGTCACTAGAAGCGGAACTGCCCCAAATACTTAGCAGATAAGAAGGCCGGCAATGTCAGAGGTATATGTGATATACATGTTATTGATGTGTACCTTACCAGCGCTCGTAGTAGTTCCTGGGTATTTGATACCGTTGCAGTTGCTCACATTTGTAACTCAAAGCAGAAGCTGAGGAATAAGCAGAGACTGGCGAAGGACGAGGTGACGATGAGCGTCAGGAATGGTTCCAAGGTCGATCTGATCGCCCTCGGCACGCTACCTCTGCATCTACCTTTGGGATTAGTTTTAAACCTCAATAATTGTTATTTAGTACCATCTTTGAGCATGAACATTGTATCCAGATCTCGTTTAATGCGAGATGGCTACTCATTTAAATCCGAGAATAATGGTTGTTCTATTTATATGAGAGAAATGTTTTATGCTCATGCCTCATTGGTCAATGGTTTATTCTTGTTGAATCTCGAACGCGATGTTACACATATTCATAGTGTGAATGCCAAAAGATGTAAGGTTGATAATGATAGTCCCACGTACTTGTGGCAGTGCCGCCTTGGTCATATGGGTGTCAAACGTATGAAGAAGATCCATGCAGATGGACTTTTGGAGTCTCTTGATTATGAATCATTTGACACGTGCGAACCATGCCTCTTGGGTAAGATGACCAAGACTCCGTTCTCCGGAACAATGGAGCGAGCAACCAACTTGTTGGAAATCATACATACCGATGTGTGCGGTCCAATGAGTGTTGAAGCTCGCGGTGGCTATCGTTATGTTCTCACCCTCACTGATGACTTGAGTAGATATGGGTATGTCTACTTGATGAAACACAAGTCTGAGACCTTTGAAAAGCTCAAGGAATTTCAGAATGAGGTTGAGAATCAACGTGACAGAAAAAAAAAGTTCTTACGATCAGATCGTGGAGGAGAGTATTAACTCACGAATTTGGCACGCACCTAAGGAAATGTGGAATTGTTTCACAATTGACGCCGCCTGGAACACCTCGACGTAATGGTGTATCTGATCATCGTAATCGTACTCTGTTGGACATGGTGTGATCTATGATGTCTCTTACCGACTTACTGCTATCATTTTGGGGTTATGCTTTAGAAACTGCCACATTCACTTTAAATAGGGCACCGTCTAAATCCGTTGAGACGACACCGTATGAACTATGGTTTGGGAAGAAACCTAAGTTGTCATTTGTAAAAGTTTGGGGATGCGATGCTTATGTCAAGAAACTTCAACCTGAAAAGCTCGAACCCAAATCAAAAAAATGCGTCTTCATAGGATACCCTAAGGAAACTATTGGGTATACCTTCTACCTTAGATCCAAAGGCAAGGTCTTTGTTGCCAAGAATGGATCCTTTCTGGAGGAAGAGTTTCTCTCGAAAGAAGTAAGTGGGAGCAAAGTGGAACTTGATGAGGTGATTGTCACCCCTTCCGGACCGGAAAGTAGAGTAGCGTAGGAAGATGTTTCTGTGGTGCCTGCGCCGACAAGAGAGGAAGTTAATGATAATGATCATGAACCTTCAGATCAAGTTACTGCTGAACTTCGTAGGTCCACAAGGACACGTTCCGCACCAGAGTGGTACGGCAACCCTGTCCTGGAAATCATGTTGTTGGACAACGGTGAACCTTCGAACTATGAAGAAGCGATGGCGGGCCCGGATTCCAACAAATGGCTTGAAGCCATGAAATCCGAGATAAGATCCATGTATGATAACAAAGTATGGACTTTGGTTGACTTGCCCTGTCACATCCCTAGCCAGTGCTTGCATTAGGACTAGCTAGAGTGTGCATCATGTTAACTTTCCACAGAAACTTGAAATGGGAATGATAGAAACCCCAGCACCCCTCTTCTAACAACTAGGGTTTGATAAAATCTTTTCCAATGTACCCAAAATGCCCTTCAAAAATGTTCATCATCTTTGCCTTGGTCTTGAACCTCTGCCAAAAATGGTGCACAATTTTCTAGGACATCCAAAGGTCTCTGGATTAATTCTTATTGTAATTGCATTTGGGCATTTAAATGCTATAAAATATTTTATGTGCCCAAATAATCATAAACTAAAATGTTCCATACTGTTCATATTATATACAGTGGGCATGACTAGTTTTATGAGCTATAAAAATGTTCTAGCATTTTTATTAATTCAACAAGTTGCAAAAGAAATGAAACAGTAAGTAAATAAAACAAAAGGGGAAGCAGAGACTTACCTGAGGCCCACTTACCTGCCTGGCCCAGCACGGCCCAGCCCACCAGGGGCAAGCCCGTCTTCTACCCCGTGCCAGCGCACGAAGTAGCTCGGTGGCGAGCGCCGCCGACGCGCCGGCCACCTCCTGCCTGCCTGGCTACTCCCCCAACGCCCTGGAAGCCCCTAGGCAACGCCATGCACCCCCCTGGCGCCTCTCTCACTCTCCCCCGTGTCTTCCCCCTCCTCTTTCCCCTCCGCCGAGCTCCACCGAGCGAGCTCGTCGCCGCCGATCGCTGCCACCGCGCCCTAAGCCACCCCCTCGCCTCCCCAACGCACCCATCAGCTCTGCCGTATCGCCTTGGAGCTCCCCACCGACGCACACGACGCCAGAAGCCCTGCAGCACCCTCCCCGCCATCGTCTTCAAACTTTGGCACTGGAGATCGCCGCCGCCTATACGTCGCCATCCAACCTTCTCCAAGCCCACGTCGACGCCCTCTGCGACTGCTGTGAGCTCACGCATCGAACCCCCCTCTCCCCGGGCTCGATTACGCCTTGTAGCCGCCGCCCCCTTGCTGACCGAAGCCACCGACGCGGGCCAACTCGTCGCCGTGGCCACAGGCGCTGTGCCTCGTAGCCGAGCACGCCACTAGGATCAGTAACTCACCAGCAAGCTAACGACACCCCTAACTCCTCCTCCCGTGCACCACAACATCGTCCCGGCCAACCCCGTGCGAGCGCCGCCGCGGACGAGCTCGTCGCCGTCAACTCCGGTGACTTTTCGACCAACTAGTGGCACCGTTGGATGCGGTGCATCCCCAGGAGCACATAGAACCCATCCGCGCGACAAATGGTCGCCGGAACAGATATTCCGGCGTGTCACCGTCGTGCGAAATGGTTGCCGCCGGCCAAACTCCGGCGGGCTAACGTGGCCTGTTAGTTAGGAGCTAATGGTGATTAGTTTAACCACCACAACCACTGACAGTGGGCCCCACCGCATAGTCAAACCCAGTCAACTCCAGTTTTGACCGGGATTAGCCCCAGAGACACTGACATGCGGGACCCACCAGTTAGGTTTGACCTGGACCAGGTCCGTTGACCTGCTGACGTCATCATGATGTCATGCTGACGCAGTAAAGGATTTTCTGGGATTATTTGATTTAAAAACAATTCAGGAAATTCTAGAAAATGCTGTAAACTTCAAAAAATCATATAAATTCAACACTAGCTCAGATGGAAAAGATTTATATATGAAAATTGATCAGAAAAATCCAATATTTCCAATGGCACAGGTTTCATGCATGTTTGAGAAGGTTAACCTTGTTGTTCACGTTAAAACATGATAATGCACTTAAATAAATAATAGTTTGGGTTTCAATTTGAATCTTTGATTCAAATGGGCTCAAACCCTTCTGTTTATAGATGAATTAGCCCAAAACACATGCATGTTGCCATATCATGAGCATGCATCATATTGTTGCATTTGTTTGCTTATTGATTGTATAGCCGGTGTTCTCCGTGTTAGGTCCTGCTCCCGAGGATACCTCTGCGTATCCAACCGAAGAGCAGTACCCGACAACTACATTGTCAAGCAAGCAATCATTGATCATTCCGATACAAACCCATCTTCTCGCTCCTGCTCTCTTTTACTGCATTAAGGCAACAACGTGTGAACTGCTACTTGCTGCGGTAGTTGAACCCTATTCCCTTGCATGACATGTCATTGCCACAGTAAATAATTGAAACCCACTAGCATGTGTAGGAGTTGTTTGAGCCATGTGATGTGTGATCCACCATGCTATTTGTTTATGTTGCCTGCTATTCTTAGAGTTGTGTCAGGTCTGGTTCATCTGGGTGATGGATCAGAGTGAAATGATAATACTCGGTAAAGAGAGGGAAGTGTGGAACATGTTTGGTAAAGTTATCGATGAAAGGCCATGTAGGAGTACATGGTGGGTTGTTTCATTGGAACCGTCCATAGGACCTGAGATCTGTATGTGTGGTTCAAGTTACAGCTACTACCACACATTGGGCCCTGAAATATGACCCCGCTCGACTTATTGACTGCCCATGTTCTCTGTCCAGGAGTTGCAACTAGTTTCTGGTGTTTGTAGTTTACTGGTGGTCGTGCGCAGCGCTGACCCTCGGGGTGGGCTGTGATGCGACATGTACGTGGCACGGTGTACCGGTCGCCCGTTTGGTGACTCAGGAACCCTGTACACATCGTTTGGGGCCGTGAGCGACACCCCGGCCGGATCTCCCCACGGATGGAACCCAAATAGGCAATAAACCTGGACGAGAGACTTGAGTGGTTGGTTAGGTCATGGTCTACACCCACGTCGGCTTTCGCTTGAAGTCTGCCGAGCACATGTCGTGTGCAGACGCTAAGTGGTGAAAACATGTGTGAAGAAGTACACACCTGCAGGGTTACCAATCTATTCGAATAGCCGTTGTTCGCGGTACGGACTACTTGGTTACTCTTACAGTTCATAGACAAGTTGATGGATACTACTAAAAGCCTCAAGACGAGTGTGAGTGCCATGGATGGCCCTTCCGTAGGATGACGGAAGAGGATCCTCGGTGGTGTATTGTTGTGGTGAGTAGAGGACTCGTGTACGTAGTATTATCTTGCAATCTGTTGAGGGTCGTAGTATAGGTTAGCCAAGAGTCAAAGCTGGCTTCCTGCTATGAACTCCACTACCCCTATTGATAATGTTGCATGTATGATAGGTTCTGTTGTAAGACTTGCTGAGTACCTTTGTACTCATGTTTGCTTAATAACTGTTGCAGAGGAGAACCCTGCCCCTTCTGATGGGTTCTACATAGATGTTGACGTCGACGAGTAGCTTGCTACCCAGACGGAGATCCTGAGCTTGTGAAGGGCCTTGTAGATAGTCAGGCTACACCAAGCTTGTTTTATTTTCCAAGTTGTCTGTACTCAGACATGACTGTATGACCTGTGACCCCTACGTGTATGGATATGTTATGTATGGCTCTTTGGAGCCTCTTAAATAAAGTACTTTGAGTCATAGAGTTCTATTGTGATGCAATGTTGTATTTGCACATATTGAGCATATTGTGTGTATGATTGAAATGCTTGGTATGTGTGGGATCCGACACCTAGTTGTTTCCCTTTGGTAGCCTATCATACAGGGAAATGCCTCCTAGTGCTTCCAATGAGCCTTGGTAGCTTGCTACTGCTCAGAACACGTAGGCTGGCCGGCATGTGTCCTTCTTCGTTCCCGTGTCTGTCCCTTAGGGGAAATGTCACGTGTTATTCCTTTAAGTCCATGTAGCTTGCTACGACTTGGATTCATACACTGATGACCGACACGTTCGTTGCTAGGTCATGAATGCCCGTCTCTGTAATTTAGTGCCACTTTTGGTTTATAACTAGCCATGTCGGCCCGCGTTCTCTGTCATGTGGATGCTAGCGACACTGTCATATACGTGTGCCAAAATGCGCAAATGGTCCCGGGCCAGGTAAGGTGGCACCCGTGGGGATACCGTTGATACGTCCAAAACGTATCTATAATTTCTGCTTGCTCCATGCCACTTTTGGGAGATATTGCTATGATATTCATACACTTCCATACACTTTTGATCATATTTGGACTAACCTACTAATCCAGTGCACCCCGGTGCCAGTTTCTGTTTTCGGCTGATTTTGTATTTCAGGTTTTCACGTTACGAGAACTGCCAGGAAAAATCCAGAAACATTATATAAAAAATCAGCGTTCCGGAACCGACCTTGCGCCCGAAGTACAGCAGGGGGGGGCACCAGGGCTCGGGGCGCCCTGTGGGCGCGCCCCCCCTGGGCCGCGCCGGGGGGCGCCTGGGCCCCCCGAAGCCCGTCCGGTGCCCCCCTTTGGCATATATTTAGAGCGTCCCTCGAAACCCTCGGGACGGGAACTCTTTTTCGTGATCTCATCTCTGTTCCGCCGCCGCCGCCGCATCCAAGATCGGGAGCACCAGGAGAACTCTTCCCGGCACCCTGCCGGAGGGGAGGATCACCACCGGGAGCTTGTCCACCACCATGGACGCCTCCCGGATGACTTGTGAGTAGTCTCCCTTGGACCATGAGTCCATGACCAGTAGCTATGTGATGTTCTCCTCCCGTTCTTGTGCTTCACTAATTAGTCCTCGTGAGCTGCCCTACATGATCGAGGCATATATGTAATCCTTATGCTGTTGCTATGATGAGTTTGCTGGGATCCGATGGATTGTGAGATTATGTTCAGATTGTGATTGAGTAATATATTTGATCCACCTCTTATGTTCATAAGTAATTCTTGCATGTTCTCCGTTGTTATTTATTGCTTTGGCCAAGTGATACGTAGTGACTCCAAGAGGGAACGTTATGCTCGATTGTGGGTTCATGCCCCTCGATGACTAGCTTGAGTGACAGAAACATTAGTCTAGGGGATGTGCTATTGCCACAAGGGGGAAAACAACGGTGCTTGTGCCCGCGGGTGCAAGGATTGTTTACTTTACGCAAAGTTCTTTTAATGCAGTTGTCTGTTGCTTTGAGTTTACACTATGGGTGGGGCTCGCAACTTAATACCAGCGAGATGTTCTGGATAGATATCTCAAGGTGGATGATTAGTAGTAGATATTGATGGATTTCAGTCTACTTACTTTGGCGTACCACCGATGCTTTGAACCTCAACCTTTCTTGCAATGTAATCAGCATTGGTTTGCGTTCGTGGTCCTGTCAATTGCCCAGCTGTAATTCGTTTACCTGACATAGCTGTTTTATCGTCTTTTGGGAGAGAGACATCACTAGTGAACATCATGTGACTCCGGTCCATATTACCATCATTGATCACATTTGCTATTTACTTTGCTTTTACTTACTATTGCAAAACACTATCTATCACTACTATCATTTTGCGTTTAATCCTTTATGAACTACAAGGCCAGAGGGATTGACAACCTCTCTGTACTCGTTGGGAGCAAAGTTATTTGTATCTGTGTGCAGGTCCACGTTGATTGCTAATTTGCGTCGTTAGCAGTTGACACCTACTTGTTGAACCTAGGAGTCTCTGGGGATTCGATCCTTGGCATCTTTGCTAAGGGAAAACACTTCCACAACACTGCATCTTTCACCTTCCACTTGGGGTAACCAACGAGGGGTTAGAGGCCCATCAAGGAGTATTTTCTGGAGCCGTTGCCGGGGACTCCACTCTTCAGGATAGGGGAGTTGCATGCTATCTTTTACCTTTGCTTTTTAGTCTTGTTAGTTTACCTTTCAGTTTTTGCTTTAGTACCTTTTATCGAAAATCACAAAATAGTTATCTCGTTCTTTAGTTATCATTATGTCGGGTCCTTTTGTCTTTGATGAGGTAGAAGTTCTCACCTTTAAACAAAGAGGTGGGGAAAGTTTGAAAGATGCTTGGTATAGAATTAATGATTCACAAAAAAGAGCCAGCAAGAAGCAACCTACTACTATCTTGCTTAGAAATTTTTATGTTGGAATCACTTCTTGGAATAGGTTTATTCTAGATACTGCTATCAATGGGAATTTCCTAGAGGCCCCAGTTTGGGAGTCTCTTAGTATTATTGAAAATCTTGTTGGGAATCTCCCTATTGTTAGCATTCGAGAGGACATCACCCTAGCTCACATTATGAAAAAACTTGAAAAAATAGAGCCAGAGATGCCAAGCATTAATAAAATAAATGAGTTGGATCGTAAGATCTAAGGGAATTTGAATAGACTTGATAGCTCCATGCATAAAAATTTTAAAATTTTGGAGACCGTCAAATTCCATGACTTGGACTCTTCTAGGATAGATAAGATTGAGGAAATATTTGATACCCTAGGAACTACCTTCTCCTCGATCAAAACCAAAAAGGTAGAAACTCCGGCAGGAGGGAGCCTAAGTTCGTTCACGTTCCAAAGGCTCCCCGTTCTAAAAGTAATCCATCTATTGCCAAAGGGGTTGAAACTGTAAAGACCTTGGAAGAAACACCTGTCTTTGATAAATTTATAAATGAATCTTCCCTTGACTTTTATCCTTTTGGTCTTCTACCTAGGAGTATCTCTATGAGGCCTTTATTTGAGAGTCCTCTTAAGACTAGTTGTATTATTGAAGAGCTTTTTGATGATCTTGATGATGGTTCAATTGATACAACTTGATATATGCATTATGCCTAACTTAAAGGCATAAAAGAAAGCGCTTTTGGGAGGCAGCCCACATGAATAATTTTTTTGCTTTTGTTGTGTCTTGATGTTGTTTACTACTGTAGCATCATCATTGTATCTTTGCTTTTCATATTTGTGCCAAGTATAGCCTCTGATTGCTAGAAAGTTCAAAAGTCGTGAGGTGCTGTCCAGGAAACAGATTCTGTCCTTGGATAGAAAAATTCGTATAAAATCACAAGATCATCTTTTTGGTCTGAATTTTTTCGACAGCGTTCTCTATATAATTGTATTTCGTGCATCTGTTCTGAGTTTTTTTATTTGAGTTGCAGAAGTATCCCGAACAAATCGATTACTACCTGCTGTTCTGTTTTTCACAGATTCTGTCCTGTTTTGCCTTTCCTTCAGTTTGCAAACCAAGAGCTTGCTTTTTCTTTGCAAAAACATTTTGGCAATCTTGAGAAACATTAGAACTTCAAGAATATCTTTATTTCCAGCAAGGAACAATTATTTTATTAAGGGTACTAACCTCGCTAATCAGATTATGATGAGTTATGTATGAAGGGAGTTTTCAAGTGTGCGAGGGAAGATGATAAAAAGATTCAGCAGTGTCAAGCGCTCAAGCTTGGGGATGCCCCCGTGCACCCCCAAGAAATATTCATGGAGACTCAAGCGTCTAAGCTTGGGGATGCCCCCGTGCATCCCCTTCTCCATCAACATTATCAGTTCGTCTTTCGTTCCACTATATTTTTATCACTTCATGTGTTATGTGCTATGCTTGGAGCGTCTTGCTTTTAGTTTTCTTTTTAGTTTTTCATAACGAGTCGAAACTCAGTATTCCTTTATGTGGGAGAGAAACACGCTCCACTTCTACCTAGAACATAACATAGAATTTTCATGTCTATCTTTGCTGTGTGTGTTCTTTGTCTTTTAAATAGCTACTATCATACTCTGCTCTTAGTATTCATGCTTATCTTTCCAAAGAGCTTTTGTTTAGTTGGTTGCTTGAACTCTCTTTAATTACCATGCTCACCTTATTAAGACAGTTTGCTTCTATTGCATTGGTTAATATGTCTATGATAAGGATGCTACGTGCATAATGGTGCTTAGTAGTTCAGGTTTTCTTATGGTTAGTCTCAAATAGCTGTGGGATTCCCAATGTGTTATTGGAGTACCAACATGATTTGTTTGCCTATGATGTGGTATGGTTTAGTAATATCTTCCTTCGAGAATTTATTTTGATTGACTTGGCATATGCTCACGCATATTTAAGACTGTAAAGAAAGTCTGTCAAGCCTTGATGATCTTTTATTTCTGAGTAGCGATATAACTACCATGCCTGATTCAATGTTGCTTTGTCGCTCTGCATGATTATGACCGTCATTGCTCTCTTAGTTGGTCGCTCTCAGTCTTTTGCTAACCTCCACCTGTACTAAGAGGAATGACTGCTTGTGCATCCACATCCTTTTAAACCAGTTATGCCATATGAGTCCACCATATCTACCTATACGTGGTATTTCGCCGCCACTCCAAGTAATTTACATGTGCTACCTTTAAAACCTTCAATCTTTGCAATACATAGCTCATGGGAAAGTAGCTTAAAAACTATTGTGGTAAAGAATATGTTGCTTATGTATCTTATTTCTTATAAGTTGCTTGCTGAGCGATAACCATGTTTCTGGGGACGCTATCAACTGTCACACTTTTGTTGAATATCATGTGAGTTATTATACATGCATGTTCGTCTTGTCTGAAGTAAGTGTGATTTGCCGTGGGTTGAATGAATATGCATATTGTTAGAGAAGAACATTGGGCCGCCAACCAAAGCCATGTATCATGGTGGAAGTTTTATCTTGGACTTAATCCTCAATCTCTTATGAGAATATGTTGATGCATTAAAGAGGAGTCCATCATCTATTTTCTATGTTGTCCCGGTATGGATGTCCTCAAGTTGAGATCTATCAAAAACGAGAAATCAAATGCGATTTATCTCCTTGGACCTTTGTACAGGTGGCATAGAGGTACCCCTTTGTGACACTTGGTTGAAACATATGTAATGCAATGATAACCCATGGAAATCCGAGCTAATTAGGACAAGGTGCGAGCACTATTGGTATTCGATGCATGAGGCTTGCAACTTATAGGATGTCTTATGCATGACACATATGAAGTACTACTACCGTTGACAAAATTGCTTCTATATTTTCAAAATAAAAAGCTCTAGCACATAACCATTCTTTTACTTTTATGTTGAGTCTCCACCTTCTTTTAAAAGCACCAACTACAGAGAGCATGATTGTCATTCTGAGTGTAATGTGCATTGTCCCAAAGTAGCATTGTCTTTTGCATGATTGTGATATCGTTTATTTTGAAATCATTGTATCTAGTCATCACTTAAACCTTGAAGGTGCCCCTGCATTTATGTTTTGAATCACTAAAGGGGGCAAGCTAGATATCACTTTATCATATTTGCACATCATGTTCATTGCAAATCTTTTTGATGTTTCAGTTTCATATTGTAAAACTTTCAGTCATTTGTGATTTTCTCATGAGGCAACTTAATTACTATAGAATCATTGTCTCAGTAAGCTTTTGTCATATGACTATGAAAAGTCCTATATGGTTAATAGCATGTCACCACAGAAATTATTCTTGTTATCATTTACCTACTCGAGGACGAGTAGGAATTAAGCTTGGGGATGTTGATACGTCCAAAACGTATCTATAATTTCTGCTTGCTCCATGCCACTTTTGGGAGATATTGCTATGATATTCATACACTTCCATACACTTTTGATCATATTTGGACTAACCTACTAATCCAGTGCACCCCGGTGCCAGTTTCTGTTTTCGGCTGATTTTGTATTTCAGGTTTTCACGTTACGAGAACTGCCAAGAAAAATTCAGAAAAATTATCTAAAAAATCAGCGTTCCGGAACCGACCTTGCGCCCGAAGTACAGCCGGGGGGGGGCACCAGGGCTCGGGGCGCCCTGTGGGCGCGCCCCCCCTGGGCCGCGCCGGGGGGCGCCTGGGCCCCCCGAAGCCCGTCCGGTGCCCCTCTTTGGCATATATTTAGAGCTTCCCTCGAAACCCTCGGGACGGGAACTCTTTTTCGCGATCTCATCTCTGTTCCGCCGCCGCCGCCGCTTCCAAGATCGGGAGCACCAGGAGAACTCTTCCCGGCACCCTGCCGGAGGGGAGGATCACCACCGGGAGCTTGTCCACCACCATGGACGCCTCCCGGATGACTTGTGAGTAGTCTCCCTTGGACCATGAGTCCATGACCAGTAGCTATGTGATGTTCTCCTCCCGTTCTTGTGCTTCACTAATTAGTCCTCGTGAGCTGCCCTACATGATCGAGGCATATATGTAATCCTTATGCTGTTGCTATGATGAGTTTGCTGGGATCCGATGGATTGTGAGATTATGTTCAGATTGTGATTGAGTAATATATTTGATCCACCTCTTATGTTCATAAGTAATTCTTGCATGTTCTCCGTTGTTATTTATTGCTTTGGCCAAGTGATACGTAGTGACTCCAAGAGGGAACGTTATGCTCGATTGTGGGTTCATGCCCCTCGATGACTAGCTTGAGTGACAGAAACATGAGTCTAGGGGATGTGCTGTTGCCACAAGGGGGAAAACAACGGTGCTTGTGCCCGCGGGTGCAAGGATTGTTTACTTTACGCAAAGTTCTTTTAATGCAGTTGTCTGTTGCTTTGAGTTTACACTATGGGTGGGGCTCGCAACTTAATACCAGCGAGATGTTCTGGATAGATATCTCAAGGTAGATGATTAGTAGTAGATATTGATGGATTTCGGTCTACTTACTTTGGCGTACCGCCCATGCTTTGAACCTCAACTTTTCTTGCAACGTAATCAGCATTGGTTTGCGTTCGTGGTCCTGTCAATTGCCCAGCTGTAATTCGTTTACCTCACATAGCTGTTTTATCGTCTTTTGGGAGAGAGACATCACTAGTGAACATCATGTGACTCCGGTCCATATTACCGTCATTGATCACATTTGCTATTTACTTTTCGCTTTTACTTACTATTGCAAAACACTATCTATCACTACTATCATTTTGCGTTTAATCCTTTGTGAACTACAAGGCCGGAGGGATTGACAACCTCTCTGTACTCGTTGGGAGCAAAGTTATTTGTATCTGTGTGCAGGTCCACATTGATTGCTAATTTGCGCCGTTAGCAGTTGACACCTACTTGTTGAACCTAGGAGTCTCTGGGGATTCGATCCTTGGCATCTTTGCTAAGGGAAAACACTTCCACAACACTACATCTTTCACCTTCCACTTGGGGTAACCAACGAGGGGTTAGAGGCCCATCAACCGTGTGTGAGGCCGCAAAGTGGTATGACGTGTTACAAGCTAGATCGGTGTGACTTAGGATCGGGGTCCTGACAGCGTTGGCATCAGAGCTGGACTGCCTGTAGGTTTCTCAAGACAAACTGGTTGATGTTGAGTCTAGAAAAAATTCTTAGTTATATGTAGGGGAATTGATTGTGGAAGGGAACGTAGGGCTCTTTTTACTTCTTTACATTGTGCCCTTCTGATCTGAGTCATCCTATTCTTTCTACGGGGGTTTAGGACTAGGCCTCTCATCCTTACTAGGTTCACGTGTTACTAATCCGTAGACTCTTAGGATTGTTGGTTCTAATCCTCAGTTCAGTTTCTACCCTTTTAGTATGATGATTAGTTGGACCCGGAACCTTGATATGATATTGTTGAGTGGCTATGCTATCATTTGTATGATGTCTCAAAATCTTTTTTTGAGCATTTATAGTTGTTATGCTGCCCGATTTCTTCCAGAAATTCTAATGCCTTTGCATTACTTCGTGTTTCAGATGTCTGGCCGCACACCTCACCAAGTGATTCGTTTGACTCGGTGCATTAATGTGCACGGTCACACGGCCATGCTAGTCCGTGTGTTGACTGAGACCGGTTACCGCTGGTATCCTGAGTACACCGTGGAGGAACAGTACCGGGATTTCAATCAGAGTCCGTATTTCTGCACAGTCCGGATATACCCCTCATATCCCGGAGCTAACGACCCCATCCATTGGTCTTATGGACTCGGGGTTACTATCGAGATGGCAGTGCAGGATGCCGCTTATTCGATGATGACCATCATCCGGGCTAGGCATGCCCTGCTACTGAACACTGAGTTCTGTTACATGCCAGCCTCACTTCCTGGAGAGGAAGGCTACTACATTGGTATGTATACTGATGCTGCTCATGAGGAGCCACTGCTTCAGACTACTGTCCAGATGATGGAGGATACGGATCGTGAGGTTCGTGCCCTACGGGTGGAGCTGTATAACACTCGAGCCGCCCACTGGACTACCTTTACACGGCTTGCACCTGCTATGCACGCCGTATATCTGGATATGGGGGATTTGTACCCCGTGCGGACTCGTCTGCCTGATCGTATGGATTGGCGTGACGTTGGGGGTATTACACCTCCACGTGGGCGTCGATTACCACCAGCATCAGGCCCAAGGCCACATCCATGTCTCTATGGTCCACAGCCTTCGAGTGCTCGAGAGTTTCAAGATCCACCTGTTCCACTTCCATGCTACGGTGGTAATCTTTACGAAGATTACTACGGGAATGTCTGAGCTAGACCGTGGCAGTAGTTGTATCATAGTAGTTGTATTTCCACAGTCCTGCGCGTCTTGTGGAATATGACTTAGTTTGTACTGAGTTTCGGAGGTGTAGTTAAATAATGTATAGCAGCTTGGAATGCCTCTGATGAGATGTATCGTCTATCACCGCAGTTGTACTTTAGCCTTGGCTTGTACTAAACTATGTATGGTGTGTATGACCATTAGTGTATATATGGCAGTTTCTATATTACCATGTCGTACGGATGAACATCTCTGCATTCCGTGTCATCCATTACATTCTGCACTCCTATGTCAAGTTTTTGCCATCCTTGTCTAAACCGTTGTTTTGTTTTCCTAGGATGGTCAACACTCGCAGCACTCCTGCTGCTCAGGAGCAGGGTGAGGCTAGTGGGGCTAGAGATGAGAATCTGCCCCAGCCACCCTCCTTGGCTGAAGTTATGCTCGAGGTAGAACGGAACAATAGAGAGACCAATCGTCTGCTGGAACGCATAGAGCAGAACACTGGGTTCCGTCAGAGGAATGACGTGGTGTCAATCAATGACTTTATCAAGATGTGCTCACCTAAGTTCCATCATTCCACTGAACCTCTGGATGCGGATGACTGGCTTTGTAGTATCACCCACAAGCTACACTCTGCCCGTGTGGCCGAAAATGACAAGGTTATCTACGCCGCCTACCATCTTGAGGGCCCTGCCAGTCTATGGTGGGAAAACTTTGAGGCTATGCGTCCCGCTGGCCAAATCACTACTTGGGCTGAGTTAAGTGAGACATTCCGTGAACATCACATCCCGGAAGGTCTCATGGATCGCAAGCGGGAGGAATTCTGCAATTTCACCCAGGGCTAGTTAACCGTGGATGGCTATAGTTGCGAGTTTGGCAACTTGGCACGCTATGCACCCGAGGAAGTATCCACCGATGCCAAGAAGCAGGCGAGGTTCCGCAAGGGACTCAGCCCTGAACTTCGCCGAGATCTACGTCTGCACGAGTGCACCTCCTTCCAGAAGTTGGTGAACAAAGCTATGAGTGCTGAGACAGGCCACACTGATTTTGAAGCCACACGCAAGCATCCTCGTGACTTTGGTTCCTCATCCGGCTCTGGCTCTCACAAGCGTCGTGTGTGGGTTCCAAATGCTCTGCCACCCAAGTACACACCGAGGCCATCCTATGAGGTGCCTCGCCCAACTCAACAGTATGCACCTGCCAAGACTTATGGAGGACCACCTACCAACTTTGCTCCACGCACTCGCACTGTGACATGCTTCAAGTGTGGAGAACCGGGGCACTACATGCGTGAGTGTCCTCGGAACCAGCCAGGAAAGCCCGTTGGCCGTGGTAAGCCAACAGGCAAGGTGAACTATGTCAAGCCAATCCCCGCTGCACGTGGTCATGTCAACTATGTCTCTGCTGAGGAAGCTTATGAGGATCCTAACATCGTCCTTGGTACGCTTCTCGTTAACTACCATCCGGCATCTGTTCTTTTTGATACTGGAGCATCTCATTCGTTCATATCTGAGAGCTATGCTCGAATGCACAACATGACTTTTTGTGACATGCCCAATTCCATGGTTATTCAAACTCCTGTTTCAAAGTGGCAAACCTCTAGGGTAAGCCATGGAAATGAAATTATTTTCGATAGACTTGTTTTCCTTGCATCACTAATCGCTCTCAAGTCCTCGGACATAAACATCATTTTGGGTATGGACTGGATGATAGCTCATTACGCCAAGATTGATTGCTACACTAGGACCGTTCAACTTACACACCCATCCGGCAAGACAGTCAATGTCTTGACCCGAATGGCTGAGCGTCCGCTCTACTCCCTTAATGCCAGCCCTCTACCAGAACTCGAAGATATTTCGGTAGTCCGTGACATTCCGGATGTTTTTCCAGAAGACCTGCCAGGTGTTCCACCTGACAGAGATGTCGAGTTCGTGATAGATCTTATTCCAGGAACTGTCCCAATCTCTAGGAGACCTTATAAGATGGCACCCCTAGAATTAGCTGAGCTTAAGAAACAACTCGATGAGTCCTGGAAAAAGGGTTTCATCCGTCCTAGTTCTTCCCCTTGGGCTTGTCCCATCCTCTTCGTCAAGAAGAAGGATGGAACGGAACGGATGGTTGTAGATTACCGACCTGTTAATCTGGTCACCATAAAGAACAAGTATCCGCTCCCCAGGATCAACGACCTGTATGATCAGCTCGCTGGATCCTCGGTCTTTTCCAAAATGGATTTGAGGTTGGGCTACCACCAAATCAAAATCAAGAACGGGGACATTCCCAAGACGGCCTTTGTTATTCGTTATGGCCAATACGAATACACCGTCATGTCCTTCGGGTTAACCAATGCCCCAGCCACTTTCTCCCGGCCACTTTCTATATTCATGGAGTATTTGGATAAATTCGTCGTGGTATACCTCGATGATATACTCATCTACTCCAAGAACAAGAAAGATCATGCCGAGCATCTAAGGCTGGTATTGACGAAACTTCGAGAGCACCGCCTTTATGCCAAATTCTCTAAATGTGAATTCTGGTTGTCGGAAGTGACCTATCTAGGCCATGTGATCTCTGGTAAGGGTATTGCCGACAATCTCGAGCGATTTCAAGCCATCCTTGATTGGACTCCCCCTGAATCGGTAAAGCAAGTTAGGAGTTTTCTTGGCTTAGCGAGCTATTGCCGACGCTTCGTCGAGAATTTCTCCAAGGTTGCTAAACCTCTAACTGAACTCCTCAGGAAAGATAAAAAGTTTGAGTGGACCCCACAATGCGAGTCCAGCTTTCAGGAACTGAAAAGACGCATGCCATCTGCACCCATACTGGTACCACCAGACTTTTCCAAGGAACTTATTATCTACTGCGACGCCTCGCGACAGGGACTAGGTTGCGTACTCATGCAAGATCGTCAAGTGATCGCTTACGCATCTCGACAGTTGCGTCCACATGAGGATAACTATCCTACACATGATCTAGAGCTTGCAGCTGTAGTCCACGCACTCAAAACGTGGCGACATTACCTTCTTGGTAATCGCTGTGAAATCTTCACTGATCACCAAAGTTTGAAATACATCTTCACCCAACCGGATTTGAATCTCAGGCAAAGACGTTGGGTTGAGTTGCTCACAGATTACGACTTAGGAATCACTTACACCCCTGGGAAGGCCAATGTCATGGCTGACGCACTAAGTCATAAGTCTTATAGTAACAACTTGATGTTACAACAAGGGCAACCACTTCTCCACGAGGAATTTCGAAAGCTTAACCTTCACATTGTTCCTCGAAGATTCCTTTCCACCTTGGTGGCGAAACCTACCCTTATGGATCAAATCATAACCACCCAGAAGCGTGATAAGGGTATATCCCGACTCCAGGAGAGCATTGCTAGCGGAGTCGCTAGAAGTTTCTCTACGGATGATCGAGGTGTTGTCTTCTTCGAGAACCGTTTAGTAGTTCCCAAGAACCAACATCTATGGCAGCTGATCCTTAAGGAGGCTCATGAATCTCCTCTCACGATTCATCCCGGTAGTACCAAAATGTATCAGGACCTACGCCAGAGGTTCTGGTGGACTAGGATGAAGAGAGAAATCGCTCAATTCATTGCTAACTGCGACGTTTGTCGCCGAGTCAAAGCAGAGCATCAGCGGCCTGCTGGCACCCTTCAACCTTTAGCTATTCCTGAATGGAAATGGGACAAGATCGGTATGGACTTCATTACCGGGTTTCCCAGGACCAGGAAAGGGAATAATGCTATCTTCGTCGTTATCGACCTCCTCTCCAAAGTAGCCCACTTCCTGCCTGTTCGAGAGAGTATAACCGCTAGCCAGCTAGCAGACTTGTATATCTCTCGGATAGTATCACTTCAGGGTGTGCCGTTGGAGATTAACTCAGACCGTGGAAGTCTTTTCACTTCACGATTTTGGGAAAGTTTCCAGAATGCTATGGGAACTCATCTCTCTTTCAGCACCGCCTTTCATCCTCAGTCAAGTGGTCAAGTGGAACGAGTCAATCAAATTCTGGAAGATATGCTTCGAGCCTCTGTCATCTCTTTCGGTATGGATTGGGAGAAGTGTCTTCCATTTGCCGAATTCGCTTATAATAATAGTTATCAAGCCAGCTTGGGCAAGGCTCCCTTCGAAGTTCTATATGGACGAAGATGTCGAACACCTCTTAACTGGTCAGAAACCGGGGAAAGACAATTCTTTGGTCCGGATATGATCTAGGAAGCCGAAGAGCAAGTTCACATCGTTCGTGAGAAACTGAAAATAGCCCAGTCTCGCCAGAAGAGCCAATATGATAGTCATCATAAGGCTGTGACTTTTGAAGTTGGCGATAAGGCTTACCTTCGGGTTACTCCTCTTAAGGGAACCCATCGCTTCGGTATCAAAGGCAAATTGGCCCCTCGTTACATCGGTCCTTTTCGCATTCTTGCCAAACGAGGAGAAGTTGCCTACCAATTGGAACTACCTTCGCACCTTTCCAGAGTTCATGATGTCTTCCACGTATCTCAACTCAGGCGTTGCTTCTCGGATGCTATCCGCGGAGTGGACCACGAAACGCTTGATCTCCAGGACAATCTCACATATCGAGAATACCCCGTTCGTATTCTTGATCAAACCGAGCGTACCACTCGACGTCGTAATATCAAGTTTCTCAAGGTTCAATGGTCACATCATTCCGAGAGTGAAGCTACTTGGGAAAGGGAGGCTCGTCTTCCACTTGAGTACCCCACCCTCTTTCCGGAGGAACCCGAATCTCAGGACGCGATTCTTTCGAGTGGGGGTGAGTTGTCACATCCCTAGTCAGTGCTTGCATTAGGACTAGCTAGAGTGTGCATCATGTTTACTTTCCACAGAAACTTGAAATGGGAATGACAGAAACCCCAGCACCCCTCTTCTAACAACTAGGGTTTGATAATATCTTTTCCAATGTACCCAAAATGCCCTTCAAAAATGTTCATCATCTTTGCCTTGGTCTTAAACCTCTGCCAAAAATGGTGCACAATTTTCTAGGACATCCAAAGGTCTCTGGATTAATTCTTATTGTAATTACATTTGGGCATTTAAATGCTATAAAATATTTTATGTGCCCAAATAATCATAAACTAAAATGTTCCATACTGTTTATATTATATACAATGGGCATGACAAGTTTTATGAGCTTTAAAAATGTTCTAGCATTTTTGTTAATTCAACAAAGTTGCAAAAGAAATGAAACAGTAAGTAAATAAAACAAAAGGGGAAGCAGAGACTTACCTGAGGCCCACTTACCTGCCTGGCCCAGCACGGCCCAGCCCACCAGGGGCAAGCCCGCCTTCTACCCCGTGCCAGCGCACGAAGTAGCTCGGTGGTGAGCGCCGCCGACGCGCCGGCCACCTCCTGCCTGCGTGGCTACTCCCCCGACGCCCTGGACGCCCCTAGGCGATGCCACGCACCCCCATGGCGCCTCTCTCACTCTCCGCCGTGTCTTCCCCTCCTCTTTCCCCTCCACCGAGCGAGCTTGTCGTCGTCGATCGCTGCCACCGCGCCCTAAGCCACCCCCTCGCCTCCCCAATGCACCCATCAGATCCGCCGTATCGCCCTGGAGCTCCCCACCGACGCACACAACTCCAGAAGCCCTGCAACGCCCTCCCCGCCATCGTCTTCAACCTTCGGCACCGGAGATCGCCGCCGCATGTACGTCGCCGTCTGACCTTCTCCAAGCCCACGTCGACTCCCTCTGCGACCGCTGTGAGCTCACGCATCATACCCCCCTCTCCCCGGGCTCGATTATGCCTTGTAGCCGCTGCCCCCTTGCTGACCGAAGCCGCCGCCGCCGGCCAAATCGCCGTCGTGGCCACAGGCGCTGTGCCTCGTAGCCGAGCACGCCACTAGGATCAGTAACTCACCAGCAAGCTAAGGCCTCCCCTAACTCCTCCCGTGCACCACAACGCTGTTCCGGTCAACCCCGTGCGAGCGCCGCCGTGGACGAGCTCGCCGCCGTCAACTCCGGCGACTTTTCGACCAACCAGTGGCACCTTTGGATGCGGTGCATCCCCAGGAGCACATAGAACCCATCCGCGCGACAAATGGTCGCCGGAACAGAGATTTCGGCGTGTCACCGCCGTGCGAAATGGTCACCGCCGGCCAAACTCCGGCGGGCTGACGTGGCCTGTTAGTTAGGAGCTAATGGTGATTAGTTTAACCACCAAAGCCACTGATAGTGGGCCCCACCGCATAGTCAAACCCAGTCAACTCTAGTTTTGACCGGGATTAGCCCCAAAGACACTGACATGCGAGACCTACCAATCAGGTTTGACCTCGACCAGGTCTGTTGACCTGCTGACGTCAGCATGATGTCATGCTGACGCAGTAAAGGATTTTCTGGGATTATTTGATTTAAAAAGGAAATTCCAGAAAATGTTGTAAACTTCAAAAAATCATATAAATTCAACAATAGCTCAGATGGAAAAGATTTATATATGAAAATTGATCAGAAAAATCCAATCTTTCCAATGCCACTGGTTTCATGCATGTTTGAGCAAGTTAACCTTGCTGTTCACTTTAAAACATGATAATGCACTTAAATAAATAATAGTTTGGGTTTCAATTTGAATCTTTGATTCAAATGGGCTCAAACCGTTCTGTTTATAGATGCATTAGCCCAAAACACATGCATCTTGCCATATCATGAGCATGCATAATATTGTTGCATTTGTTTGCTTATTGATTGTATCGCCGGTGTTCTCCGTGTTAGGTCCTGCTCCCGAGGATACCTCTGCGTATCCAACCGAAGAGCAGTACCCGACAACTACTCTGTCAGGCAAGCAATCATTGATCATTCCGATACAAACCCATCTTCTCGCTCCTGCTCTCTTTTACTGCATTAAGGCAGCAACATGTGAACTGCTACTTGCTGCGGTAGTTGAACCCTATTCCCTTGCATGACCTGTCATTGCCACAGTAAATAGTTGAAACCCACTAGCATGTGTAGGAGTTGTTTGAGCCATGTGATGTGTGATACAACATGCTATTTGTTTATGTTGCCTGCTATGCTTAGAGTTGTGTCAGGTCTGGTTCATCTGGGTGATGGATCAGAGTGAAATGATCATACTCGGTAAAGAGAGGGAAGTGTGGAACATGTTTGGTAAAGGTATCGATGAAAGGCCATGTAGGAGTACATGGTGGGTTGTTTCATTGGAACCGTCCATAGGACCTGAGATCTGTATGTGTGGTTCAAGTTATAGATACTACCACACATTGGGCCCTGAAATATGACCCCGCTCGACTTATTGACTGCCCATGTTCTCTGTCCAGGAGTTGCAACTAGTTTCTGGTGTTTGTAGTTTACTGGTGGTCGTGCGCAGCGCTGACCCTCGGGGTGGGCTGTGATGCGACAGGTACGTGGCATGGTGTACCGGTCGCCCGTTTGGTGACTCGGGAACCCTGTACACATCGTTTGGGGCCGTGAGCGACACCCCGACCAGATCTCCCCACGGATGGAACCCAAATAGGCGATAAACCTGGACGAGAGACTTGAGTGGTTGGTTAGGTCATGGTCTACACCCACGTCGGCTTTCGCTTGAAGTCTGCCGAGCACATGTCGTGTGCAGATGCTAAGTGGTGAAAACATGTGTGAAGAAGTACACCCCTGCAGGGTTACCAATCTATTCGAATAGCCGTTGTTCGCAGTACGGACTACTTGGTTACTCTTACAGTTCATAGACAAGTTGATGGATACTACTAAAAGCCTCAAGACAAGTGTGAGTGCCATGGATGGCCCTTCCGTAGGATGACGGAAGAGGATCCTCGGTGGTGTATTGTTGTGGTGAGTAGAGGACTCGTGTACGTAGTATTATCTTGCAATCTGTTGAGGGTCGTAGTATAGGTTAGCCAAGAGCCAAAGCTGGCTTCCTGCTATGAACTCCACTACCCCTGTTGATAATGTTGCATGTATGATAGGTTCTGTTGTAAGACTTACTGAGTACCTTTGTACTCATGTTTGCTTAATAACTGTTGCAGAGGAGAACCCTGCCCCTTCTGATGAGTTCTACATAGACGTTGACGTCGACGAGTAGCTTGCTACCCAGACGGAGATCCTGAGCTTGTGAAGGGCCTTGTAGATAGTCAGGTGTGGGGACCCCGACTTAAGAGTCCAGATCACCGAATGCGCGTGTACAGTGATCCCAGAGATCAATGCTCACTGAACACACAGAAGCTGATTAACAAGAGTCTTACATCCATACATACCGTCTTACACAAATTATGACCATTATGGTCAAGTCTTACATAGATAAAGCCTCAAGGGCTGAATAGCAAATAAATCGAATAGCGGAAGTCTTCGTAGATAAGTAGAACCCATGCCATCTGCCTTAACCCTACAGGCATTCTGACTGGGATAGCATCCTAGTTCGCATGTTCATCTCCATAGAATTCTTCTTCATATTCCTGCTCTTCCATGCTTGGCCAATTAAATAACCAGTGGCAAGCCAATGAGTACTTTGAATGTACTCGCAAGCAACCCATGATTTGGTTCAAAGTAACAATGCAATTGTATAACAATGAGCAATCTAGCTACAAGCTTGAATAAATATACTACCAACAAGTACATGCGTCAATAAATTTAGGTAACCTCGAAGACGGGTTACCGATATCAACATGAATAGGATTCAACTCAACGAGTCAAGTCACCACCTTGACTGAACACCCTCACATATACTTTCACCGAGGTAGTAAAATTCTGGACATCTTTAAGTAGCACCACCCAACTGTCCATGACCGTGGACACGGCTATTCGAATAGTTTTACACTCTGCAGAGGTTGCACACATTACCCACAAGATCCGGGAAGCTTTCGTGTCATCCACGATCCCGCAGTACCTCAAATACTCGGGGGAAGCACCCGGTCATTATCTTTCCCTAGACTACACTAACATAGGGTCCACTCGTTGGTACACAGCCCTCGAGTACAAACAATAGATCATGGGACTTGCCCTATTTTCAATGTCACGCGTACACGAAGGGACCAACGGTGTGTCCGGTGCCGTGTGAAAACAGTCATGGTCGCCTATCCGAGCACGACCCCGTCCCGGGAAAGACCTCAAGTCTTCTCCGTCACTAGTAGTGTGGGCACCATGCTAGTATCGTCCTAAGTAATTAATAATGCCCCGTCCCATAAGGGGTAGAGTGGTTGCACATGTTTAGTTGGGACGGTAGTCACACATAAATCTAATCCATCATTTCACCCACACACAAGAATCTTCATTGGCACATCACTTCTTCCTCAAGTGATGACCTAACTCAACATCACCCTCGGGCATTAGGGGCACCCGATGGGGTTTGTGAAAAAAAAGGAATGCAACCACGAAGGTTTCATGGCACACATGCATCTCTAGGCATCACTACTACTCATTTGCATTGCATCCAAGCATTTAGCAAGATCATGAATAAAGCATGCATCATGTGGTGGTCCTCAACTAGGTCACCACCGTCACTCTTATCATCATGCATTCAGAAATAAAATGGGTTCTAAAGAACACAAGGGTATCATGGTCAAAGTGCTGCTTGCCTGGATTGGCTTGGTCTTCAAGGTCTTCAAATCCTTCCCCTCCTTCTTCTTCAGCAACTTCGTCAAATACGGCATATAATCATCGCAATAAACAACGGAAAAATAAGACCACAATAAAAATAGAAAAATCAAAGTGCTCAGAAAAATGTCAACTTATTTTTATCAAATACTAGAGGGAAAACTAAGATGGCAAAAATTCTTAGTTTGAGTTTTGGAGCGGCAGAATGGGGTACATGAATATCTGAACAGAGTTTTTAGTGTTCAAATATGAATTTAAATTTGAACATAACAGAAAAGGTCCATGGACATGTGTGAAAGTGACATCATTAAATAGGTTGGATTTTTACAAGTTTTTAGGAACTGGAATTAATTCATTTGGATATATATATATAATTCTGTGGAATTATTTGAAAATCCATAGAAAGAAAAAGGAGAAAGGGTCCTGTGCAACTGGGCCAGAGCGGCCAAAGTGCAGCAGGCCCAGGGCGAAATCAGCCCACTGCACGGCGCCAGCGCACGCCAGGGTTTTCAAACCTGACGGGCGGGGCCCGGCGTCAGTGAGAGGAGAGGGGAGCGAGGGCGAGGGGAGGCTGATAGGCGGGGCCCGCCTGTCATCCCTAACCCTCCGGCAGAGAGCCGGCGAGCTCACCGGCGACGTTTCCGGGCACGGCGGGGCGAGCTAAGGGCAGGGATGGACTCAGCAGGATGTCGCCGGTCTGGTGGAGGTGGTGCGGGTCGCCGGAGGGGCCTGGTTCGCCGGCGGTGAGGTCACGTGGCGGAGGAGCTTCGGGTGGATGCTTCTCTGGTCGATTCCGGCAGCTGCAGAGAGGGGAAAGAGGGGGAAACGCATCAGTGATGTGCTGTGGTGCTAGATCGAGTGAGAGGAGTGGCTGGGGCGGCCTGTACCGAGCAGGCGATGGGGAGCCGCCGCGGCGGAGCTCGAGCTCGATCTCGAGCTCGGGCTTGTCTGGAGTGGGGCGAGTGGCTCTGGGGGAGGATTGAGTAAGTGTGGGAGCGACTGGTGAGGAGAGGAGAGGCTCGAGAGGTCTATTTATAGGCGGACGGCGAGGTGCCGTGGACCTGTGCGCCGGCGAGCGTCTGCTCGTTGCCACAGGGCACGGGAGGCACTGGGGAGGTGTCTGCGGGGCTGCTGGACGAGGTCCAGGGCAGGGAGAGGAAGAGAGGGAGCGGGGGAAGCTTCCGGAGCTGCGCGCGTGTGAGGCCGAAGATTGGAGCTTGCGGGCGGCCGGCGCGCGTGCGAGGGCGGCCACTGGAGGGAGGAGGAGGAGGGGGACAGCGCCGGGGGACGTTGCGGACGCCGAGGCGCACCGAACGGCGCGAGGGGGGAGCACGAGGTGGTCGGGGCCGATTGATTGGGCGAGGCTACAGTGCGGGCGTGCACTGTAGCGTGCTCTGGAGCGTGCCTTTTGCATGCCAGGGCATGCCGTTGGCTAGCTGGGCGCGTCCACCGTGTCTGGGGTGTCAAGCATGGAGTAAACAAACTGGCTGTGGCCTTGGATGCCTTGGTTGTCCAGTGGGAGAGGAGGGAAGCTGAGAGAAGATAAGAACTGGGCTGTCCAGCAAGGTAAATTGGGGTTTTCACCCTTCAATCATTGAACTCTTGTCATGGGGAAGTTACTGGAGGTAGAAGGTGACTAGGTGAGGCTGTGGTAAAAAGTTGAAGCAAAAGTAAATAGTAAAAGGGGCCAAAACAGTGGTTTTGGTAAAATGGCAGAAGATGTTTGATGATGTTTAGAGCAGTCAAATGATCTCCACTAGCCATGAGACTTAACAGGATTAAATGGCATATGGAAATAGGGTGTTTCACCAAATTTGGGCTTGTTTGAAGAAACTTGCCAATGTAACTTTGGTGAACCCTAGAAATCAACAGAAATGGTTTCACCATGTTTGAGTTAAGCTAACCATCTCCCCTTGATGCACCACTTGGTGTAGTGTCATCATTTGGGGTTATGATCATGCCCACAAAGTTTGAAGCCCCAGGTAAAAAGTTGGTAATGTAAAGTTGTTCAAATTTGAATTTGAACAGAAATGGTTTTGGGGTACTGAGGGATTAGCCCAATATTTTGAACATGACCAATTGTTGAAACTCTTATATATGGACAATATATGTCCTATGAGTCTCTCTGAATTTTGGCAAATATTTTTGAAATACTTAAATATTTTTTTTCCTATTAAAGACCATTTCTGGCCTTAAGAAAAAGCTTTTAAATAAAATAGGAAAACAACTTTTAAAATTATACTTTTGTGGTTCCTGGGAGTCCTATACCTACTAGGTTTAAAATATACCTTTTGAAATAATTTTCTCACCCTAAATCAAGCACTTGTAGAGCAAACCTCAATTCAGGGTTTTTTTTGGAATACTAATTTTTGAAAATGCATTTTGGGCAAATTAATTTTATAAGAAAATACTATACTGCTATAAACACTTGGTATGATCATTGGGCAGAAGTTTTGGGTAAGGAGATGAATTCTACAAGAGGTAGTAGTTCACTTTTAATGAGCACTTGAAAAACACAGGAAGAAAAACTCAATTCCAAATAAAAGCCAAATGATGCCACAAAAATTGCTGGTCCAATTTTTCATGCTTCATTGATGCAAATAAAATGTTACAAAATGCAGGGTGTGACATCAGGCTACACCAAGCCTTTTTTATTTTCCAAGTTGTCTGTACTCACACATGTTAGCTTCCGCTTGTGCTTGTATGACTGTATGACTTGAGTGTTGGGTCATGTGACCCCTACCTCTATGGATATGTTATGTATGGCTCTTTGGAGCCTCTTAAATAAAGTACTTTGAGTCATAGAGTTATGTTGTGATGCAATGTTGTATTTGCACATATTGAGCATATTGTGTGTATGATTGAAATGCTTGGTATGTGTGGGATCCGACACCTAGTTGTTTCCCTTTGGTAGCCTATCTTACAGGGAAATGCCTCCTAGTGCTTCCAATGAGCCTTGGTAGCTTGCTACTGCTCGGAACACGTAGGCTAGCCGGCATGTGTTGATGGGCCTCGAACCCCTCGTTGGTTACCCCAAGTGGAAGGTGTAAGATGTAGTAAGTAGAAGTGTTTTCCCTTAGCAAAGATACCAAGGATCGAATCCCCAGAGACTCCTAGGTTCAACAAGTAGGTGTCAATTGCTACGGCGCCAGATTAGTAGCAATCAACGTGGACCTGCACACAGATACAAATAAGTTTGCTCCCAACGAGTACAGAGAGGTTGTCAATCCCTCCGACCTTGTAGTTCACAAAGGATTAAAAGCAATGATAGTGGTGATAGATAGTGTTTTGCAATAGTAAGTAAATAGCGAAAAGTAAATAGTGGATGTGATCAATGATGGTAATAGGGACCGGAGTCTCATGATGTTCACTAGTGATGTCTCTCTCCCAAAAGACAATAAAACAGCTATGTGAGGTAAACAAATTACAGCTGGGCAATTGACAGGACCACGAACGCAAACCAATGCTGACTACATTGCAAGAAAGGTTGAGGTTCAAAGCATGGGCGGTACGCCAAAGTAAGTAGACCAAAATCCATCAATATCTACTACTAATCATCCACCTTGAGATATCTATCCAGAACATCTCGCTGGTATTAAGTTGCGAGTCCCACCCATAGTGTAAACTCAATGCAACAGACAACTGCATTAAAAGAACTTTGCGTAAAGTAAACAATCCTTGCACCCGCGGGCACAAGCACCGTTGTTTTCCCCCTTGTGGCAACAGCACATCCCCTAGACTCATGTTTCTGTCACTCAAGCTAGTCATCGAGGGGCATGAACCCACAATCGAGCATAACGTTCCCTCTTGGAGTCACTACCTACTACTCTGCCCAAGCAATAAGTAACAACGGAGAACATGCAAGAATTACTTATGAACAAAAATATAAAAGAGGTGAATCAAATATATTACTCAAGATCAATCTGAACATAATCTCATAATCCATCGGATCCCAGCAAACTCACCATAGCAACAGCAGAAGGATTACATAGGTTCCTCGATCATGTAGGGCAGCTCACGAGGACTAATTAGTGAAGCACAAGAACGGGAGGAGAACATCACATAGCTACTGGTCATGGACTCATGGTCCAAGGGAGACTACTCACGAGTCATCCGGGAGGCGTCCATGGTGGTGGAGAAGCTCCCGGTGGTGATCCTCCCCTCCGGCAGGGTGCCGGGAAGAGTTCTCCTGGTGCTCGCGATCATGGAAGCGGCGGCGGCGGCGGAACAGAGATGGGATCGCGAAAAGAGTTCCTGTTCTGAGGGTTACGGAGGACCCTTTAAATATATGCCAAAGTAGGGCATCGGGGGAGCTTCGGGTGGCCCAGGCGCCCCCCCCCCGGCGCGGCCCAAGGGGGGGGCGCGCCGCCAGGGTGCCTGGAGCCCTGGTGCCCCCCCCCCCAGGCTGCCCTTCGGACGCAGTGTTGTTTCCGGAACGCTGATTTTTTATATAATTTTTCTAGATTTTTCTGGGCAGTTCTCGAAACGTGAAAACCTGAAATACAAAAACAGCCGAAAACAGAAACTGGCACTGGGGTGCACTGGATTAGTAAGTTAGTCCAAATATGATCAAAAGTGTATGGAAGTGTATGAATATCATAGCAATATCACCCAAAAGTGGCATGGAGCAAGCAGAAATTATAGATACGTTTTGGACGTATCAACATCCCCAAGCTTAACTCCTGCTCGTCCTCGAGTAGGTAAATGATAACAAGAATAATTTCTGTGGTGACATGCTATTAACCATATAGGACTTTTTCATAGTCATATGACAAAAGCTTACTGAGACAATGATTCTAAAGTAATTTAGTTGCCTCATGAGAAAATCACAAATGACTGAAAGTTTTACAATATGAAACTGAAACATCAAAAAGATTTGCAATGAACATGATGTGCAAATATGATAAAGTGATATCTAGCTTGCCCCCTTTAGTGATGCAAAACATAAATGCAGGGGCACCTTCAAGGTTTAAGTGATGACTAGATACAATCATTTCAGAATAAACGATATCACAATCATGCAAAAGACAATGCTACTTTGGGACAATGCACATTACACTTAGAATGACAATCACGCTCTCAGTAGTTGGTGCTTCAACATAAAAGTAAAAGAAAGGTTAAGTGCTAGAGCTTTTTGTTTTGAAAACATGGAAGCAATTGTGTCAACGGTAGTAGTACTTCATATGTGTCATGCATAAAACATCCTATAAGTTGCAAGCCTCATGCATCGTATACCAATAGTGCTCGCTCCTTGTCCTAATTAGCTCGGATTCCCATGGGTTATCATTGCATTGCATATGTTTCAACCAAGTGTCACAAAGGGGTACCTCTATGCCACCTGTACAAAGGTCCAAGGAGATAAATCGCATTTGATTTCTCGTTTTTGATAGATCTCAACTTGAGGACATCCATACCGGGACAACATAGAAAATAGATGATGGACTCCTCTTCAATGCATAAGCATATTCTCATAAGAGATTGAGGATTAAGGTCCAAGCTAAAACTTCCACCATGATACATGGCTTTAGTTGGCGGCCCAATGTTCTTCTCTAGCAATATGCATATTCATTCAACCCACGGTAAATCACCCTTACTTCAGACAAGACGAACATGCATAGCAACTCAAATGATATTCAACAAAAGTGTGACAGTTGATGGCGTCCCCAGAAACATGGTTACCGCTCAGCAAGCAACTTATAAGAAATAGGATACATAAGCAACATATTCTTTACCACAATAGTTTTTAGGCTACTTTCCCATGAGCTATGTATTGCATGGTTAGTTTGCTTAGTACAGGTGGAGGTTAGCAAAAAGATTGGGAGCGACCAACTAAGAGAGCAATGACGGTCATAATCATGCAGAGCAACAACGCAATATTGAATCAGGCATGGTAGTTATATCGCTACTTAGAAATAAAAGACCATCAAGTCTTGACAGACTTTCTTTACAGTCTTAAATATGCGTGAGCATACGCCAAGTCAATCAAAATAAATTCTCAAAGGAAGATATTACTAAACCATACCACGTCATAGGCAGACAAACCAAGTTGGTACTCCAATAACACATTGGGAACCCCCCCAGCTATTCGAGATTAACCATAAGAAAACCTGAACTACTAAGCACCATCATGCAAGTAGCATCTTTATCATAGACACATTAACCAATGCAACGGAAGCAAACTCTCTTAATAAGGTGAGCATGGTAATTAAAGAGAGTTCAAGCAACCAACTAAACAAAAGCTCTTTGAAAAGATAAGCATGAATACTAAGAGCGGAGTATGATAGTAGCTATTTAAAAGACAAAGAACACACACAGCAAAGATAGTCATGAAAATTCTATGTTATGTTCTAGGTAGAAGTGGAGCGTGTTTCTCTCCCACATAAAGGAATGCTGAGTTCCGACTCGTTATGAAAATCTAAAAAGAAAACTAAAAGCAAGACGCTCCAAGCATAGCACATAACACATGAAGTGATAAAAATATAGCGAAACGAAAGACGAACTGATAATGTTGATGGAGAAGGGGATGCACGGGGGCATCCCCAAGCTTAGACGCTTGAGTCTCCTTGAATATTTCTTGGGGGTGCACGGGGGCATCCCCAAGCTTGAGCGCTTGACACTCCTGAATCTTTTTATCATCTTCCCTCACACACTTGAAAACTCCCTTCATACATAACTCATCATAATCTGATTAGCGAGGTTAGTACCCTTAATAAAATAATTATACCTTGCTGGAAATAAGGATATTATTGAAGTTCTACTGTTTCTCAAGATTGCCAAAAGGTTTTTGCAAAGAAAAAGCAAGTTCTTGATTTGCAAAGTGAGGGAAAGGCAAAACAGGACAGAATATGTGAAAAACAGAACAGCAGGCAGTAATTGATCTGTTCGGGATACTTCTGCAACTCAAATCAAAAAACTCAGAACAGACGCACGAAAGACAATTATATAGAGAATGCTTTCGAAAAAATTAAGACCAAAAAGATGATCTGGTGATTTTATACGAATTTTTCTATCCAAGGACAGAATCTGTTTCCTGGACAGCACCTCACAACTTTTGAACTTTCTAGCAATCAGAGGCTATACTTGGCACAAATATGAAAAGCAAAGATACAATGATGATGCTACAGAAGTAAAAAACATCAAGAAACAACAAAAGCAAAAAATTTATTCATGTGGGCTGCCTCCCAAAAGCGCTTTCTTTTATGCCTTTAAGCTAGGCATAATGCATAGATCAAGTTTTATCAAGAGTAAAAGAATAAATAGCCCGTACAACGGACTCAAAAGGTAACTTGATCTTCTTTCGAGGGAAGTGTTCCATCCCTTTCTTGAGAGGAAACTGAAATTTTAGATTACCCTCTTTCATGTCAATGACAGCACCAACGGTGCGCAAAAAGGGACGTCCCAAAATAATTGGACAAGAAGGATCACATTCAATATCCATAATAGTAAAATCAACGGGCACATAATTATTATTGACAACAATAAGAACATCATCGATCCTCCCCAAAGGTTTCTTTATGGAAGAATCAACGAGACAAACACCAAAATAACAAGAATCATAAGGTTTCAATTTAAGAATATCATATATCCTTTTGGGCATAACAGAGGTACTAGCACCAACATCACATAATGCATAACAAGAGAAGTCATTCAAATTAATTTTTATCATAGGATCCCAACCATCTTCTAGCTTTCTAGGTATGGAGGCTTCTACTCTAAGTTTCTCCTCCCTAGCTTTGATGAGAGCATTAGTGATATGCTCTGTGAAGGCAAGGTTAAGCGTGCTAGTGCGGGGATCTCTAGACATCTTGTGAAGGAAATCAATAACTTCGGTAAGAGTGCAATTATCAAAATCAAGGTCACGAGAATCAAGTAAAGTGGTAGTGGTGTCCTTAAGGTTCACTTGTTTGGTAGCTTCTATAGTCATAGCATCACCATTAATAGGTCCATTGGGACCAGGAGTACATTGGGTGCTAAGAGTGTGAACATCCTTAATAACTTGGATAGTAGCAACAGTGTGGTGGGTAGGAAGGCTCTTAATTCTTTCCTCTTCCTCCCTTTCTCTAGCCCATCTTTCTTTAAGCTTAGCCATCATCCTAATGTTTTCATTAATTTGTACTTGAGTAGCATTAATAGGGATGACTTCCCTCTCCTTAAGAGGAGAAGTTTCATTTTTTAGCAATTTTACCTCATTGGCTAAGTGGTCTACCTTAAAAGAAAGATCATCTAGTTTATGTAGTTTCTCTTCTACATTCTTATTAAAGGCTTTTTGGGTAGTGATGAAATCTCTAAGCATGGTCTCTAGTTCAGTATTGGAGTTCTTGGTACTAGGATAAGCATTGTTGTTCCCATAAGAGTTAGAGGGGAACGGTCTAGGATTGTTACCAAAGTTACTCCTATAAGCATTGTTGTTAAAATTGTTTCTAGAGATAAAATTCACATCTACTTGTTCTTGAGCAATCAAAGAACTTAAAGGAACATCACGAGGATCAACAGTAGATTGCTTCGAAAGTAGAGACATGATCAAGTCAACTTTTTCATTAAGGGAGGAAATCTCCTCGACAGAGTTTACCTTCCTACCTTTTGGAGCGCGTTCGGTGTGCCATTGGGAATAGTTGGTCATCACCTCATCGAGAAGCTTTGTGGCAGCACCAAGTGTAGTTGACATAAAAGTTCCTCCCGCGGCCGAATCTAACAAGTTCCGCGAGGTAAAGTTCAAGCCTGCATAAAAAGTTTGGATAACCATCCAAGTAGTCAAACCGTGAGTAGGGCAGTTCTTGATAAGAGATTTCATACGTTCCCAAGCTTGGGCAACGTGTTCATTATCCAATTGTTTAAAATTCATTATGTTACTTCTAAGTTGGATAATTTTAGCAGGTGGATAGTATTTTCCAATAAAAGCATCTTTGCACTTGTCCCATGAATCTATTCTATTTCTAGGCAAAGACTGAAACCAAATTTTAGCTCCTCCTCTCAAGGAGAAAGGAAAAAGCTTAAGCTTAACAATATTACCATTTATTTCTTGGTACTTTTGCATATCACAAAGTTCAACAAAGTTGTTCAAGTGTAAAGCAGCATCATCTCCAGCACCGGAGAATTGTTCTTTCATGACTAAGTTCAGTAAAGCAGGTTTAATTTCATATGAGGGTGCTGACGTGGCAGGTGTAGTGATAGGTGTGCTGATAAAGTCATCGTTGTTGTGACTAGTGAAGTCACACAACTTGGTGTTCTCGGTGGAACCCATAGTAGCAAGCAAGCAAGATAACTATTTTTGTGATTTTCGATAAAAGGAACTAAAGCAAAAACTGAAAGGTAAACTAACAAGACTAAAAAGCAAAGGTAAAAGATAGCATGCAACTCCCCTATCCTGAAGAGTGGAGTCCCTGGCAACGGCGCCAGAAAATACTCCTTGATGGGCCTCGAACCCCTCGTTGGTTACCCCAAGTGGAAGGTGTAAGATGCAGTAAGTAGAAGTGTTTTCCCTTAGCAATGATACCAAGGATCGAATCCCCAGAGACTCCTAGGTTCAACAAGTAGGTGTCAATTGCTACGGCGCCAGATTAGTAGAAATCAACATGGACCTGCACACATATACAAATAACTTTGCTCCCAACGAGTACAGAGAGGTTGTCAATCCCTCCGGCCTTGTAGTTCACAAAGGATTAAAAGCAATGATAGTGGTGATAGTTAGTGTTTTGCCATAGTAAGTAAATAGCGAAAAGTAAATAGTGGATGTGATCAATGATGGTAATAGGGACCGGAGTCTCATGATGTTCACTAGTGATGTCTCTCTCCCAAAAGACGATAAAACAGCTATGTGAGGTAAACAAATTACAGCTGGGCAATTGACAGGACCACGAACGCAAACCAATGCTGACTACATTGCAAGAAAGGTTGAGGTTCAAAGCATGGGCGGTACGCCAAAGTAAGTAGACCAAAATCCATCAATATCTACTACTAATCATCCACCTTGAGATATCTATCCAGAACATCTCGCTGGTATTAAGTTGCGAGTCCCACCCATAGTGTAAACTCAATGCAACAGACAACTGCATTAAAAGAACTTTGCGTAAAGTAAACAATCCTTGCACCCGCGGGCACAAGCACCGTTGTTTTCCCCCTTGTGGCAACAGCACATCCCCTAGACTCATGTTTCTGTCACTCAAGCTAGTCATCGAGGGGCATGAACTCACAATCGAGCATAACGTTCCCTCTTGGAGTCACTACCTACTACTCGGCCAAAGCAATAAGTAACAACGGAGAACATGCAAGAATTACTTATGAACAAAAATATAAAATAGGTGAATCAAATATATTACTCAAGATCAATCTGAACATAATCTCATAATCCATCGGATCCCAGCAAACTCAACATAGCAACAGCAGAAGGATTACATAGGTGCCTCGATCATGTAGGGCAGCTCACGAGGACTAATTAGTGAAGCACAAGAACGGTAGGAGAACATCACATAGCTACTGGTCATGGACTCATGGTCCAAGGGAGACTACTCATGAGTCATCCGGGAGGCGTCCATGGTGGTGGAGAAGCTCCCGGTGGTGATCCTCCCCTCCGGCAGGGTGCCGGGAAGAGTTCTCCTGGTGCTCCCGATCTTGGAAGCGGCGGCGGCGGCGGAACAGAGATGGGATCGCGAAAAGAGTTCCTGTTCTGAGGGTTACGGAGGACCCTTTAAATATATGCCAAAGTAGGGCATCGGGGGAGTTTCGGGGGGCCCAGGCGCCCCCCCGGCGCGGCCCAGGGGGGCGCGTCGCCAGGGCGCCTGGAGCCCTGGTGGCCCCCCCAGGCTGCCCTTCGGACGCAGTGTTGTTTCCGGAACGCTGATTTTTTATATAATTTTTCTGGATTTTTCTGGGCAGTTCTCGAAACGTGAAAACCTGAAATACAAAAATAGCCGAAAACAGAAACTGGCACTGGGGTGCACTGGATTAGTAAGTTAATCCAAATATGATCAAAAGTGTATGGAAGTGTATGAATATTGTCACATCCCTAGTTAGCATTTGCATTAGGACCTAGCTAGAGTGTGCATCATGTTTACTTTTCAAAGAAACTTGAAATGGGATTAACAGAAACCCCAGCACCCCTCTCCTAACAACTAGGGTTTGCTAAAATATTTTCCAATGTACCCAAAATGCCCTTAAAAAATGTTCATCATTTCTGCCTTGGTCTTAAACCTCTGCCAAAAATGGTGCACAATTTTCTAGGACAATCTAGGGCTTTGGATTAAATCTTATGGTATTTGAATTTGGGCATTTAAATGCTATAAAATATTTTAAATGCTCAAATAATCATAAACTATAATGTTTCCTACTGTTCATAATATATACAGTAGGTATGACAAGTGTTATGAGTTACAAAAATGCTCTGGCATTTTATTTAAATGAACAAAGCTGCAAAAGAAATGAAACAGAAAAGAAAATAGAAAAAAAAAGGAGAGAGAAAAGCTTACCTGGCGCCCCACCCGGCCCACCTGCCGGCCCAGCCCAGCTGCCGCTCCAGCGAGCTGCTTGGCTCGGCCAGGCAGGCAGGCAGGTGCTCGAAGGCGACCGCACGGCGCGCCACGCAGCTGCCCGCCACCCTGCTTCGTCCCCTCGCCATCCTGGAGGGATGGTTCGATCGTCCACGTCCTCCCCGACCTCGCAGACACCTCCACCTCTCCCCAGTTCCTCTCCCTCGCTCTCCCTGCGCCATGGCCGACGCCGCCGTGTTCGCACCGTCGTTGAAGCCGCGTCCACCGTTGTCTCTGAGCCCCACCTTGGTGTCCATCGTCTCCGCCGTCCTCGACTGCTTCGAACAGGCCGAGCCCCGAGCGCTCGCCCGCCCTGGAGACGCCCCGACCTCTTCTTCCCCAACTCCGGCCGCGGAGATCCCCCTCGCCGTTCCACTCAGCTCCGACCACCCCCGAGCTCGCTCCGGCGCTTGCTGCAACCCCTGTGAGCCTAGCTTCATCCTCCCCCTCTCCGTTGGCTCCCTTTTGCCCTGGAGCGCACTGCACAAAGCTCACCCGCACGCACCGCCGTCGTGCTCGCCGTCGGTGATGCTCCGGTGACCATTTGGTCACTGGCACCCGTCCAACACACTCACCGCAGCACGTAGATGCGAAAGGTGCTACGCATCTCCACACATCTCCACACACGCCCGACGCCGGTCGCCGCCGACGAGCTTGTTGCCGTCGTCTCCGGCCACCCCAGGTTCGGCGACCACCACCATCCGACGCGCAACAGCAAGGGCTTTCCAACGCACCTAACCGCAGCTCGAGCCGTGCACCGTAGGCGTTTTCCGAAGCACGCCGCCGTGTTTGGCCTCGCCAGCGGCTAAACGCCGGCGAGTTGGACCTGTTTTGACCACGGGTTTGACCCCCTGGGTCAATGACATGTGGGCCCTGCCCGCAAGTCAAACCTAGTTTAGGTGTTAATTTAATTCTAATTAGTTAATTAGTTAACTGTGACACTGACATGAGGGACCCACTGGTCAGGTTTGACTTGGAATGGCCCTGTTGACTGCCTGACGTCAGCATGATGTCATGCTGACGCAGTAAAGGTTTTTCTGGGATTTTTAGATTTAAAAATAATTCAGGAAATTCCAGAAAATACCCAAAACTTCTAAAAATCATATAAAATCAACCATAGCTCAGATGGAAAAGATTTATATATGAAAAATGATCAGAAAAATCCAATCTTTCCAATGGCACTTGTTTCATGCATGTTTGAACAAGCTAACTTGCTGTACACATCAAAAACATGATAATGCACTTATTTAAATAATAGTTTGAACTTCAATTTGAATCTTTGATTCAAATAGGTTCAAACCCTTCTGGTTTTAGTTGCATTAGCCAACACACATGCATCTTGCCATATCATGAGCATGCATCATATTGTTGCATTTGTTTGTTAATGATTGTATCGTCGGTACTCTCTGTGTTAGGTCCTGCTCCCGAGGATACTGCTGCGTATCCAGTTGAAGAGCAGTACCCGACAACTACCTTGTCAGGCAAGCAATCATTGATCATTCCGATACAAACCCAATCTTCTCGCTCCTGCTCTCTTTTACTGCATTAAGGCAACAGCGTGTGAACTGCTACTTGCTGCGGTAGTTGAACCCTATCCCTTGCATGACCTGTCATTGCCACAGTAAATAGTTGAAACCCACTAGCATGTGTAGGAGTTGATTGAGCCATGTGATGTGTGATTCACCATGCTATTTGTTTATGTTGCCTGCTATGCTTAGAGTTGTGTCTGGTCTGGTTCATCTGGGTGATGGATCAGAGTGAAATGATCATACCGATAAATAGAGGGAAGTGTTGAACACGCTTGGTAAAGGTATCGATGAAAGGCCATGTAGGAGTACATGGTGGGTTGTTTCATTGGAATCGTCCATAGGACCAGAGATATGTGTGTGTGATTCAAGTTACAGTTACTACCAGACATTGGGCCCTAAATTATGACCCCGCTCGACTTATTGACTGCCCTTGTACTCTGTCCAGGAGTTGCAACTAGTTTCTGGTGTTTATAGCTTACTGGAGGTCGTGCACAGCGCTGACCCTCGTGGTGGGCTGTGATGCGACAGGTACGTGGCACGGTGTACCGGTTGCCCGTTTGGTGACTCGGGAACCCTGTACACATCGTTTGGGGCCGTGAGCGACACCCCGGCCGGATCTCCCCACGGATAGAACCCAAATAGGTGATAAACCTGGACGAGAGACTTGAGTGGTTGGTTAGGTCGTGGTCTACACCCACGTCGGCTTTCGCTTGAAGTTTGCCGAGCACATGTCGTGTGCAGACGCTAAGTGGTGAAAACATGTGTGAAGAAGTACACCCCTGCAGGGTTATCAATCTATTCGAATAGCCGTTGTTCGCGGTACGGACTACTTGGTTGCTCTTACAGTTCATAGACAAGTTGATTGATACTACTAAAAGCCTCAAGATAAGTGTGAGTGTCGTGGATGGCCCTTCCGTAGGATGACGGAAGAGGATCCTCGGTAGTGTATTGATGTGGTGAGTAGAGGACTCGTGTTCGTAATAACATCTTGCAATCTGTTGAGAGTTGTAGTATAGGTTAGCCAAAGTCAAAGCTGGCTTTCTGCTATGAACTCCAC
>LR738710.1:171421644-171432737 GCA_902687465.1 Secale cereale | reverse complement strand
CAATCTGTTGAGAGTTGTAGTATAGGTTAGCCAAGGTCAAAGCTGGCATTCTGCTATAAACTCCACTACCCCCTTTGATAATGTTGCATGTATGATAGGTTCTGTGGTAAGACTTGCTGAGTACCTTTGTACTCATGTTTGCTTAATAACTGTTGCAGAGGAGAACCCTGCCCCTGCTGATGGGTTCTACATAGACGTTGACGTCGACGAGTAGCTTGACACCCAGACGGAGATCTGGAGCTTGTGAAGGGCCTTGTAGATAGTCAGGCTACACCAAGCATGTTTTATTTTCTAAGTTGTCTGTACTCAGACATGTAGCTTCCGCTTGTGTTTGTATGAATGTATGACTTGAGTGTTGGGTCATGTGACCCCTACCTGTATGAATATGTTATGTATGGCTCTTGGAGCCTTTTAAATAAAGTACTTTGAGTCATAGAGTTCTGTTGTGATGCAATGTTGTATTTGCACATATTGAGCATATTGCGTGTATGATTGAAATGCCTGGTATGTGTGGGATCCGACACCTAGTTGTTTTCCTTTGGTAGCCTACCTTATAGGGAAATGCCTCCTAGTGATTCCAATGAGCCTTGGTAGCTTGCTACTGCTCGGAACACGTAGGCTGGCCGGCATGTGTCCTTCTTCGTTCCTGTGTCTGTCCCTTAGGGGAAATGTCACGCGTGGTTCCTTTAAGTCCATGTAGCTTGCTACGACTTGGGTTCATACGTTGATGACCGACACGTTCGTTGCTGGGTCATGGATGCCTGTCTCTGTAATTTAGTGCCACTTTTGGTTTATAACTAGCCATGTCGGCCCGGGTTCTCTGTCATATGGATGCTAGCGACACTGTCATATACGTGTGCCAAAATGCGCAAACGGTCCCGGGCCAGGTAAGGTGGCACCCGTGGGGTTACCGTGCGTGAGGCCGCAAAGTGATATGACGTGTTACAGCTAGATCGGTGTGACTTAGGATCGGGGTCCTGACAAATATCATAGCAATATCACCCAAAAGTGGCATGGAGCAAGAAGAAATTATAGATACGTTTTGGACGTATCATGTGTCCTTCTTCGTTCCTGTGTCTGTCCCTTAGGGGAAATGTCACGCGTTGTTCCTTTAAGTCCATGTAGCTTGCTACGACTTGGGTTCATACATTGATGACCGACACATCCGTTGCTGGGTCATGAATGCCCGTCTCTGTAATTTAGTGCCTCTTTTTGTTTATAACTAGCCATGTCGGCCCGGGTTCTATTTCATGTGGATGCTAGCAACACTGTCATATACGTGTGCCAAAATGCGCAAACGGTCCCGGGCCAGGTAAGGTGGCACCCGTCGGGATACCGTGCGTGAGGCCGCAAAGTGATATGACGTGTTACAAGCTAGATCGGTTGACTTAGGATCGGGGTCCTGACATGCCCGATGATCAGCAAGCCATAGAAAATAAATGGATCTTTAAGAAGAAGACTGACGCGGATGGAAATGTTACCGTCTATAAGGCTCGACTTGTCGCTAAAGGTTATCGACAAGTTCAAGGAAGTGACTACAATGAGATTTTCTCTCCCGTAGCGATGCTGAAGTCCGTCCGAATCATGTTAGCAATTTCCGCATTCTATGATTATGAGACATGGCAAATGGACGTCAAAACGACATTCCTTAACAGCTTCCTTAAGGAAGAACTGTATATGATGCAACCAGGAGGTTTTGTCGATCCTAAAAATGCTAACAAAGTATGCAAGCTCCATCGCTCCATCTATGGGCTGGTGCAAGCATCTCGGAGTTGGAACATTTGCTTTGATGAGGTGATCAAAGCGTTTGGGTTTATACAGACTTGGGGAGAAGCCTGTATTTACAAGAAAGTGAGTGGAAGCTCTGTAGCATTTCTCATATGATATGTGGATGACATATTGCTGATGGGAAATGATGCCGAACTCTTGGAAAGCATAAAGGCCTACTTGAATAAATGTTTTTCAATGAAGGACCTTGGAGAAGCTGCTTACATATTAGGCATCAAGATCTATAGAGATAGATCAAGACACCTCATTGTTCTTTCACAAAGCACATACCTCGACAAGATATTGAAGAAGTTCAATATGGATCAGTCCAAGAAAGGGTTCTTGCCTGTATTGCAAGGTATGTGATTGAGCACGGCTCAATGCCCGACCTCGGCAGAAGATAAAGAAAAGATGAGTGACATCCCCTATGCCTCAGCCATAAGTTCTATTATGTATGCCATGATGTGTACCAGACCTAATGTGAACCTTGCCATAAGTTTGGTGGGGAGGTACCAAAGTGATCCCGGTATGGAACACTGGACAGCGGTCAAGAACATCCTAAAGTACCTGAAAAGGACTAAGGATATGTTTCTCGTTTATGGAGGTGACGAAGAGCTCATCTTAAAGGGTTACGTCGATGCTAGCTTCGACACAGATCTGGATGACTCCAAGTCACAAACTAGATACGTGTATATTTTGAATGGTGGGGCAGTCAGCTGGTGTAGTTGCAAGCAAAGCGTCGTGGCGGCATCTACATGTGAAGCGGAGTACATAGCTGCTTCCGAAGCAGCGCAGGAAGGAGTTTGGATGAAGAGTTCATCACCGACCTAGGAGTTATTCCAAGCGCGTTGGGCCCGATGACTCTCTTCTGTGACAACATTTGGAGCTATTGCCATTGCCAAGGAGCCCAGGTTTCACAAGAAGAACAAGCACATCAAGCGCCGTTTGAACTCCATCCGAAATTACATTCAAGATGGAGACATAGATATTTGTAAAGTGCATACGGATCTGAATGTCGCGGATCCGTTGACTAAACCTCTTCCACAAGCAAAACATGATCAACACCAGAACTCTATGGGTGTTTGATTCATCACAATGTAACTAGATTCTTGACTCTAGTGCAAGTGGGAGACTGTCGGCGTCCTGGGAACCAGGGTACCCATATTTGTCTGTCTGCGGGCCACGACGTGCTCCTACAAGCGGCCTGGTATGGCCCAGTTGATCGACTAGCTGCTCAAGGCCCTCGCGAGGGGCCAGGCCTCGCGAGGAGAACAACGCCAAGACCCCCTCGGGAGCGGCCTCGACAAGGCATTCCGAAGGGGCAGAGAATCCAAGGCCAAGCTTGCCTCAGGATGAGGCAGTGATGTCAGCAGTGATGCACCGCGCCAGCGGGTGCCAGCATCCGCCAGCGGCACAGTTGCCATTTCGGTGCAAAGGAGACAGCGCAGTCGTTGGTTCCCAAGGAGCGGGGCAAAGGTTTCCCCTTTGGGGCAACAAGACCGAAGACCGCAAGGACGATAAGGAGGATGTCACCGTCGAGCCCACCACCGTGTCACCGCCTGATCCTTTTGCAGGCGAAGACTACTTTTGTCAGGGTAGGAACGTCCTTGTGTTCCCGCTCAAATATGGCCATTGTGGAATCCCTTCCCGCATAAACATTTCGGGGGAAGAGGACCGTGGCCGCCTATATAAGTAGCTAGGACCTCCACTGCAAAAGGAGGATCATGGACACACACACTTGACCACCGCACAAGGAGCAAGAACACTAGCCTCTTGACCCTCCCGAGCTCGCCTCCTAAGCTCAGGAACCCTTGTACCAGTTCATATTCTAGCTCACTCGGAGCCAATCCACCAAAGCAGGAAGTAGGGTCTTACACCTTGCGGTGGCCCGAACCTGGATAAACTCTTGTGTGTTTGTTCGTTGTTTGCTTGCATCCTTCCACCGAGACGAGAGCGAGGCACTAGGTAGATGTGAGTGGGAGAGATCTTCGTTCACGCCCCTGTGTTCGAACTTAACGGGTTTTGCGTTGCCCTGAATCCGACATTTGGCGCGCCAGGTAGGGGGTGTGTCGAAATCTCACCTCTCCGACAACCTCGTCGCGTTCTCGTCACCAACCCCGTTCCACAGCCGTGGTGGACACACGACGAGCTCGCGCCGACCGCCGCGCTGCGAACGTCGCTCAAACGGCGCCCGCGGGCAACGGCGCACCGCTCCGCCCCAACTCACCGGTCGCCAACGCCGCCACCGACCCGGCTGTCCACGAGCAGCAGGACTCCTCGTTGCCGCCGTCCGTGCGGCGGGACGGCCGCACGGCAACACTTTCACCTTCGCCAGCCGCAGCGTCGTCCTAGCTGGTCCGCCGCGGGCTGGTCTACCAGCAGACTACGCTACTGATGGCGCATGAGCTCTTGCGCTACCGCCCGGCATATGATCTCTACGACGAGTGGCTCCACCGCATCACCAAGCTCGTCAACGCCATTGGGGAAGTGTCTGCACCAATGCACTCTTCGCGTCCTCCGTCGCCCCCGGCGGCGAACGAGGCCCGTGGGGTCCCGGCTCCGCCTCACCTTCGCCCCGCCGGCCAGGAGGGCCGGCGCGAGGCCCCTCGACGCGAACAACCCCGCAGAGCCCACAACCGCGATGAGGAGAGTTGCCAGGTGATCCGGCACCCACATGCAGGGGCTCGTGGCCCCCCTGGCCCACAATGCCCAGACCGCACGCCGAAGGAGGTGGTGGCGCCAGCACCTCAAGAACCAGCATCACGGGTGCAGGGGGCGCCTGTGATCATGAGCGTACGCGGGTGTGGCGCCCTTGCTCTGGAGCTACGGCGCCTCGTCTGGCCCGGCAAGTTCAAGACGGACGTGCCTCCACGCTACGACGGCACCATCGACCCCACAGAGTTCCTTCAACTCTACGAGCTGAGCATCGAGGCGGCCAACGGCACTGAGCAGGTCATGGCGAACTGGTTCCCCATGGCTCTGAAGGACGGCGCACGCTCCTGGCTCCTGAACCTCCCGGTGGGGCCTTTGCTCGAAGACCCAGACATGCCTCAACTGACGGCGATGCTGGTTTCGGCGCCATACAAGGCGCCGGACAAGAAGCCCAAGAAGAAGAGCAAGGAGGCCAAGAGTGGCCCCCGCCCCGCAGAAGCGAAGTCCGAGGAGATCAACATCCTCTCCTCCGAAGAGGAGGAGGATGACGAGGAAGAAGAATCCCCCGCCCAAGGCAAGGGAAAGAAGAGGGCGGCCGCTACTGACGCAGGCAAGGCCGCGCCCCGGAGGAGGCTAAACCTCCCCGCCCGTTCGGACTCATCGTCCGAACATAGCTTTGTGGTGAAGCCTAGGGAGAAGCCCCTAGCCAAAACGTAAGTTGTTCGGATATATTAATTACCGCACCTTTGTTTATTCTGCATATTAATGCTTCTTGAGTATTTCTCACCTGCTGACCTACAGCGCTCCCCATACACACCCTGATGCCTCCTTATCGGAGGGGAACTCTCTGGCGTCTGGAGAGACGGAGAGTGACCCGCCGGTCCGAGCTCCGTCGCCCGTGGCCTGCGGGGACACAGAAGTGTCCTCCCAGCGTGATTCTCCTACTCAGGGAGATGGGGCAAAGCAGGCGATACGGTGGCCGAGGGTAACACCTCGGGTGTCGCTGATCATGGGGAAACAATCCCCATGGAGACGAAGACGGGGGAACCAAACAATCTGGGGCCCCGCCGAATACTAATCTGGAGCCTAGTGCGGCTCCGGGGTCCGAAGACCAGACTCCCAAGGTGGGGGAGGATACAACGGCGCCCGACGTCAATCCGGAGGTGCCAAACCCTCTGGAGGGAGCACTACAAAGTGCTTCCGTCATGGAGGAGCACCGCACCATAATGGGTGTGGTGATGAAGAAGATTCTGTCCGTCAATGTATGCAATGTAATGTTCTTTATGGAATGTAATGTTCTTTATGGAATGTAATGTTCTTTATGGAACTTTATTTATTTTATGTGCACATATATAGCCAGTAGCCCCTGATGCTTTTCATTCCTGCTAACAGCCTTCAACAGTCTGCTAACAGGCTTTGAGGTATGCAATGTAATGTTCTTTATGCAACTTTATTTATTTTATGTGCACATATATAACCAGTAGCCCCTGATGCTTTGTGTGATTCTGAACAGAATCGGACAAACTATCCATAATATAGTATATTGTAGAGCTGAACTGTGTGCTTTTGTATTTGAACATGCTTCACTAGTTGCGGCAACTCCATGAGATGCAGAAGTTGCCGAACTAAATTGGAAGCTCTCGGAGGCCAATGCGGACCTCGATCGTGTCAACCAGCATTTGGATGATACGCAAGGTATGCAGATTTGAAAAATTGAGATGTCAAGAAGACTGATAATATTAATTGAGTATGAGTATAAACTCCTTATGATATTTTGTATTAAACAGTTGGTGCCACTGAGCTCAAGTCTCTCAAGGGCGACCTCGCGAAGGCCAAGAAGGAGGCCGAAGCGAGCAAGGCAATCACTGACAAAGCCGAAAAGGCCGCGTGCCAAAAGCACGTGGCTCGGGTGTCCGAAGTCGAAGATGAACTCAAAGATGATATTCGCAAATGCGAGGCGTTGGCAGAGAAGACTTCGGAAGAAGTATCCGAGCTCACTGCGGCAGTTAAAGCTACCCAGGAGGCGCGAAGCGAGTCACGCAGCGTCTGTGAAGAAATCAAGCAGGCGCGGAAGATAGCATCTAGTAAGACTTTTCTCTTATAGAGCATCTTCGGAGGGCAGAGGTACCTTGGGCTGACACGGTTATGGAGTTCTCCAGGCGTGTTTGCGGATCTCCCAAGGAGCAGTGCTGACGTCAACCAATACTTCCGAGCCCAGGAGGGGAGCGGCATGGAGAAGTTGTTCTGGTCGTAGTTCTATGCGCCAAAACATCTGGTGCCCCTCAGCAACCACATGAAGTAGCTGGTCCAGCTACATAACATGGCGGGTTCCGCCATGAAGGACTTGATAGTCCGGCTATGGCCCACTGATCCAATCCCAAGTAGCTACTTCGGATTGGTGAAGCGGCTCATCGAAGCGAGTCCGTCGGTCGACGGGTTGGAGCGTTCGGCCTGGATAAAGGGTTCTCGGATGGCCTTCGCCCGTATAAAAGTCCACTGGGCGAAGATGAAGGCACAAGACATAGCCACTGCTGGCCCGCCCGAAGGCAAGGAGCACCGCAAGCCGGAGAGATACTTCGAGGACATCATAGAAGGCACCCACCTTATAGAAGGCAAGTGCTCAAAGGATGTTATCTTTGAGTAGTTGTATCCGGTTGTAAAGACTTAAGCTTATGAACCGATGTATATATAATTTATTGCGCTGTTATAATGTGAGCGACGTTTACCTCATGTGCGGCCGTTTATTTAACTCTGAAAGTTTCCAGACATCGGCTTCATCCCCCATGTAAATATTACTGGGGTGTTCGGTCATATGCATAGACACTCTTTATCCAACGTCTTGGTCCATGTAGGAGGTGTATGCGGAGCGAACCAGGCAATCAGACTATGCAGCGTTATTGCTTTCACTTAGCCATAGGTGTTTGACAAGTAGGGCTAGGTACTAGCCCCTGGTGCGTATGTGGTATTTCCGAATTAAGGTATCCATTTGTATGCGACTGGCAAAAAAATCCAACCCTTCGTATAACACGGGGTGGATCTCCATCGATCATAGTATAACACTAAGTCGCCAGATCATAGACTAGATTCCCGCCTATCATGATAGTCAGTTTTCAGCTTTCTCTACTGAGGTACTTGACCCGATGAGCTAGAAGTACAATCACAGTAGTTCTCCCTTTACACCCTAGCTGAACAATCGGGAACGTAGGGGTAAGCACAGGAGGCGGGCAACCCAACTATTGACCCAAGACATGATTCAGAACTGATGCATATAAAGGAAATATCCAGGACGCCGAACACTCCCTATAGGTGTTCGGACTTTTTGACATATACCGGGCTGAATACAGCCCCTGGTAGTAGACCATGTTGTCAAGGCACGTGTGGCAATCTGACATGGGGAGAGAACACAGGTGGTGAGAGAATAAAACTCCAAACACAATATAAACCAAGCTGTTTCTATAATATCCTGTTATAGTACGGCGAGCCGTATGTTTACGGATAATGCCGATGATTTCCTTGGACATTTTACATGCCAGAAAAGTATAAAACAAAAAGAGAAAAAAGGTTTACACGTGGTCTTAATCTAAGAAAAAGAAACCTTAACGCGGGTCCCTGCTGCACGTCTGCGCCGTTTTCTCCTTTGTGATGTGTCCATGAAGGGGGGAGTGTGATGGTCATATGTAAAATAAGAAAAAGAAAGAGAAAAAACCTGTAAAAACAAATCCAGTGTGGCCGTAAACAAAACTGGTTCATTTAATGAACCTTGAAGGATAATTTTAGAGTCCGAATAGGGTCGAGCCAAACTATGGACTATTTGTATGCAGTGTGCCCCTAGCGTCGCCCAAGGAATTTTAAGGGCATATTATGTACACGAGGCACGTATGCTACCACCTTATGGGGCAGTCGATGAGAGCGTAACCGTTAATCGATCTCATGTTCATCTGAGCTGCCGCAGTGAGGCGAATGCCGGACATGTTTAGCGGTGTCCGCGGTCTTGACGACCGATGAGCTGTTCGGCTTGAATAGGTCGTTTTGGACTTCGGCTGCAAGGGCCGTAGTGTCCTCCTCTGTACGGAGAGATCGCTCCATATTTCCATTGACCGTGATGACACCTCGTGGTCCAAGCATTTTGAGCTTTAAATAAGCATAATGCGGGACTGCATTAAACCGGGCGAAGGCCGTTCTTTCGAGTAGTGCATGATAGCCACTTTGGAACGGAGCTATGTCGAAGATTGGTTCTTCGCTTTGAAAGTTATCGGGAGAGCCGAATACGACCTCCAATGTTAAAGAGCACGTGCAGCGGGCTTCTACGCCTGATATCACTCCTTTGAAGGACGTGCTGCTTGGCTTGATTCTTGACGGGTCTATCCCCATCTTGCGGACAGTGTCCTGATATATCAGATTGAGACTGTTGCCGCCGTCCATAAGGACTCGAGTGAGATGGTATCCACCGATTATTGGGTCGAGCACTAGGGCAGCCGAACCCCGGTGACGGATACTAGTCGGATGATACCTCTTTGGTGGCGCCAATTAGGCCTCAGCTTCATCCGAGGAATCGGTGATGATGTTGCTCTTCCGGCGGTGTGGGAATGGAGGTGGCGCGAAAGATGAGGGGAACGTCGGGGCAGCTCCTTGGAGGTGGAGGACGGGGTGGCTGAACTGGTGGGACGACGAGATCGATGACGGATTCTCAACCGGTGCGGTGGATGAGGGAGGTCGAGGTGTTGCGGTGGACGACATCATCAGGGAAGAGGCTTTGGCTGTGTGGCGGAAAGATGAGGGTGTGGGGCTTCGCGGATTTTCGTGTCCTTGGTGTTCGAATGGGGGCGGCGGAGGGGATGGGAGGGTGGCCACGGCTTAGGGACACGCTTGTTCAAAATGTGGGGTAAGTTACGAAAATACCCCCACCGATTTCAACTAGGTGGTTCTTTTGGTTCAGGGAGTAGCACGGGAATTTTGCTTGTCGGGATTTCGCAGGAGGTGGGAGTTTTCGCGCGCGTTGTAATTGTGGGATGGCAACACGGGGGTTGAGATGGAGGGAGTTTTCCGAGCACAACGAGACAAAGAGATAGCTTCAAATTTCGGGATAACAAGGCGCGTGTTAATTTTTCAGGAGAACGGTACGCTACCAAATCAATTCGCACAACACAAGAGAGTGTCTTGTCCCATTTTGCTATATGAATTAATACAAATGCCATTCAATGCTTTGAATCCATGTTATGTTTGTATAATGCATGTAACCTACTCGAATGAACATTTTACGGCATTCCAAATGTAAACTACCGGCTGCAATATGAACTAAATTTGAATTCATTTCTTTATTTGAATAAGATCTGCAATCATGATTGTTGCCAAGTTAAACCATTTGAATTCGCTTCTCTCTTTTAAAAGATCTACAAACATCATTATTGTCAAGTTAAACCATCGTTTGCATATTATCTTCACTGCACACCACATGATTACTGTCGAGTTACATATGAACTATGTGTACTATATGAACTCGAACTCGATCACTGTCGAGTTAGATATGAACTATGTGTACTATATGATTACTGTCGAGTTAGATATGAACTATGTGTAGTATATGAACACGAACTCGATTTTTTGAATCCACTTTATGTTGATTTCAAATCATAGTGCGTTTCAAGCTCTAGCTAGACCTTCATAGTCTAAACCATGTCTCATATGTATAATGTGTTTATCACACAATGTATGGTGCCCCGCCCCTATGCCTACAAGTATTTAGCTGTGTGTTGCGAACGCCACACATTATCACGAACTCAAATAAAATGTGAGATTGTTCGATATCACATAATGTATGGTTTAGATTGTTCGATAGTTAGTTGTGAGCTGCAAATGCCACACGTTATCACAAAAAAAAGTGTGAGATTGTTCGATAAATAGTATGGCTTAGATTGTTCGATATTTAGCTGTGAGTTACAAATGCCAGACATTATCACATTATAGTATATCATGTCCAAAACCACACCACGTGTATCACCGCTATATTCATGCATGCATAGGTTTACAACACTATGATCTCTTATTCAAATATATGAATCCACTTTCATATCGAATTATGATATTTGTTAGTCTCTTACCCCCACACAATCCTCTAAAGTATGTAGCTAGTGCTAACTTTCTCTCGTGCATGCACACGCCCTCCCCCTCCCTCAGCATTCTATCCTTCGCGCAAATTCATTTATTTTTTATGTCGTTCTCCCATGATCTGCACAACTCCTTGTTTCCGATACACACCGATCGATAAAACTCTATATCGACATCTCCCTACCACATACACACACACTTTCCATCTCCTCCTTTCTCTGACCATGCCTTGCATTTCTCACATACGATCCCACACACGTGTAAACTCTCGCCCCTCTTTTCATCTCACAATCGCACACTCCTCCCCTGACGCCAATATAGTAGGCCCCTCGCACCACTTCCTAGCTCCATCTCTCTCTTTCTCTCTATCCGTCTCTCTTGGACTTATTTTCCTCTAACAAATGGATGTACACCAACCGGTCCTGCACTATACATATAGTTATCTAGGTCATTTATGACTCGTTTCCCCCACGCACCAATCGATCTAACTCATTAGTTATGTCTTCCCCTTCCCGCGACACACAACAATTGATCTACCGGTCTAGTTAGGTTTGCTTACCAAACACATA
>LR738710.1:171400788-171421357 GCA_902687465.1 Secale cereale | reverse complement strand
GTCTACCTCTTTAGTTAGGTCTCTGCCCCCCCCCCCACCCACACACACTGATACATCGAGCGCTCTAGTCATGTCTCCCTGCCACATACAAACTTGCCCTTCACCATCTGATGCTCCTGTAGGACAGTCGCCCTATATCTTTGATGTGCACACACACAATTTCGATGGCTCTCTTCATCGATCTCGCACCCACACACTTGATCCTCTCTTTGACTCTATCAATATCTATGACTCCTCCCTCTCTTCTCATGGATCGCCCCTCTATATATGATATAGACATGCCTCTATTTCACACACATTGCATGTGCCACATTTTTGTTTGAGATATCTTTGACACATACTCCCACAAATACATTCACGAAACCCATAACACAAAACACTCACGAACGCACGCCATCTCTCTAGGTTTGTATCTCTCTCTCACACACACACCCACGTAGGTGGGGGCGTGCACGAAGAGAAGAAGTGCATGCACGACGCATATAATGTACTCCCGTCTCTTTCCGCTAGCTCTTGTTTCATAACATTTGCATTGAAGTGACCTTGTTTTCCAATATAGTTTTCAAACTCATAAAATAATTGGCTAGGATGCATATTGTGAGGATTATCATTTTCATTGAACATCATTAGAGAATTTACCTCTACCACATTAGGCAGTGGTGGTGCATTAAGCCCATGTATTTCTTCAATAGGAGGTAATATTTTAACATCCTCAGCTTTAATACCTTTTTCCTTCATAGATTTTGCCTCTTGCATATCTTCAGGGCTGAGATATAATATACCCCTCTTCTTCGGAGTGGGTTTAGCCGGTGGTTCAGGAATAGTCCAATCATCATAATTTTTCAATATTTTATTCAATAATTCTTTAGCTTGAGCAATAGTTCGTTCCCTAAAAACACAACCAGCACAACTATCTACGAAGTCCCTAGAAGTGTCAGTTAGTCCATTATAGAAGATATCAAGCATTTCATTTTTCTTAAGAGGATGATCAGGTAAAGCATTAAGTAACTGGCAAAGCCTCCCCCAAGTTTGTGGGAGACTCTCTTCTTCAATTTGCACAGTTAAATATTTTTTGCAAGGCAGCTTGTTTCTTATGAGCAGGAAAATATATTTCAGAGCAGTAGTAAATCATATCCTGGGGACTACGCACACAACCAGGAGCAAGAGTATTGTACCAAGCCTTAGCATCACCCTTTAATTAGAACGTAAATAATTTGAGAATAAAGTAGTAACGAGTTGTCTCATCGTGAGTAAAAAGGGTGGCTATATCATTCAATTTAGTAAGATGTGCCACAACAGTTTCAGTTTCATAACCATGGAAAGGATAAGATTCAACCAAAGTAATTAACTCTGGGTCGACAGAGAATTCATAATCCGTATCATCAATAAAGATAGGTGAAGTAGCAAACTTAGGATCACATTTCATTCTAGCATTCAGAGATTTTTCTGTATAATTGTGTAGTAATTTCTCTAGATCATCTCTATCATTACAAGAAAGAATATCTCTAGTTGCTTCTTCACTCATAACATAACCTTCCGGTACCTTAGGCAATTCATATCTAGGAAGGCTAGTTCTAGCAGGTGTTTCAGGAGTTTCAGTTTCAAGCTCATCATCAGATTCAACAACATCATGTTGTATTAATCTAGCAATTTGTTCATCAAGAAATTCACCAAGTGGCACATCACCATTATCAAGCAAGGTACTAGCATCATCATCAGCATCATTCAAAGTAGATGTAGCATCATTAATAACTTGCGACATATTAGAATTAATAGCATGTGGTGGTGTTGCAAGTTTACTCATAACAGAAGGTGAATCTAAAGCAGAACTGGATGGCAGTTTCTTACCTCCCCTCGTCTTGGAGGGAAATATCTTAGTATTTGGATCCTTCAGATTCTTCATAGCGATAATATGATAATAATCCCAAGCGACTCAACAAATACAGTGATGCTCCCTGGCAACAACGCCAGAAAAAGTTGTTGATAACCCACAAGTATAGGGGATCGCAACAGTTTTCGCGGGTAGAGTATTCAACCCAAATGTATAGATTGGACACAAGGGGAGCCAAAGAATATTTGAAGGTATTAGCAGCTGAGTTGTCAATTCAACCACACTTGGAGATTAATTATGTGCAGCAAAGTCATCAGTGGCAAAGTAGTTTGATAGTTTTGATAGTAGTGACAACAGCAATGGTAATAGTAACAGTGACAGTAGTAATTTTGTAGAGAGTATAACAGTAGTAGCAGCAGTAGTAACTTAGCAAGATCAATATGGGACAAATTCGTATGCATTGGATCGGTGACTTGTTGGATGATATTCATCATGTGACGGTTATAACCTAGGGCGATACGACACTAGCTCCAGTTCATCGATATAATGTAGGCATGTATTCCGTAAATAGTCATACGTGCTTTATTAAAAGAACTTGCATGACATCTTTGTCCTACCCTCCCGTGGCAGCGGGGTCCATATTGGAACCTAAGAGATATTAACGCCTCATTTTAATAGAGAATCGAAACAAAGCATTAACACATAGTGAATACATGAACTCCTCAAACTACGGTCATCACCGAGAGTGGGGCCGGTTGTTGTCACTCTGGGGTTGTCGGGTCATAACCATAGTAGGTGACTATAACTTCCAAGATCGGATCTAAAACATGGATATAATGATGATAACATAAACGGTTCAGACCTGAGATCATGGCACCCGGGCCCAAAGTGACAAGCATTAAGCATAGCAAAGTCATAGCAACATCAATCTAAGAACATAGTGGATACTAGGTATCGGGCCCTAACAAAACTAAATCGATTACATGATGAATCTCATCCAACTCCCCACCGACCAGCGACCCTACAAAGGAATTACTCACTCCCGATGGGGAGCATCATGGAATTGGCGATGGAGAAGGGTTGGTGATGACGAAGAACAAAGATCCCCCTCTCCGGAGCCCCAAACGAACTCCAGATATGGTCTCCTGAGGAAGAACAGGAGGTGACGGCGGCTCTGTCTCGTGGATCGTGATAATTCTTTCTCCCTGACTTTTTCTCCGAAAATAGGAATTTATAGGATCAGGGTTGTCGTCTATGGGGCCACCAGGTGGGTACAACCCACCTGGGCGCCAGGAGAGGGGGTGATCCCTGGTGGGTTGTGCCCACCCAGGGGGGCCTCTCTGGTGGGTCTTGGCTCCAGTAATTCTCTTTTATTCCATAAAAAATCCTCGCAAAGTTTTGTTTCATTCCGAGAACTTTTATTTCTGCACAAAAACAACACCATGGTAGTTCTGCTGAAAACAGCGTCAGTCCGGGGTTAGTTTCATTGAAATCATGCAAATTAGAGTCCAAAACAAGGGGAAAAGCGTGAGAAAAAGTCCTGACCACCCTGGCCCACCCAAGGCCCATGCATGTACACCGCGCACTTCCCGCCCGAAACGGTCAGCGCCGCTCCAGGGAATCGGTGCCGCATTCATGCCCGGGCAGAGCGGACGCGACCTTTCACTGGCGCATGCGTTGAAGGGAGAAGCGGATTCAAGAGTGTTGGTTGCTTCGTTCATCCAACTTACGCTGGGTCTATGTGATTTGATGGCTAATTGTGCATGATTACTGACGTGGTGCGACCGTGCTGACTCTCAGTTGCACTGTACACTTTACTTTGGTGCATGATATATTTGTACGTACTATAATTTCTCAGCGAGATATATTTGTACAATGCTATAAAGCTTCCAGCTTCTGTTTCATGTATCTTGTGTCCAAGGTTGCAACATGAAATACAAAGGAGACTAACATGCATGCTATTGGATCTCAATGATTCACATATCATAGCCAACATGTACCCCCTCCGTTCCAAAATAAGTGTCTCGACTTTATGCCCCAAAGTTGTATTACTAAAGTTGACACTTATTTTGGAACAGAGACAACTAAAGAAAAAATGATCCATGTAGTCCCTAGACCTCAAACCCTAAACCCTAGCCAGGCTTTAATTTGTTGTCAACATTGAACCTTCCGAATAAATGAAGTTTGCAACCCTTTTACCATCGGATCATTTTGTGCAGTTTCACTAAAATCGAGCTGCGCATCCCTATGGTAAAGAAATTGAAGAAGCATGATTAGAATAAGACTAGTGGGACTAGTCGATGAGACATAAACTCATCACAAATAGAGTAGAATCCAGTAGAGGTACATGTGGGGCAAATAAGTAGAGAAATATCCACATGGATCGATGTGGGCAGTTGGGGCAGTGGTGCAAGTTGGCTGTAAAGGAAGTTGTACCTGAGGGATGTCGGGAAGAATCTAGAGGAGGGCGAGGGGAGGGGGAACTGCCCACGTCGTGGTAGTGACCAAGGGACGAAGGCAACCGCACCATCTTGGTTAGAGAGAACGACGGGCACCCCTGATCGGGACGCGTCGATAGTGGGTTTTCGCCGTCGGCGATGGCGGTCGCATCTACACAAAGCATCCACCCCTCCACCCGGTGGACATGATCCGCCCAGATGTTAGAGATATGGCCACAGTCATGTTGTGCGAGAGAGTGTGAAGAGAGCAACCCAGCAAGCAGCCGTGTAGGCTCGTGGCTATGTATATAGGGGAGCAGTTTCATTGTTCCTCCATATGAACCTATTTATATTGCGTACGTGCCACTGAAGAATAAAAACTTTATCTGAAATAACGCGGCACCGCTCATGCGTGGTTCCCGACCCTGCATTAAGATAGTAACTCTGGATGCGTCAAATTATCATGTGGGCTTAGTCGTACAGAAATGAGCTCCACCGTGTCACGTGTGTGGTTGGGGAAGAGGCAAAGAGTGGTACTAGTACTACGTGTGTGGGTGCGTGCATCTCTTCTCTTCGAGCATGGTTATTAAAAATAGCCAACTACACTACCACGCGATTATTACATGGGCAAAGAGTATATGAAGTAATAATGACTAATGAGCCGTCAAATCACGAGGCCCACCTTTCTCTACTATGTTTGACGGAGGAAGCAGACATCATTTCACTCCTCGTTGAATATCCATCCGCTGCTACCTCCGCAAATAAATAAAAACCCGCTGCTACCTCTACGGCATGGTTAATAATATAGCCATGTCAATCAGGACGTAGAAATATCATTCACTGATATAAATAAAAACCCGCTGCTACTAATGAATTGATGCACGTCCACCACGTGGGTGAGGGACGAGGGGCGAAGGAGAGTGCGTACTACTACATCCGTTTCAATATGGACTACATACGGAGCAAAATGAGTGCATCTACACTCTAAAATACATCTATATACATCAGTGTTTGGAGTATGTACTAGTATTTCATGTTGAAATCTGCTAAAAGACCTATATTTCAAACAATATGATAATCTCTCTAACCAAGGTAGGGACGAGGAGTATATATATGTCTAACGGAGGGAGTAGTAAAAATTTCTGGTCCTCCGAGCCACTGTGCGCGTGAGCAAGGGAGCGGGCGTAGGCGAGTGGTATCATACATGCCAGCTAGACTTTTTGGATGATGTGGCACACAATTAAATGAGGAAAGAGAGGGTATGGTATCATATCTTGATTCAAGTACTCCCTCCATCTGAAAATACTTGTCATCGAAATGGACAAAAAGGGTTGTATCTAGAACTAAAATATATAATACTACCCATTACAACTAGCTTCTCCTCGTCCCGCGAGCCACCGCGCACGTGGGCGAGGCAGTGGGCGGGGGAGAGGGCGTACTAAGCAAGCTTCTCCTCGTCCTACGAGCCACCACGCACGTGGGCGAGGGAGTGGGCGTAGGCCTAGTCGGCGAGGGAGAGGGCGTACTAAGCAAGCTTCTCCTCGTCCCGTGACTCTACGAGCCACCACACTTGTGGGCAGGGGAGAGGGCGTACTAAGCAAGCATCTTCTCGTTCTGCGAGTTGACAGGAAAGATCAAAAGTAACACAGAGCATCTCCAATGTATAGACAATTGCCTCTAAGGTAGGCCCCACATGGTTTGCCTCTTTTTTAAAATAACGCGTCAAGTCGCAATTTGTTTGTGCACCCATGTTACACGATTCTCCATCAAGTGGCCAACCAGTACACGTGTTAAATTACCACGTGGGCTGCCTTTTCATAGAGAAATGAACTCCACCGTGTACCCACGCGGGTGTGGTTGGGAAAGAGAGCTAGCGGAAAGAGACGGGAGTACAGACCTGATGGCCAGGGGCGTAGCTCTCAACCTGCTCGAGGTGGCCTTCTGTGTTGGCACAGAGCATGAAGCCGACAAACACAAAAAGCTGGCCGGGAGGGAAGATCTCCTCGGAGGTGGTGATGTCATTGTTAACGAAGCGATCCATCAGTTTTTCGGTCGACGACATAGTGGAACTCTCAATGAAAGCACCAATGTCGGTGTCAAAACCGACGGATCTCGGGTAGGGGGTCTCGAACTATGCGTCTGTGCATCAATGGTAACAGGAGACAAGGGAAACAATTGAAATACAATTTTGATATGATTGCTCACTTGAGTGACTTGCTATTTAGAATTTCAAATGATGTTAGAGGTGTTGGACAACATGCTTCTATGGTTCAAACTCAATTAGAACAAGTTGCTAAATCTCAAAGAGAATTGCTTGATGAAATGAATCATAATATGCATGACTTTGTTGTTAGAGTTGCAACTAGTGGAGGTAAAATGACTCAGGAACCACTTTATCCTGAGGGACACCCAAAGAGAATTGAACATGATTCACAAAGAAATAACACTAGCAGACCTAATCCTTCTAAAAATAAAAGGAAAAATAAAACTGATAGGACTTTACATGCTACTAAGGAACCTGAAATAGAAAAACCTCCTGATAATGATAAGGAAACTTCTAGCTCTAATGCTGAAACTCAATATGGTAATGAACACTCGCCTAGTGATAATGAAAAAGATAATGATGAGGTTCATAAAGACTCTCAACCAAGCAATGATAAAGAACCGAACAATGATGTTGAGATAGAACCACCTGTTGATCTTGATAACCCACAACCTAAGAATATAAGGTATGATAAAAGAGACTTTGTTGCTAGAAAACACGGCAAGGAAAGAGAACCGTGGGTTCAAAAACCTATGCCTTTTCCACCCCAGTCAACTAAAAAGAAAGATGATGAAGAATTTGAACGCTTTGCTGAAATGCTAAGGCCTGTCTTTTTGCATACTCGCTTGACTGATATCTTAAAAGTGCCTCTGTATGCAAAGTATATGAAAGACATCATTACTAATAAAAGTAAAATACCGGAAGCTGAAATCTCCACTATGCTTGCTAATTATACTTTCAAAGATGCCTAAAAACATGGAGATCTGGGTATACCAACTATACCTTGCTCTATAAAAAAGAATTATGTGAAAATTGCTTTGTGTGATTCAGGAGTTGGTGTTAGTGTTATGCATTTCTCTTTATATAAAAGAGTTGACTTGAATAAACTCCCACCAACTGAAATACCTTTGCAAAAGGCTGACAAGTCAACTGCCATACCTATCGCTATTTGTGAGGATGTGCCCGTTGTTGTTGCTAATGTTACTATCTTGACTGACTTTATTATACTTGAGATGCGCGAGGACGACAATATGTCTATTATTCTTGGTAGACCCTTCTTGAATACTGCAGGGGCTGTTATTGATTGTAATAAAAGCAAGGTCACTTTTCATATCAATGGTAATGAGCATACGGTGCACTTCCCGAAGAAACAATTCCAAGTGAATGGTATTAATGTTATTGAAAAATCTCCGACAATCACTATTGGAAGTTTTCAAATAACTCTACCTACTTTCAAAAATAAAAATGAAATGCTTATTGTTGGGCACATCCATATCCCATTGAGGTAACTTAGTGAATTACGAAGGTTCTTCAGTTTCATGCTAATCGAAAGTGGTTGTTAATAAGACCTGATCAACTTTATTAATGAATCATTTTTGAGCGGTATGAAGTTGATGGATTTAGTAAGCACTACCTACTGCCCTTACCTTTTGTTTTCTGTTTTTACTAGTTAAATAAAATAAAATGCCATTTTAATCTGTTTTCTGAATTTCCCGTGCAATAAAAAATGACCCAAAAATAATAGTTCTCGGAATGCCCTGAAAAATTTATACGATTTTTTCCTGAATATTTTGGAATTTCTGGTGCAAATAATACCAGAGGGAGGTGCACCAGGTGGGCACAACCCACCCGGGCACGCCAGGACCCCCAGGTGTGCCCTGGTGGGTTGTGGTCCCCACGTGGGCCCCCTCACTTACCTCTTTAGCCCACATCATCACTTACCTCCAGAAAAAAAAATCTCCATTGCTCTCTCCCCCGTGTTCTTGAGCTCAAACCCGCGGATTTCGTTCTCTTTGCTCGAAGCTCCGTTTCCGAAACTGTTTCGGGGGATTGTTGCTTATTATGTGACTCCACCATTTGTCCAATTAGTTTTTGTGTTAGCGGTTTATACTTTTAATAATTAGCTACTCTTGGTGTCGCTGTAGATGTGCTTGCATGTTGAATTCTTAGTGTCCTAAGTAGCTTGAATGCTTGCTATGGCTTCTATGTATCCCTATGAGTAGTTACTACCAATTTTGTGAAGTTTTGTTGGGAAAATTTTGTGAACTAAAAATTCTGATTTTTTTTCATAGGAAAATTGTACGCGGATATTATGAACTTGTTTGGAAGGAGTTCTTTGAGCAGAAGATCCTCGGGGGCATCTTCTAGTGACACTTCCGTTCGCCGGTCTTATGTTGAACCAAGTGAAAGTTCCACATGAAGTGCCACTACCAAAACATGCTTATGGCTTTGCGATGAGTATATGATGCGAGTGGGCATTAAGGAGGAATTTGAGCAATATGTTCTCAATGCCGGCCTCGACCACTACCTTTCAGATAAGTGTGAACAACGCCAACTTATCACTGAATAATTTGTTAAAGAATTTAAATATTTTCCACGAGAGTTTAGGGTGTCGTTTATGCTTTATGATAATCCATTTACTATTCCACTAGAGAATTTTTCTTACCATTGCAAACTTCCTTTTTGGGGTTAGCTTGATGAGCCACCAACGGCTGAGTATGAGTCGTTCTTGACTAGCCTATGTTACGGTGAAAATAGGGGTGTGAGACAAGGAAGAATAAAGAGCATTCACTTTCCCGCAATTGAGTATTTTGCGTTATTTAACGGGAAATGCATAGTAGGCAAGCAAGACTATAGCATACTTTATGCGCTAGACTTGAGCCTCATCCTCATTGCTCTCATTGGTGAAAGGAATTATAACCTTGGAGCGATTGTTGCACGTAGACTTCAGCATAGCACTAAGAGTGGCTGGTTCTAGGGTGGAATTTACGCCACGCGTTTAGCACGAGGGCTGGGTGTTTCACCTTTACCCTTTGATCTCATCCTACCCATGCAGTATTTAGATTTTGACACCTTGAAAGAGCATAAGATTCTCAAGGGAAAGGTTTATAACTTTGCTTATAATCTATTGTTTAACCAATCACATGTCGTGGACGCATATTTGCCTGTGCCTACTCTTTTTGACAATAACAGCAAGGGAAGATATTTTGTTCTTGAGAGCGAGGCCCGAGCTCATACCGCAGCAGTAGTGGCAGCATGGCAGGCTGAGGCGTCCACACCAAGAGCCTCCATGAGCTACCACGCTGACTACTACCCTCCAGGCTACTGATCGACTACCAAGCTAGGCCAAAAGCCTAAGTTTGGGGGAGTACGTGTTTCTCACAAACATTACATTTATGTTTACATGTCACTCTATTTGTCGATGCTCACACGTTTTCGTTGTATCATCCATGCTTAGATTTATTTTCTTGCTTTCTTCTTGTGTGTTTGAATTTTTTTAGAAAAAACAAAAAAAATAGTTGTAGTAATTTACTTTCTATGCATGCTTAGTATTAGAACTACAAAGAAAATCCAAAAAGATTTCCTTGTTCTTCTTTTGCTTGTTGGGAGCTTTCCCGTGTAAATAGTTTTTCCAGTTTTTGCTTTTTCCTTGTATTTGCGTGTTCAAGAAAACCAAAAACTCCAAAAATATTTCAGTGTGTTTCTCTCAATTTCTTTTCCTTTCTTTTTCGAGTTGTACCGAGGAGAAGACCACGATGAAAATGTTGAGTGGCTCCCATATGAATAATTGTTGAATTAATAAAGAGCACATCTTACCTTGTCTTCTCCCGTTGAATAAAATGTTTTGCACATTCCAGCTTAGTCCATGGCACTCTTGCACTATTATTATTTTCATATCATTCGGTCGTGCAAGTGTAAGGCAATAATGACGATATTCGATGAACTGGCCGTGGCAAGGAGAAACTGGTATGAACTCGACATGTTCTGTTTGTGTAAATATGTTTAACCTAGTACCCATGATTCAGCCCATTATGATTAAACATGTTTGCAATGACAATTAGAGACTATAGTTTCTCATGCCATGCATAAGTAGCTAGGAGTCAATAATGATTTATCTTGGATATCAACATAGCGTTAAAATGATTGTGATGTAGTATGATGATATGGTATCCTCCTCTGAATGTTCAAGTGGCTTGACTTGGCACATGTTTATGCGTGTAGTTGAATCAAAACCAACATAGACTTTTTGATATTTATGTTCATGGTGTCCATATCCTACTCATGCGGGTGTCTAATGTTTATTATGCATGTGCATGTTCATGACCATTGTTGCTCTCTAGCTGGCTGCTTCCCAACCTATTTAATAGCCTTCACCTGTACTAAGCGAGAATACTGCTTGTGCATCAAATTCAAAAACTCAAAGTTATTCCAGATGAGTCCACCATACCTACCTATATGCGGTATTAGCCTGTCGTCCCAAGTAAATTTGCATGTGCCACCTCTAAAAACTTCAAATGAATATCCTTTTTGTGTGTCTGGATCATTCATGAAATGACAGGAGGTGGTCGGTATTTTCCATGCTAAGCGGGTTATTCTCAGGTTGAATGTTTATTTACTCGCCATTGCACGAGAAAAGGGCGGTAATAGGGATTCCTAGTCCCAAACTGCAAAAAGAATAAGCTTACAAATAAACAAAAACTCCCAATGGAGTTCAAACATTTACTTTTCTGCTTGGGAACCGCCACTAGCTTGTTTAGCATGGGAGATGTCGATAGCTGATAGTCGTGAAGTGAATGAGAAGGGTGCACCCCTCAAAAATTTCATTTACCTCTGTTTTAAAAAAACTTGAGCTCTGGCACCTGTGCAAATCACTGCTTCCCTCTGTGAAGGGATTCTCTATTTACTTTTATGTTGTGTCATCGCCTTCTCTAATAAGCGCCAGATCTGAGAGCACTGTTGTCATGCCTATGCATTGTGCGTAGTGGATGTTGGGTGTTATCATGACTGGATCTTTTCTACCATGAATTATAATGTGTAGTCGCTGCTTGTACTTTGGAGGTGCTCTGCATTTTTGTTTTGCGGTCTCAGAAAGGGCTAGCGAGATACCACTATTGTCATATTGTGTCATGGTTATTTTGACAACATGTTGTTGTTTGAGATGTCTTATTTTTGCTCACTAGATGATTATGCCATTGATATGAGTTAATATAATCTTTAAGTATTATTGTCGACATGGTTAGTTATAATGCTGGCTGAAAACCTGGGTGATGTTTAAGCTTATTTATGCAAACAAGAGCAAAAGAGTTCGTAAAAGTTTTTCTTTCCCACTTTCAGTTTATCAACTGAATTGTTTGAGGACAAGCAAAGGTTTAAGCTTGGGAGAGTTGATATGTCTCCAATGTATCTACTTTTTCGCACGCTTTTCCCCTTGTTTTGGACTCTAATTTGCATGATTTGAATGAAACTAACCCCGTACTGACGTTGTTTTCAGAAGAACTACCATGGTGTTGTTTTTGTGCAGAAATAAGAGTTCTCGGAATGAAACGAAACTTCGCGAGGATTTTTTGTGGAATAAAAGAGAATTACTGGAGGCAAGACCCACCAGAGAGGGCCCCCTGGGTGGGCACAACCCACCAGGGCGCGCGCCCCTCTCCTGGCGTGCCCAGGTGGGTTGTACCCACCTGGTGGCCCCGCAGACAACAACCCCGAACCTATAAATTTCTATTTTCAGAGAAAAAATAGGGAGAAAGAATTATCGTGATCCACGAGACGGAGCCGTCGTCACCTCCTATTCTTCCTCAGGAGGCCAGATTTGGAGTCCATTTGGGGTTCCAGAGAGGGGGGGTCTTCGTTCTTTGTCATCACCAACCCTTCTCCATCGCCAATTCCATGATGATCCCCACCAGGAGTGAGTAATTCCTTCGTAGGCTTGCTGGTCGGTGAGGAGTTGGTTGAGATTCATCATGTAATCGAGTTAGTTTTATTAGGGTCCGATCCCTAGTATCCACTATGTTCATAGATTGATGTTGCTATGACTTTGCTATGCTTAATGCTTCTCACCTTGGGCCCGGGTGCCATGATCTCAGATCTGAACCATTTATGTTATCATCGTTATATCCATGTTTTAGATCCGATCTTGCAAGTTATAGTCACCTACTACGGTTATGATCCGACAACCCCGGAGTGACAACAACCGAGCCCACTCTCGGTGATGACCATAGTTTGAGGAGTTCATGTATTGATTATGTGTTAATGCTTTGTTCTGGTTCTCTATTAAAAGGAGGCCTTAATATCCCTTAGTTTCCAATATGGACCCCGCTGACACGGGAGGGTAGGACAAAAAGATGCCATGCAAGTTTTTTTAATAAAGCACGTATGACTATTTACGGAATACATGCCTACATTATATCGATGAACTGGAGCTAGTGCCGAATCGCCCTAGGTTATAACTGTCACATGATGAATATCATCCAACAAGTCACCGATCCAATGCTTACGAATTTGTCCCATATTGATCTTGCTAACTTACTACTACTGCTGCTACTGTTACACTTGCTACAAAATTACTGATATCATTATTACTGTTACTGTTGTTGCTGTCACTACTATCAAACTACTTTGCTACTGATCACGCATAATACATTGAATATTCTTGGCTTGATTCATGCCCATTATACTTCATCATACATAATACATTGCATATTTCTCGAATCATTCATTTCCACCTCCAGCCACAGAATTAGCTACAAGAAATGAGGTGCCGATGTGTTCAAGGCATTGCAACATATAAAGGTGAAATCATACAAGCTAGGCGCGAATTTGGTTGATTTTGGTGGAACTGCACAAAAAGAATAGCTTGTTTATTTAGCACGAGGTGCCATGTCAATGTTTGAACTGATCGCAAACCCCACCCTTTCCACAATCGTAAGCATTTGATATTTTGGATGGGGAAACCTTGTCAAAGTTTGCTCGTTGATGTACGCAAAAAGACACACATTTGATATTTTGGAATGGGACAACCTTGTCAAATTTTTCTCATTGATGTTAGCAAGAAGACATGCGTTTGATATTTTCGAATGGGACGCCCTTAGCTGTCAGTAGCATCGATCAATTTTTATTTTTTTCTTTAGTTGTAAAGTAAATATTTGCTCTCACATGTGAATCGCTGAGATGCACAATCATCGATTTTTTTGAATGTTCTCTATGAATTGGCAGGCCTATGAGTTTGATTTCAATGTATAGGCACGCTAAAAAGCTGCTCAAACTTTGTACTCCCTCTGTTCCTTCTTACATTGTGAATCTAAAAATGTACAGTCACGCTAAAAAGCTGCTCAAACGATATATACTATGAAAGTACATTGATTTTACATTGTGAATGTTGATACTTTTTTTGTATAAGACTAGCAAGATGCCCGTGCGTTGCACGAAACATCAAGATGCTGCTATATGAGTAGTTTATATGTAGCATGCCTTGCTGCCATTGATGGGGCGATCAGTATTGGGGCAAATCGAATCATCTTCGAGTCTGATTCCTGAAACCTTATACATGCTTTGAAGAGCAACAAAAATGAATATGACAGGTCAACCATTGGTGTGTCGGTGAAGGAAGCTAGAAGCCTATGCATTCTAAACTTTGATTCCTATGCTTTTTTTTTCAGCCGACGCACTTGTAACTCTGAAGCCCATGAGCTTGCCAAGCTGGGCGTTCATTCTGGGTATGATAACTCCTTCGGGGAGGCCTCTGCCCCCAATTGCATTGTAAAACTATTAGCCAATGACATTGTTGTGCGTGAAGTTTAATGGAATTTCCATTTTTCTGTCAAAAAGTAGTTTCTCTTGTGGGAGATAAGGATGAACGAGAGAAGGCATTATCTGCAAATGCTGGTAGGAGTGCGGGTATCTTTTTGCAAAATTGTCGTAGTTTCCTTCCTATCCGTCAGATATAGATCGAACGACCTATATTGCACGATGGCAGGCACACCATCATCACCAACTCTGTTTTCTATTGGGGTGAAAGTAGAGATACTTTGACTTCAGACAAAACTTATATGCAGACTAACAAGGACCGGAGGGAGTACGTGTGAAACTACTGCAAACGAGGTGATCGCCGTGCGTCCTGGGAATAATGCTAGTACATATTATTTTGCATGTTCATCCAAGAATTCAAACTAATCGAACTAAATTCGTTCATACACGGCCGGATTTCATATAAACATGCCTGATTTCATTACATTTCATACATTCTTCAACTAAAAAGGGGTGCGCTGGAGGTATAATTAGTTAATGTAATCTATGATCTCGGGCGCCCATTTCCCGTGTCCGGCTGACCAAAGTGCCGAACAGAAGCTTGATACGTCTCCAATGTATCTATAATTTTTTATTGTTCCATGCTGTTTTATTATCAATCTTGGATGTTTTATAATCATTTTATAGTCATTTTATATTATTTTGGGACTAACCTATTAACATAGTACCAAGTGCCGGTTGATGTTTGTTGCATGTTTTTTACATCGCAGGAAATCAATATCAAATGGAGTCCAAACGCAGCGAAACTTTTTGGAGATTTTTCTGTACCAGAAGAAACCCAATGGGCCAAGGTAGCACCTAAGAGGGTGCTCTGAGGGGAGCACAACCCACCATGGCACGCCAGGAGGCCCAGGCGCGCCCTCGTGGGTTGTGTCCACCTCGGGTGCCCCTCGGACCGCCAGTTTGCTCTATAAATACCCCAAAAATACCAGAACACTAGGGGAGCCAATGAAATATTCATCCAGACGCCGTAGAGTCGAGAACCACCAGATCCAATCTAGACACCATCTCGGTTGGGGTTCACCACCTCCATTGGTGCCTCTCCGATCATGCGTGAGTAGTTCTTCGTAGACCTACGGGTCCGTAGTTAGTAGCTAGATGGCTTCCTCTCTCTCTCTCTCTCTTGATTATCAATACAATGGACTCTTGGAGATCCATATGATGTAACTCTTTTTGCGATGTGTTCATTGGGATCCGATGAACTTTGAGTTTATGATTAGATATATCATTTTATATCCATGAAAGTATTTGAGTTTCTTTGATCTCTTATATGCATGATCTTTTATAGCATCGTATTTCTTCTCCGATATTTGGGTTTTGTTTGGCCAACTTGATCTATTTATCTTGCAATGGGAGAGGTGCCCGGTAGTGGATTCGATCTTACGGTGCTTGATCCCAGTGACAGAAAGGGAACCGACATGTATGTATCGTTGCTACTACTGATAAAATGACAAGATCCATATCTAGCGCCATACATAAACGGATCTTGTCTACATCATGTCATCGTTCTTAATGCATTACTCCGTATTTCCATGAACTTAATATACTACATGCATGCTGGATAGTGGTCAATGTGTGGAGTAATAGTAGTAGATGCAGGCAGGAGTCGGTCTACTAATCTTGGACATGATGCCTATTTAATGATTATTTCCTGGATATCGTCATAATTATTTGAGGTTATATCAATTGCCCAACAGTAATTTGTTTACCCATTGTTTGCTATCTTTCTCGAGAGAAGCCACTAGTGAAACCTACGGCCCCCGGGTCTCCTTTCTCATATATTTACTTGCGATCTACTTTTCCTTTGATTTTTTTACAGATCTATTAAACCAAAAATACAAAAATACTTTTCTGCATTTTATTTTATTTACGATCAATTATTCCAATCCATTACAAATTTCTAGCATCGTTACCCGAAAGGGATTGGCAACCCCTTTAACACGTCTGGTTGCGAGGTGTTGTTATTTGTGTGCAGGTGTTGTTTATGTTGTGTTGCTTGGTTAACTGGTTCGATAACCTTGGTTTCATCACTTAGGGAAATACCTACCGTCGATGTGCAGCATCATCCCTTCCTCTTTTGGCAAATACTGACGTAGTCCTAGCAGACATAAGCTTTTTTGGCGCTATAGTCAAAGAGCAATCAAAAGGAATTTCTGGCGCCGTTGCCGGGGAACACCTTCTACATGTACCAGGTTCCTAATCACAAATCACATCTCCTTGCAATTTACATTATTTGCCATTTGCCTCTCATTTTCATCTCCCCCACTTGAAAAAAAATTGGCCATTTTTGTTCGCCCTCTTTTTCGTTTGTCGTTTTCTCATCAGATCTGTTTTCGTTTGCCCATATGTCTTACTTGGTTACTTTGCTTGGTTGTTTGGTATAATTGGGTATTTTATTGGAAATCATAAGGAAAGCGTTTATGGATCCTCATCCACTTGCCAATCTTTTTAAAAGATCCAATTATGTTGAACCAATTTCTAGTGAATTGAGCGCACTAGATTATATTTATGAAGTTTTGCTTGAGATTCATGAATCTGATAATTGTGATGAAGTGATAAAAGAAGAAATTTATGAAGTGATTCATGATAGCTCCTTGTATGAAAAGCATGATTACAATGGTGTTATAATAAATTCTATTAATGTCAATTATGCTAGTAATATGCAAAACCCCAAGCTTGGGGATTCTAATTTTGATATGTCCTCTGCTTATTGCAATGATCATGATTGGGGTGATTCTTGGTACGATGTTGAAATTTTATTTAAGCCTCATGATGAATATGTTTGCGATAATATTGAAAGTGGGTTTGGAGAGGACACGACTTTATTTGATGTTAGTCCCACTATCTTGGAAGATTATAAGACTTTTACTCATGTTGATCATGAAAAGAAAATTTTATATGATAGCTATATTGTTGAATTTGAGTATGATCCTACAAGTAATTTTTATGAGAGAGGAAAATATGGTTCTAGAAATTTTCATATTACTAAATCACCTCTCGTTACGTTGACATTTTCAATGTTCTATTTCTCTCCTTTGCATATGCTAGACATTTCTTGTCTTGATAATTTGTTTGCTTATAAAATTCCTATGCATAGCAAGTATGTTAGACTTGAATGTCTTTGTCACATATTTTATGATCCTCTCTTTGTGCTTCAATTCTTGTCTTTCATGTGAGCATCATTGAAATTCCAAGCCTATCTTAATGGCTATAAAGAAAGAGCTTGTTGGGAGGCAACCCAATGAATAAAATAAATTTTTGCTTTTTATTTTTCGTTCTTGTGTGAAAACCCTTTAATATCTCTGTTGAGATGTGTTTTTGTGGTTTGAATAAAGATTTGTGCCAAGCAAAGCCCTAGCAACATGTTGGGTGTTAGTAGATTTGATCTTGCTGAAAAAGACAGAAACTTTGTGCTCACGAAAATAATTGTAAAAAATTACCAGAACGTGAAAAAATGCCAATTCTTTTTGCAGAAGATTAATATAAAAATTTCCCACGTGACCCTATTTTTTCAAGATTTTTAGAGTTCCAGAAGTATTCGAAACTTCCATATTACTACAAAGTGTTCTGTTTTTGACAGATTATGTTTTGTTTGTGTTGTGTGCTTATTTTGATGGCCCTATGGTTTTCTTTGATGAGTTTTTGCCATAGAAAAGTTGGAATATAGTAGATATAATACAAAAACAAAATATGAATTGGTTTGATACAACACTTATAGTAGTGGTTCTTTCTTATACTAACGGATCTCATGAAGGTTTTGTTGAGTTTTGTGTGATTGAAGTTTTCAAGTTTTGGGTTATCTTACGATGGATGAAAGAAGGATAGAAGAGCCTAAGCTTGGGGATGCCCCGGCATCCCAAGCTATTATCCAAGAATAAGCAACCAACTAAGCTTGGGGATGCCCCCGAGTGGCATCCCCGCTTTCTTCCAACAACTATCGGTATTTCACTCGAAACTATATTTTTATTCATCACATGACCCTATAGGAATCAGCATATTTGACGTCAACCATGGCGGACGGCAAAGGCACTCCTGGCGGATGGCAAAGACCTATTCCGTCAGCCGACAGATAGCAAACCGTCCGGCTGAACGAGCTTCGGCAAAGTGTACTTTGCTGTCTGCAAGCGGACGGCAAAGATGCAAAGGCCTTTGCCGTCAGCAAGGAGACGGCAAAGAGCTTGGACGGCAGGCCTGTCGGGTTAGGTCTGTTAGGGGTTAACGACGTGTTTTGCCGTCTTCTAGAAGACGACAAAGATGCTCATGTCTTTGTCGTCTGCCAACAGATGGCAAAGCATGCCATATTGGCCAGCCCAGTGCACCCCATGTTGCACAGGTAGCTGCCAGATGGCAACTTTGTTGTCTACTAGCATACAACATAGAGCCTATATGCCCCTATTTTTTCTGTTTTTCTTAAATTCACTCTATTTCACAGATATATATACACAAGCATACCAACACATATCCAACAACATATCCAACACATTGCAATGACAAGTTTGCAACAACACATATCAAACAACAAGTTTGCAACAACACATATCCAACAACAAGTTTCCAACACATATCCAACAACAAGTTTCCTCCAACAAAGTTCATCGTACAAAATCAAAACAAAAAGAAGCACAAGGAGAAGAGTAGACCCCATGAACGCAAGCTCCTCATCTAAAGCAAATCTACAAATTGGGAAAGAAGAAAGTTAGAAGAAGAAGAAGAAGAAGACTAGCTAGAAGAAGAAGAAAAAAAGATGAAGAATAAGGAGAAAAAGAAGCTAAATATAGGTCATTTTGTAGCTAAACCTAGGTTATTATGCCATTTTTTACCCAAGTGAGATAATTATGTCATAAATGAACTAGGTAAGCTAATTATATAGATCATTATTGAGCTATCATAGGTAGTTACGCCATTTTTTAGCTAACTAAGCATATCAAGTCATTTAAGAGGAAAAAATGCTAAGTATATGTCATCTTATAGCTATCCTAGGTAAAGTATGTCAGTTTGGAGCTAAGTAAGGTTATTATGTCATTTTCGAGGAAAATAAGCTAAGTATAGGTTATTTTGGAGCTAAACCTAGGTTGTTATACCATTTTTTACCCAAGTGAGCTAATTACGTCATAAATGAACTAGGTAAGCTAATTATAGATCATTATTGAGCTATCGTAGGTAGTTATGCTATTTTTTTAACTAACTAAGCATATAAAGTCATTTAAGAGGAAAAAATGCTAAGTATATGTCATCTTATAGCTATCCTAGGTAAAGTATGTCAGTTTGGAGCTAAGTAATATTATTATGTCATTTTCGAGGAAAATAAGCTAAGTATAGGTCATTTTGGAGCTCAACCTAGGTTATTATGCCCTTTTTTACCCAACTGAGCTAATTATGTCATAAATGAACTAGGTAAGCTAATTATAGATCATTATTGGACTATCCTAGGTAGTTATGCCATTTTTAGCTAACTAAGCATATCAAGTCATTTAAGAGGAAAAATGGTAAGTATAGGTCATCTTATAGCTATCCTAGGTAAAGTATGTCAGTTTGGAGCTAACTAAGGTCATTACGTCACTTGGGAAAACTTACCATCATCACGGAGGTGAAGGACCGGTCGGGTGTGCGCTAGTACCACACGGAGAAGGGCCAGTCGGGGTTGCGCAATTGAGAGACGGAGAAGGATCGGTCGATACTTGTCGGGAGGCATGCTGCACCAAAGATCATTTGCAATGTCTCATTAGCATGATGCAACTGAAATGTGAATACTAGTAACTAATGAAACTCGCCGTGTCCGCTATACCAATCCGGGGCATCGGCGGAGGGGTCTGACCGCTTTTCTCGCACACGGACTGCACATTTTGTTTTCACGAGTCAGTCATATTAGTAAGTAATGAAACAAACATTACATGCATGATTTGGCTAATATGCAAGAGAAACTTACCACAAGGAGCTCGTATAGGGCCCGGTGACCCGCGTCGTTCTGGTTCCTCTCCTCCTTCATCATCCTAGTTGTCCTCTCCTCCAACTCCTTCTCCCTCTGTGCCGCCTGCTTGTTTGCCAAAGCCAGAAGCTCCTGGGCCCTAGCCTCGATGGCGAGCTCCACTGGCCGTGGACGAGGATTCATCTCAGGAAGAGAGCTCATCTGGCGCTTCTTGATCTCCCGGAGATTTCTAGGACATCGTATCAGTCCATCCCCAATGGCTACCGAGCCATGTTTCCTCCCGTCACCAGATAGCATCACGAGCTTTGGATCAAAAGCTCTCTGGCTCGGGTTGAAGTCATCCCCTTTCATCCCCGCCACTAATTAACCTAAAAAACTAATTAACTAACTAATTAACCTAAATCAAAAAACAGCAACAAAAAAGACAGAAAAAAGGAAAAAAAAACCTCACCAGGGGGCAGAGCGGCGCTAGGCGATGGGGGGCGGAGCGCCGACCGGCGCTGGGGCGGCCTGAGCGGCGGGGC
>LR738710.1:171383602-171400496 GCA_902687465.1 Secale cereale | reverse complement strand
GCGGTGGTTGTGGTCGGGGGCGGCGGGGTCGGTCGGGGCGGTGGGGGTCGGCGGTCACGGGAACGGAGGGCACAAGACGGCGCGGGTGAGGTGAGGGAGAGAGAGAGGGGGAGGGCGCGGGGTTGGCTGTTTTTTAGTTAGGTTTAATTTCTTTGTCGTCTGCTAGCAGACGGCAAAGTGCGTAGCTAGGGACGTGGGGCGGGGGGAAACGGTCGTTAGCCTGGCTATTCTCTTGGCCGTCTGCTCGCGGACGGCAAAGAAGCTTTGTCGTCTGCTAGCAGATGGTAAAGAAAGTGGCCGTTAAGTGGTTCTCGTTAGTGGGCCACCCTCCCTCATTGTCGTCTACTAGGAGACGACATGGAGGCTTTGCCATCTGCTAGCAGACGGCAAAAAGCTGGCTGATGGCAAACATTGTCTTTTCCATCAGCTCTTTCTTTGTCGTCGGCTTTTTTTAAGCTGATGGCAAAAACCATCTTTGCTGTCAGCTAGCAGGCGGCAAAGAGCTGGCTGACGACAAAGATCCTGATTCCAGTAGTGTGATATGTGTTTTGCTTGGAGCGTCTTATATGATATGTGTCTTTGCTTGTTTTCTTTTGTGTTTTAAGTCATCAATCCTTGTTGGACACACCTATATCAGAGAGCCAAAATTATATCATGACTTGTTAGAATTGCTCTCTATGCTTCACTTAAATCTTTTATGATCTAGGACTTGCTCTAGTGCTTCACTTATATCTTTTTGAGCACGGTGTGCTTAGTATTTTTGAAGAAATGCTCTCTTGCTTCACTTAGATTTATTTGAGAGTTAGTAAAATTTTGAAGAAATTATCTCTTGCTTCACTTAAATTATTTTGAGAGAAAGAAAGAAAATTTATTATGCTCATGATCTTCACTTATATTTGTTTGAGCTTATGAAAAGCAACACATGAAAATTAGTCCCAAAGTGATAGATATCCAAGAAGGATAAAGTAAAAAAATGTCATGAAGATCATTGGACAAAATAAATTTGATTCTTAGTAATGGTTTTGAGATATGTTGATGTGATATGTGAGTTATGTTGATGAGTAATTGTGCTCTAGTAAAAATATTGGTGTTAAGGTTCGCGATTCCCTATGCATGCACGAAAGTCAATAATCATGCAATGAAATTATATCCTACTTATGGTGCATTATTCGGTGTTATTTATGCTTAATGCTTGCTTATGAGATTATATGTTTCTTGGTTGGTCGCTTCCCAATCTTTTGCTAGCCTTCATTTTGCACCAAGTATGATCTCTACTTGTGCATCTGAAATCCTTTAAACCAGTTTTGCCACATGAGTCCAGTATATCTACCTATATGTGGTATTCTTTTGTCGTTCTAAGAAAATTTGCATTTGCCATCTCTAATTTTCAAAATAAACTTCTCTTTTGTGTATTTGTTTCACTCGCGGAGCGGTGAGGGGTGGCTAATATTTTCCATGCTGGATGTGTTATTCTCACGATGAGTGTTTATTCACTTGTAATTGCACGAGAGTAAGGCAAAGGTTTTAGGGATGCCCAGTCCCGAAATGAAAAACAAATTTACTTTATGTTTTCAAATAATAAATTCCTTGGAAAGTGTTGCTATGGAAGGCGACCGTGGATTCGGCTAGCCATGGCTTGTGAAATTTTGGTGGAAAATGAATAAACTTTATTTTCTGTTTGGGAACCGCCTATGATATATCTAGCATGGAAAGTGTTGGGAACTCTAAGTCGTTTTCGTTGGTGGGATGGATACACCTCCCAAAATGTTTTTATCTCTAATTTTTTCGCTTTGAGCTCTGGCACCTCAACAAATCCCTACTTCCCTCTGCGAAGGGCCATTCTTTTACTTTACGCAATTTTTATTTTGAATTTGTGTCTCCATCTTCTCTTATAAAAAGCACCAACTAAGAGGCAATATGATCATGCTTAAGTATTGGGTGTAGCTAATATTTGAGTCTGTTTCATGAATGGATCAATGTTTGAGCATGATGGGCTAGGGATAACTTGTTTTACCGTTGATATTTTGAAAGACATGGTTACTTGTTGATATGCTTGAGTATCTAAATTATTATGTCAAAACTAGACTATTGCTTTGAATCACATAAAATTCAAAATTTCCATGCTATAAAGAAAAGAATATGTTATGACTTGATAAATAGCACTCCACATCAAAAATTCTGTTTTTATCACTTACCTACTCGAGGACGAGTAGGAGTTAAGCTTGGGGTTGCTGATATGTCTCCAACGTATCTATAATTTTTGATTGTTCATGCTATTTTATTATCAATCTTGGATGTTTTATAATCATTTAATACCATTTTTTGGTACTAACATATTGACATAGTGCCAAGTGCCAAGGGCCAGTTGCTCTTTTCTGCATGTTTTTTACATCGCAGGAAATCAATATCAAACGGAGTCCAAACACAACGAAACTTTTTGGAGATTTTTTTGGACCAGAAGAAACCCAATGGGCCAAGGCAGCAACTGGGGGGTGCTCCAAGGGGAGCACAACCCACCAGGGGGCGCCAGGAGGCCCAGGCACGCCCTGGTGGGTTATTCCCACCTTGGGTGCCCGCCAGACCGCCTCTTTGCTCTATAAATACCCCAAAAATACCAGAACCCTAGGGGAGTCGACGAAATATTCATCCAGCCGCCGCAGAGTACAGAACCACCAGATCCAATCTAGACACCATCTCGGATGGGGTTCACCACCTCCATTGGTGCCTCTTCGATGATGCGTGAGTAGTTCTTTGTAGACCTACGGGTCCGTAGTTAGTAGCTAGATAGCTTCCTCTCTCTCTCTCTCTTGATTATCAATACAATGGTCTCTTGGAGATCCATATGATGTAACTCTTTTTGCGGTGTGTTTGTTGGGATCCGATGAACTTTGAGTTTATGATCAGATCTATCTTTTTTATATCCATGGAAGTATTTGAGTTTCTTTGATCTCTTATATGCATGATCTCTTATAGCCTCATATTTCTTCTCCGATATTTGGGTTTTGTTTGGCCAACTTGATCTATTTATCTTGCAATGGGAAGAGGTGCCCGGTAGTGGGTTCGATCTTACGGTGCTTGATCCAAGTGACAAAAAGGGAACCGACACGTATGTATCATTGCTACTAAGGATAAAACGACGAGATCCATATCTAACGCCATAGATAAACAGATCTTGTCTACATCATGTCAGTGTTCTTAATGCATTACTCTGTTTTTTCATGAACTTAATACAGTAGATGCATGTTGGATAGCGGTCGATGTGTGGAGTAATAGTAGCAGATGCAGGCAGGAGTCGGTCTACTAATCTTGGATGTGGTGCCTATATAATGATCATTGCGTGGATATCATCATAATTATTTTAGGTTCTATCAATTGTCCAATAGTAATTTGTGTACCCACCGTTTGCTATCTTTCTCGAGAGAAGCCACTAGTGAAACCTACGTCCCTCGGGTCTTCTTTCTCATATATTTGCTTGCGATCTACTTTTCCTTTGCATTTTTATTCAGATCTATTAAACCAAAAATAGAAAAATACTTTGTGCATTTTATTTTATTTACGATCTATTATTCCAACCCATTACAAATTTCTGGCATCGTTACCCGAAAGGGACTGACAACCCCTTTAACACGTCGGGTTGCGAGGTGTTGCTATTTGTGTGCAGGTGTTGTTTATGTGTTGCTTGGTTCCCCTACTTGTTCGATAACCTTGGTTTCATCACTGAGGGAAATACCTATCGTCGTTGTGCTGCATCATCCCTTCCTCTTTGGGGAAATACTGACGTAGTCTTAGCAGACATGAGCTTTTCTGGCGCTATAGTCAGAGAGCAATCAAAGCTTATTCTCCATAACAGCTCTGCAACTCCACATCGCCACCAAGAAGCGAATCAGCCACCAATGTTCAACCCGCTGAGCTTGGCTTCAGCCTGAGGGTAGCAGCAGCGGCCTTACTTGGACCCGAGCGGCGATGTACCGTCTTCGACTCTTCCTCATTTTCCGTGTGGTGCGGCCTTGTTGCCAGCTGGGCGGGGCCTCAACGGAGCCGCCGATATCCTCTTTCTCTTTATCGGCGGGGCGGCGCCTCAGCGGAGTGGGGCCTCGGAGGAGTCGGAAATGTCCTCGGCAACGTTGCCAGTGTGGCAAGGCCTCGGCGGGGCAGGGCCTCGGCGGATCTGGAGAAGTCCGCCGGCTTGTTGCTGGCTTAGAGGCGCCTCGGCGGAGCCAACGATGTTCTGTGCCTCGTTCCCGACGGGGCGGGGTCTCAGCTGAGCCGGCAAAGTCCTCTGGCTTGTTGCTGGCGGGGCGTTGCCTCGGCGGAGCCGGCGAAGTCCTCCGACTCGTCGTTGGTGTCACCAAACAGCACCTCGCCAGCTTCATCGTCCTCCTTGTAGGTGGCCGCAACCTCCGCCACGCGAATGAGGTACCGCCAGCGCGCGAGGCGGCTCTCGCGTGCGGAGCGATACGACTCGAGGAGCGCCTCCTGCTCCGCCCGCTCCGCGGCGATCTGCTCCTCCCCCAATAGGTGCTCCTGGAGGACATGGTGGTTGTAGGCGGTGTCGGCCTGCGCCTCCCGGAATAGCTCATCACGCTGATGCCTCACCTAGTTCATGTATTGGGCATGTGCCTCGCCGATGGTCATGGTGCAATGGACCGGCGAGGATAGCGCGGAGGAGGGGGTTGGCGCCGGATCGTCGACTACCACGTTCTCCATTGGGACGTTGTCGTCCTCTAGCTGCCTATCGGCCAGCTTGTCGACAGCAATGGCTGCCATCTCCTTGTGGTCCGTCGTCCGACCGTCTCGAAGAGCGCTGGAGCATGAGGAAGCCATGGTGGGAGTGGTGTGGACAGGATAAAGGGAACGGAGGCGGATGACCATGGCTCTGGCCGGCGTAGCAGTTTATATAGCAATGGTAGGCAACAGAGGGACGGACGGGTTGGCGTTCGAATATCTGCCCAGGCAACCGCGTATCATTAATGTGGGTGGCAGACGGACGGACGGATGGCACTTGTGTCATTTGAATGCGGAACAATCGCCTCCACTGGGAAGCGGTGCGGGCGGCGCGGCCCGTTTGGGCTTGAAAGCGCGCAGGTGAGGGAGGCGGTCTGAGTGGGCCAGGGCAGTCAGGCTCATGCTTGGCAGTGGTCCGGTCCAGCAGTCGTACATGCTGGCTTGCCAGCGAGCTCACCGAGCTGAGCGACGACAATCAGACAATGGACGTGGCTTCCGACTAGGAGTCGGCGCCACCGCCCAAGCTGGTTCATGCCATGTTCACCATAGAGCAGGTGCGGCCGCACTTCGATGCCCTAATGGCGGAAGAGCTACCAGCGCAGGAGGACATGTGCCGCAACCTCTGTCTCCTCAATGATAACCAGCTCGCAGAAGGATGAATCGTCGGCGAACAAGCGAACAACAATGTCATCGCGGACATGTGGCCCTATGATCCTGGCTTCCTGAATGAGCAACGGGCGCTGTATCTGACCATCTGTATGGCCCACGAGGCCCTCTCCGTCGTCCTTCGAGTTGTTGCGCTCGTCGTGGTGCCGTCGTCTCGTGTTGTCAACATGGTCAATGAACATGAGGAATTAGGAGATGACTTTAATTGGAGAGGTTGACAGTGAGGACCCACCAGAGCCATAGCCACACGTACGCAAGTGCCTCCTTATTAAATACAACTATTTTTTTGTTTCCTCCTCATTTCCTGACATCACTGTCCCACACCATTGTCAACCTATGTAGTCAATAAACGAGAGAATTGCATAAGGAGCGACCGACGGCTCGGACCCACGAGCTCGAGCAGTATTTGTGCTTTTGAGGTGTGAGCAGAGTTTTTCTTAAGCGATGTTTTTGTTGTTGTTCAGATGAGCAGGTATCAACTGGGCGGGTTGTGGCCTGTTTAGCCCAGGCTATTATTTTATGTCGTCCAAATATCTAGCCCACATATTTTTTTTCAATCTGTAAATGGCTAACCCAGCTATACTTTTTTGAGGAATACCCAGCCCATGTCAACTTGTTATTCTCCGCCCCGCTGGGCTGCAAATGTTTTCTAGGAGGGATGCATTAGGCTTAACAACAAAATGGGCTTTAAGAAATAATAAATAGGTTGTACTGAAAACTGGACTGTAACTTTTAAAAATGCACTAAACACGTAACTAGTTAAAAATATATAATAGTTTTGGATTTTGAAATTTTTAATTTCATTACTTGTTGCGCGTGCAATATTTCGCTGGATTTTACGTAATACAAATTTATTTTGAAATTATATTTAAGCTGGCTTGAAATTTCGGGATAAAAATATTTCGAATCCGATCAAAATGTGGGAAATTTTATTAAATTCTGTATTGAGCGGTTGGTTGAAATTATTAATCGTTGTCCTAGCTAGAAAATGGGCTGTAGATTTAATAAACTATAAATAGGTTGTAGTAAATTACATTAGAATTCAAAAATGGGCTTTACATTCTTACAAATCACAAATGGGCTATATATTCTCTGCCACACACTTGTGGGCCTAGTAAGTTGACGCGTACGCAAGGCTTTGTCAACTTATAGTCAACACACGGTTCTAGCAGTAGTGGCCGTTGGATGTCCATCCAACAAATGTCGTGCTTCTTCTTCAATCTCGGATATTTTTGCTTCAGCCGCCCAAACCACTGCCGTCAGTACCGCCTGCTACCGCCTCCCGTGGCTGGTTGTGTTGCCGCGCAGGACTCACCGGCCCACCCTACTCCCATCGTCGTCCCGGCCATTCCTCTACTCATCAACATCTCATGTTATTCTTCGGCAACGGCAGCCTCACACCGCAGCCAAACCAGTGAACCCTTGTACTCTCCTCCGCGTGTGCATTGTTGGGGAATGTACTATTTCAAAACAAAATCCTACGATCACGCAAGATCTATCTACTAGATGCATAGCAACGAGAGGGGAGAGTGTGTCTACGTACCCTCGTAGACCGGGAGCGGAAGCGTCTAGTGACGCGGTAGATGTAGCCGAACTTTCTTCGCGATCCAACCGATGAAGCATCAAACGTACGGAGCCTCCGCGTTCAGCACACGTTCAGCTTGATGACGTCCCACGAGCTCTTGATCCAATAGAACCTCGCGGGAGAGTTTCGTCAGCACGACGGCGTGGTGACGGAGATGATGAAGTTACCGTAGCAGTGTTTCGCCTAAGCGCTGCAATGATATGACCGAGGTGTGTTTCTATGGAGGGGGCACCGCACACGGTTGGGAGAGATCAACTGATCAACTTGTGTGTCTATGGGGTGCCTCTACCCCCGTATATAAAGGAGGAGAGGAGGGGAGGGGCCGGCCCTCTTTATGGCGCGCCCTAGGGAGTCCTACTCCCACCGGGAGTAGGACTGCCCCCTTTCCTAGTAGGATTAGGATAAGAAGGAAGGAGGAGAGGGAGAAGAAGGAAAGGGGGGTCGGCCCCCCTCCCAATCCGGATTGGGCTGGTGAGGGCCGCGCCCCCACCTTGGACGCCTCCTCTCCCCTTCTCCAATGGCCCATTAAGGCCCATTAACTCCCCGGGGGGTGATGTCTACTACGCACCCTTCTTCTTGTAGACGTTGTTGGGCCTCCAAGTGCAGAGGTTTGTAGGACAGTAGCAAATTTCCCTCAAGTGGTTGACCTAAGGTTTATCAATCCGTGGAAGGCGTAGGATGAAGATGGTCTCTCTCAAGCAACTCTGCAACCAAATAACAAAGAGTCTCTTGTGTCCCCAACACACCCAATACAATGGTAAATTGTATAGGTGCACTTGTTCGGCGAAGAGATGGTGATACAAGTGCAATATGGATGGTAGATATGGGTTTTTGTAAAAGGAATATATAAAAACAGCAAGGTAGCAAGTGGTAAACGTGAGCATAAACGGTATTGCAATGATAGTAGAGGAGGCCTAGGGTTCATACTTTCACTAGTGCAAGTTCTCTCAACAAGGATAACATAATTGGATCATATTACTAGCCCTCAACATGAAACAAAGAGTCACTCCAATGTAACTAATAGCGGAGAACAAACGAAGAGATTATGGTAGGCTATGAAACTACCTCAAAGTTATTATATCTGATCGATCTATTCAAGAGTCTGTAGTAACGTTCAATCTATCATAGAGTTCGTATTAGAATAACACCTTAAGACACAAATCAATCAAAACCCTAATTTCACCTGGATACTCCATTGTCACCTCAAGTATCAGTCGGCATGATTATACGATATGCATCACACAATCTCAGAAACATCTATTCAACCAACACATAGAACTTCAAAGAGTGCCCCAAAGTTTCTACCGGAGAGTCAAGACGAAAATGTGTGCCAACCCCTATGCATAGGTTCCCAAGGTCACGGAACCCGCAAGTTGATCACCAAAACATACATCAAGTGGATCACATGATATCCCATTGTCACCACATATAAACACGTGCAAGACATACATCAAGTGTTCTCAAATCCTTAAAGACTCAATCCAATAAGATAACTTCAAAGGGAAAACTCAATCCATTACAAGAGAGTAGAGGGGGAGAAGAAGATCCAACTAGAATAGCAAAGCTCGTGATACATCAAGATCGTGCCATCTCAAGGACACGAGAGAGAGAGATCAAACACATAGCTACTGGTACATACCCTCAGCCCCGAGGGTGGACTACTCCCTCCTCGTCATGGAGAGCGCCAGGATATGAAGATAGCCACCGAAGAGGGATTCCCCCCTCCGGCAGGGTGCCAAAACGGCTGTAGATTGGTTTTCGGTGGCTACAGAGGCTTTCGGCGGCTGAACTCCCGATCTAGGTTAATTTCCGAAGGTTTCAGTATTTATAGGAATTTTTTGAGTCGGGGCCAAGTAAAGGGGAGCTACGGGCCGTCCTTGAGATAGGGAGGCGCGCCCCCCTGCCCAGGGTGTGGCCCCACCCCCGAGGGCAGCCCGTGGCTCTCCTAGACCAACTCTTTTGCTTCGGGGGCTTCTTTTGGTCCAAAAAAATCGTCAAAAATTGGCTCGTCAATCGGACTCCGTTTGATTTTCCTTTTCTGTAAAACCCTAAAACAGGAGAAAAACAGAAACTGGCACTAGGCTCTGGGTTAATAGGTTAGTCCCAAAAATCATATAAAAGTGTATAATAAATCCCATAAGACATCCTACAAGGATAATATAATAGCATGGAACAATCAAAAATTAAAGATACGTTGGAGACGTATCAGGGGGTTCTGGTAACCCCCCGGTACTCCGGTATATGCCCGAAACCTCCCGGAACCTTTACGGTGTCCAAATGTAGTCGTCCAATATATCGATCTTTACGTCTTGACCATTTAGAGACTCCTCGTCATGTCTCCAATCTCATCCGGGACTCCGAATTACCTTCGGTACATCAAAACACATAAACTCATAATACCAATCGTCATCAAACGTTAAGCGTGCGGACCCTACGGGTTCGAGAACTATTTAGACATGACCGAGACTCATCTCTGTTCAATAACCAATAGTGGAACCTGGATGCTCATATTGGCTCCTACATATTCTACGAAGATCTTTATTGGTCAAACGGCATAACAACATACGTTGTTCCATTTGTCATCGGTATGTTACTTGCCCGAGATTCGATCGCCGGTATCACCATACCTAGTTAATCTCATTACCGGCAAGTCACTTTACTCGTTCCGTAATACATCATCTCGTGACTAACTTATTAGTCATTTGCTTGCAAGGCTTATTATGATGTGTATTACCGAGAGGGCCCGGAGATACCTCTCCGGCACGGAGTGACATATCCTATTCTTGATCTATGCCAACACCTTCGGAGACACCTGTAGAGCATCTTTATAATCGCCCAGTTACATTGTGACGTTTGATAGCACACAAGGTGTTCCTCAATGTGACACCTGGATAATTAAGCTACAGTAATCCCCTTCTAAGGATGCCACGCCATCCCATTTGTCTAAACTTAATCTCCCCTGGTTAAAATCTAAGTCAAATTCAAATTTAAATTGCAAGTGAAATAATTATTCCTTCTAACAATAAAATAAAAATGTTCGTTGGGTAGCAAATATTCTCTAAGTAATTATAATATAAGAACCAACATTATTTGAATATTTAAAATGCCATTAACCTAATTAAAAATGTTCCAGCATCAATAAATTAGGACTTTTCTATTTAAAGAAATATGTAAATTATTCGAAATAATTTTAATCTTGTTGTGCGAGCTCAAACTACTGCCTATTATTTTTGTGCTAAATTTGGCCTCAACTAAATTCATTTAGGTATTGAAATAGAGGTAAAATAGTAAAGAAATAAGAAACAGAAAAGGGAAAATAAAATAAAAAGAAAAATAGGGCAGCCCACTGGGCAACCCACTCTGCACATGGGCCATGAGTGCATAGTGTGCATGCCCAGCCCACCTCTCGATCTCCTTCTTCCTCTGTTCACAGAAGCCCCCGTGGATGTAGGGCGCACGTCCATGGCGCAGATGGCCACGGGGCAGCCATCCGACAGTTCCCCGAGAGGATAAGAGACCCTCCCTCGCTCTGGATCAAACCCTAGCCTTTCTCCCCCTCCACCTCGCGCTCCCACGCCTTCTCCGCCTCGACCGAACACTGCTGCCGCCATGGCCGTCGTCATCACCGCGGCCATCGTGCTCCCCTTCGCCTAAGAAGATGCCCAGAAGGACCGCCACCACCGACTTCGTCCACCCCGGGCATCAAATCGAACGGGGTTGCCTCGTACGCCCGCCATCGAGCTCGTTTCTGTCACGTACATCACCGTCGTTCGTAGACGATTGCCGCCGCTCCGGTCCATCCCTGGCCTCCTTGAGCTCGTCTTTGGAAACGCAGTGAGCTCCTCCTCCATTCACCCCTGCTTGCCCCCTCGATTCGTTGTCGTAGCCTCCGTCGGAGCCGCGCGTACGCGTACATATGTGTGTGCATAATATAGCAGCTGCAGCCGCTGCTCCCTGACCGCATTCCCCTCACGCCCTCCCCACGCGAGCGTTCCCCTACAGTCTCAGCGCACGCACCCGAGCTGCAACTCTGCTTGCTGTCCGTTGCGTGCTGCTGCTTGGTCGCCGCCGCTCGCCCCTGCTCCAAGCTGCTTCGGCCTGCTGTCGCAGCTCCTGCTGCTTCACTGTTGCATGCTGCTGCGCTCGTCGCAGCTGCAGCTAGCTGCTGCTGGCCGGCCGTGCCATAGCCATTTCTTGGCCATGGTTACGTGCGTGGGCATGTGCACGCAGGTGGCCAGCTCGGCCACTGCTAGATGGGCTGGCCTATTAGTTTATATTAATTAGGATTAGATTAGATTGGTTAGGTTAGTTTAGTAACCTATGGCAAGTGGGACCCCCCTTTAATTAACCAGTTTGATTAGCCCTAATTTATCCTAAGACAATGACACGCGGGACCCATGCACTATTTACTGCTTGACTCAGTCAACAGTTTGCTCTGCTGTTGACTTTGACTTGGCCCGACTTGTCATACAATCTGGCTGGCACTGCCCTAGGTGACAAAAGTATATTCTGTTTTGTATTTTCGAAATATTATTAAATTCAAAAAAAATCATTTAAAACTTTGAATATTCATAGAAAATAAACCGTAAGTCGGATGAAAATAATTTATATATGAAAAATGATCAGAAAAATGAGACGAACCCGAATACGTTACCCACTTACCTGTCAGATGCCTCCAGCACTGCAAACATGGAACATTCCCCTTCAGATTGTCTATCCGATAAGCGCCCAAAGCTGGGGAAATATACACAGATATTTTCCCGCTCCATCTGTATCGTGTAGCACCGCGTTAGGCCACCCCTAGCACCACGTATTCATGTGTTATGCTTTGTGATGCTTTGTTTGCTCTGTTATTTATTGTGTTCCCCCAGTTACTTCTTTCCGGTAGACCCCGAGACCGCTGCCTATGCCACTGTGATCGACTGCGTCGATGACGACCCCTCCTTCTTGCCAGAGCAACCAGGCAAGCCCCCTCCCCCTTGATCACGCTCATTGTCTCTCTCTTATTCTTGCATTAGAACTGCTACTCTTGATGATTCGATAGCTCCTATTCTATTGCATAGCCTGTCATTGTTCCTACAACTTTTGATACCTTTACCTGCTATCCTAATGCTTAGTATAGGATGCTAGTAGTCCATCAGTGGCCCTACATTCTTGTCCGTCTGCCATGCTATACTATCGGGCCGTGATCACTCGGGTGGTGATCACGGGTATATACAATACTATTACATACACATGATGATGATTCGGAGATGGGAGCTGAAGGGGCAGGTGATTCCACCCAGGTAGTGATGGGCCTGGGTTCCCGGCAGCCCCCTGATGGTTACTTTGTGGCGGAGCGACAGGGCGGGTTGCAACCACCTAGGAGACAGGTGGGCCTGGCCCTAGTCGTTGTCCGCGATTATTTCATAATAACACGTTTAACGAGATCTTGGTATTTGATCTGAGTCTGGCCATTGGCCTATATGCACTAACTAGCTACGTGGGAATAGTTATGGGCACTCGACGTCGTGGTATCAGCCGAAGCCTTCTTGACGTCAGCGACTTAGCGGCGTACGCCGGGTTGGACCGCGTAACGCAACTTCCTTAGTAATGGAGGTTGCTAGGTCTGCTCACCGGCCGCGTACGCAACGTGCAGGTGTGCGTTGGACGATGGGCCCGGAGCCCTGCGCGCCTATGACTTAGACCGGCGTGCTGACCTCTCTGTTGTGCTTAGGTAGGGTTGCGATGTGTTGATATTCCGAGGTCGGGCATGACCCTAAAAAGTGTGTCCGGCCAAATGCGATCGAGCGTGCTGGGTTATGTGGTGCACCCCTGCAGGGAAGTTAATCTATTCGAATAGCCGTGTCCCTCGGTAAAAGGACGACCTGGAGTTGTACTCTGACCTCTTGACAACAAGAACTGGATACTTAATAAAACACACCCAGACAAGTTCCAGATACAACCCGGTGATCGCTTTCCCACAGGGCGACGAGGGGAGGATCGTCGGGTAGGTTTATGCTATACGATGTTACTTGGTGAACTCTTCAGCTACTCAAGACGGAGGCTGCCAGAAGCTTTGACGCTTGTTACTATTCCATCTACTCTCTTCTACTGCTGCAAGATGGAGGTTGCTAGAAGCGTAGTCTTCGATTGGATTAGCTATCCCCCTCTTATTCTGGCATTCTGCAGTTCAGCCCACAGATATTACCCCTTTACACACATATCATTGCATATGTAGTGTAGATCCTTGCTTGCGAGTACTTTGGATGAGTACTCACGGTTGCTTTGCTCCCCCTTTCTTCCTTTCTTCTCGGATGATGCAACCAGATGGTGGAGCCTAGGAGCCAGATGATCCCGAGGATGTTTCTACATGGAGTTCGGCTTCGAGGAGTAGTTAGGAGGTCCCAGGCATGAGGCCTTGCCTTTTCGATCGTTGTTACTTTTGTGCTAGCCTTCTTAAGGCAAACTTGTTTAACTTATGTATGTACTCAGATATTATTGCTTCCGCTGATACTGGTTTATTCGAGCTTATGTATTCGAGCCCTCGAGGTCCCTGGCTTGTAATATAAAGCTTGTATTATTTTAATTTGTGTCTAGAGTTGTGTTGTGATATCTTCCAGTGAGTCCCTAATCTTGGTCGTACACATTTGTGTGCATGATTGGTGTACAGTCAAATCGGGGGTGTCACAAGTTGGTATCAGAGCCGACTGCCTGTAGGAACCCCCCTTCCAAACTCCTTGGACGAAGTCGAGTCCAGACATTGCTAAACTTTTACTAACATGGCTGTGTGCCTTACGGGCCCACGTCGCCATTGGGTGGTATTAGGATCTTTTACTCCTCGTCTATACTCTCGGACTCTGATCTCTCTTCTGTTCGGGATAAATGAATTTTGCTAAAATCTAACATTAGGATCTCGTTATCACTTTCACCCGAAGAGCACCTTATTGCCGATGATTGTCTGCTGCACCGGAAGACCCTGAAGATACTCTCCGCTGTTAACCGGAGAACTTGTGTTCATCGCGTTTGCAATTCCCCTTCCACCGTCAACCCTTATGATAACTACATGCATTTGTCATTCTTAGATTCATCCCTAGTTGGTCTTGTTATTACAAGATACCCCGAAATACTCGTCGTTGTTTCGATAATCCTTTGTGCCTACTGCCTTACAGTTCCTTGTCGCCTGAATACACCTACAAATTAATCCTCACACATACCGAGGATTTGTTTCTCCCCAGTTGTTCATATGTTTCACTAAAGTCTTCGAAATCCTATTCGAGCTTTAGAAAATCCTCAACAACATATTTATCTTGAAATTCTAGCTTGCGTGCAATATGGTTAATCCCATTAGTCGGGCAATCTTATTGCCATCCTTGTCACTATCATTTCGAGTCCCTTGATTCAAAATGTTGCGGATGCTCACAATCCCCAATCAGATCCTAGAATTCATCCTTCCGACGTAGACATCATTTTAAACCTGGTTGGATCTCGACCAATCAAATTGCCATCGATTGTATCCCTAAGCATATTCAACTTATCCATCCTTGATCAGAGCGTTTGCTTCTGATCTCTTGATTCGAAAAACATAATTCATTTGCATTTGGTTGAATTAATCAGTTGTTTCCATAATCTGATCTCCTTTAATTATTTATTCTTCTGGTTGAGTATCGATACTCACATCTGATTCCTTGCGGTCCGCCAGATCCTTTTGTGGATTATTATCCGACCGTTCCGACATATCAAAACCTTGAGTTCTCCCCATGATACATAATGCCTTTGGTAAATTGTATCCTCTACTTGGCCAACCATGCTATGCTTTCGAGCTTGTGTTTTTACTTTTGAAACTTGTGGTATATGTTACTGAGATTCCCGATGGGTTGAACCTAGGCCTTCCCATAATCCGTGAGAACCTGAAAGTTTTCACAAGTCATACTCTTCCGGTGTTCTACCAGATAAAATTCCAACACTACTGTTTTATCAAAGCGAGAGGTGAATGAAATGATATGCATTAAAGAAGTGGGAGTCGACCTTGAACTTTGTGTTCAAGCCCATGAAAATGATGTAGACCGTCTCGGAAGCTTCTTGCAAAATGATTATCCAGCTGTATGATTTCTTCGGTATTCTTGAATTGACTCCTTACAGTTATGGTTCCGACCATGCTGTCTTGATCTGACATATCTGATGGGAATTCATTCTCGTGCCTCATCTATTTTGGAATGGTTGAAGTATCTACTGTCATAGGTCAATGACCCGGTTCTACCTCTATCATGTTCTACCTTCAAGTATTACCCCCTGGTATCTCGAAGATGTCTTGCCATTGCACCACATCTTACTAACTTTGTTGAAGTAACGTCTTTCCTTGTCATAATCACCCTACGGGTTCTGGATTGTTGTCAACCGAGGACACCGACTAGTGAAATTATTACACACTACAAATCATATACCCCTAGTATTTTTACTGGGAAATTCTGAACTCAATCTGATCATTCCTAGACTATCGGCTGCATCCTGGTCTTGCTATCTTTGGATGTGCTACCTCGTCCTTCTCTGGTGCACGAAATCTTCAGTATGTGAGCACGACTTACGTCGAGCTTTCAACATCATGTTGCTTGTCTTGAAAGGAAACTTTGGTTCCGAGCTTTCATCTTATATATTGATCCTATAACTTGCCACTTCGTCATTCCCTTGCTTGTTGTCGTTGTTGTTTGATTGCATCTTCTTGAAACCTCCCGGCAAATGTGTCGGATCACCTTCAACATTTTGACTTCTTCCGAGATGTCAACTGTGTTCATGATGAGAAATACCCTCCTTGCCCTCGATGATTTTTATTATCATCGACAACACCCTTGACTTCCTTTCATCGCGAACTTGTCCACATTATGATTACAACTTGCTCTCCAGCTAGTGTTGTGTTCCGCATTGAAGTATTAATGTATTTGATGTCGTGAATGTTGTGGGGATTGCTCACCTCTTAGAAATTCTCGGTATGATGATACTTCTCACCATCACCATTCTTCCTTGGTCCCCGTGTTGTTTTTAACTGGGATACCAATATGCTAATGATGCTGCTTGAGTTCTGTACTTCTAGCAACCCTATTGCTTTGAAGTTAACGATCGACAGTTCGTTCTTAGACTGTTGGTTATTGAATCGTCACTATAACATTGATCTTGCTGCCTAAGGTCATATTTCGGCACACCTTTCAATTAATGATTAATGGTGTATGTTTTCCTCGAGCATACAACATTATATCATTTGAATTGACAAGTGTCTTCTTCTTGTTCACATTATTGTGGAAATCCATCCATTTGGAAATTCTTGATGAATTGTCGCTGAGCCCATCAGCCACCTCCTCATCCTCTCTTTGGTTAATGATGAACTATTGTTTCGGGAACCCGCACCCATAGTTCATTTCCCGAGAACCTTGCAATTTGTGTTGAAATGGTCCTCTTCATTGAAATGGTCCTCTTCGTTCCCCGTCCTTGTTACTCACATTGTTGCCAACTTAGCTGACAGACTATCCTCTGACATGCCTTGCTTTCTATGCAAGATATCATCGTCATTTCAACTTTTAACTCACATGGTGGACCCATAACCCACAGGTCCCAGGATCGAAACCTGACTCTCCTGTACATCCCTGTTTTCCAAAAATTGTTCCCCGCACTTGGCTTCGTATGTAAATCATGAGCCACATTCCTAGTGATCTATTCTGGCATCAGACGCAATACTTATTCCCATTGCTCTGAACCCCTTTCACCCTCTGTTTCAGGCAACTAACGATTGCCTAACCAGTTGAAGGTTCTTGCGGCACCTCCTTACCATGCTCTAGACGTCTTTATTGAATTTTGACTCGAGAGGTGCCTCCATGCCACGTTCACTAAGATAGCCCCTAGGTACCTATCTTGTGTTGAGCTCCGTCCTTCCCGAGTCTCCCCCCCCCC
>LR738710.1:171363756-171383512 GCA_902687465.1 Secale cereale | reverse complement strand
CCCCCTTACTCTACCTCCTAAATCTCGGGACGAGATTTCTTATAGTGGAGGAGAATTGTGATGCCTGGATAATTAAGCTACAGTAATCCCTTGCTAAGGATGCCACGCCATCCCATTTGTCTAAACTTAATCTCTCCTGGTTAAAATCTAAGTCAAATTAAAATTTAAATTGCAAGTGAAATAATTATTCCTTCTAACAGTAAAATAAAAATGTTCGTTGGGTAGCAAATATTCTCTAAGTAATTATCATATAAGAACCAACATTATTTGAATATTTAAAATGCCATTAACCTAATTAAAATTGTTCCAGCATCAATAAATTAGGACTTTTGTATTTAAAGAAATATGTAAATTATTCGAAATAATTTTAATCTTGTTGTGCGAGCTCAAACCACTGCCTATTATTTTTGTGCTAAATTTGGCCTCAACTAAATTCATTTAGGAAGTGAAATAAAGGCAAAATAGTAAAGAAATAAGAAACAGAAAAGGGAAAATAAAATAAAAAGAAAAACAGGGCAACCCACTGTGCACATGGGCCATGAGTGCACACTGTGCATGCCCAGCCCACCTCTCGATCTCCTTCTTCCTCTGTTCACAGAAGCCCCCGTGGATGCAGGGCGCACGTCCCTGGCGCCGATGGCCACGGGGCCGCCATCCGCCAGTTCCCCGAGAGGATAAGAGACCCCCTCCTCGCTCTGGATCGAACCCTAGCCTTTCTCCCCCTACACCTCGCGCTCCCACGCCTTCTCCGCCTTGACCGAACACTGCTGCCGCCATGGTCGTCGTCATCGCCGCGGCCATCGTGCTCCCCTTCGCCAGAGAAGATGTCCAGAAGGACCGCCACCACCAACTTCGTCCACCCCGGGCATCAAATCGAACGGGGTTGCCTCGTAAGCCCGCCATCGAGCTCGTTTCTGTCGCGTACATCACCGTCGTTCGTTGACGATTACCGCCGCTCCGGTCTGTCCCTGGCCTCCTCGAGCTCGTCTTCGGAAACGTAGTGCGCTCCTCCTCCATTCACCCCTGCTTGCCCCCTCGATTCGTTGCCGTAGCCTCCGTCGCACCCGCGCGTACGCATACATATGTGTGTGGATAATATAGTAGCTGCAGCCGCTGCTCACTGACCGCATTCCCCTCACGCCCTCCCCACGCGAGCGCTCTCCTACAGTCTCAGCGCATGCGCCCGCGCTCGTCTAGAGCTCCAAGAGGTCGCCTCGTTCCCGCCCCCGCCTCGCTGCTGCTCTGCCTGGCACTACTGCTGCCTTGGCGCTGCTACTCTGCTTGCTGTCCGTTGCGTGCTGCTGCTTGGTCGCCGCCGCTCGCCCCTGCTCCAAGCTGCTTCGGCCTGCTGTCGTAGTTCCTGCTGCTTCACTGCTGCATGCTGCTGCGCTCGTCGCAGCTGGAGCTAGCTGCTGCTGGCCGGCCGTGCCATAGCCATTTCTTGGCCATGGTTACGTGCGTGGGCATGTGCACGCAGGTGACCAGCTCGGCCACTGCTAGATGGGCTGGCCTATTAGTTTATATTAATTAGGATTAGATTAGATTGGTTAGGTTAATTTAGTAACCTATGGCAAGTGGGACCCCCCCTTTAATTAACCAGTTTAATTTGCCCTAATTTATCCTGAGACAATGACACGCGGGACCCATGCACTATTTACTGCTTGACTCAGTCAACAGTTTGCTCTGCTGTTGACTTTGACTTGGCCCCACTTGTCATACAATCTGGCTGGCACTGCCCTAGGTGACAAAAGTATATTCTGTTTTGTATTTTCGAAATATTATTAAATTCAAAAAATCATTTAAAACTTTGAATATTCATAGAAAATAAACCGTAAGTCGGATGAAAATAATTTATATATGAAAAATGATTAGAAAAATGAGACGAACCCGAATACGTTACCCACTTACCCGTCAGATGCCTCCAACACTGCAAACATGGAACCTTTCCCTTCGGATCGTTTATCTGATAAGCGCCCAAAGCCGGGGAAATATCCACAGATATTTTCCTGCTCCGTCTGTATCGTATAGCACCGCGTTAGGCCACCCCTAGCACCACGTATTGATGTGTTATGCTTTGTGATGCTTTATTTTCTTTTTTATTTATTGTGTTCCCCCCGTTACTTCTTTCCGGTAGACCCCGAGACCGCTGCCTGTGCCACTGTGATCGACTGCGTCGACGACGACCCCTCCTTCTTGCCAGAGCAACCAGGCAAGCCCCCCCCCCTTGATCACGCCCATTGTCTCTCTCTTATTCTTGCATTAGAACTGCTACTCTTGATGATTCGATAGCTCCTATTCTGTTGCATAGCCTGTCATTGTTGCAACAACTTTTGATACCTTTACCTGCTATCCTAATGCTTAGTATATGATGCTAGTATTCCATCAGTGGCCCTACATTCTTGTCCGTCTGCCATGCTATACTATCGGGCCGTGATCACTCGGGTGGTGATCACAGGTATATACTATACTATTACATACACATGATGATGATTCGGAGATGGGGGCTGAAGGGGCAGATGGTTCCACCCAGGTAGTGCTGGGCCTGGGTTCCCGGCAGCCCCCTGATGGTTACTTTGTGGCGGAGCGACAGGGCGGGTTGCGACCACCTAGGAGACAGGTGGGCCTGGGCCTGGTCGTTGTCCGCGATTATTTCATAATAACACATTTAACGAGATCTTGGTATTTGATCTGAGTCTGGCCATTATCCTATACGCACTAACCAGCTATGTGGGAATAGTTATGGGCACTCGACGTCGTTAGTATGTTTGGATGCGCCATTAGTATGTTTGGAAAAGGAAAAAAATTGATACTAATGGCGCACCCTGAGCCAGGTGCGCCGTTAGTGTATTCAACTCTAATGGCGTACCAGAAGGTGGTGTGCCATTAGTATATACTAATGGTGCACCGCTTGACTGGTGCACCATTAGTGTCAATCCCATCTATAGCCCTTTTTCTAGTAGTGCGTAGTATCAGCCGAAGCCTTCTTGACGTCAGCGACTTAGCGGCCCGCGCCGGGTTGGACCGCGTAACACAACTTCCTTAGTAATGGAGGTTGCTAGGTCTGCTCACCGACCGCGTACGCAACGTGCAGGTGTGCGTTGGACGATGGGCCCGGAGCCCTGCACGCCTAGGACTTAGACCGGCGTGCTGACCTCTCTGATGTGCTTAGGTAGGGCTGCGATGTGTTGATCTTCCGAGGCCGGGCATGACCCTGGAAAGTGTATCCGGCCAAATGAGATCGAGCGTGCTGGGTTATGTGGTGCACCCCTGCAGGGAAGTTAATCAATTCAAATAGCCGTGTCCCTCGGTAAAAGGACGACCCGGAGTTGTACTCTGACCTCATGACAACTAGAACTGGATACTTAATAAAACACACTCAGACAAGTTCCAGATAAAACCCGGTGATGGCTTTCCCACAGGGCGACGAGGGGAGGATCGCCGGGTAGGTTTATGCTATACGGTGTTACTTGGTGAACTCTTCAGCTACTCAAGACGGAGGCTGCCAGAAGCTTTGACGCTTGTTACTATTCCATCTACTCTCTTCTACTACTGCAAGATGGATGTTGCCAGAAGCGTAGTCTTCGATTGGATTAGATATCCCCCTCTTATTCTGGCATTCTGCAGTTCAGCCCACAGATATTACCCCTTTACACAAATATCATTGCATATGTAGTGTAGATCCTTGCTTGCGAGTACTTTGGATGAGTACTCACGGTTGCTTTGCTCCCCCTTTTCCCCCTTTTTCCTTTCTTCTCGGATGACGCAACCAGATGGTGGAGCCTAGGAGCCAGATGATCCCGAGGATGTTTCTACATGGAGTTCGGCTTCGAGGAGTAGTTAGGAGGTCCCAGGCAGGAGGCCTTGCCTTTTTTATCGTTGTTACTTTTGTGCTAGCCTTCTTAAGGCAAACTTGTTTAACTTATGTCTGTTCTCAGATATTATTGCTTCCTCTGACTCTTGTTTATTCGAGTTTATGTATTCGAGCCCTCGAGGCCCCTGGCTTGTAATATAAAGCTTGTATTATTTTAATTTGTGTCTAGAGTTGTGTTTTGATATCTTCCAGTGAGTCCCTGATCTTGGTCGTACACATTTGTGTGCATGATTGGTGTACTGTCAAATCGGGGGCGTCACACTCCGGTATTCGGGAGTTGCATAATCTCATAGTCATAGGAACATGTATAAGTCATGAAGAAAGCAATAGCAGTAAAACTAAACAATCATAGTGCTAAGCTAACAGATGGGTCTTCTCCATCACATCATTCTCCTAATGATGTGATCTAGTTGATCAAATGACAACTCATGTCTATGGCTAGGAAACATAACCATCTTTGATCAATGAGCTAGTCTAGTAGAGGCATACTAGGGACACTATGTTTTGTCTATGTATTCACACATGTACTAAGTTTCCAGTTAATACAATTCTAGCATGAATAATAAACATTTATCATGATATAAGGAAATAAATAACAACTTTATTATTGCCTCTAGGGCATATTTCCTTCAGCCTCCCACTTGCACTAGAGTCAATAATCTAGATCACATCACCATGTGATTAACACCGATAGTTCACATCACCATGTGACTAACACCCATAGTTCTCATCGCCATGCGACCAATACCCAAAGGTTTTACTAGAGTAAACAATCTAGTTCATATTGTCATGTGATTAACACCCAAAGAGTACTAAGGTGTGATCATGTTTTGCTTCGTGAGAGAAGTTTAGTCAGCGGGTCTGTTACATTCAGATCCGTATGTATTTTTGCAAATTTCTATGTCTACAATGCTCTGCATGGAGCTACTTTAGCTAATTGCTCCCACTCTCAATATATATCCAGATCGAGACTCAGAGTCATCCAGATCGGTGTTAAAGCTTGCATCGACGTAACTCTTTACGATGAACTCTTTATCACCTCCATAATCGAGAAATATTTCCTTAGTCCTCTAAGGATAATTTTGACCGTTGTCTAGTGATTTACTCCTGGATCACTATTGTACCTCCTTGTCAATCTCATGGCAAGGTACACAATAGGTTTGGTACACAGCATGGCATACTTTATAGAACCTATGACTGAGGCATAGGGAATGACTTTCATTCTTTCTCCATCTTCTGCCGTGGTCGGGTTTTGAGTCTTACTCAACTTCATACCTTGCAACACAGGCAAGAACTTTTTCTTTGACTGTTCCATTTTGAACTACTTCAAAATATCTTGTCAAGGTATGTACTCATTGAAAAAACTTATCAACCGTCTTGATCTATCTCCATAGATCTTGATGCTCAATATGTAAGCAGCTTTAACGAGGTTTTTCTTTGAAAACACCTCTCAAACACTCATTTATGCTTTCCAGAAAATTCTACATCATTTATGATCGACAATATGTCATTCACATATACTTATCAGAAAGGTTGTAGTGCTCCCACTCACTTTCTTGTAAATATAGGCTTCACCGCAAGTCTGTATAAAACTATATGCTTTGATCAAATTATCAAAGCGTATATTCCAACTCCGAGATGCTTGCACTAGTCCATAGATGGATTGCTGGAGCTTCCTTATTTAGCACCTTTAGGAATGAAAAAACCTTCTGATTGCATCATATATAACTCTTCTTTAATAAATCCATTAAAGAATGCAGTTTTGTTATCCATTTGCCAGATTACATAAAATGCGGCAATTGCTAAAATGATTCTAACAGACATAAGCATCGCTACGAGTGAGAAAATCTCATCGTAGTCAACACCTTGAACTTGTCGAAAACCTTTAGCAACAAGTCGAGCTTTGTAGATAGTAACATTACCATCGGTGTTAGTCTTCCTCTTAAAGATCCATTTATTTTTAATGGCTTGTCGATCATCGAGCAAGTCAACCAAAGTCCACACTTTGTTCTCATACATGGATCCCATCCCAGATTTCATGGCCTCAAGCCATTTTGTGGAATCTGGGCTCATCATCGCTTCCTCATAGTTCGTAGGTTCATCATGGTCTAGTAGCATGACTTCCAAAACCGGGTTGCCGTACCACTCTGGCGCGGAACGTACTCTGGTTGATCTACGAAGGTCATCAGTAACTTGATCCGAAGTTTCATGATCATCATAATTAGCTTCCTCACTAATTGGTGTAGGAATCACTGGAACTAGTTTCTGTGATGTACTACTTTCCAATTCGGGAGAAGGTACAATTACCTCATCAAGTTCCACTTTCCTCCCACTCACTTCTTTCGAGAGAAACTCCTTCTCTAGAAAGGATCCATTCTTAGCAACGAATATCTTGCCTTCGGATCTGTGATAGAAGGTGTACCCAACAGTCTCTTTGGGTATCATATGAACACACATTTTTCCCACTTGGGTTCGAGCTTATCAGGTTGAAGCTTTTTCACATAAGCATCGCAGCCCCAAACTTTAAGGCACAACAACTTTGGTTTCTTGCCAAACCATAGTTCATAAGGCGTCGTCTCAACGGATTTAGATGGTGCCCTTATTTAACGTGAATGCAGCTGTCTCTAATGCATAACCCAAAACGATAGTGCTAAATCGGTAAGAGACATCATAGATCGTACCATATCTGATAAAGTACGGTTACGACGTTCAGACACACCATTACGCTGTGGTGTTCCGGGTGGCGTGAGTTGTGAAACTATTTCACATTGTTCTAAAATGAAGGCCAAACTTGTAACTTCAAATATTTGCCTCCGCGATCAGATCGTGGAAACTTTTATTTTCTTTTTACGATGATTCTCTACTTTACTCTGAAATTCTTTAAACTTTTCAGACTTGTGCTTCATCAAGTAGATATACCCATATCTGCTCGAATCATCAATCAAGGTCAGAAAATAACGATACCCGCCGCGAGCTTCAACACTCATCAGTCGACATACATCAGTATGTATGATTTCCGACAAATCTGTTGCTCGCTCCATTGTTCCGGAGAACGGAGTTTTAGTCATCTTGCCCATGAGGCATGGTTCGCAAGCACCAAGTGATTCATAATCAAGTGATTCCAAAAGTCCATCACTATGGAGTTTCTTCATGCGCTTTACACCAATATGACCTAAACGGCCATGCCACAAATATGTTGCGCTATCATTATTAACTTTGCATCTTTTGGCTTCAATATAATGAATATGTGTATCACTATGATCGAGATCCAACATACTATTTTCATTGGGTGTATGACCATCGAAGGCTTTATTCATGTAAATAGAATAACAATTATTCTATGACTTTAAATGAATAACCGTATTGCAACAAACATGATCAAATCATATTCATGCTTAACGCAAATGCCAAATAACATTTATTTAGGTTCTACACTAATCCCGAAAGTATAGGGAGTGGGCGATGATGATCATATCAATCTTGGAACCACTTCCAACACACATCGTCACTTCACCTTTAACTAGTCTCTGTTCATTCTGCAACTCCCGTTTCGAGTTACTAATTTTAGCAACTGAACCGGTATCAAATACCCAGGGGTTGCTATGAACACTAGTAAAGTACACATCAATAATCTGTATATCAAATATGCATTTGTTCACTTTGCCATCCTTCTTATCCACCAAGTATCTAGGGCAGTTCCACTTCTAGTGACCATTTCCTTTCTAGTAGAAGCACTTAGCTTCAGGCTTGAGTTTAGCTTTGGGTTTCTTCACGGGAGTGACAACTTACTTGTCATTCTTCTTGAAGTTTCCCTTCTATCCCTTTGCCCTTAACTTGAAACAAGTGGTCTTGTTAACCATCAACACTTGATGCTCTTTCTTGATTTCTACCTTCGCCGATTTCAGCATCGCGAAGAGCTCGGGAATTACTTTCGTCATCCCTTGCATATTATAGTTCATCACGAAGCTCTACTAACTTGGTGATAGTGTCTAGAGAACTTTGTCAATTACTATCTTATTTGGAAGATTAACTCCCACTTGATTCAAGCAATTGTAGTACAATCTGAGCACATGCTCACTGGTTGAGCTATTCTCCTCCATCTTGTAGGCAAAGTACTGTCAGAGGTCTTATACCTCTCGACACGGGCATGAGTATGAAATACTAATTTCAACTCTTGGGACATCTCATATGCTCCGTGGCGTTCAAAATGTTTTTGAAGTCCCGATTATAAGCCGTAAAGCATGGTGCACTAAACTATCAAGTAGTCATCATACCGAGCTTTTGTCAAAACGTTCTTAATGTTTGTATCTGCTCCTGCAATAGGTATGTTACCTAGCGGTGCATCGAGGACATAATACTTCTGTGCAGCAATGAGGATAATCCTCATATCACGGACCTAGTCCGCATCATTGCTACTGACATCTTTCAACTTAGTTTTCTCTAGGAACATATTAAAAACATAGGTGAGCTATAACGCGAGCTATTGATCTACAACATAATTTGCAAATACTATCAGGACCAAGTTCATGATAAATTAAAGTTCAATTTAATCATATTACTAAAGAACTCCCACTTAGATAGACATCCCTCTAGTCATCTAAATGATCATGTGATCCAAATCAACTAAACCATGTCCGATCATCACGTGAGATGGAGTAGTTTTCAATGGTGAACATCTTGTGTTGATCATATCTACTATATAATTCATGCCCGGCCTTTCGGTCTCCAGTGTTCCGAGGCCATGTCTGTACATGCTAGGCTCGTCAAGTTTAACCCGAGTATTTTGCATGTGCAAAACTGTCTTACACCCGTTGTATTTGAACGTAGAGCTTATCACACCCGATCATCACGTGTTGTCTCGGCACGACGAACTTTCGCAACGGTGCATACTCAGGGAGAACACTTGTACCTTGAAATTTTGAAAGGGATCATCTAATAATGCTACCGCCGTACTAAGAAAAATAAGAAGCATAATAAGATAAACATCACATGCAATCAAAATATGTGAAATGATATGGCCATCATCATCTTGTGCTTTTGATCTCCATCTCCAAAGCACCGTCATGATCACCATCGTCACCGGCGCGACACCTTGATCTCCATCGTAGCATTGTTGTCGTGTCGCCAACTATTGCTTCCACGACTATTGCTACCGCTTAGTGATAAAGTAAAGCAATTACATGGCGATTGCATTTCATACAATAAAGCGACAACCATATGGCTCCTACCAGTTGTCGATAACTTTACAAAACATGATCATCTCATACAATAACGTATCACTCATCATGTCTTGACCATATCACATCACAACACGCCCTGCAAAAACAAGTTAGACGTCCTCTACTTTGTTGTTGCAAGTTCGACGTGGCTGCTATGGGCTTAGCTAGAACCGTTCTTACCTACGCATACAAAACCACAACGATATTTCATCAAGTATGTGTTGTTTTAACCTTCACAACGACCGGGTGTAGCCACATTTGATTCAACTAAAGTTGAAAAATTGACACCCGCCAACCACCTGTGTGCGAAGCACGTCGGTAGAACCAGGCTCGCGTAAGCGTACGCGTAATGTCGGTCCAGCCCGCTTCATCCAGCAATACTGCCGAATCAAAGTATGACATCCTGGTAAGCAGTATGACTAGTATCGTCCACAACTCACTTGTGTTCGCGTGCATATCATCTACGCATAGAGCTGGCTCTGATACCACTGTTGGGGAACGTAGTATTTCAAAAAAATTCCTATGATCACGCAAGATCTATCTACTAGATGCATAGCAACGAGAGGGGAGAGTGTGTCTACGTACCCTCGTAGACCGAGAGCGGAAGCGTCTAGTGACGCGGTTGATGTAGCCGAACTTTCTTCGCGATCCAACCGATCAAGCACCGAACATACGGAGCCTTCACGTTCAGCACACGTTCAGCTTGATGACGTCCCACGAGCTCTTGATCCAGTAGAACCTCGCGGGAGAGTTTTGTCAGCACGACGGCGTGGTGACGGAGATGATGAGGTTACTGTCGCAGGGCTTCGCCTAAGCGCTGCAGCGATATGACCGAGGTGTGTTTCTGTGGAGGGGGCACCGCACACGGTTGGGAGAGATCAACTAATCAACATGTGTGTCTATGGGGTGCATCTACCCCCGTATATAAAGGAGGAGGGGAGGGGAGGGGCCGGCCCTCACTATGGCGCGCCCTAGGGAGTCCTACTGCCACCAGGAGTAGGACTCCCCCCTTTCCCTAGTAGGATTATGAGAAGAAGGAAGGAGGAGAGGGAGAAGAAGGAAAGGGAGGCCGGCCCCCCTCGCAATTCGGATTGGGCTGGTGGGGGCGCGCCCCCACCTTGGCCACCTCCTCTCCCCTTCCCCTATGGCCCATTAAGGCCCATTTACTCCCCGGGGGGTTCCGGTAACCCCTCGGTACTTCGGTATATGCCCGAAACCTCCCGGAACCTTTCCGGTGTCCGAATATATTCGTCCAATATATCAATCTTTACGTCTCAACCATTTCGAGACTCCTCGTCATGTCATCGATCTCATCAGGGACTCCAAACTACCTTCGGTACATCAAAACACATAAACTCATAATACCGATCGTCATCAAACGTTAAGAGTGCCGACCCTACGGGTTCGAGAACTATGTAGACATGACCGAGACTCATCTCCGGTCAATAACCAATAGCGGAACCTGGATGCTCATATTGTCTCCTACATATTCTACGAAGATCTTTATCGGTCAAACCACATAACAACATATGTTGTTCCATTTGTCATCGGTATGTTACTTGCCCGAGATTCGATCGTCGGTATCACCATACCTAGTTAATCTCGTTACCAACAAGTCTCTTTACTCGTTCCGTAATACATCATCTCATGACTAACTCATTAGTCATTTGCTTGCAAGGCTTATTATGATGTGTATTATCGAGAGGGCCCAGAGATACCTCTCCGACACTCGGAGTGACAAATCATATTCTTAATCTATGCCAACACCACGAACACCTTCGGAGACACCTGTAGAGCATCTTTATAATCACCCAGTTACGTTGTGACGTTTGATAGCACACAAGGTGTTCCTCCGGTATTCGGGAGTTGCATAATCTCATAGTCATACGAACATGTATAAGTCATGAAGAAAGCAATAGCAGTAAAACTAAATAATCATAGTGCTAAGATAACGGATGGGTCTTGTCCATCACATCATTCACCAAATGATGTGATCCCGTTGATCAAATGACAACTCATGTCTATGGCTAGGAAACATAACCATCTTTGATCAATGAGCTAGTCTAGTAGAGGCATACTAGGGACACTCTGTTTTATCTATGTATTCGCACATGTACTAAGTTTCCAGTTAATACAATTCTAGCATGAATAATAAACATTTATCATGATATAAGGAAATAAATAATAACTTTATTATTGCCTCTAGGGCATATTTCCTTCAGGCATCCACCTGCCTTGTCTTCCCTAGATCCGCGGGCCTCGTCGTCATCCACCGCCTGGGTGCTGTCCTCGCGGCATGGTCAACGTGGTCAACGAACGACAACCAACGGAAGAGCACTCTACGCGGTGAGGCTGACAGATGGACCCACCAGCTACATCTTCGCACGCAAGGAAGTGCGTCTATATTACGAGCAATAAAAATGATTCTCCCTCCTGACCGTTGGGACCCACCATCAATAACTTCGCACGTAAGGAAGTGCCTCCTTATCCTCCCTGACATTCGGGACCCACCTGATCGAAGCGTACGTAGCGTTGTCATTCTGGTCGCGAACGTGTACGTACATACTGGTCGATCGATCTCTCTGAAATGATAAATTGTGGCCGAGAAAGCAGCGGCACATGTAGTAGTAGTTCAGGCAGTCCAGTCTAAACCGGGTACACGTACGTACCACCAGATGCCAACAAATACGGCCACATATGTACATACGGGTAGGGTCTCAAACGCCTAGCTACTCGCACATACGTACGGCCATGGCACGTGTACATGGAGAGGCAACGGACGGCAGCAACGGCGTCCTGTTTATCGGCAGCCAAGCGGGTGGGTCGGAACAGAGAAACAATGTCATGTTCATCGGGAGCGAAGCCACTGGGTCGGGACGCGTCGTGTTCAATGGGAGCCAACCGACTTAGTCGAAACAGCAGGAACAAGGTCTAGCGTACCGCCAAACGAAGGAAAACGGTCATCTATTCGAGCGCGTATTTTTGAAATGGGGTCATGTTCATCGAGAAGGGTCTGGCGTACCGCACAACGGGGGAAACGGACTTGTGTTTGAGCTCCTACAGTCAAAACAGGGTCCTGGTTATCGGGAGGGGTGTGGCGTATCGCAAAACGGAGGAAACGAACTACTCTTCAACTTCCTATGGTCGAAACGGGGGTCCTTTTCATTGAGAGGGGTGTGGCATACCGCAAAACGAAACTCCACGGACTATTGTTCATCCACCATCTACTGCCTTGCTCCAGCCTCCACGGGCTACTGTTCATCCACCACCGACCTCCTCCAGCCTCCACATGCGACTGTTTATCCATGGAGTCTCCCTCCTGCCTCCACCAGCTCCTGTTCATCCAGCCTCCACCCGCTACTGTTCAACCATCCCTTCACCGGCTATTGTTCATCCAGCCCTCCACCGGCTACTGTGTCGGCGTCCTGGGAACCAGGGTACCCAGACTTGCCTGTCTGCGGGCCGCGACGCGCTCCTACAAGCGGCTGGTATGGCCCAGCTGATCAACCAGTTGTCCAAGACCCTCGTGAGGGGGCCAAGCCTCGCAAGGATAACGACGTCAAGACCTCCTCAGGAGCGGCCTCAGCAAGGTGCTCCGAAGGGGCGGAGAATCCAAGGCCAAGCCTGCCTCAGGAGGAGGCAGTGATGTCAACAGTGACGCACCGCGCCAGCGGGTGCCACTGTCCGCCAGCGGCACAGTTACCATTTCGGTCCAAAGGGGACAGCGCAGCCGTTGGTTCCCAAGGAGCGGGGCAAAGGTTCCCCTTTGGTGCAACACGACCGAAGACCGCAAGGATGACAAGGAGGATGTCACCGTCGAGCCCACCACCATGTCACTGCCTGATCCTTTTGCAGGCGAAGACCATTTTTGTCAGGATAGGAACGTCCTTGTGTTCCCGCTCAAAAATGGCCGTTGTGGGATCCCTTCCCGCCTAAACATTTCAGGGGAAGAGGACCGTGGCCGCCTATATAAGTAGCTAGGATTCCCACTGTGAATCGGGGGACTCATACACTCAGCCACCACACAAGGAGCAAAAACACTTGCCTCCTGACCCTCCTGAGCTCACCTCCTGAGCCGAGGAACCGTTGTACTAGCTCATATTCTAACTCGCCCGAAGCTAATCCACCAAAGCAAGAAGTAGGGTCTTACACCACACGGTGGTCCGAACCTGGATAAACTCTTGTGTGTTCTATCTGTTGCTTGCTTGAATCCTTCCACCGAGACGAGAGCGAGACGCTAGGTAGACGTGAGTGGGAGAGATCTTCGTTCACGCCCCTGTGTTCGAACTTATCGGGTTTTGCGGAGCCCTGAATCCGACATTTGGCACGCCAGGTAGGGGGCGTGTCGAAATCTCGCTTCTCCGACGACCTCGTCACGTTCTCGTCGTTGACTCTGCTCCACAACCATGGTGGACACACGCCGAGCTCGTGCCGCCCGCCGCGCTGCGAACGTCGCTCAGACGGCGCCCGCGGGCAACGGCGCACCGGTCCGCCCCAACTCGCCGGTCGCCAACGCCGCCACCGACCCAGCTGTCCACGAGCAGCAGGACTCGTCGCTGCCACCGTCCGTGCGGCGGGATGGTCGCACGGCAACGCCTTCACCCTCACCGGTCGCGGCGTCGTCCTCGCTGGTCCGCCATGGGCCGGTCTACCAGTAGCCGGCGCTGCTGATGGCGCGGGAGCTCTTGCGCTACCGCCCAGCAGATGACCTCTACGACGAGTGGCCCCACCGCATCACCGAGCTCGTCAACGCCGCTGGGGAAGCACCCGCACCAATGCACTCCTCACGTCCTCTGTCGCCCCTAGCGGGGAAAGAAGGCCACGGAGTCCCGGTTCCGCCTCCACTCCACCACGTCGACCAGGAGGTCCGACGCGAGGCCCCTCGACGTGAGCAACCCCACAGAGCTCATGCGCACGACGAGGAGAGCTGCTAGGTGATTCTGCATCCTCATGCAGGGGCTCACGGGCCCCCTAGCCCGCAGCGCCCAGACCGCGCGCCACAGGAGGTGGTGGCGCCAGCACCTCAAGAATCAGCACCGCCGACGCAGGGGGCGCCTGCGATCATGAGCGTGGCTGGGCGTCGCGTCCTACCCCCTGAGCTACGGCGCCTCGTCTGGCCCGGCAAGTTCAAGCCGGACCTAGCTCCGCGCTACGACGGCACCACCGACTCCACGGAGTTCCTCCAACTCTACGAGCTGAGCATCGAAGCGTCTAACGGCACCGAGCAGGTCATGGAGAACTGTTTCCCCATGGCTCTGAAAGACGGCGCACGCTCCTGGCTCCTGAACCTCCCCGTGGGATCCATCTCCTCCTGGGAAGAGCTTCACGAGCGTTTCGTCGCCAACTTTCAAGGCACCCGCGACCGAGCCCCGACAGCTGCTGATCTGCGCCGCGGGAGGCAGCAGCCAGGAGAAACCCTGCAAAAGTACATCCAATGCTTAAACACCATGCGCCTCCGGATCCCTAGGGTCTCAGACGAGGCCATCATCTCCGCGTTCTCTAATGGCGTCCGCGACGTCAGGAGGAGGGAAGAGCTCGCCATTCACGAGGACCTGTGCACAGCCCTCGAGATGTTCAAGCTCGCGGCAAAGTGCGCCAGGGCGGAGGAAGGCCGCCTCTCCCTCTAGGAGCTGCCTGAGGCGGAGGCGGACGACAGGAAGAACAAGGCCAAGGAATCAAATCGCAAGGGACCTGCCATGCTGGCTGCGGAGCCAGAAGTGAAGCGTGACTGTGGCTACGATGACCTCCCACAGACAACCGACCATACTGCGTCTTCCACAACGTCCACAACCACAACACTAACGACTGCCAGGAGCTCAGGGCGATGCGCGGCAGGCGCGTCGGGCAACGCCCTGAGCGCGACAACCATGGCTACGGTAGTGGAGGAGGCCGAGGAGGAGGACGTTGGGATGGCAGGAACTCGTGCCAAGGGTGGCGTGAGCAGCCCCGTGAAGACCACTGGCAGGAGCAGCCTCGTGACGCCCCTTGGCACGAACAGCCTCGTGAGGGTCGCCCTCAGAGCAATGAAGGCCTGCCTCCGATGCCACCACTGCCAAGGAGGAACAACGACGACCGCCAGGGAGACGGGGCAGGGGGCTTCCAGGAGCCGTGTGCGGTTGCATGCATCTTGGGAGAAGCCCATGCCTCGGCTCTCCACCGCATCTTCAAGCAGTTTGCCCGTGAGGTGAACGCGATGCTTCCCAGGCCTGACGCCGCGAGCAACCTCAGGTGGACCAAGCAAGTCATCGCCTTCGACCCCAAGGACCAGCTCAAGTGCACTGCGGCCCCAGGCGCCCTCCCGATGCCCTGCACCCCGACCATCAGCAACGTCCTCGTGACCAAGACCCTCATCAACGATGGAGCAGGACCCAACGTCCTCTCCGTCCAGACCTTCGAGACACTCCAGCTTCCCTACGATCAGCTCCACCCGACCAAGCCATTCTACGGAGTCACGGATGGCTCCACACTCCCGATGGGGCAGGTCCGCCTCCCCGTCACCTTCGGTGACCGCAAAAACTACCACACCGAGCTCATCGACTTCGACGTCGCCAACATCCACCTCCCGTACAATGCCGTCCTTGGGTATCCTGCCCTCGCCAATTTCATGGCGGTGACCCATCACGGCTACAACGTCCTCAAGATGCCCGGGACTAGCGGAGTCATCACGATTGCCTTCGACAAGAAGGAAGTGGTGCGTTCCCTGGAGCGTGCCTGCTAGACCGCGGCGGTCGAGTGCTCCAATGAGGATGGAGCCGTCCTCGCCCTGCAGGCCGCCCCCAAGAAGAAGAAGAACCTACCCGTCAATGGACCTCAGGGAGCAGGGGCTCCCGACGGCCCGGCCTCAGGACTTGCGCCTGTTGACGGGGCGTCCTCCACCCTCGCATAGTGAGGTGCGCTCGACGCCCCTCTCGTGACGGGCTCGGGGGCTCTCCTCTGGAATGTCTCCGGGCTGACCGGCATCTCAAGGGAGGTGTTCGAGCACCACCTGCAAGCGTGTCTTGACGCGCGTTTTTGTGAGCTCAGCGTGAGCCGTTCAGCACTCGGGGCTCAGGACTTCATCAACCTAGTTACCGAGGAACTTCAGTACGCAAGACTCATCCGCGGTGGGAGTAACCACACAACCCCAAGTTCATCTGCTCGCAGCCCAAGCGACCGCTTCCGCGTCTACGTCGACATCGCAAGTCTCAACCGAGCCGCCTCTTAGGAGCCCTTCTGGCCGAAGGTGGTCGGCCGGAGGAGGGCCCTCCCCTGCAGCTACGTCTGCACACTCTTCGGCTTCCGCAACGCCGCTGCCACGTTCCAACATCTCGTGTAGCAGGCCTTGGGGGCTCGGGAGGCTCAGTGGCAGGTGGTCCAGACGGAGCGAGAACCGGACCCGCGTGACCACTGAGAGCCTCCAGAGCCCCTGGGCCTCAGGAGCCCGACAATCCTCGGGAGCGACCTGCACGGCTCGCGTCTTCAGCTACCCCAACTCTCCTTCGACAAGTATCAGGTGACACTTCAGGTATCCAAACGAGGGTGCCCATTGGGCTGCATCATCCTCGGACCACTGGGGGCTGTTCCCCCGCGGTTGTCTCCCTTTTTGCATGATCAAGGCTAGATGTTTCTTTCCATTCGCATTATCTATATGCTTGGCATCCTCACCGCCACTAAGGTCATGAGCCCTTGTGAGCCCACTCACGACCGCCCCATGATTAAGGACTGGCACGGTGTTTGTGCTCGGGTCCGTCCCTGCAGCGTCGATAAACCCAAGGGCTGAACTCTGTCTCGCGAGCTATTCCCGTGACGTCGCCTCTCATTGTCCTTGGTGCCTTGTTCTCGCATGGGCTAATCGTGGATGGGTAAGTAGGGGCCCGTGGCAGGTGCCTCTCTCACGCGGGAACTGCACGTCGGTTGTTTTTCTTTTGGATCGTTGCATGAGAAGACTGGGCACGACGTCTGTGCTTGGGTCCGTCCCTACAGCGTTGACAAATCCAGTGGCTGAGCTCTGTCTCGCGTGCCATTCCCGTGATGTCACCTCCTGCGGTCGCTGGTGCTACGGCCTTCTCATGTGATACCCTCTAGAGATGCACTCGACGCAGGTCAACACAACACCTCTCTTTTCACATTTTGCAGAACAAGACTCAGGCACAACCCGCCTTAGGGTAGGGTCTCGTGAGTGATGCATAAGCTCACGAGAACTTCCTCAGAGTCGTTCAGCTCGTCCTGAGGAGGGACCATATACACCTTGGTTGTCCTACCGTGCAAGCCACGTGTTAGGACGGGGCTGTACACGCCCCGGAGTCTCTCCCGTTGGGAGGCTCCCTCCCACGGTCCAGTGAAAGTACCATGCTCTACGCTGGCAGATCCAACCGAGGAGCGGTTATGCCCACGAACCAGTGGAAGCACCAAGCTCCATGCTGGCCGCTACGACCGAGGCGCGGTTATGCCCACACTCCGCGCAAGTGTAGTAGCTCTATGCTCCGCGCTAGTTATAAACAACTGAGGGTGGCCCCCAGTGGATGCACCAACCTCAGGGAGCTTTTCAGCTCACGATGCTCACAGCTTCTCCTTGAATGGGTGTCGCGAGGGGGGCTAGGCACGGGGGCTATGCTCAGGTCACGCCTGGCAGATGCCACCCTACCAGGTGCCCAGACACCTGGCCTTCCCATGCCCCCAACCCAGGAGAAGGCTCGTGGGCAAGGTATGATGCTCATTCTCCTTCATGAGAGTCGTTCGTACGTCAAGGGGGACCCCTGGGCATCGCGACCCAGGGGCCTAACTGGCCACATAGCCCCTCATCCCTTGAGTCTAGTTATGACGATAACCCCGGCCATCCGGAGGGCTCAATGACGATCGAGGTATGCGCGGGGTTGGGCCCTGCCGATGCAGAACGAAAACGGGATCGCTTGAACGTCAAGGGGGACCCTTGGGCATCGCGACCCAAGGACCTCATTAGCCACGTAGCCCCTCATCCATTGAGTCTAGTAACTACGATAACCCTGGTCATCCGGAGGGCTCAATGGCGGTCGAGGTATGCGCGGGGTTGGGCCCTGCCAACGCAGAGCACCTAAGCAAACATGAAAGGAAGCAAGTATGGAAATCATCTAGCTATTACAATAATGCCAAGTTTTTCAAATGCAAGCAAAGTTCTTACACCTCATCGAGGCACTCGCACTTCTCTAACTAAACAGGAACGGATCAGGCATTGCCAAGCGCGTCGTCACTGGTCTCCACCTCCTCGGTTGCGGTAGTAGTAGCCTGGAGGAACACCTCCACCAGCGACGTGACCTTCACCCTTAGCGCCTCGGCAGCCTGATGGCTTCTCGCCCCTCGTTGGTTACCCCAAGTGGAAGGTTTGAGATGCAGTGTAGCGGAAGTTTTCCCTTGGCAATACCAAGGATCGATTTCCCTGAGACTCCCAGTTTCAACAAGAAGGTGTCAACTGCTAACGGCGCCAGATATTAGCAATCAACGTGGACCTGCACACAGATACAAATAACTTTGCTCCCAACGAGTACAGAGAGGTTGTCAATCCCTCCGGCCTTGTAGTTTACAAAGGATCAAACGCAAATGATAGTGGTGATAGATATAATTGCAATAGTAAATAAAAGCGGAAAGTAAATAGCGGATGTGATCAATGATGGTAATATGGACCGGAGTCCCATGACGTTCACTAGTGATGTCTCTCTCCCAAAAGACGATAAAACAGCTATGTGAGGTAAACGAATTACAGCTGGGCAATTGACAGAATTATGTGCGCAAACCAATGCTAATTATATTGCAAGAAAGGTAGAGGTTCAAAGCATGGGCGGTACGCCGAGGTAAGTAGACCGAAATCCATCTGCATCGACTACTAATCATCCACCTTGAGATATCTATCCAGAACATCTCGCTGGTATTAAGTTGCGAGTCCCACCCATAGTGTAAACTCAAAGCAACAGACAACTGCATTAAAAGAACTTTGCGTAAAGTAAACAATCCTTGCACCCGCGGGCACAAGCACCGTTGTTTTCCCCCTTGTGGCAACAGCACATCCCCTAGACTCATGTTTCTGTCACTCAAGCTAGTCATCGAGGGGCATGAACCCACAATCAAGCATAACGTTCCCTCTTGGAGTCACTACCTACTACTTGGCCAAAGCAATAAATAACAACGGAGAACATGCAAGAATTACTTACGAACATAAATATAAAAGAGGTGAATCAAATATATTACTCAAACACAATCTGAACATAATCTCATAATCCATCGGATCCCAGCAAACTCATCATTGCAACAACATAAGGATTACATATGTGCCTCGATCATGTAGGGCAGCTCACGAGGAAAAATTAGTGAAGCACAAGAACGGGAGGAGAACATCACATAGCTACTGGTCATGGACCCATGGTCCAAGGGAGACTACTCACAACTCATCCGGGAGGCGTCCATGGTGGTGGAGAAGCTTCCGGTGGTGATCCTCCCCTCCGGCAGGGTGCCGGGAAGAGTTCTCCTGGTGCTCCCGATCTTGGAAGCGGCGGCGGCGGCGGAACAGAGATGATATCGCGAAAAGAGTTCCCGTCTCGAGGGTTTCGGGAGATGGTATAAATATATGCCAAAGGGGGGCATCAGACGAGGCTCGGGGGGCCCAGGCGCCCCCCCGGCGCGGCCAGGGGGGCCGCGCCACCAGGGCGCCTGGAGCCCT
>LR738710.1:171347334-171358579 GCA_902687465.1 Secale cereale | reverse complement strand
GGTTGTACTTTGGCTACCGGGAACCTTCTGGAAAGCTGATTTTTTATATAATTTTTCTAGTATTTTTCTGGCAGTTCACGTAATGGGAAAACCTGAAATACAAAAACAGCCGAAAACAGAAACAGGCACTGGGGTGCACTGAGTTAATAGGTTAGTCCAAATATGATCAAAAGTGTATGGAAGTGTATAAATATCATAGCAATATCGCCCAAAAGAGGCATGGAGCAAGCAGAAATTATAGATACGTTTTGGACGTATCACAGCCTTGTCCTCCATGACTTCGGTCATGGGCCCGGACAGTGAGGTCAGGTCAAGGGTGGGGTCGCGAAGACTTAGGTGGCTGCACACCTGCGCCAGGACCAAGGTAAGCAGCGTGCGGCTCTCGACATCGGCTAACTGGCCAATTGCGGCCGCAACATCACGCAGGGTCTCAACGAGCGCAGCAAGGAGCCCGGCGGGGCCTTCCTCCGGGGCGGCCAGCGGTTCCTTGAACCCTTCCCCGTAGGCGGCATGCAGTGCCTTGCGGGCCTCAAGGTCAAAGGCAGCAAGGGCCTCGGGACTCACCGCTGCCGAGGCCGCAAGGGCTTCCTCCTTGTCGCGAGCAGCTTGGGTCGCCCTGGCCTGCTCAACTTCAACCTTCAGCTTCTCCAGGGACGCGCGGTCAGCAAGCTGCTCCTGTTGCAGCCGGGACGACTCTGCCTTCTGCGCCTCGAGCTCCTTCTCCAACCTCTCAAGCTCCAGGGTGCGCCCGATGCCTTCCTCGCGGAGGGCCTCCAGCTCGCTCTCTACCTTGAGGCAGCGCTTCTCGAAGAACGCAGCGTCAGCTCGCGCGGCGTCGCGAGCCCGCGTGGCCGCCGGAGCTTCCTCTCGACCCTTGGCTGCGACCGCCGAGGCCTGATCCCAGGAGGTCCGCGCAGACTCGTCTGCCAGGAGCCACCCGCGGATCAGCCCCACGCGCCCTTCTGTCAGGTGGTTGTCACCATCTTGCAGATCGGCGCGAAGACGACCCAGCGCGGTGGAGGCAGCCTCCAAAGCCTCAGGACCAGGCTGCGCCGGCTCGCACGCGGGCACCGACAAGAACAAAACTGCTCGACCAGGGGCTCGGGGGCTCCAGCCCCCCTCGCCAGAGCAGCCGGAGCAGAAGCCACCACAACCTCACCGGAGGCGGGACGTCTTCGAGCGACACCATCACTGCACGCTCGGTGGCCCGGTCGACCGGGGCACCCAGCACCGCGGCATCCTTCCCCGAGGTCGCGTCAGCAGCCGGAGGAGCAGGTCATTGCGGCGTGACCTCCCCCTTCACCTTCTTCATCACACCTCCCAGGCTGCTGCGTCAGGGAAAGCGCATCAGGGACACGGCAACTAAGGATGAGTGAGAAATTGCACACTTACTCGTCGGAGGCGAGGCGCGCCCTTCTCTTCATCAGCAGGTCAGCAGCAGCCGCTGGCGCCCTGGGCGCGCCGATAGCCCGGGCCTAGGCGAGGCGTGAGGCCACATTACTCGGCGCAGCCGCGGTCGCCGGATTCGCTGGCACGGGACTCTTCGGTGGAGTCGCCACCTTGCTTCCCCCAGACGCAGTGCGTCCGGATCGACGTGGAGTGGTCGCCTGGGACCGTCCGGCGGCACCTGCGCCTAGCGTCATTGCTCCGGCGAACGCCTTGGAGGAGTCCCCTTCGTCGTCCAGGGTATCCTCTGAGCCCCCCACATCGCTCTCGTCGTCAGCACCCGAAGACACGTCGAACGTGGGCGGAGCGCCCACGGGTGCACCAAAACCCGGCATGGCCTTCAACAGCTCGGCCTTGTCAGGGCGGCTGTACAGCGGCAGGTAGGCCCCGGGGAGATCCTCCGGAACCATCCCCAGGAAATTTCTCGAGGTGAAGTCTAGATCGTCCTCGGCCAGCACCCCTGGGTGCAGCCGGAGCCTATCGTCGTCGCCCATCAGCACCCACATGGGGCGCGACTGAGCCTGCAGCGAAGCCAGACACTGCCTCAAGAACTCCTTCACGATCTGGCCCCCTTCGAGCCTCGATCTCAGGTCGGCCTCAATCTTTGCCAGGACATGCCCGGCAAGGGGGTTGGTGAGCTTCGCATGGCTCCAGCCAGCGCGCTTCGCCGGACGGGCAGTAGGCAGCACCAGCAGAGGATGGACGCGCTGGGCATCCAGGTAGACCCACCCCTTCCGGTGGGACTCTATCTTCTTCCCGGCCGTCATTAGCCGACAGCCCTGGCGCTGGAAGACGAAGGAAACGCAGCCCGAGCATGGGCCATCGTCGTACCGGCGCATGGAGAAGAAGTGGTGGAAGAGGGCGACGGTCAGGCTCACCCCCACGAGCGCCTCACAGTAAAAGGCGAAGAGCGACAGGACGAAGATGGAGCGAGGCTGGATGTGGAGAGCGTGCACCTGGTAATGTTCCCGGATGGCATAGAAGAACTCGGAGAAGGGTGGCATGAGCCCCACGGAGATGTTGTGGAGGAAGAAGGGGTAGCATGACTTCAACAAGGTCCGCGCCATGGTGGATTCGGACCAGATCCGCGTTGGGCCGTGCTCATTGTGGGTGCTCGACAAGAAAGGTTGGACCTCTGAGTAGTCCTCCTCCCTGGTAATGGAGGACTCCTCAAGCGCCGCATCGAGGAAAGAAGCAGATCCAGGCGCCGGCGCGACATTCTTGTTCCTCTTCGCCATGGTTGAGGGAGCCGAAGGACGCAGGAAGGCAGGAGGCGTAAGGGGGAGAAATCTGAGCAGGAAGGAAAGAGAGAGATAACTCCCCCAGCAGAGAAGGTCCCCTTTTGTCAAGACGCACGGTTGCCGAGACGGCGTGGGGAGCGGGGTCGCTCGTGTCCCATCCAACAGTCGCGCGCCAGCATGGCCCGCAGCCTTTTTGGGGCCCGTGACACTTCGTCCTCGACTAAGTCTTCGCCCTGAAGCCAACTCCATGCGTGCCTTGGGCCCGGGGGATACTGTTGGCGTCCTGGGAACCAGGGTAACCAGACTTGCGTGTTTGTGGGCCACGACGCGCTCCTACAAGCGGCCTGGTATGGCCCAGCTGATCGACCAGCTGTCCAAGACCCTCGCGAGGGGGCCAAGCCTCGCGAGGAGAACGACGTCAAGACCTCCTCAAGAGCGGCCTCAGCAAGGTGCTCCGGAGGGGCAGAGTCCAAGACCAAGCCTGCCTCAGGAGGAGGCAGTGATGACAGCAGTGATGCACCACGCCAGTGGGTGCCAGTGTCTGCCAGCGGCACAGTTACCATTTCGGTGCAAAGGGGACAGTGCAGCCGTTGGTTCCCAAGGAGCGGGGCAAAGGTTTCCCCTTTAGTGCAACAAGACCGAAGACCGCAAGGACGACAAGGAGGATATCACCGTCGAGCCCACCATCGTGTCACTGCCTGATCCTTTTTCAGGTGAAGACCACTTTTATTAGGATAGGAACATCCTTGTGTTCCCGCTCAAAAATGGCCGTTGTGGGATCCCTTCCCGCCTAAACATTTCGGGGGAAGAGGACCGTGGCCGCCTATATAAGTAGCTGGGATTCCCACTATGAATCGGGGGACGCATACACTCAGCCACCACACAAGGAGCAAAAGCACTTGCCTCCTGACCCTCCTGAGCTCGCCTCCTGAGCCGAGGAACCGTTGTAGTAGCTCATATTCTAGCTCGCCCGAAGCTAATTCACCAAAGCAGGAAGTAGGGTCTTACACCACATGGTGGCCCGAACCTGGATAAACTCGTGTGTGTTCTGTCTGTTGCTCGCTTGAATCCTTTCAACGAGACAAGAGCGAGACGCTAGGTAGACGTGAGTGGGAGAGATCTTCATTCACGCCCCTGTGTTCGAACTTATCGGGTTTTGCAGAGCCCTGAATCCGACATACTGTTCAACCAGCCCTCCATAGGGTCCTGTTCATCCACCCCTGACGAGGTTACGGACCTAGGGTAGGGTCATAGGCCTGACCAAAGGGCCCCACCCAAGGTCACTATCCTAGGAGATCAAAAGACAAGACCCATGACAGTGGAGACAGTCGACTGAGGCGGTCCAAGGTGACACTTCACTCGACTGACTCATGTACCCAGGACGACTCAGCTCCACTCGACTGGATCAAGCACTCGACCTGTGAAGACTAAGCGCCTCTCGGAACAACAACGGTCCTATATTTACTCACGGTAGTAAACCCCTTAACTACCCTTTACTGCAGGCGTTATCAGTAACGCCTGCCTTAATGTACCTTTAAGCCCTTGGTAACGTGGAGCATGGCTGGGGTCTTGGCATACTATATAAGCCACTCCCCCTCCTCCAGAACAAGGGTTCGCACCTCTGTAACACATACATACACACATCAGTCGACCAAGCCTCCGGGCATCGAGACGTAGGGCTTTTACTTCCTCCGAGAAGGGCCTGAACTCGTTAAACACTCTGTGTACAACTTTGCCATAGCTAGAACCTTGCCTCTCCATTCGTACCCCCTACCCTCACTGTCAGACTTAGAACCACGATAGTTGGCACCCACCGTGGGGCAAGGCGTCTTAGCGACATTTGGTGAAGTTGCAATCTATTCCCAGACAACTTTCATCATGGTGTCAGGCAGCGCTTTGGCGTCGGGCCACGAGATCCGGCTCGGCGCGCTGGTCTTCGTCGCCGACGACTCCGCGTGGCTTCAGGAAGCCCCGCTCGACGTTGAGGCTCTACCCGCCCGCGGAGCCACACACTTTCGCGCCGGAGCCGGCGGAGTCCTCCTTCTGCAGCCGTCGACCCGGTACTCATCGTCCACCATCCCTGCTGGACACCGCCGTAAGTGATCCGGTTGTTCACGGCTCCAGCGGTGGGTAAAACATGCGGTGGCTCGTCAAACGGCCACCCCGCAAGTCGCGCCCATCGAGCCCGACGATTACCTTTACGGGCCGGCCGATCAGTCGACCGGGCTCGAAGATTCCGTTTCCGAGTGCGGAAGCAGCGACCCCGCGGCGGAAATCCTCATGGTCGATCCGCGCCGTAGCCCGCCAGGTTTTCCTCATGGGGAGAACGGCGGCAGCGGAGGCGATCGGGCGCATGACAACGACGGTTACATCCCTCAGCCCCTCACCTCCGAGCAAAGAGCTGAGCTTTGTCGCCGCAACGGAGATGCGCTCTTCACCCCCATCGTGGGAGATTCCCCAGAAGCTTTGGCCCTCGAAGCCACGCGCGTGGCCACCTTGGCCGAGCGCGCGCGCCTGGAAAACATCCAACGTTCACTCGATGAACAGGCCCGCCGATTAGCCCCCGAGTCCAGTCGACGGCCGCGGCAATCTCGTCAGCGTGAGACTCAGGCGTTCCGCACACCAGTCCAAAACCTCGAAGCCGCGGCTCGTATCGCAGAGTCGATTCAACCCTCCCAGTCGGAAGCTGGAAGAGGCCTTCAGCAGATCCGAGCTTTACTCCGAACGGATGAAGAACAGAACGCGGCTGTCTCTCAGTCGCGCAACAGAATTCACAGCCGATCGGTGGCTGCGGACACCGTATGGTCGGCCCACAGTCCAAGATCACCCCCGAGGCATGAGGAACGTGGTCCGCGGCATGACCGGCCCCTGGGTCGGAACGACGACCCACTCGACCGTCGACACGGACGCAACGACCGCCGTCGAGCACTTACCCCTCCTCCGGGGAGTGGGTCACACTCGCCCCCGCGACACGTGGGCAGGCGCCTGCGAGACGACGAGCGTAGGATTCCCCCGGATCCCCGACGGCCGGGCTTCGATGCGAGGTCCATCCTCGTGCAGGGACGGGTCGACCGTATCCGGGCATCCAGGGACAAGCGAGGCGGAGACCAACCCTCCGGCAGCCGAGCGCCGGCCTCCGGGCCCGAATGCTTCTGCAGCGCAATCAGGGCCGCAGAGATCCCCCCGAACTTCAGGCTGGCGGCTAGAGTAAGCAAATTCACTGGTGAGTCGAAGCCGAACACTTGGCTGGAAGACTACCGAGTGGCCGTACAGATCGGAGGAGGCAACGACGACGTGGCCATGAAACATCTCCCCTTGATGCTGGGAGGCTCCGCTTGGGCGTGGCTCAACCAGTTAGCCCCCAGGAGCATATACAGTTGGGAAGAACTCGCTTGGGTGTTCGTTCGGACCTTCTAAGGCACCTGCAAGCGACCTGCTGGACTCGCAGAGCTTCATCATTGCACACAGAAGCCGAGTGAAACTTTGAGAGACTACATTCAGCGGTGGACCACTTTGCATCACACAGTGGAAAACGTTTCCGAGCACCAGGCGGTGTGCGCTTTCAAGGAAGGCGTGCGCAATCGAGAGTTGAATCTGAAGTTTGGGCGAACAGGAGACATGTCCATATCTTGAATGATGGAAATTGCCAGTCGGTACGCCAATGGCGAAGAGGCCGATCGGCTCCGTAGCGGCAAGAAACCAGTCGGGCAGGACGACCAGAATCACAATCGGAAGAACAAACGTAAAGCCGACCCAGCCGCTCAGGGAGAGGCCGCGGTGGTCAACCATGGGAAGGGCAAAGGAAAGCCCAAAGGCTCCTGGGCCCCCAAGAAAGGAAAGGGTCAGGCTGGAGATGATATGCTCGACCAGCCATGCCCCATACACACAAAGAAGGACGAAGAAGGAAACTTGGTGTATCCCAAGCACTCCACTCGACAGTGTCGACTCTTGATCCAGAGTTTCCAGAAGGACCAGTCTACAGAGAAAGAGAAAGAATCAGAAGAGTCCGAAGAGATGGAGGGGGACTGAGGATACCCCCGCATCAACTCCACCTTGGTGATTTTCGTGGATGTCGAGAGCAAAGTCGACTAAAGATCATCAACAGAGAAGTGAACATGGTTGCTTCGGCGACTCCCACGTTCCTGAAATGGTCAAAGACCCCCATCACATTTGACCAGTCCGATCATCCAGCGCACATCGCCACCCCTGGGCGGCAGGCGTTGGTGGTCGACCCAGTAGTCGAAGGCACTCGCCTGACCAGAGTTCTGATGGATGGAGGCAGTGGCTTGAATATCCTGTATGCAGCGACCCTCCGGGATATGGGCATTCCGATGTCCAAGCTAAGGGAAACTAACATGAGGTTCCATGGGGTAATCCCCGGGAAGAAAGCCGACTCACTTGGCCATATCTCACTCGACGTCGTCTTTGGTGAGTCCAAGAACTACCGAAAGGAGAAGCTGACGTTCGAAGTGGTGGACTTTAACAGGGCCTATCACGCCATCCTGGGTAGGCCAGCCTACGCCAGGTTCATGGCTCGACCATGTTACGTCTACCTCAAGCTGAAGATGCCGGGACCCAACGGCGTCATAACCATCACTGGGAACCGGTAGAAAGCGGAAGAATGCTTCCAGAAAGGCTCGAAGATCGCCGACGAGCAGATGGCGGCAGTAGAGATGGAGCAGTACCAGAAGCAAGTGGATCCAGGCGACTTGCTAAGGGCAAAGAAGCCGTCTTCCGAGTCAGGCTTTCAGTCGTCCGGGGACACAAAACCCGTGCACATCCACCCCACCGACCCCAACGCAGCGCCGACCTACATTTCCACCACCCTCGACAGCAAATAGGAAGAAGCGCTCATCCAGTTCCTCCGTGAGAACTGGGACATCTTTGCATGGAAACCATCGGACATGCCGGGTGTGCCCAGGGGGCTGGCTGAGCACCATTTGCGAGTCGACCCGAAGGTGAAACTTGTGAAGGAACATCTCCGTCGATCCACTGCGGAGAAGCGAAAAGCGATTGGCGAAGAAGTGGCTCGACTCCTAGCAGCAGAGTTCATCCGCGAGATATACCACTCCGAGTGGCTCGCCAACGTCGTCATGGTCCCTAAGAAGGACAAGTCTCTCCGCATGTGCATCGATTTCAAGCACATCAATCGGGCCTGCCCGAAAGATCATTTTCCTCTTCCCCGCATTGATCAGATAGTCGACTTGACTGCGGGATGTGAGCGTTTGTCCTTTCTGGACGCATATTCCGGATACCATCAGATCCATCTGTATGGGCCCGATGAAATAAAGATAGCTTTCATCACCCCTTTCGGGTGTTTTTGCTATGTCACCATGCCTTTCGTCCTCAAAAATGCCGGCGCCACCTTCATGCGCATGATCCAGAAGTGCTTAATAAAGCAAATCAGTCGGAACGTCGAGGCGTACATGGATGACATCGTGGTCAAGTCACGGAAAGGTTTCGACCTACTGACTGACCTCGCTGAGACATTCGCGAACCTCCGAAGCTACGATATCAAGCTCAACCCGTCAAAGTGTACATTCGGAGTTCCTGGTGGCAAGTTGCTCGGTTTTCTCGTTTCCGAACGGGGAATCGACGCCAACCCAGAGAAGGTCGGCGCCATCCTCCGAATGAAACGCCCCGAGCGTATACACGACGTCCAGAAGCTTACTGGTTGCTTGGCCGCATTGAGTCGATTCATTTCTCGTCTTGGGGAGAAGGCACTGCCTCTCTACCGACGCATGGAATCCCGAAGCCGAAGCAGCGTTTGAGGAACTCAAAGCCCTGCTGTCCACCCAGCTGGTGCTCGCTACCCCAGTCAGCGGAGAGCCTCTTCTGCTGTACATTGCTGCCACCGGACAAGTCGTCAGTACTGTACTCACGGTCCAGCGGGAAGAAGAGGGCAAGGCATACAAGGTCCAACGCCCAGTCTATTACCTATCCGAAGTTTTGACTCCCTCCAAGCAAAGGTATCCACATTACCAAAAGCTTGTGTACGGGATTTACTTGATTGCAAAAAAGGTTGCCCATTATATCTCGGATCACTCAATCTCAGTCGTCAGCGACGCCCCATTATCAGAGATACTAAACAACCGAGATGCAACCGGTCGAGTGGCAAAATGGGCGATTGAACTTCTTCCGTTACATATCAAGTTCGAAGCGAAGAAAGCCATCAAGTCTCAGGCCATAGCGGATTTTTTGGCTAAGTGGATAGAACAAGAGCTTCCGACTCAAGTCCAGTCGGACCATTGGACTATGTTCTTCGATGGGTCCAAAATGCTGAACGGATCCAGTGTAGGCGTGGTCATGATCTCTCCCAGGGGCGACAAGCTCAGCTACGTCATTCAGATCCATTTTGATTCATCAAACAACGAGGCTCAATACGAAGCACTTTTGTATGGATTGCGCATGGCCATCTCACTCGGCTCCGTCGCCTGATGGTCTACGGTGATTCCGACCTAGTTGTGAACCAAGTAATGAAAGAATGGGACGTCAGGAGCCCGGCAATGACTAGTTATTGCAGTGCAGTGCGAAAGCTTGAAAGGAAGTTCGAAGGCTTAGAGCTCCATCATGTGCCCAGAGCAAAGAATCAGTTAGCCGACGATCTCGCAAAAATTGGGTCGACTCGGAGGTCCATACCCAAGAATGTGTTCCTGGAGCATCTGCACACTCCCTTTGTCAAGGAAGACCCCTTCACGGAAGAGCCCCCACAGCCAGTCAGCGCGACAGATCCGACTGAGGTCGAAGTGCCTGCCGTGGTCGACTTGATCATGGAGGTCCTAGTGATCACACCTGATTGGACTGTGCCATATATATCATATCTGCTCAGAAAAGAACTCCTAGAAGATGAAGAAGAAGCGCGCCAAATCGTCCGTCGATCCAAAGCGTTCACAGTCATTCAAGGTCAGCTCTACAGAGAAAGCGTCACTGGAGTCGCCCAGCGCTGCATCGATCCCGAAGAAGGTCGACTGATCTTGGATGAAATCCACTCGGGGACTTGCGGCCACCACGCTTCCTCTCGGACTATCGTGGCCAAAGCATATCGAGCCGGATTTTACTGGCCCCGCGCCAACGAAATGGCCAAAGATATTGTGGGCAAATGCGCGGGGTGCCAGTTCTACTCCAACATGTCACACAAGCCAGCATCCGCCCTCAAAACCATCCCACTGGTCTGGCCCTTCGCTGTTTGGGGCTTAGATATGGTCGGCCCCTTCAAGACAGGCAGGGGCGGATTCACCCACCTTCTGGTGGCAGTCGACAAGTTCACCAAGTGGATTGAGGCCAAACCCATCAAGAACCTCGAGTCGAGCACCGCCATCAGCTTTATTAAGGAACTAATATTCAGATATGGGGTCCCTCACAGCATCATCACGGACAACGGCTCCAACTTCGACTCAGATGAATTCAGAGCTTTCTGTACTTCCCAAGGAACGCGAGTCGACTACGCCTCCGTAGCACACCCTCAGTCGAATGGACAAGCAGAAAGAGCAAATGGGTTAATCCTCCAAGGCTTAAAACCACGGCTCATGCGAGATCTCAAGCATGCCGCCGGAGCTTGGGTAACTGAGCTGCCCTCCGTCCTGTGGGGTCTGAGGACGACTCCGAATCGGTCGACTGGTCGTACCCCTTTCTTCCTGGTCTATGTGGCCGAAGCTGTATTACCGAGCGACTTGTTACACAACGCCCCCAGAGTGTAACTCTTCTCCGAAGCTGAGGCAGAGCAAGCTCGTCAAGATGCAGTCGACCTTTTGGAAGAGGAGAGAGAGATGGCCCTGATCCGGTCGACCATCTATCAGCAGGACCTGCGTCGATTCCACGCTCGCAACGTGAGAAGTCGAGCGTTCCAGGAAGGAGACCTGGTCCTCCGAGTGCATCAGAAACGTTCGCACAAGCTCGCCCCAGCCTGGGAAGGCCCGTTCATCATCACAAAGGTGCTGCGCAACGGAGCTTACCACCTCTACAATGTAGCCCACAAGAAAGACGAACCTCATTCGTGGAATGCGGATCTACTCCGCCGTTTTTACACTTGAAACACACGACGGTCGAGTTGTAATAAAGGTTCCCCAATTTGTTTCAAAGACAAGATAGCAATGATTCCCTAACGATTGGTGTCTTCTAAATCCCCCAGTGGGTGCTTAGCTGCGATCCTCCGAGCTATGTCACCAGTACAAGGCGGTTCGGTCCTCCGAACTCCGCCACAAGTACAACGTAGCTTGGAATCGCCTAAGTTATAAACATTCTGCTCCGAGTGAAGAGCGACCCTCTCACTCGGGGGCTTAGTTGCGACCCCGTGACTCGCGTAAGTTACAACTATCTACTCCGAGTGAAGAGCAACCCTCTCACTCGGGGGGCTTAGCTGCGGTCCTCCGAGCTACGCCACAAGTACAAAGCGGTTCGATCCTCCGAACTCCGCCGCAAGTACAACGTAGCTTGGAATCGCCTAAGTTATAAACATTCTACTCCGAGTGAAGAGCGACCCTCTCACTCGGGGGCTTAGCTGTGACCCCGTGACTCGCCTAAGTTACAACTATCTACTCCGAGTGAAGATCCATCCTCTC
>LR738710.1:171335435-171347260 GCA_902687465.1 Secale cereale | reverse complement strand
GACCCCGTGACTCGCCTAAGTTACAACTATCTACTCCGAGTGAAGATCAACCCTCTCACTCGAGGGCTTAGCTGCGGTCCTCCGAGCTACGCCACAAGTACAAAGCGGTTCGGTCCTCCGAACTCCGCCACAAGTACAATGTAGCTTGGAATCGCCTAAGTTATAAACATTCTACTCCGAGTGAAGAGCGACCCTTTCATTCGGGGGCTTAGCTGCGACCCCGTGACTCGCCTAAGTTACAACTATCTACTCCGAGTGAAGAGCAATCCTCTCACTCGGGGGCTTAGCTGTGGTCCTCCAAGCTATGCCACAAGTACAAAGCGGTTCGGTCGTCCGAACTCCGCCACAAGTACAACGTAGCTTGGAATCGCCTAAGTTATAAACATTTTACTCCGAGTGAAGAGCGACCCTCTCACTCGGGGGCTTAGCTGCGACCCCGTGACTCACCTAAGTTACAACTATCTAATCCGAGTGAAGAGCAATCCTCTCACTCGGGGGCTTAGCTGCGGTCCTCCGAGCTAAGCCACAAGTACAAAGCGGTTCAGTCCTCCGAACTCCGCCACAAGTACAATGTAGCTTGGAATCGCCTAAGTTATAAACATTTTACTCCGAGTGAAGAGCGACCCTCTCACTCGGGGGCTTAGCTGCGACCCCGTGACTCGCCTAAGTTACAACTATCTACTTCGAGTGAAGAGCAATCCGCTCACTCGGGGGCTTAGCTACGGTCCTCCGAGCTACGCCACAAGTACAGAGCGGTTTGGCCCTCCAAACTCCGCCACAAGTACAACGTATCTTGGAATCCCCTAAGTTATAAACATTCTACTCCGAGTGAAGAGCGACCCTCTCACTCGGAGGCTTAGCTGCAACCCCGTGACTCGCCTAAGTTACAACTATCTACTCCGAGTGAAGAGCAACCCTCTCGTTCAGGGGCTTAGCTGCGGTCCTCCGAGCTACGCCACAAGTACAGAGCGGTTCGGTCCTCCGAACTCCGCCACAAGTACAACGTAGCTTGGAATCGCCTAAGTCATAAACATTTTACTCCGAGTGAAGAGCGACCCTCTCACTCGGAGACCTAGCTGAAGACGTCGACTCAAAGATTCGAGCAATCAAAAGAAGAGTGACAAACCGAAGGATCAAAATTAAACAAAAGCCCCGCAAGGTTCGGGCAAGAGTACTTGGGCCACAGACCCACCAGAGTTTAACGAGTACAAATCCACGCGGCATTCCGCGGCAAATAAGATTAATGTATCAAAGTCATGGCTTGGGAGGAGGCGGGCTTGCAGGCGCAACAAATTCGTCCAAATCAATCCCATCGGCGATACGAGTGGCAGCCTCCAGGAAAGTCTCCATGAAGGACTGGAATTGGAGCTCCTTCGTGTTTGCGACCTTCAGCACAGCAAGCTTCCTCTCTTTCACCTCCCTACAGTGCACACGGACCAAAGACAGCGCCACGTCTGCTCCTCCCCGGGCGGCCGACTTCTTCCATCCCTGCACTCGGTCGGGGATCTCGTTAAGTCGAGTCATCAAGGACTCGAGGTCGTTCTCCTGCACGGTTCCCCTCCAAAGCGCAGCGTTGATTTGGGTCATCACCACCTTCAGTCGCCCCAGGTAATCGGTGGTCGCAGTAAGGCGGGACTCCAGCCTCAGTATGTTCATGGAAACCTCGTCCTTCACAATGGAGTTGGTGGGGTCCAGGCCAGGCTCGACCCGACCAGTCTCCTCTTCGAAGTTACGACAGAACTCTGCACCAAGAACAAGCGAGTCGAGTCAGCAGATAGGATACAGGTCGACCAGTCCAATTTCAACCAATCCAAAGGGGACATACCTTCGAGCACGAGGTACCATTTTTTGGTGATGTCGCCCAGATACGCCTCAAGGTCGAGCCTCTTCCGAAAGAGAGCCTCGTACTTGTCGTTCAAATCGGCCTTGGACTTCTTCAGCTGAGTCACCTCCTGGTTGGCCGCGTCGAGTGAGCCTCTCAGTCGGATAATCTCCGCCTCGAGCGTGCCCACAGAAGCCAGCTTCTTCGCCGCCAGCTCCGACTTCTCCTGAGCCGCCTGCTGCGCTGCCGCCAGGTCAAGATCCTTTTGCTCCAAAGCTGCCCTCAGTTGACCTACCAAAGCCGCCACTGGACAGATGAACATGAAGGAACATTCTAGCGAAAAGTCAGTCGACAGAAGACGGAAGTAAGTTACCAGCCGCATCGTCTTGCGTCTTCTTCAGATGGTCCCGAGCCAACTGCAAGTCAAGATTAAGCTGGATTTGCTTCTTCTCAAGATCTGCAAACTTGGCCCCGAACTCGCAAGATTTCTGCATCAACAGAACAAAGCAAGATTATAAGACTACAGTCGAGTCAGATCACTCAACCACAGCCTCGGGGACTACACCCAGTGGGTGCACTGAGCGTGCCCCCACCGGTTTCACTCGGCCAAGGTCAGTCCGGCGCGAGCTCAAAAAAAACCAACAGCATGAAAGTTCTATAGTAAGACCATGGCCGACCGCCAGCAGTCGACCACGGTCTTGGGGACTACACCCAGTGGGTGCACTGAGCGTGCCTCCACTGGTTTCACTCGGCCAAGGTCAGCCCGGCGCGAGCTCAAAGAAGACAGGAAAAGAAGAACACCCAGTGGGTGTGATACCTCACAAAACAAAACAAGCAGATTTCTCTCGAAATTAGAAAGTACTCCGACAACATACCTGGACGTTGGCCCGAAGAGCAGAGCTGGCGTCGTAAGCCGCCATGCTGGCCTCATACGCCGCCTTCGTCCGCCCCATCATCACCTCCGCCTGGCGAACGGCCTCTTGTGCCGCCCCCACAGGGTCCTCCGGGAGGCGGTAGGTGGAGAAAAGGACAGATGAAGCAGCGGGCGTCGAGCCGGCCGCAGGCACGGGCACTGGATCGACAGCACGAACCGGCGCTGAGTCGACGACCGGAGTGGACGCTGGGTCGACAACTGGGGCAGGCGCTGAGTCGACGTTCGGCGCAGACGGTGGGTCGACGACGTGCATAGTCGACACAGGGACGGCGAATGAGACCGCGGTTCGGGCCCCATCCTCTTGTCGCTGGGCCCCCGAGCCAGAAGGCGCCTTCCGGCCCTTCTTCCTTGCGCGCCGGCGGTCCTCCCCCAACTGCTCCTCGTCCTCGTCGTCGTCCGGCAGCTCTATGACAAGGCGCGGCGCTTCGGATCAAACAGGGAACCAAGTCAATTGACTATCGCCTGCGAAAGAAAAGAAGGACAAAAACAAGTCTCATAGAGCCCATACCTGCTCGAGATGTCGCGGCATCCCGCGATCTCCTCGTCATCTCAACCCCGATCGATGTCCATCGAGGTCGTGGAAGCGGTGGCTCTGGAAGATTCAGTCAAGAAATGAGTCGACCTAAACTGCAGTCGACCCCAAGAACTACAGAAAAGCAAGCCCAAGCGACACTTACGTGGAGGCGATGGGTACGTCCACCTTAATCCTTGGCAGGGCCTTCCGGGGCTTGGTGGTGGTGACTTTGGGCTGCTTGGGCGTCTTCTCGGCTGGCTCGGGGGTGGTCGTGCGAGTACGCTTGGGTGTCCGGGACCCCGAGGGACCCACATGAGGTCGAGCGGCCCCTGGGTCATTCTTCTCCTTGGATCGGCGCTCGCCACGGGGAGGTGAGTCGACCTCCTCCCCGTTGTTGTACTCCTCGCTCTCCTCGGTCTCCTCCTCCGACTTCCATTTGGAGGCGTCGCCCGTACCCTCCTCGACCTCCTGGCCCGAGTCCCCGTTGGGCAGCGAGTACAACTCTGTATATATCTGCGAAGAAAGGAAGTTCACCAAATACCAGTAGGAACCATCAATAAAGGCCACAAATCAATCGACAGATACGTCACTCGGAGGCGGAAGGCTAACCTTGTCTGGCAGGTGGTCAGCGTCGAATGGGATGATCCTCCCCGACCCCCTGGGGTCGTCCTTGTTCCCGGTGATGCTCTTTAAGCACCGCACCACGTACTCCGGGTGGGCCGCCTCCGGGTGGACTCGTGACGAGTCGTCAGTACTAGAGTACAGCCACATCGGGTGGTCCCGGGCTTGAAGCGGCTGAATCCTCCGCGTGATGTACACCTCGAGCAAGTCCATCTCCATGACCCCCTCGCGGACTAGTTGGACGACCCTCTCCATCAGCATGTCTACCTCGGCCCTCTCGACCTTGCTCACTACCATCGAAGGAGGCGGGCTGGCTCGACCTAGGGTAAATGGAGGAAGGCCAGTCGACTGACCCGGGGTCGGACTGTCCCTGTAATAAAACCAGGTCGACTGCCAGCCCCGGATCGACTCTGGAAGGTTCATGGGAGGGAAGGTGCTCCTATTCCTAAGCTGAATCCCGAGCCTGTCGCACGCCTGAAGGACGTGCGTCTTGCCGTTACTCGGGTTCACTCTCTTGACAGTCTGGGAGCGGCAGGTGAAGATGTGCTTGAACAAGCCCCAGTGCGGTCGGCAACCGAGGAAGTTCTCGCACATGGAAACGAAAGCGGAGAGAAAGGCGATGGAGTTGGGCGTAAAATAATGCAGCTGGGCACCGAAGAAGATCAGAAATGCGCGGAAGAAAGGGTGCGGGGGAGTAGAGAAACCTCGGTCGACGTGGGTGGCGTGGAGTACACACTCACCCTCCTGCGGCCGGGGCTCGAGCTCCCCTCTTGGAGCCCGCCAGGAGCCACCGGCGATCAACCCCTCCTCCTCCAGCTCCTCCAGATCCTCCACCACGACGGTGGACCGGATCCAATCCCCCTGGATCCATCCAGCGGGCAGTCCGGACCTCGACGACGAACCGACCCGGCCGGCTCGCCGCCCCTTCCCTGACGCCGCCTTCTTGGAGCGCTCCATGGCTGCAGTCTTGTCCTTAACCATGGCTCGCGAGACGACAGTTGCGGCGGAGAGAAGCAGGGAGGATTGGGGGCGCGGCAGAGAAGCAAGGACGCTGCGGAGAAGACAAGGCGAACGGGGGAAGGCTAGGCGCACAGTCCCCCCCGCGGCGGACTCGGCGCGCCTTTATAACGGCTCGGTCGAGTGGCTGACCGATGGCCCCGGGCGATCTTATCTGATCCCGTAACAGGCGCTGACGCGATACGTGGCGAAAAAGGGGGGCGCGGGAATTGAGGCATTCGAACCGCACCCCTTCGATTGATGCGGCACGCCCCGTCCCGCACGCTTCCCCAAATTTCGAAAACCCCGCCGGATCTGGCGGACAGAAGGCAACCGATTCCATCGAAAACGGCACGCACTCATGGCGCCCGACGCCTGGCGCAAAACCCAGTCGACACAAGACACCCAGTCGATGCAAGACACCCAGTCGACGCAAGACATCCAGTCGACGCAAAGGCAACTAATTCATCAATGGCTTCGGAATCGATCGAGGCGACCAAGACACAACTGAGGGGGCATGCCTGAATCACAAACTCCAAAACAATATGCCCCAAGGACGTCGAATCAAGACCAGAGCTTTCGTCAGCATCCCCTTGCTCAAGCCCCGATCCATTCGGGGGCTACTGACGAGGTTACGGACCTAGGGTAGGGTCATAGGCCTGACCAAAGGGCCCCACCCAAGGTCACTATCCTAGGAGATCAAAAGACAAGACCCATGACAGTGGAGACAGTCGACTGAGGCGGTCCAAGGTGACACTTCACTCGACTGACTCATGTACCTAGGACGACTCAGCTCCACTCGACTGGATCAGACACTCGACCTCCGAAGACTAAGCGTCTCTCGGAACAGCAACGGTCCTATATTTACTCACTGTAGTAAACCCCTTAACTACCATTTACTGCAGGCGTTATCAGTAACGCCTGCCTTAATGTACCTTTAAGCCCTTGGTAACGTGGAGCATGGCTGGGGTCTTGGCATACTATATAAGCCACCCCCTCCTCCAGAACAAGGGTTCGCACCTCTGTAACACATACATACACACATCAGTCGACCAAGCCTCCGGGCATCGAGACGTAGGGCTTTTACTTCCTCTGAGAAGGGCCTGAACTCGTTAAACACTCTATGTACAACTTTGCCATAGCTAGAACCTTGCCTCTCCATTCGTACCCCCTACCCTCACTGTCAGACTTAGAACCACGACAACCCCAACCGGCTCGATCGGGGTCCTGTTCATCCAGCGGCAACGACCTCTTTCTACTATACCACGGGGTCCTGTTCATCCAACCCCCACCGAGAACTGTTCATCAAGAGACAGCAGGTCCGATTGGCTTCAGTTAGTAGCAGTAGTGAAGGAATCGCTCGATCGGGTTCAATTAACAGCCAAATCGATCGATCGCTCGGGTTCAGTAACACGTAGCCTGCAGTGTAATCGCTCGGGTTTAGTAGGCGGATGCCTCGCTCGGTTTCAGTTAGAGCCCAATGCCTCGCACATACATGCAACGTGTATGAGAGAAACGCTAACCTCGGTGCATTGCTTCGCCTCGACCACCCACCATAACCGAGAACTCCCCAAAATTTTCCTCGCCCTCGCTTCTACCAAGATTTTTTCCGTCATGGACGGTCCAAAGAATATCATGCAGGTGCGTCCCCGGCCCGCCCAGGATGAAAAGCCCATTTTCTGTCATGATTTTTTGTCATAGAAGTAGGAGGCCACCACAATTACGATGATACGGGTTTTTGTCACAATTATCGTCATAGAAGTGTCTAAGCATGCCAGGAAAAAAAATTGTTCGGGCCAAAATGTCACGGATGTGTATTTTTTTGTACTGTTTGAAATGCTTGCCTTTCTTTCGACATTGATGGTTGGTCGGAAGAAATCGACGATGTCCCGGGTACACATTCTTCCTGCATTTGTCCAAATATATACTTTGGGTATCATCTAAACAGTGCACGCATGCGTGGTATCCCTTGTTTGTCTATCCTGAAAGGTTACTGAGAGCAGGCCAATCATTGATGGTTACAAACAGCAACGCATGTAGGTCAAATTCCTCCAGTTTAAGCTCATCCCACACACATACACCTTTTCCGTTCCACAGTTGTAAAAGTTCTTCAACTAATGGCCTCAGGTACACATCAATGTCGTTGCCAGGTTGCTTAGGGCCTTGGATAAGCACTGGCATCATAATGAACTTCCGCTTCATGCACAACCAAGGAGGAAGGTTATAGATACATAGAGTCACTGGCCAGGTGCTATGATTGCTGCTCTGCTCCCCAGAAGGATTAATGCCATCAGCACTTAAACCAAACCATATGTTCCTTGCGTCACCTGCAAAGTCACCCACCTTCTCTCGATTTTTCTCCACTACGACCCGTCAGCGGGTGCTCTCGACTTCCCGTCTTTCTTACGGTCTTCTTTGTGCCATCGCATCAACTTTGCATGCTCTTTGTTTCTAAATAGACGTTTCAACTGTGGTATTATAGGAGCATACCACATCACCTTGGCAGGAACCCTCTTCCTGGGGCGCTCTTCCTCAACATCACCAGGGTCATCTCGTCTGATCTTATAACGCAATGCACTGCATACTGGGCATGCATTCAAATCCTCATACTCACCATGGTTGAGGATGCAGTCATTAGGGCATGCTTGTATCTTCTGCAGCTCCAATCCTAGAGGGCACAGAACCTTCTTTGCTTCATACAAACTGTCGGGCAATTCGTTATCCTTTGGAAGCTTCTTCTTCATTATTTTTAGTAGCTTCCCAAATCCGTTGCCAGATACACCATTGTCTGCCTTCCATTGCAGCAATTCGAGCGTGGTACCGAGCTTTGTGTTGTCATCTTTGCAATTTGGGTACAACCCTTTTTTGTGATCCTCTAACATGCGATCGAACTTCAACTTCTCACTTTCACTTTGGCATTCTCTCTTTGCATCAACAATGACCCGGCGAAGATAATCATCGGGCACATCGTTTGCTTCCTCTTGATCTTCAGCTCCCCCCGTTGCAGTATCACCTTATTCACGGGGATAGTTTTCATCATCCTCTTCTTCTTTGTTGTCTTCCATCATAACCCCTCTTTCTCCATGCTTGGTCCAAACATTATAGTGTGGCATGAAACCCTTATCAAGGAGGTGCCAGTGAAGGGTTTTCATGGAAGATTAATCCTTTGTATTCTCACAGATAGTACATGGACAATACATAAAACCATTCTGTTTGTTTGCCTCAGCCACCTCGAGAAAAATATGAAGGCCGTCAATGTAGTCATGGGTGAGTCGATCACTATACATCTATTGCCGGTTCATCTGTTTGCATTATATAATTAAGTGTATAAAAAATCCATTACAGAACATCATGAATAGAGAAGTGACCAAATTAATACAAGTTCATCATCACATTAAAACCAAAGTACAGTAGTGATCAAATGTTATTACTGAAAAAATAAATACATAAAGTTCACTCATAGTTCTCATAGAACAACATATATAGCTCTCTAGAGCATCTAACTAAAACATACATTGAAACTAACATACAACTATGTAAAACAATTAAATGCAACAGCAAATATGATCATAATCGCAACTAAGGTAACAATTGATCCAATGGCATAATGTTACCAAGCCTCATTATGAATGGCATATTTTCTAATCTTTCTAATCTTCAAGTGCATTGCATCCATCTTGATCTTGTGATCACCGATGACATCCGCAACATGCAACTCGAATTTCATCTTCTCCTCCTTAGTTCTTTTCAATTTTTCCTTCAAGTAAATGTTTTCTTTTTCAACTAAATTTAACCTCTCGACAAGAGGGTCGGTCGAAATTTCCGGTTCACATGCCTCCTACATAAAAACATCTATGTCACGTTGGTCGGCACAATTGTTATAAACACTAAGGGGTTGTTTGGATAAATATAATATATAGAATGCAATCTCTACAAACTAGGAAAACCATTTAACTGAATATAATCTTGTTTGGGTACTCTAACTAATCCATGGATATAAAGAATGCATTTTCTGAAAACCCAGAATTTCATGGTTGTGGAAAAACGACTATTATTTCCCAAAAACATGTTTCATATATATTGGATCGTAACTGAATTTATCATAGATGCGCTCATTTCTCACGGCCTGCTCCTTCCTATACTCACGGGAGCGATGATAATCCAAATGTGAATTTAGAGAGCCCAGCTTTTAGCCTTTTTGACACCAAACATGATTATACATAGACTGATTATTCATAGAAAAACTAGCAAAACCAATTTTACTAAAAAAATCTGCTAAAAACAAGTTTTTGATAAACGCATGGCTAAATATCGCTATCCAAACAAGCACTAAATGAAACAAATAGTAATAACATACCACATCCGAATCATAGATAGGTCGAGGGCTGACTGGGGCGGATACCAAAACCATGGCACTATATAATAACAAACAATAATACAAGTAAGAAAATTATACAAGTAAGATATTTTTTCCTTTTAAAAAGAATATAAGAACAAGAGGCTCACCGCGGTGGTGCCAGCGACGTGATCGCGGTGCGGGCAATCGACGGCGGTGAGGACGGGGACGGGACGGGATAGACCACCAAACCTATACAAAATCTTGAGGAAAATGAAGTTTGGTGGTCGAGCTTGGAGAGGAGAAAGCTTAAGTGTGGCTCGGGCATTTCATCGAACACCTCATGTGCATGCATAGAAGGGAGACAGAGCAGCACATGCACACACCTCCCACACGGCCAAAAAACAGAGGAGTGAGCGGGCAGGGGCGAGGGTATATATAGGCATCTCTTTAGTCTCGGTTGGTGGCCAAAACCGGAACAGAAGATAGGTCTTTGGTCCCGGTTCCAGCCTCCAACCGGGACTAAAGGGTCTGCGCCAGGAGCGAGGCCCTTTGGTTCCGGTTCGTGTCTGGAATCAGGACCAAAGGGTCAGACGAACCGGGACCAATGGCCACCGAGGCCCGGCCGGCGCCCTGGCCTCACGAACCGGGACTAATGCATCCATTGGTCCCGGTTCGTAGGTAAACCGGGATTGATGCCATTTTTTGTCCTGGACCAAAGCCGGTTTTCTACTAGTGCATTGCAACTGGCGAGAAAACACAAACTAATAATGGGTGTAAGATGTGACGATTGCACGATATATTGCTCTTCGTGCATAGGCACATATATATGATGTACAAAGGTGGGCCACAGACCTCAACTATACAAGGAACTAGGAGGCGGGCCCAATACACAATATGCACATAACACATATACTCAACACCCCCCCCCCCCCGCAGTCGAAGCGGCACCGCGGCTGGCGCAAAGACTAGACCGGAACTCCTCAAATGACGCCGTAGGCAAGTCCTTGGTTATGATATCTGCAAATTGTTGGGAAGTAGGGACGTGTAAAACACGAATATGGCCAAGGGCCACCTGTTCCCGAACAAAATGAATATCTAACTCAATATGCTTGGTCCGTTGATGATGCACCGTGTTAGCGGAGAGGTAGACCGACGAGGCGTTGTTGTAGTAGACCACCGTGGCACGGTCAACAGGGCAAGAAAGCTCCTGAAGCAGCTGGCGGAGCCACAAACACTCGGCGATAGCGTTGGCCACCGCGCGATACTCAGCTCAGCACTGGAACGAGAGACAGTAGGCTGCCGCTTGGACGACCACGAGATAAGTGAGGGTCCAAGGTAGACACAATAACCCGAGGTGGAGCGACGAGTGTTAGGGTAGCCCGCCAGTCTGCATCGGAGTAGGCGGTGAGGGCGGTGTCGGCGAAGGCATGAAGCATGACGCCAAGATCCATAGTGCCATAGACATAGCGGAAAATCCGCTTGACCGCAGCCCGGTGAACGTCTCGAGGAGCATGCATATGAAGACACACTTGATGCACGGCATACTAGATCTCCAGTCGAGTCAGAGTGAGGTACTGAAGAGCACAAATGATAGATCGATAGAAAGCACCATCTGAAGTAGGAGAACCATCCGTGGCAGAAAGCTTGGCCTTCGTATCAACAGGCGTAGCGGCGGGCTTGCAGTTAAGCATGCCGGCGCGCTCCAGGAGCTCATGAGCGTACTTCCGCTGATGAAGGAAGAAGCCATCTGGACGGTGCACCACCTTGACACCGAGGAAGTAATGCAAAGGACCCAAGTCCTTGATGGCGAACTCAACGCGAAGACGAGCCGTGAGCTGACTGAGGAGACCAGCCATACATGCCGTCGGGATGATGTCGTCGACATAGAGCATTAAGTAGGCCGTGTTGGAGCCCCGATGATAGACGAAGAGCGAGGCATCCGAGTGGGTAGAGTGGAACCCAATCTGGTGGAGAAACGCCGCGATGCGCTGGTACCAAGCGCGCGGAGCCTGCTTGAGTCTGTACAAGGACCGCAAAAGCAGGCACACGTGGTTGGGAAGTGTCGGGTCAACAAACCCGGTGCGCTGCTGGCAGAAGACCTGCTCCTCGAGGTGACCATGGAGGAAGGCGTTAGAGACATCCATCTGGTGCACCGGCCAAGCACGGGAGACCGCAAGGTGGAGAACCGTGCGTATCGTGCCGGGCTTGACGACCGAAGCGAAGGTGTCGGTGAAGTCGATGCCAACACGTTGTTGGAAGCCACGAACGACCCAGCGCGCTTCGTAGTGAACAAGGGTACCATCAGGACGGAGCTTGTGTTTAAAGACCCACTTCCCGATAATCACGTTGGTGTGCGGTGGACGGGGAACAAGCTACCACGTCCGGTTGCGTAACAGGGCGTCAAACTCCTCTTGCATCGCAGCCATCCAGAGCGGGTCACGAAGAGCGGCTTGAACGGAGGACGGCAACGGCGACGGCTCAGAGGTGGACGCCGCAAGGACGTAGTCATCCGAGGCGTAGCGCAAGCTCGGGTGAAAAACTCCCGTACGGGCGCGGGTGACCGGACCGGCCACAGGTGCCAGGGGGGCGCGGGCACCGG
>LR738710.1:171268007-171319642 GCA_902687465.1 Secale cereale | reverse complement strand
GGTTATATAGGAGGGGCATTAGTCCCGGTTGGTGGCTGAAACCGGGACTAATGCCACCCTTTAGTCCCGGTTGCTGCCACCAACCGGGACTAAAGGTCCCTTTTCAGCAGCCCAATGGGCGGGAAGGTGGGGCCTTTAGTCCCGGTTGGTGGCAGCAACCGGGGCTAAAGGGGTGCATTAGTCCCGGTTTCAGCCACCAACCGGGACTAATGCCACCCTTTAGTCCCGGTTGTTGCCATCAACCGGGACCAAAGGCCCTGTGCTGGCGCGGGTGCGGTGGGATGTTTAGTCCCACCTCGCTAGCTGAGGGAGCTCGAGAGTGGTTTATAAGGGCTGCTGCTCCCTCCATCTCGAGCTCCTCTCAAATGCAGGCTTCTGGGCCTAACTCTGCGCGCTGCCCTGTGAGCTTGCTGGGCCTTATATTACAGGTGGATCCTGTGCTATAGGCCTTGCAGGCTCACTGGGCAGCGCCCAATTTTTTTTTCCTTTTTTGCTTTATTTATTTCTAAGTTGTTTTTTGCTGTATTTAGAGTTGCTTTATTTATTTTATTTTCTTTGTTTATTTCTAAGTTGTTTTTTGCTGTATTTAGAGTTGCTTTATTTATTTTACTTCCTTTATTTATTTTCTTTGTTGCTTTATTTATTTTATTTTGTTTATACTTAATTACAACAAAATACTTATTGTTGCTATTTATTTCTAAGTTGTTTTTTGCTGTATTTAGAGTTGCTTTATTTATTTTATTTTCTTTGTTTACTTCTAAGTTGTTTTTTGCTGTATTTAGAGTTGCTTTATTTATTTTACTTTCTTTATTCATTTTCTTTGTTGCTTTATTTATTTTATTTTGTTTATACTTACAACAAAATACTTATTGTTGCTATTTATTTTTCAAGTTTGTTTTGTTTTGTTTTGTTTTGTTAGTGCAAGTAGTATTGAAATTTGAATAGTACAAACGGACAATGGTATCATACTCGTTTGTTACAAAGTTGGCATGGTATCATCATAATAGTTGCGGAAATAACTCTTCACTTTTTCTTCGCTTGTGTCATTTGCTTATTGCGCCGTAACCATGGATAATCTTCATCGTTTATCAGGATGCTTGGGTCAGCCTTGACTTTGAAGGGAGGAATTTCATGAAACTTTTCATAATCTTCAGACATGTCTGTCTTGCCCTCCACTCCCAGGATGTCCCTTTTTCCTGAAAGAACTATGTGGCGCTTTGGCTCATCGTATGATGTATTCGCTTCCTTATCTTTTCTTTTTCTCGGTCTGGTAGACATGTCCTTCACATAGATAACCTGTGCCACATCATTGGCTAGGACGAACGGTTCGTCATTGTATCCAAGATTTTTCAGATCCACTGTTGTCATTCCGTACTGTGGGTCTACCTGTACCCCGCCTCCTGACAGATTGACCCATTTATGTTGGGGAACGTTGCATGGAAAACAAAAAATTTTCTCTACGTTCACCAAGATCAATCTAGTAGATGCAACTACGAGGGGAGAGTAGGATCCACATACCCTTGTAGATCGCTAAGCGGAAGCGTTATGAACGCGGATGATGGAGTCGTACTCGCCGCGATTCAGATCGCCGAAGATCCTAGCACCGAAGCAACGGTGCCTCCGCGTTCTTCACACGTACGGCTCGGGGACGTCTCCTCCTTCTTGATCCAGCAAGGGGTGGAGGAGAGGTTGATGGAGAACCGGCAGCACGACGGCGTGGTGGTGATGGTGGAGGAGAATTCCAGCAGGGCTTCGCCTAAGCACCGCGGGAGAAGAAGATGTTGTGGGAGAGGGAGGGCAGCACCGAGGCACGAACTTGTGTTTGCTGCCCTCCCTTTGCCTCACTATATATAGGGGGGTGGAGAGGTGAGGGGCGCCCTAGGGTTTCCCCTAGGGGCCGGCGGCCAGGGCAAGGGGAGGGGGCGGCGGCCAAGGCAGGGGGGCGGCGGCCAAGGGCCAGGCCCTAGGGTTTCCCCCCTAGGTGCCTTGCCCCCCACTCCAAAGGGGTGCGGCTGCCCTAGGGGGTCCCACCCCCTTAGCCGCATGAGGAGAGGGCCCAGGGGGGGGCGCACAGCCCCCTGAGGGCTGTGGTGTCCCCCCTTGTGGCCCATTAGGCCCAGAACTTCTTCCGGACCCCCCGAAACCCTTTCCGGTACTCCGTCGATTTCCCGATGCTCCCCGGAACACTTCCGGACTCCGAAACCTTTCATCCTATATATCAATCTTCGTCTCCGGACCATTCCGGAGACCCTCGTCATGTCCGGGATCTCATCCGGGACTCCGAACAACCTTCGGTAACCATGCACTCTTCTCACTAACAACCCTAGCGTCACCGAACCTTAAGTGTGTAGACCCTGCGGGTTCGGAAACCATGTAGACATGACCGAGACACTCCCAGGTCAATAACCAATAGCGGGATCTGGATACCCATATTGGTTCCCACATGTTTCTCGATGATCTCATCGGATGAACCACGATGTCAAGGATTCAGGCAATCCCGTATACAGTTCCCTTTGTCTCGTCGGTATGTTACTTGCCCGAGATTCGATCGTCGGTATCTCTATACCTAGTTCAATCTCGTTACCGGCAAGTCTCTTTACTCGTTACCGTAATACATAATCCCGTGACCAACTACTTAGTCACTTTGAGCTCATTGAGATGACGTATTACCGAGTGGGCCCGGAGATACCTCTCCGTCACACGGAGTGACAAATCCCAGTCTCGATCCATGTCAACTCAACAGACACCCTCGGAGATACCTGTAGAGTACCTTTATAGTCACCCAGTTACGTTGTGACGTTTGGCACACACAAAGTACTCCTACGGTGTTAGTGAGTTACATGATCTCATGGTCATAGGAACTTATACTTGACATGCAGAAAACTATAGCGATAACTGACACGATCATAAGCTATGTTTAACGTTTGGGTCTCGTCCATCACATCATTCTCCTAATGATGTGATCCCGTTATCAAATGACAACTCATGTCTATGACCTGGAAACCGCGGTCATCTTTGATCAACGAGCTAGTCCTGTAGAGGCTCACTAGGGACACAAAGTCTATCTATTCATCCACACGTGTATTTGAGTTTCCAATCAATACAGTTATAGCATGGATAATAAACGATTATCATGAACAAGGAAATATAATAATAACTCTTTTATTATTGCCTCTAGGGCATATTTCCAACAGTCTCCCACTTGCACTAGAGTCAATAATCTAGCATTACAAGGTAATGAATCTAACACCCATAGAGTCTTGGTGTTGATCGTGCTTAGCCCGTGGAAGAGGCTTAGTCAACGGATCTGCAACATTCAAATCCGTGTGTACTTTGCAAATGTTTATGTCCTCCTCCTTGACCGAATCGCGGATGGAATTGAAGCGTCGCTTTATGTGTCTGGTCCTCTTGTGAAACCTTGGTTCCTTGGCTAGAGCAATGGCACCAGTGTTGTCACAGAACAGAGTCATTGGGTTCAGTGCACTAGGCACAACTCCAAGATCTGTCATGAACTCCTTCATCCAGACATCTTCCTTCGCCGCCTCCGAGGCAGCTATATACTCCGCTTCACATGTAGAATCAGCTACCACGCTCTGCTTGGAACTGCACCAGCTTACCGCTCCCCCGTTGAGAATATATACGTATCCGGTTTGAGACTTAGAGTCATCCGGATCAGTGTCAAAGCTTGCATCGACGTAACCCTTTACGACGAGCTCTTGATCACCTCCATACACGAGAAACATATCCTTAGTCCTTTTCAGGTACTTCAGGATATTCTTGACCGCTGTCCAGTGATCCATACCAGGATTACTTTGAAACCTTCCGGCCATACTTATGGCAAGGCTGACATCTGGTCTTGTGCACAGCATTGCATACATGATAGAGCCTATGGCTGAAGCATAGGGGACGACACTCATCTTTTCTCTATCTTCCGCAGTCACTGGGCATTGAGTCTTACTCAACTTTGTACCTTGCAATACCGGCAAGAACCCCTTCTTGGATTGATCCATTTTAAACTTCTTCAAAACTTTATCAAGGTATGTGCTTTGTGAAAGTCCTATCAAACGTCTTGATCTATCTCTATAGATCTTGATGCCCAATATGAAAGCAGCTTCACCGAGATCTTTCATCGAAAAACTCTTGTTCAAATACCCCTTCACGCTATCCAAAAATTCTATATTGTTTCCAATCAGCAATATGTCATCCACATATAATATTAGAAACGCTATAGAGCTCCCACTCACTTTCTTGTAAATACAAGCTTCATTGTAAACTTGTATAAACCCAAACGCTTTGATCACCTCATCAAAGCGAAGATTCCAACTCCGAGATGCTTGCACCAGCCCATAAATGGAACGTTGGAGCCTGCATACTTTGTCAGCATTCTCTGGATCGACAAAACCTTCTGGTTGCATCATATACAACTCTTCCTTAAGAAAACCGTTAAGGAATGCTGTTTTGACATCCATCTGCCAAATTTCATAATCGAAATATGCAGCTATTGCTAACATGATTCGGACGGATTTAAGCATCGCTACGGGTGAGAAAGTCTCATCGTAGTCAATCCCTTGAACTTGTGAAAAACCCTTTGCCACAAGTCGAGCTTTATACACGGTGACATTACCGTCAGCGTCCGTCTTCCTCTTAAAAATCCATTTATTCTGAATGGCCTTCCGCCCTTCAGGTAATACTTCCAAAGTCCATACTTTGTTTTCATACATGGATTCCATCTCGGATTTCATGGCCTCTAACCATTTGTCGGAATCTAGGCCCACCATCGCTTCTCCATAGCTCGTAGGTTCACCGTTGTCTAACAACATGACCTCCAAGACAGGGTTACCATACCACTCAGGTGCAGTGCGTACCCTTGTCGACCTACGAGGTTCGGTAGTAACTTGATCAGAAGCTTCTTGATCATCATCATTGGCTTCCTCTTCAACCTCTGTAGGCTCCACAAAAACATCTTTCTGTGCTGCGCTACTCTCTGGTTGAAGCAGAGGTTCAATAACCTCATCAAGTTCTACCTTCCTCCCACTCAATTCTTTCGAGAGAAACTCTTTCTCGAGAAAGGACCCGTTCTTAGCGACAAACACTTTGCCCTCGGATCTGAGATAGAAGGTGTACCCAACTGTTTCTTTTGGGTATCCTATGAAGACACATTTGTCCGCTTTGGGTTCGAGCTTTTCTGGCTGAAGCCTTTTGACATAAGCATCGCAACCCCAAACCTTGAGAAAAGACAACTTCGGTTTCTTACTAAACCACAGTTCATACGGTGTTGTCTCAACGGACTTAGATGGAGCCCTATTTAAAGTGGATGCAGCTGTCTCTAACGCATATCCCCAAAACGATAGTGGCAAATCGGCAAGAGACATCATAGAACGTACCATATCTAATAGGGTTCGATTACGACGTTCGGACACACCATTACGCTGTGGTGTTCCGGGTGGCGTCAACTGTGAAACAATTCCACATTTTCTTAAGTGATCACCAAACTCATAACTCAGATATTCTCCCCCTCGATCAGATCGTAGGAACTTGATCTTCTTGTTACGATGATTTTCAACTTCACTCTGAAATTGCTTGAACTTTTCAAAAGTTTCAGACTTATGCTTCATCAAGTAAATATACCCATATCTACTTAAGTCGTCAGTGAAGGTGAGAAAATAACGATATCCACCGCGCGCCGTTACACTCATCGGACCGCACACATCAGTATGTATGATTTCCAATAAGTCACTTGCACGTTCCATTGTCCCTGAAAACGGGGTCCTTGTCATCTTGCCCATGAGGCACGGCTCGCACGTGTCAAGTGATTCAAAATCAAGAGACTCCAAAAGTCCATCAGCATGGAGCTTCCTCATGCGTTTCACGCCGATATGACCGAGACGGCAGTGCCACAAGAAAGTGGTATTATCTTTATCTACTCTACATCTTTTGGCATCAATGTTATGAACATGTGTATCATCACTATCGAGATTCAATAAGAATAAACCCCTAACTTCGGGTGCATGACCATAAAAGATATTACTCATATAAATAGAACAACCATTATTCTCTGACTTAAATGAGTAACCGTCTCGCAATAAACAAGATCCAGATATAATGTTCATGCTTAACGCAGGCACTAAATAACAATTATTCAGGTTCATAACTAATCCCGATGGTAATCGAAGAGCGAGCGTGCCGACGGCGATCACATCCACCTTGGAACCGTTTCCCACGCGCATCGTCACTTCGTCCTTCGCCAGCCTCCATTTATTTCGCAGTTCCTGTTTAGAGTTGCAAATGTGAGCAACCGAACCGGTATCAAATACCCAGGCACTACAACGAGAGTTGGTAAGGTACACATCAATAACATGTATATCACATATACCTTTGTTGTTGTTGGCCCCCTTCTTGTCCGCCAGATACTTGGGGCAGTTCCGCTTCCAGTGGCCGTTCCCCTTGCAATAGAAACACTCAGTCTCTGGCTTGGGCCCAGCCTTGGGTTTCTTCACTGGATTAGCAACTGCTTTGCCACCCTTCTTAGAGTTACCCTTCTTGCCCTTGCCATTCTTCTTGAAACTGGTGGTCTTATTGACCATCAACACTTGATACTCCTTCTGGATGTCTGCCTCAGCGACTTTCAGCATCGAAAACAGCTCGGCGATGGTCTTGTTCATCCCTTGCATGTTATACTGTTGCACGAAGCTCTTGTAGCTTGGAGGGAGTGACTGGAGAATTCTGTCAATGATAGCCTCATCCGGGAACACAAGTCCCAGATCAGCTATGCGGGTATAGTACCCAGACATCTTCAGTAAGTGCTCACTGACAGACGAATTCTCCTCCATCTTGCAAGCGAAGAATTTATCGGTGGTCTCATACCTCTCGATCTTAGCATTCTTCTCAAAGATGAACTTCAACTCCGTGTACATCTCATATGCACCATGACGTTCAAAACGTCTTTGAAGTCCTCCTTCCAAGCCGTACAACATGGCACACTGCACTATCGAATAGTCATTCGAACGCGTCTGCCAAACGTTCATAACGTCCGCAGAGGCTCCAGGAGCGGGGGGGTCACCTAGCGGTGCATTTAGGACATAAACTTTCTGGGCAGCTGTGAGGATGATCCTCAGATTGCGGAGCCAGTCCACAAAGTTGCTCCCGTCATCTTTCAGTTTAGCTTTCTCTAGGAACGCATTAAAATTCAGGGGAGCTACTGCACGAGCCATCTACAACCAAAATTTGCAAAGACATTTTAGACTATTGTTCATGATAAGTGAGTTATTACCTAATCAAATTAATTATAACTCCCACTCAAATTGACATCCCTCCGGTCATTCGAGCGTGACATGATCCAAATTCACCAACCCAAGTCCGATCATCACGTGAGATGAGGTGGTGTCAATGGTGAACATCAACATGTTGATCATATCTACTATATGACTCATGCTCGACCTTTCGGTCCTCCGTGTTCCGAGGCCATGTCTGTACATGCTAGGCTCGTCAAGTCTAACCCGAGTGTTCTGCATGTGCAAAACTGGCTTGCACCCGTTGTATGCGAACGTAGAGTCTATCACACCCGATCATCACGTGGTGCTTCGAAACGACGAACCTTCACAACGGCGCACACTCGGGGGGAACACAATTTTATCTTGAAATTTTAGTGAAGGATCATCTTATAATGCTACCGTCGTCCTAAGCAAAATAAGATGCATAAAAGGATTAACATCACATGCAAATCATAAGTGACATGATATGGCCATCAACTCGTGCTTTTGATCTCCATCTCCAAAGCACCGGCATGATCTCCATCGTCACCGGCGCCACACCATGATCCCCATCATCATGATCTCTATCATCGTGTCGCCATCGGGGTTGTCGGCGCCCACCATGCTCTTACTACTATTGCTACCGTTTAGCGATAAAGTAAAGCATTACAAAGCGCTTAATGATTGACACGCAGGTCATACAAAAATTAAAGACAACCCTATGGCTCCTGCCGGTTGCCGTATGCATCGACATGCAAGTCGATATTAACTATTACAACATGATCATCTCATACATCAAATATATCTCATCATGTCATTGGCCATATCATATCACATACATACCCTGCAAAAACAAGTTAGACGTCCTCTAATTTGTTGTTGCATGTTTTACGTGGCTGCTATGGGTATCTAGCAAGAACGCTTCTTACCTACGCAAAACCACAACGGTGATATTCAAGTTGCTATTTAACCTTCTACAAGGACCGCCTTGTTCTATTCCGATTCAACTAAGATAGGAGAGACAGACACCCGCCAGCCATCTTATGCAACAAAAAGTCACATGTCTGTCGATGGAACCGGTCTCATGTACGTGGACATGTAAAGTTGGTCCGGGCCGCTTCATCCCATAATACCGCTGAATCAAGAAAGACTAAGGAGGGCAGCAATTTAAACATCAACGCCACAAACCCTTTTGTGTTCTACTCGAGAAAGCATCTACGCAAGATCCTAGCTCATGATGCCACTGTTGGGGAACGTTGCATGGAAAACAAAAATTTTTCTCTACGTTCACCAAGATCAATCTAGTAGATGCAACTACGAGGGGAGAGTAGGATCCACATACCCTTGTAGATCGCTAAGCGGAAGCGTTATGAACGCGGATGATGGAGTCGTACTCGCCGCGATTCAGATCGCCGAAGATCCTAGCACCGAAGCAACGGTGCCTCCGCGTTCTTCACACGTACGGCTCGGGGACGTCTCCTCCTTCTTGATCCAGCAAGGGGTGGAGGAGAGGTTGATGGAGAACCGGTAGCACGACGGCGTGGTGGTGATGGTGGAGGAGAATTCCAGCAGGGCTTCGCCTAAGCACCGCGGGAGAAGAAGATGTTGTGGGAGAGGGAGGGCAGCACCGAGGCACGAACTTGTGTTTGCTGCCCTCCCTTTGCCTCACTATATATAGGGGGGGTGGAGAGGTGAGGGCGCCCTAGGGTTTCCCCCCTAGGGGGCCGGCGGCCAGGGCAAGGGGGGCGGCGGCCAAGGCAGGGGGGGCGGCGGCCAGGGCCAGGCCCTAGGGTTTCCCCCCCTAGGTGCCTTGCCCCCCAAGGCTAGGGGGTGCGGCCACCCTAGAGGGGTCCACCCCCCTTGGCGCACAAGGAGAGGGCCCAGGGGGGGCGCACAGCCCCCTGAGGGCTGTGGTGTTCCCCCTTGTGGCCCATTAGGCCCAGAACTCTTTCCGGACCCCCCGAAAACCCTTTCCGGTACTCCGCCGATTTCCCGATGCTCCCCGGAACACTTCCGTACTCCGAAACCTTTCATCCTATATATCAATCTTCGTCTCCGGAACATTCCGGAGACCCTCGTCATGTCCAGGATCTCATCCGGGACTCCGAACAACCTTCGGTAACCATACACTTTTCTCACTAACAACCCTAGCGTCACCGAACGTTAAGTGTGTAGACCCTGCGGGTTCGGAAACCATGTAGACATGACCGAGACACTCCCAGGTCAATAACCAATAGCGGGATCTGGATACCCATATTGGTTCCCACATGTTTCTCGATGATCTCATCGGATGAACCACGATGTCAAGGATTCAGGCAATCCCGTATACAGTTCCTTTTGTCTCGTCGGTATGTTACTTGCCCGAGATTCGATCGTTGGTATCTCTATACCTAGTTCAATCTCGTTACCGGCAAGTCTCTTTACTCGTTACCGTAATACATAATCCCGTGACCAACTACTTAGTCACTTTGAGCTCATTGAGATGACGTATTACCGAGTGGGCCCGGAGATACCTCTCCGTCATACGGAGTGACAAATCCCAGTCTCGATCCATGTCAACTCAACAGACACCCTCGGAGATACCTGTAGAGTACCTTTATAGTCACCCAGTTACGTTGTGACGTTTGGTACACACAAAGCACTCCTACGGTGTCAGTGAGTTACATGATCTCATGGTCATAGGAACTTATACTTGACATGCAGAAAACTATAGCGATAACTGACACGATCAAAAGCTATGTTTAACGTTTGGGTCTCGTCCATCACATCATTCTCCTAATGATGTGATCCCGTTATCAAATGACAACTCATGTCTATGACCTGGAAACCGCGGTCATCTTTGATCAACGAGCTAGTCTTGTAGAGGCTCACTAGGGACACCAAGTCTGTCTATTCATCCACACGTGTATTTGAGTTTCCAATCAATACAGTTATAGCATGGATAATAAACGATTATCATGAACAAGGAAATATAATAATAACTCTTTTATTATTGCCTCTAGGGCATATTTCCAACAATTTACACTTAAACAAAGGGACCTTAAAATCATGTCCGTAGTCAAGTTCCCATATGTCCACTATGTAACCATAATATGTGTCCTTTCCCCTCTCGGTTGTTGCATCAAAGCGGACACCGCTGTTTTGGTTGGTGCTCTTTTGATCTTGGACAATCGTGTAAAATGTATTTCCATTTATCTCGTATCCTTTGTAAATCAATACAGTCGAAGATGGTCCCCTGGACAACAAGTACAACTCATCACAAACAGTGTTGTCACCTCTGAGACGTGTTTCCAACCAACTGCTGAAAGTCCTGATGTGTTCACGTGTAATCCAGTCGTCGCACTGCTCCGGGTGTTTGGAGCGCAGACTGTTCTTGTGTTCATCGACATACGGGGTCACCAATGTAGAGTTCTGTAGAACTGTGTAGTGTGCTTGAGACCAAGAATAACCGTCCCTGCATATTATTGAGTCCCTTCCAAGCGTGCCTTTTCCAGTCAGTCTGCCCTCGTACCGCGATTTAGGGAGACCTATCTTATTAAGGCCAGGAATGAAGTCAACACAAAACCCGATGACATCCTCTGTTTGATGGCCCATGGAGATGCTTCCTTCTGGTCTGGCGCGGTTACGGACATACTCCCTCCGTCCCAAAATTCTTGTCTTAAATTTGTCTAGATAGAAAAGTATGTAACACTAAAACATGACTAGATACATACGTATTTAGACAAATCGAAGACAAGAATTTTGGGACGGAGGGAGTATTTCTTTAGGACTCCCATGAACCTCTCAAAGGGGAACATATTATGTAGAAATACGGGCCCCAGAATGACAATCTCGTCGACTAGATGAACTAGGACGTGTGTCATGATATTGAAGAAGGATGGTGGGAACACAAGCTCGAAACTGACAAGACATTGTGCCACATCACTCCTTAGCCTTGGTACGATTTCTGGATCGATCACCTTCTGAGAGATTGCATTGAGGAATGCACATAGTTTCACAATGGCTAATCGGACATTTTCCGGTAGAAGCCCCCTCAATGCAACCGGAAGCAGTTGCGTCATAATCACATGGCAGTCATGAGACTTTAGGTTCTGGAACTTTTTCTCTGCCATATTTATTATTCCCTTTATATTCAACGAGAAGCCAGTCGGGACCTTCATACTGAGAAGGCATTCAAAGAAGATTTCTTTCTCTTCTTTCGTAAGAGCATAGCTGGCAGGACCTTCATACTGCTTCGGAGGGATGCCGTCTTTTTCGTGCAAACATTGCAGGTCCTCCCGTGCCTCAGCTGTATCTTTTGTCTTTCCATACACGCCCAAGAAGCCTAGCAGGTTCACGCAAAGGTTCTTCGTCACGTGCATCACGTCGATTGAAGAGCGGACCTCTAGGTCTTTCCAGTAGGGTAGGTCCCAAAATATAGATTTCTTCTTCCACATGGGTGCGTGTCCCTCATCGTCATTCGGAACAGCTAGTGCGCCGGGGCCCTTTCCGAAGATTACGTGTAAATCATTGACCATAGCAAGTACGTGATCACCGGTACGCATGGCGGGCTTCTTCCGGTGATCTGCCTCGCCTTTGAAATGCTTGCCTTTCTTTCGACATTGATGGTTGGTCGGAAGAAATCGACGATGGCCCAGGTACACATTCTTCCTGCACTTGTCCAGGTATATACTTTCAGTGTCATCTAAACAGTGCGTGCATGCGTGGTATCCTTTGTTTGTCTGTCCTGAAAGGTTACTGAGAGCGGGCCAATCGTTGATGGTCACGAACAGCAACGCCTTTAGGTCAAATTCCTCCTGATTGTGCTCATCCCACGCACGTACACCGTTTCCATTCCACAGCTGTAAAAGTTCTTCAACTAATGGCCTTAGGTACACATCAATGTCGTTGCCGGGTTGCTTAGGGCCTTGGATGAGAACTGGCACCATAATGAACTTCCGCTTCATGCACATCCAAGGAGGAAGGTTATACATACATAGAGTCACGGGCCAGGTGCTGTGATTGCTGCTCTGCTCCCCGAAAGGATTAATGCCATCCGCGCTTAGAGCAAACCATACGTTCCTTGCGTCCTTTGCAAACTCCTCCCAGTACTTTCTCTCGATTTTTCTCCATTGCGACCCGTCAGCGGGTGCTCTCAACTTCCCGTCTTTCTTACGGTCCTCACTGTGCCATCGCATCAACTTGGCATGCTCTCTGTTTCTAAACAAACGTTTCAACCGTGGTATTATAGGAGCATACCACATCACCTTCGCAGGAACCCTCTTCCTGGCGGGCTCGCCATCAACATCACCAGGGTCATCTCGTCTGATCTTATACCGCAACGCACCACATACCGGGCATGCGTTCAGATCGTTGTATGCACCGCGGTAGAGGATGCAGTCATTAGGGCATGCATGTATCTTCTGCACCTCCAATCCTAGAGGGCATACGACCTTCTTTGCTGCGTATGTACTGTCGGGCAATTCGTTATCCTTCGGAAGCTTCTTCTTCAATATTTTCAGTAGCTTCTCAAATCCTTTGTCAGCCACAGCATTCTCTGCCTTCCACTGCGGCAATTCCAGTACGGTACCGAGCTTTGTGTTGCCATCTTCGCAATTGGGGTACAACCCTTTTTTGTGATCCTCTAACATGCGATCGAACTTCAGCTTCTCCTTTTGACTTTCGCATTGTGTCCTTGCATCGACAATGACCCGGCGAAGATCATCATTTGGTTCCTCTTGATCTTCAGCAGCTTCACCCGTTGCAGCATCATTGGGCACATCGTCTGGTTCCTCTTGATCTTCACCAGCTCCCCCCATTGCAGCATCACCGTATTCAGGGGGCACATAGTTGTCATCGTACTCTTCTTCTTCGCCGTCTTCCATCATAACCCCTATTTCACCGTGCCTCGTCCAAACATTATAGTGTGGCATGAAACCCTTGTAAAGCAGGTGGGAATGAAGGATTTTTCGGTTAGAGTAAGACATCGTATTCACACATTGAGTGCATGGACAACACATAAAACCATTCTGCTTGTTTGCCTCTGCCACATTTAGAAACTCACGCACGCCCTTAATGTACTCAGAGGTGTGTCTGTCACCGTACATCCATTGGCGGTTCATCTGCGTGCATTTATATATAATTAAGTGTGTCAAAAACCATTACAGAACATCATAAATAGATAATTAAGTGACCAAATGGATAAAAGTTCATCATCACATTAAAACCAAAGTACATACATATATAGTTCTCATCTAACAACATATATAGCTCTCCATACACATCAAAACTATGTAAAATATTTCAACGCGAAAACAAATGCTATCATAATCGCAACCAAGGTAACAATTGATCCAACGGCATAATGATACCAAGCCTCGGTATTAATGGCATATTTTCTAATCTTTTTAATCTTCAACCGCATTGCATCCATCTTGATCTTGTGATCATCGACGACATCCGCAACATGCAACTCCAATATCATCTTCTCGTCCACAATTTTTTTTATTTTTTCCTTCAAGAATTTGTTTTCTTCTTCAACTAAATTTAACCTCTCGACAATAGGTTCCATCTTGATCTTGTGATCATCGATAACTTCCGCAACATGCAACTCCAATTCCATCTTCTCCTCCTCCATTTTTTCCAATTTTTTCTTTAACGAAATGTTTTCCTCTTCAACTAAATTTAACCTCTCCACAAGAGGGTCGGTTGGAATTTCCGGTTCAACTACCTCCTAGACATAATAAAACATCTATGCATGTCAGGTTGGTCGGCATAACTATCATAAGCACTAAAACAAATAGTTATAAATTAAAGATAATATACCACATCCGAATCGTAGACCGGACGAGGGCCCACGTGGGCGGATATCAAAACCATCGCACTATATAATAACAAGCAATAATAAACGTAAGAAAATTAGACAAATATCTATCTAAAGCAATAATAAAAGTAAGAAAAGCATGGACATAACAAGAGGCTCACCACGGTGGTGTCGGTGACGAGATCGGCGGGGGCGACCGACGGCGGCGAAGACGGGGACGGGACGTGACGGACCGCTAAACCTAGACAAATCTCGGAGAAAATAGAGCTTCGAGAGGAGAAAAGCTTAACTAGTGTGGCTCGGGCATTCCACCGAACATGTTGTGTGCATAGGAGGTGAGCTAGAGCACCACTAACCCCTCTCCCCCTCGGCCAGAAAAAAAAACAGAGCAGTGAGCTCTACTCTTGAGTGAGGGGGTTTATATAGGCAACTCACTGGTCCCGGTTGGTGCTACAAACCGGGGCTAAAGGGGTGCCTTTGGTCCCGGTTCATAAAACAAACCGGGACTAATAGTGGTGGGCCAGGAGCAAGAGCCATTGGTCCCGGTTTTTAGCTCCAACCGGGACCAATAGGTCCAGACGAACCGGGACCAATGGCCCACGTGGCCCGGCCGGCCCCCTGGGCTAACGAACCGGGTCCGGTACCCCCATTGGTCCCGGTTCTAGATTGAACCGGGGCTAATGGGCTGGACCAATGCCCTGTTTTCTACTAGTGTGTACGGGCATGTGAGGCGGAAGACTGTACCGTGATGCGACAAAAAGGTGCGGAAAGCGAGGTTGTCGAACTCTTTTCCATTGTCCGTCTGAAGCGCAAGGATGGGACGCCCAAACGGCGTGCGGACATCGGAGTAAAAAGCCGTCAAGGTAGAGAGTTCATCCGACTTTCTGCGTAAAGTAAAAGTCCACACATAATGAGAATAATCATCAAGAATGACCAGATAATATAAATAGCCCGAGTTACTGGGAACCGGAGAAGTCCACACATCGCTATGAATCAACTGAAAAGGAAAAGAAGCAATGGTGGTGGAATTATTAAACGGCAGATGAACATGTTTGCCGACTCGACGGGCATGACAAGTGTGTACCTCGATCTTAGTGCAACTGAAACTGAATCTCCTAAGAATATGGAGAAGTGTGACGAGGTTGGGATGACCCAAGCGAGCATGCTAGAGATCGACTCCAGCAGAGAGAGCAACCGGTGCGGTGGTGGTGGATGAAGGCGAGTGCGTCGGGTAGAGCTCGTCGGGGCTGTCACATCAGTGAAGTACCATCCTGGTTCGAGCGTCTATAACACAAAAACCAAGCTCGTCAAATTCAACGGTAACAGGATTTTCATGAGTGAAACAACGAACATAAATGAGATTCTTAATAAGATGAGGTGACACAAGTATGTTAGACAAAGATAATAGAGTAGAACTAGAAGGAAAAGAAGTGTGCCCAATGTGTGTGATAGGAAGTGTGGAACCGTCGCGACAATGATGCGGCGGTCGATGGAGACATGAGTGAAGGAGGCAAGGTTACTAGGATGAGCAAACATGTGAGCCGTAGCACCGGTGTCCATGTACCAATCACCACCTCCAGTGTAGTTATTCGTCGTAAGAGCGGCATGCAGTGCGGGGAGGAGCACCGGATCCTAGGGCATCGGCGGCAGTGCCGGCGAGGGGGGCGGAGACGCCATGGGGAGGCCGTAGCCGATGCTCGATTGCGGCGGTGGGTACTCTCCATACGGTATGGGTAGCAGCCCCTGCTGCGACTGCGGAGCCGGGTAGGCCGGATGGCCCGCCGGAAAAACCTGCTGGCCCGCTGACAGATGTTGCAGGTGCTGGGCGCCGTCAGGCTGCTGTGAGTGCTGGCCTGCTGACGACCCCCATCAGTATCCGGAAGACCCGTACACGAACGGAGCCCCGTACGTAGGAGTCCCGTACGTGGAAGCGGGCGCGTCAAACGCCCTACGCAACAGGAAGGGGTCGACAGGCAGAGACAGCGCAAACGGCGGGGCGACGCCGGACTGGCCGGAGAGCGCCGGCGATAGCGGGGACGCGCCGTAGGATGCCAGCGGTGGAGCCGCGCCAAAAGGCGCCGTCAACGGGACGGCAGACGGGCCTGTGGACGCCATCGTTGGCCCAGACGACGTCGCCAAAGTATTGTCTCGACGAACTCCTTTATACTTTTGGTCACAGCAGATCGCACGCACGAAGAGACGCACAAGTGCACAACCTGATTCGCTAGATCAATTGATACTCCGGCCAGATTCGCACACGTAGGCACGTACGACCAGCAAGCAGCTGGATTGATCCTTCACGTACGCTAGCTTTGCACTAACTAGCTGTACACGCTTCGACCAATCTGTCGGGAATACATACGAACAACAGGAGACGCCGGATTGGATAGATGGCAAACGAGCGAGCGTGGGATCAGGAGGCTGCGGGTAGCGCTAGCAACGGGTTAAGATCGGGAGGATGCGCCGGCTGCAGACGGATATAGCGGCGGCAAGAACAGTGGCGGCTCGATCGCACGTGCGACAGGAAGAGGCGGGCGCGGAGAGCGCGCGAACGGCGACGGCTGGATGGCAGCGGCGGCGCGGAGGAGACGCACGGCTGCGGTGGCGGAAGGCTAAGCGGCGGCCGACGCGGAGGGCATGCGAACGACGGCGGCTAGGTGGCAGCGGCAGCGGCGCGAAGGAGACGCGCGGCGGCGGGAGAAGGCTAGGGTTAGAACGCGGAAACTAATACCATGTAAGATATGATGATTGCACAATATATTGCTCTTCGTGCATAGGCAGGTATATATGATGTACAAAGGTGGGCCACGGACCTTGACTATATAAGGAACTAAGATAACACATTACACATATACTCTCTTTGTTCGGAATTACTTGTCACCTAAATGGATGTATCTAGACGTATTTTAGTTCTAGATACATCCATTTCCGAGATAAGTAATTCCGAACGGAGGGAGTACTCAACAATGGGACACATTACACAATGAACGACCCGAAAAAAGAAAACCACACTTCAAATTCATGCGGGCTGACTATCGTGTGTATGTGTGTTGCCGCATTCAAATCCAAAGTTTGCTTTCCCCCCGGGTTTTTTCGACGGTACATGGTTTGTAATTCCAGCACCTTGCTTGGAATGGAACGGTATCACACATCAGACCTGGAGCTCTCCCATCCTCTTGGCGCATTCCACGCTGCAGTCCAGCGTCTCCTCCACACCATACTTGAACCTGAATCCCAGATCCACAAGCTTGGTCGAATCACCCTTCACCCTCACCCCCTCTCCTGCCACCCTACAACACCACCACCACAGAAAAACAAGCGCAAATTGGTCAACCAAGCGACAGACAACAATGTCCGAGAACACACGGAAGAACAACGGGCTCGGTCGATCGGTTGCATATACATACTTGTTGAGCAATATCTTGTGCTCCGGGTACTTGGCGGCGAAGCGGGCGACGTAGTCCTCCATGTTGGGGTACCCGGCGGCGCAGAGGAAGCGGCCGGCCATGGACGGCTGGTCCATGCAGAAGAGGTGCGCCTCGCAGGCGTCGTCGACGTGCACCAGCGGCACGGAGCCGCAGAGCGCCTGCATGAACTTGAGGGAGTTGTGGTGGAGCTCGTTGCCGGTGAGCGGCGCCACCACCACGGGGATGCTGCTCCATAGGATGGGCTGGATGGTGTCGCCGCCGACGAGCCCGCACGCCAGCGTGACCACCTCGAACGCCCTGCCCTCCGACTCGTTGTACCTCAGCAGCTCCTCCTCCGACAGCCGCTTGGACGACACGTACGCCTGCACGCACGTACGCGAACGCGTCGCCGTCAGTTGGTTGGCACACGTCGCTGATATGTCAGGATTTGCTATCCGACGGTAGCAAAAATGTACGTATGTATATATATGGCTTACGTCGAGGTGGACGTTGCTGTAGCCGTAGGAGAGGTTGAGCGGCGACCAGCAGGACTCGTTCATGGCGTCCTTGTACCCGTCGCCGTCCTCCTTGAGCGGCGAGGCGGCCGTGACGGAGGCCGTGTGGATGACGCGCCGCACCGTCCTGGACCGCTCGCACTGCTGCAGGATGATGCGCGTCGCGTCCACGATCGCTTCGGTTATGTTCTTATACTGCATGCAAATTAACTGACCGTTAATATTCACGATAAACACGGTAACGGTAACAATTCCACTTCACACTCTTTCTATCGATGCAATGGTAATACCCAATCTTGCGTACTCGGTTTCTAGATCGACTCCTAGTGCCAGCAGCAGCCAAGGTCGGTCGGTGTCCCGAGTTTTTTAATCCGGGTATCTTATCCGACTCCAAGCGTGGCCGTAGTGCAGAAATGGAAGAGACCACCGAGCGGGGCGGGCAAGGTGGATGGGGCTGAATCGTTAGCGACTTTGACCATGTGGGTGGGTTTTTTTTTCTGGCCGTGCGGGCAAGCATGTGGAGATTGACTGATGCACCTCTGCCGTACTTCAATGCCATCGGAGTGGCTGAACAGTACGGGATGGGCCTCGCCTTCAAGCATGCTCTATGCTCTGGCAACCGTGACCCTGCCCAACTGGGAGTTCTGCCCAGATCATGTGCTTGCATGGCTCGGGACGTCAAATTTGGTGTTTTGACCTTTTTGCAAAAGTTCAGTACCGATAATACTCCCTCCGTTTCATAATGTCAGATTTTTTTACACTAAACTAGTGTCAAAAATAGCATACATTATGAAACGAAGGAAGTATGTCAGATCTGACCCATTCCCTATCGTCGGGGTCGATCACGGTAGGGCACATAGAGAGGAAGTCAGCTCGGTAGGCCACTAGCGGCCGAAAGCGAAAGCCGCCGCCCACGCCATCTCTCGCCGGCAGTGGCCCACAAGACAGGCGACGGCCCGCGAATTAAGAATCGCGCACGCCAACGCTCGCCGGTTATCTGCACCTTAATCAATTTTTGCTGTGGGAGTTGGAGTGGATCGCATCGGTACATAGCTGGAGTACTCCTCAAAGCAGACTATTTTAAGGAGCTAACCGTATTTAAGGGATAAGCTAGCTAGAGTGCCCTGAGTACAGTTCATTCTAGTACGAGAAAAATACGCACCGATGTGCTAAGTAGTGGTGATTAAGCGTCGGAAAATGTTCAGGCACAGGCCGATTGAGCTGTGAGCTCGATCGAGAGGCGGGTGACTACTGACCAGCCAGATGAAGTTTGTCGATGGTGGCGCGTTACCTTGGTGCTGCTGGTGTCGTGCAGCAGCGGGGTGGCGACGAGGAAGACGAAGTCACAGCCCTGGATGGCCGGCTCGAAGGTGGCGGCGTCGTAGATGTCCGCCTCGAACAGCACCAGCCGCTCCGCCGCGCCGGGGAGCGCCCTCAGCAGCCCCGTCTTCTTCTCGTCCCCTGCCACGCCACGCATTCACGGACGGATCGTATGATTATTACTCGCTGCAGCCACAAGGAGTCGACGGGAGAGTATACCGCTCCTACAAGCTAGGTGAACTTACGGAGGGATCTCAAGGTGGCGTGGACGACGCAGCCTCGCTGCAGAAGCTTCCGGACGAGCCAGGCGGCGATGTAGCCGGCGGCCCCGGTGACGCACACCCTGCTCATCTCCCTCAGATCACTGGCTCCTCGACGGCTCGATCTTTCTCTTCTCCTCTCCGGTCAAGGGAATCAACTCAACTGACTCTGTCGTCGATGGCCCTCTCTGCCGCTTTAGAGCATCTCCAACAGGCGCGCTAAGCGGCGCGCCCAAAAAAACCATATAGCGCGCGCGCAACACCTGTTTTGCCGCGGCGCGCAGTGCTGGCTCCAGCAGCAGCGCTATTTTGCAGCGCGCGCGTGCTGCTCCAGCGGTGCCCAAAAAATACAGCGCGCGCTTATTTTTTTTTTCATACTAAAATTGCATTAAAATAAAAATATACAAAGATAGATAGTTCTCAAACATAGATAAAAAACATAGTTTAATAAAACATAGATAAAACATAGATAGATAGTTCTAGATAGATAGATATATAGTTCGAAAACATAAAAAAACTAATCGCTCCAGTCATCATCATCGCCTTCGTTGTTGTCGTCGGAGGAGGTCGACAGCCAAATGTCGAACCAGCGCTCATCTTGATCAGTGAAGATGGATTGGCCGCCGGCATCGCGGATGGCGGCCTGCTGACACGCCAACTCCCTCCGACGACGCCTGTCCTCGCGGCGACGTTCCCAGAACTGATGCTCGGCGACGACATCCTCCGGGTGGAGGCGGCGCCACTCCGCCATGCGTCGCTCGTCCTCCTGGGCGACGAGGAGGCGGTTCTGCGCCGCCGTGTGCTCCGCACGATCTCGCGTGGTGTGCAGACGAGGCGGCGGGGCGAGCTCCAACGCCTGCTCGAGGGTGCGGGCGTCGTCGAAGTTCATCTGACGACGCGGCCGGCCTAGGCGCCACGCCGCCGCGTCGTACGCCCGGGCGGCCTCGTGCGCCGTCTCGTACGTGCCGAGGGGGAGCCGGAGATCGCCGGAGCGTATCTCGGCGTAGAAACCGCCGCCGTTCGGGCGCTCGCGGACGCCGCGGTAGCCGGACGAGGAACGGCGGCGCGGCGGCATGGTGGCGCGTCGGGGGCGGCGGCGGTGCTCCGGTGCGGCGGCGGTGCGCCGGTGCGGCGGTAGGGATCGGCGGGCGCGAGAGAGGAGGAGAGAGGGAGAGGGAGAGGTGCAGGCGCGTCGGAGGCGTTCGGGCGCGCGGCGTTTTATAGCGCGCGCGGGGCGCGCCGCCGCAAAAAAGGCGCGCGGGAGGCCGCCGTTTCGCGCGCGCGCGCAAGCGGTTCCCGCGCGCGCGTCTTTCCCGCCGCCGCTGGAGCGCGGTTTTTTTCCGCGCGCGCGAAAACGGCGATTTAGCGCGCGCGCGCGCCTTTTTCAGCGCCCGTTGGAGATGCTCTTAAGTAGGTTCACGCATGCCCAAGACTTCCGTTTTCTACGCGCGTCACGACGCGATGGTTTCGGAGGGCGACTGCCCACCTGCTCTGCTCTACTAGTTTAACAGACAATTTTGTATAGTACTATGATGTGTACTACGAGGCACACCAGCGGGTTGCCGAGCTCCAAGGCTTTGTAAAGATCGAACAGCAGTTTCTCCGAAATATACATGTGACGAGATCATTTATGTAAATGCAATCACATCATCAATTGTGTCAGCGCGGACCAAGGTTGTGTCGTTGAGCGAGCACCAAAGAGTGGTGCCTTTTAAAAGTGGTGTCATCTTTTTTTTTTTGAGGTAAGGCCATCATGGTTATCTTTATTAACTCAACAGAATGTTCACATCATCGGCTAGTTTACCAAGGAGAAAACTAGGGGATCACCATCCCAAATACTAGAAAGTTTATTATAAAACCTAAATTGAGCTAGCCCATGAGCAACATTATTAGCCTCTATGCAACAGTGCATAAAATTGACCTTACCTACATCCATGACTATATTAATTAGTTGTCTTGTAAAATCATTTAGGCACGGTTCTTTTACAGTTTATAACAACTTAATTGTGAAATCATGCTAGGAGCCCAAAAGAACTCGATGTGGGCTAGTCTTAATTTATTTTCATCCCACCTCGTTCAAAATGAAAAATAAATTTGGGTTTAGCCCTGATTGGTGTGACATATGAGAAGGGTGCACATATTTGACCGCTTGGCTTGGTGCACTGGCCTCCTTCTGATGGTAATCCGCCGGCATGGGCAGATGTGGTGGAGCGACCTATGGAGTTGGCGATGGTGGCTGCACGGTGGTGGTGCACGTGACTTGCCATCTGGCTTTGCGTGGAAGGTTACCCCATGCCTTCTGCCCTTGCGACAGGTATCAAGGTCGGCTTTATGTTTCGGAAGGCCTTAGGGTGAAGACGACGACATAGGCTTATAAGTCCTAAAACCATATATATCTATGTGTGTTTGTGTGTGTGCCTGATACATAAACAAATATATATAACCTCACTCGCATAATATTAAGAGTAAACCTTTTGAGATTTGACTATAATAATTGTTGGACAATGCCATATTATGACATGAATATTAAATAGATAGCAACATGAAACTGATATGATTATCTCAAATAAGAACCAAATTCAACTGACCCCATCGACAATATTAATAGTTTAGTGTTTTCATACAAAAGTTTGTTCCGGCGTTTCTCCATGCAAAGTCATTAAAAAAATTCAGATCGCTTTCTTTCATTTCTAGCACCCAACAAATGCTTCTTAGGCAACATTGTAAGGTGGGTTAATGTCCTAAAATTACGAGAATACAAAGAATTATAAATTTATACATCAGAACCCTAGTCATGTACACACAAATTTAGGATGGATGAATACGTGCTTGTGATTTGTGAAGGACTAAAAAAAATTATACATTCGATACCTAATCATGTACACTGAAATTGGAGTATGGATCATGGATGAACACATACTTGTGATTTTGTTAAGACTAGACGTACTCGCTGAGACACTTTCGCGATCTCGTGGATGCCGGATGGCCGGGTCGCTGGCATGGGTGCATGGCACAACGGCAGGCCGTGCCGCATGAAGTGGCGACAACGAACAAGAATCCTGAATCCCGAGCGGTCCAGGCACCGAGCCAGTGCCGTAGCCAGGAAATCCCTGCGCCCCGGGCCAGCAGTGTTGCTACAGTATGTGTTGTAGCTACAGTGCGCGACTGTAGCTGCATTATACGAAGAGTTTTCTCTTCCCGCCCCAGGCCACAGCCAAGGCAGCCCTGGGCCTGGCTACGCCGCTGCACCGAGCGACAGTTCACGAAGCAAAGCGATCGCTGATGAGATATTCAGATTGATTTGATTCACGCGTGCGGCCGTGCATCATTTTCTTTCTTAATTTTTTTTCTATCTACTTTTTTGCCGGGCTATACTACACATGTACAGTATAACAGATCATGCTCCCAAGCATGGGCCCTAGGTCGTCGCCCCTCTGGCCATACATCAAGGCCGGCCCTGATTGGTATATGTCGTGTTCCGATTTTGGTCAGATTGCACCCGAGATGGCCACATCGGTGTAGGCGTTAGCAATCAGGACATTATCTGCAATAGTAGATTTGGGGTCTCAGCAAATGCATGCCCTCGCCTTGATCTATACGGGTCCTTTTCTCTCTTATTTTCCTTGTTGATGTGTACATCCTAAGAACATCTTCAATAGCATGTATATATTTGTATGTCTATATATTCATATAGACAATGGTCTAAAAAGATTCCCTTGTATACACGTCCAGTTTTGCATCAGAACGTCTATGACAGGTTGGCCGTCGCTGGGGAGAGTAAGAAACAATAACTGCAGCTGAGTTTAGACGGTGCCTTCACATTGTCCAGGCGTGGACATTGTCGAGGTCGATTTAGAGGATGTGTATATTTAGACGACCATATAGACAAGCTGTTGGACGTCTGTTTTGGGCTCTGATCGTGAAAAACGAGTATAGACATCCATATAGACAAGCTATTGGAGATGCTCTAATAATATAGAGGCCAGCTTGTCCAAGCTTTCAATGGCAAAATCCAGGTTTGGAGTCCTTACGCGGCTATACTTGCAGATTATTTTCAAATAGCTCAAAGGATCGGTGATATTTCTTTACAACACTGTAACCGGGAAGCAAATAATGTGGCACATAATTTAGCTAGGCATGCTAGTATTTCAAACTTTACTGTCTTTTGGGATGATACCCCACCTAGTTTTATTGTTGCTAATGTAATAAGCGATATATCTCCTTTTAAAATGAAATAAAGTGCGCCATGAAGGCTTTCCCTAAGAAAAATATAGAGGCCAACCGTGTAGTCGTTATCTTTTTAAAACACATGAACTACTCAGCTGGCCTCATAGTTTTATTAGTAATTTACTCTCTTTGTAAGCTTTTATAATACGTTTTAGGTCACTACCTCAGTGATTAAAACGTCTTATAAAACTGTACAAGGTAGTACTTTACATGCAGTTATACATCATTGACTTGCAAATTGTATACTTGATTATCACGGCTTGTTTAAAATTCATATTGTTCGGCGTATGTAGATAGATTGACGCATATCCAGCAGGATAGCGAGGCCTTCCATTTATGACCGTCCGAAGCTCAGTGAAATTCATATATAGTTCCGACATGCCGTTGATCCAGCTACTCGCCATGGTGAAAAGTCTACTCCAAATCACAATTATATGAGCCAAATCTTTGCCTCCATTTTAAAAAAAAAATCTACCCACACCAATGGCAGAAAACAGGAAAGCAATAATACATCATGTCAACATCGGCGAGATCTCATACGGCAAACCAGTTCACATACCGGTTTCAGTATCTATCTAGCGATTTTGTGACGAAACCATTCACGAGGCTCGTTCTAATTGCATGCGTTTGATTTCAGTTGGACCTCTCGGATCCCGTGGACAATCGTCGTGTCATGAAAGTGAATAAATGATGGATATATCGGTGCGTCTCGATCTGGTGCCCGGCGGCTAACTAAAGTATCAGTAAGATCAGTAGATTGGGTACCACTACGTAAGAGTGCTAGCTGTGTTCCAGCTTGAACCACATGCGTGGTCGTGGCCGGCCGGTGGAGATCTTGTTTGTGGTTGGTTAATCACTTTGACTAATCTTATCATATGTGCTCAGCATAGCGAGTCTCAAGTTAGGTATGCAGGTTGATTTTGTGCCGGTCACATAACTTCTTCATTTCCTCCTGCTAGGAAAGCTAGTGAGACTCACTTGCCAAACTGAGGAAAATCAAATGAAAAACCAGTGTGTTTGTGTCGAATGAGGCGACAACGACGTTTGTTTACAGCGAGTCATCGATGGATGTGGGTTTTTCTTCTTCTTTCTTTTATTGAAAAGGAGGATGACCCCCCCCCCCCCACCCCCAGGCTCTGGAAGATGCATTCAGTCACTTTATTAATATTCACAAAGACCTTACAAAATAATACATCAATATGTCTGAAGATGTCATTTTGGCAACATCTGTTGCTACTCATATCCATTGATGAAGGGATGCAGAAAGTGTGAGCCGAATACCCAGACCTCTCACCTAGCCTAACATCTGAAACCGGAGGGTCCCGTCAGCGATGGAGGTGCTCATACACAATGGCCCTAGGAATGGCCGGTGCCCTCTTTGTGATGTAAATGAAGAGTTTAATCACATCTTCTTCTCTTGTGTGACATCCCATTCCCTTTGGAGTTGTTTCTAGGAAGTAATAGGTGGCGGGTGTTACCACTCGAACTTTCAGGAACTCTTTGATGAGATTCAAGCCTGCTCTTCTGGCCCTTGCCGCATTAGGTGGCTTTGTGTAGGAGCGCTTGCTTGGACTTTGTGGACAATCAACAAAAAACTTGTGATTGAACACTCTCTGTTGTGACGATCTTCTGATGCCGTCTACAAACTGTGTGGTTTTCTGCAGCTATTGTCGTGGTTCTAAGCCTGACAGTACGAGTAGGGGGTACGAATGAGGAGGCAAGGCCCTAGCTATGATGGAGTTGTACACGAGATGTTTTACGAGTTCAGGCCCTTCTCGGAGGAAGTAATAGCCCTATGTCTCGGTGCCCGAAGGCGGTCGACTGATATGTGTATAGGCGTGAGTTACAGGGATGCGAACCCTTGTACAGGAGGAGTGGGTGGCTTATATAATGTGTCAGGACCCCATCCATGCTCCACGTTACCAAGGGTTCAATGTACATTAAGGCAGGCGTTACTGATAACGTCTACGATAAAGAGTAATAAAGGCATTCACTATGGCGAGAAAATACCAGACCGTTATTGTCCTAAGGGACCTTTGAACTTCGGGGGTCGAGTGCCTTGGATTTGTCGAGTGGAGTTGAGTCGTCTTGTAGGTGCTGTCCAGTCGAGTGGGATGTCCTCTTGGGCCGTCTCAGTCGACTGTCTTTGTCATCGTAGGTTTTTTCTTTTGATCTTCTGGGGTAGTGACCTTGGGTGGGGTTCCTCGGTCAGGCCTGTGACCCTACCCTAGGTTTGTAACCTCGTTAGTAGCCCCCAAATGGATTGAGGCTTGAGCAGGAGAGAGTGTTGAGGAAAGCCCCGGTTCTGGCTCGACGCCCCTGGGGCAGTCTTCTCTGAGCTTGCGGACTAGGTTGTCCTCCTCAATCTTGTCTTGGTCGCCTTGATCGATTCTGGAACCGTCGAGTGTGTTGGTTGCGTCTTCTGTCGACTGAACTTTGCGCTACGCGTCGGGTGCCGTATGCGTGCGCAGTTTCCGGCGGGGTTGGTTGCTCTTCGGTCGCCGGATTCCACGGGGTTTCGAAATTTGGGGAAGCGCGCGGGGCGGGACGTGCCGCAGCAATCAGACGGATAAGCTCGGGACGCCTCGATCCTCGCGCCACCTTTTTTGCCACGTATCGTGTCCGCTCTTGTTGCGGGATTTGATAAGATCGCTCGGGGCCACCGGTCAGCCACTCGACCGGGGCGCTATAAGTGCGCTTCGAGCCCGAAGCGGGGGCACTGTGCGTCCATCCCTTGCTCTTTCGCTCCCGCCTCTCCGTCGTGCCTCTGCTCCTTCTCGCTTTCTCCACAGCAATCGCTGGCTCGCGTACCATGGGCAAAGAAAAGACCGCGACGATGGAGCGTTCGAAGAAGACGGTGACGGGGAAGGAGAGGCGGTCCGGCCGTAGCGGATTGTCGTCGAGGTCCGGGCTCCCTCCTGGTTGGATCCAGGGCGATTGGATCCGGTCCACCATTACGGCGGAGGATTTAGAGGAGTTGGAGGAGGAGGGACTTGTCGCTCACGGCTCCTGGCGGGTGTCGAAGGGCGAGCTCGAGCCCCGGCCGCGGGAGGGCGAGTGCATCCTTCTCGTGACCCACGTCGACCGAGGTTTCTCCATGCCTGCGCATCCCTTTTTTCGTGCTTTCTTGATATTCTTCGGCGCCCAGCTGCATTACTTCACGCCCAATTCCATCGCTTTCCTTGCCACGTTCGTTTCCATGCGCGAGAACTTCCTCGGCTGCCGGCCGCACCGGGGTTTGTTCAAACACATCTTTACTTGCCGCTCGCAAACCGTCAAGAAGGAGAACCCGAGTGACGAGAAGACGCACGTGCTTCAGGCGTGCGGCGGGCTCGGCATCCAGCTTAGGAATAGGAGCGCTTTTCCCCCCATGATTCTTCCGGAGTCGATTCGGGGCTGGCAGTCGACTTGGTTCTATTACAAGGACAGTCCGACTCCTGGTCAGTCGACCGGACTCCCCCCTTTCTCTCTTGGTCGAGCCAGCCAGCCTCCTTCCATGATCGTGGGTCGAGCCGAGAGTGATGAAGTGAATATGTTGGTGGAACGGGTCATCCAGTTGGTCCGCCAGGGGGTAACGGGGTTGGACCTTGTAATGCCCAGGATGGGACTATACCTCCTACGTGTCGAGGCACGACTTAAAGGTATAAGCCCATTCTGGAATGATCTCAAGTTTGGTATCTTTGCACATCTCATGTAAAAATAGGGGTGAAAGCGAAAAGATAGTTGGCTTACACTCGCCACGTCACACAATTCATTACATATCCAAACATCATTCAAAACATCACAACCCGTCTACGGGTGAAGATCCAAATGAAAGATACCAAACATACATAAAACCACAGGTCTGAATCGCCCCTAGTAGAAACCTCTACTGATCGTCGGGATAGTGCACATAGTAACGGCTACGGTCCTCGTCGTACTCCCAGTACAGCTCGGTGCCGTCACTCGAATAGATCGCCTGAGTACCTGCATCTGGTGTGGTGTAGAGTCTGTGAGCCACAGAGGACTCAGCAATCCCGTTCCCGGGTAACACAACTATCCAAGCCTTGGGTGTGGAACAAGGCTGAAGAAAGAATAAGAGGTTGCAGCAGCACTAGCAGTAACTTACGTAAAAGAGAGCGAGAAGAGAAGTGCCTCGGACGAAAGATGATCACGAAGTGATCCTAACTAAGCATGTCAAACATAACCCCACCGTGTTCACTCCCCAAACCCCTTTCGGAAAATGACCGTCACGGTACTCACGCTGGTAGTGTATTCTGAACATGGTGTCAAGTTTTCTACAACCGGATATTAACAAATTCCCATCTGCCACATAACCGCGGGCACGGCTTTCGAAAGTTCATAACCCTGCAGGGGTGTTCCAACTTGGCCCATGACAAGCCCACGATCCGCGGAGTTGCAACTCCAAGGTGGGATGGCCCGAGTATCCTCGGAATCCCGTGCTCAAGATACTCCGACTAAGGTAAGGCTAATCCAGCAAATCCTCCCGGCGTGCCGACACCCTGACAATAGCCGCGTGTATCTAGTCTCAGGCCACGACCGGATAGGTCAGCCTACAGGTATATACCAATCCTCGAGTTTCCTCGTGGTGGCCCCGCAGTCTGCCCAGTTTGGACCAACACTCATGTGGAGCACTGGCCCGGGGGTTGTTAATTAAGAACTCGGGTTTGCAAAGCCCTATGCAAGTTTTAGTTATTAGGCAATAGTACCAATGTTGGGACTTGCTGGAAAAGACTTAGCATTTAGCGGTTTATCGAGGGGGTCCCATAACCCCAACCGTGTGAGGAACGCAAAAGCAAGGAACATAACACCGGTTTATACGGTTCCTAGGGCGGCATGAGTGGAACAAATCACCAAGCAAAAGGCTTAGCCTTCCACCCATTACCAATATATAGATGATTTCATTTAAGAATTATATAGTGTGATATCCCAACAAGCTTCAACAAGAAGCAAGAATCTTCAAATCTTCTCCTGCAACTAGCAATGCTATAAGAGGGGCTGAGCGAAGCTTACTTAGCCAATCAAAGGTTTGCATAGGTAGGGTGGTTAGACAGTTTCATGGTTACAATAGGAGGCTGACAGGAAAAACATGGGCATCGAGGCAAAAGCTATAGAGCGAGACTTCTAGCAATAGGCAAAGATAGTAATGATATCCGGGTCAGGTCATCTTGCCTGAAGAGTCGTCGATCGGATCGTAAGGGGGCTCCTCGTTCTCAACCTCGGTAGTAACCTCGTTCTCGTACTCTTTCTCGGCTTCCGGCTCTACTCAACACAAAACACACGAGGCACGAAATCAACAAGATGCAATGCACAAACCACATGATGCATGGCTGATGCACTAAGGAAGCACTACAGATGCACTTAGGATTCACAGAAAGTCAACATAGGAAACACAGAGATACAACACACAAGGAACATGACAATATGCATCAAGCCAGAAACTTCAAAACACGTTAACAAGAGGATAATATGAATCTACATGCAAAATCACACAAGTTACATATAGGACTTGCTCAAAACGGAGCAACGGGCTAAAAGATACACCAGAAACAATAAACATGCAAAAGCTGAAACTAACAGCCACATAGCAACTTCGGAGCAAGAAATATATAGCCTACAGCACTCAAACATCATGACAAGAAGCATGGACATAAAGTAGACATATCCTACAACAAACAATTCCATTGGAGCATCTCCAAAGGAGGCATGGATCAATAGCAACAAGCTATGACATTTTGAACATGACAACAAAAACCTGACAGCAGTATTTTATAGCAACTTGGGAGCAAGAATTAAATATGCTACAGCCACCCAAAAGAGCATGTGAGAGCGTGAATGGATAGCCAACAACATATACAACAAGGAATCATCAATAGTCACCCCAAAACTATCATGGATTTGCCTAGAACAACAAGCAAACATGTCATCTGGAAATTACAGATTCCAGACTTAGTAAAATTTCACTAAGTGTTAATACAACAGTAATATCATTGCATGTTTGTGAGCAAGTTTAAGTCACCTCAAAGCAAAACATGGCAAGTGGTTTGCACCACAGCAAAGTAGACATGATGGGGAATCCAAAACCTATAAGCATGCAACAAGGGGACAACCACATCGATAGCAACGAGCTCCTCAACTAGGCATCTCGTAACAAGTTTAACAACCTAACATCCACAAGCACTTTTGCAAAGGAGATAAACATGGCAAGATGAAATCTATCATGCAAGCTAAAGCAACCAACATGTAGAGCATCTCATGATGAACATGTGGACATATCATTTGCTTCATTTGGATAAACATGCAACAAGTTATCACATATCAAACATGGCATGAAAACAACTAATAGCAGCAGTTTATAACAAGTAGCACTCTTCTCATGAAGATTAAGACATCTAGATGAACTCAAACATGCATGGCACAATGGAACAAAACATAGTACATGTCACCACGATCATTTTGACATATCATATGCACAAATCGGACATGCATAGTAAAAGATATCCTCATCACAAATATGCATCAGACACTGAAAAACACCAGGGACTTAGAGGAAAAAACGAGGGACAACCTCCTGTAGCAGTCAAACGGGCGCGGATCGGATCCGGACCGGGTCGGGTCAACGGAGGCGCCGGTGTGGGTCGGGTTGGAGAAGCGGGTCGGGCGGTCAACGGGTCTGGACCCCGGCCCGTTAGGGTTTCCAGCGGGGGATCCGATCGGATCGGAGAGATCCCTCGATCTCCCGAGGACGGCGGCGGCTTCGAGGGCTCGGGCCGGCGTTAGGGTGCGCTGGCCGGGGCGACGGCTGACCTGGCCGGCAGCTGGCCTGGCCGGCGAGGGGAGGGAGCGGCGGCGCGGAGCTTGAGCGGCGGCGGCGCGCTGCCCGGAGGCGGAGGTCGCGGCGGCGGCGGCTGGCCGGAGAGGCGAGGTCCGGCCGGCGGCGGGCTGGAGGAGAGGCGAGGTCCGGCCGGCGGCGGGGAAGACGAAGCCGACGGGGTCGGCGAGATAGCGGGCTGGCGGGCTGGCCTCGGGCCCAGCGGGCCCACGCGTCGGGGTTGGAAGCACGGGTGCGGCGAGGTGGAAGCACGGCGCGGCAACGGTGGAAGCACGGCACGGCAGAGGAGGAAACACTAGGGTTTTGGACGCAAAATTGGAGAGGGTTGGACGTTTATATAGGCACAAGGAGGTAGGGTAGTCCAAATGAGGAGAGGTTTTCGGCCACGAGATCACAATTGAACGGCCTAGATGAAGGGAAGGGTTTGACCTGGGTTGGTGGGCTGTTGGAGGGGGGTCTTGGGCCTCAAAGAGGAGGTACTTTTAGCCCACGAGGATAACTGTTGGAGCATCAAACGAACTCCAAACGCGACAAAACTTGACAGGCGGGTTACACATAACAAAACAACATCGCACGACAAGTCTCACGACAAACCGGAAACGTTACACGGCCAAACACAAAAGAAGGACTCTGGGACGCCTCGGGCACGTGTGAGAGCGTCGGAACTCAAAAAGGACAACGGGAAGGAACGAGTGGGACCGGATGCAAACGATAACACAAATGCAATGCAATGCACATGACAACATGACAAGGATGAATGCACACACGCACACGACAAAATGACAAAAACCCGAAAAGACGAAGAACCCGGAATGGAATTGATGAAGCCAAAGTTATATATTGCCAAAAGGGGAAAGTATTACATCCGGGGCATTACAAACTCTCCTCTACTACGAAAAGATCTCGTCCCGAGATCTAGGACTGGAAGAAGGAAGGGTACTCGGAATGAAGGTGATCTTCTCGTTCCCACGTAGCTTCTCGGTCGGTATGGTGTGACCACTTGACTTTCAAGAATTTGATTGACTTGTTGCGGGTCTTGCGCTCGGTTTCTTCGGGAATAGCAACGGGATGCTCTCGGTAAGACAAGTCTTGTTGAAGATCAATCTCCTCAAACGGAATGGTGCGTTCAGGTGTCTTGAAGCACTTGCGGAGTTGAGACACGTGAAACACATCATGAACATTAGCGAAGTTGGAAGGGAGCTCAAGTTGATAGGCTAGATCGCCTCTTTTGCCAAGGATCTTGAAAGGGCCCACGTATCTAGGAGCAAGCTTTCCTTTGATACCGAATCTTTGGGTGCCTTTCATAGGAGAAACACGGAGATAGACATGATCCCCAATGTTGAAAGCCAAATCACGATGCTTGCCGTCATAGTAACTCTTCTGACGCGACTGAGCGGCCTTGAGATTCTCACGTATGACTTTGCACATTTCTTCGACTTCTGAGATCAAGTCATTGTCAAGAAGTTGACGTTCACCAGTCTCGGACCAGTTGAGAGGGGTACGACACTTTCTGCCATAGAGGGTTTCAAATGGAGCTTTGCCGGCACTTGCTTGGAAGCTGTTGTTGTAAGAGAACTCGGCAAACGGAAGGCAATCTTCCCATTTCATGCCAAAAGATATGACACACGCTCTGAGCATGTCTTCTAGAATCTGATTCACTCTCTCGACTTGACCACTAGTCTGAGGGTGAAATGCAGTGCTGAAACGGATCTTAGTGCCCATGGCAGACTGAAAGGAGTCCCAGAACTTGGAAGTGAACAAACTTCCACGGTCTGAGGAGATAACTTGAGGAATGCCATGTAAGGACACAATTCTGGAAGTGTACAATTCTGCCTGTTGAGCTGCATTGATGGATTCTTTGACTGGAAGGAAGTGAGCAACTTTGGTAAGCTTGTCAATCACCACAAAGATAGAATCATTCCCTCTCTTGGACTTAGGAAAGCCAGTGACGAAATCCATTTCAATGTGGTCGAATTTCCACTCGGGAATAGGAAGAGGTTGGAGAAGACCGGCTGGACGTTGATGCTCTGCCTTCACTCTTCTGCAGACATCACATTCATTCATGAATTGGGCAATCTCCCTTTTCATGCGAGTCCACCAGTAAGATTGCTTGAGGTCTTGGTACATCTTGGAACTACCAGGATGAATCGAAAGGAGGGAATCATGTGCTTCGTCCATTATGAGCTTCCTGAGATCACCTTTGGGAACCACAAGTCTGTCCTCAAAGAACAAGGTATCTCTCTCATCAACGCGATAGCACTTGTATTTGGGAGTACCCTTTGCAATACCATGTTTCACTTTCTGCACCATAGCATCACTGAGTTGGGCCTCACGAATCTGATCTTCCAAGGTAGGAGCAACTTGAAGATTTGCAAGAAAGCCTTGCGGAACAACTTGGAGGTTGAGTTTCCTGAATGCTTCACAAAGCTCAGGCTGAAATGGCTTGATAAGGAGACTGTTGCAATATGCCTTTCTGCTCAAAGCATCTGCAATCACATTTGCCTTGCCAGGTGTGTATTCGATGCTTGGATCATACTCTTGGATCATTTCGACCCAACGAGTCTGGCGAAGGTTCAGGTTCGGCTGTGTGAAGATGTTCTTCAAGCTCTTGTGATCGGTGAAGATGTCGACTTTTTTGCCCAACAGAAGGTGTCTCCACGTAATCAAAGCATGTACCACAGCTGCTAGTTCGAGATCATGTGTGGGGTAGTTCTTCTCACTTGGCTTCAGTTGACGAGAAGTGTATGCCACAACCTTCTTGTCCTGCATTAGCACACCACCAAGTCCTTGAAGAGAAGCATCACAGAATACTTCGTAGGACTTGGACTCATCTGGAGGGGTAAGAACTGGAGCAGAGATGAGCTTTTCTTTGAGAGTTTTGAAAGCCACATCACAATCTGGAGACCAGTTGTACTTGACATTCTTCTGCAGCAAGTTGGAGAGAGGCTTGGCAATCTTGGAGAAGTTCTCAACGAACCTTCTGCAATAGCTAGCAAGACCAAGGAAGCTTCGGAGTTGCTTGTCGTTCTGAGGAGGTTCCCAGTTGACAATTGCTTCAACTTTCTCGGGGTTCACAGCAATACCGTCAGCGGAGATGATATGGCCCAGATACAAGACCTTATCGAGCCAAAATTCGCACTTGGAGAACTTGGCATAGAACTTATGTTCACGGAGTCTGTCGAGAACCAGACGGAGGTGCTTTTCGTGATCCTCTTCATTCTTGGAGAATACCAAGATGTCATCCAGATACACAAGCACAAACTCGTTGGTGTAGGGGTTGAAAATATAGTGCATCATTCTCGAGAAGGTAGGTGGAGCATTAGCGAGGCCAAAAGACATGACTGTATACTCATAGGAGCCGTAGCTCGTTCTGAAGGCAGTCTTGTGGATATCTTCTTCACGAATGCGAATTTGGTGATAACCCATTCGGAGATCGAGCTTTGAGAACACTTTAGCTCCTTTGAGCTGCTCGAACAATTCATTGATGTTGGGGAGCGGATACTTGTTCTTTATTGTCTTCTTGTTCAATGGCCGGTAATCAACGCAAAGGCGCTCCGTGCCATTCTTCTTCTTGACAAATAAGACACCACAACCCCAAGGTGACGTACTAGGCCTGATCAGACCCATACGCTCCTGTACATCAAGCTGTTTCTTCAACTCCTTCAACTCTTCAGGAGAGAGCTTGTACGAACGCCGGCATGCTGGCTCAGTACCAGGCTCGAGTTCAATGACGAATTCCACTTGACGATGTGGAGGCATGCCTGGAAGTTCTTCAGGAAAAACGTCTTCGTATTCGTTAACCACCGGAATTTGAGAGATGGCATTAATCTCGCCCTTGTCATTGAGAGAGAATAGCCTGATTGTGTTATCCCGAGAGGCGAAGATAATCACATCTTCATTAGGATGAGTAATCTTGACTTCCTCATTTGCACAATCAATGTGAGCATCATGCTGAGAAAGCCAGTCCATCCCGAGAATAAGGTCAATGTCGGAGTTGCCGAGAACAACCGGATTAGCCAGAAAGCGATAATCACCCATGCGAATAGATACATTCGGAGCCCTCAAATTGGAAGTCATGTGCTTGACCGGAGAGATAATTGACAACTTCTTATCCAGAAATACCGAAGTGAAATTATGCTTGGTGAAGAATGGTCTTGAAATGAAACTGAGAGATGCACCAGAATCAAATAATACTTTTGCAGGGATAGAGTTAACTGGAAGATTACCAATTATCACATCAGAAGAATTCTCCGCTTCAGCTGCATTCATCAGATTCACTCTTGCATGCTTGGGATTGTGCTTGACAATAGCTATGCTGACAGGTGGAGGAGGCGGAAGGCGCCTTGGGTTGGTGCACTTGTTGGAATAATGACCCTTCTGGCCACACTTGTAGCAAGTGACCTCAGAAAGTGGACGAGCAGGAGGAACACTTGACTTGGAAGCTTGAAACTGCGACTTGTACTGATTGCCTTGGTTGTGTGGGTGGGAGAAACCACGGCCACCAGAGTTCTTGTTGTTGTTGCTGGGAGCTCGGATCACTGGAGGAGGTGGAAGCCAAAACTTCTGTTGCTTCACGACCACTTGAGAAGATGAGGAGGAGTGAACAGCGTCTCTGATCCTCTTTTTGGAAGCTTCCATTTTGAGCTGGGCTGCCTCTTGCTTAAGCGCCATATTATAGAATTTGTCAAACTCATCAGGCTCGAACAAGGTTAGAGCAAGTTGGAGTTCATCCTTCACACCATCAGGAAACTGATAGATCTTGCTCTTGGCATCTGGGATGTCTTGCTTAGCATAGCGGGCAAGGTTCTGGAACTTGACATTATATTGGGAGACAGTCATAGAGCCTTGCTTCAGGTTGCGGAATTGCTCACGCATACCCTCGATGACACTTGTTGAAATGTGGTGAGAGCGAAAGTCCTTGCATAAATCATCCCAGGAGATTTCACGCCCTGCTCTGGAGTCTTTGTACTGCTGCCACCAATCAGCTGCTTGGTCGTTGAGTTGGAAGGCTGCAAACTTCACATAGTCCTCGGGGCTTACGTTGCTACACTCAAAATGCTTCTTGATATCGGTTATCCAGTCTTCAGCATCGACAGGGTCCACGCAGAAACTGAAAGCCTTTGGTTGATTTGCCAAGAACTGGTTGAGCGTAGCAAAGTGCTGTTGGTTGAACAAATTGCCTTGGTTCCCATGAGCACCCTGATTTGCTTGATTTGCTTGCATTTGCTGCATCATCTGCATAAGTGATGGGCCTCGAACCCCTCGTTGGTTACCCCAAGTGGAAGGTGTAAGATGCAGTAAGTAGAAGTGTTTTCCCCTAGCAAAGATGCCAAGGATCGAATCCCCAGAGACTCCTAGGTTCAACAAGTAGGTGTCAACTGCTAACGGCGCAATTAGCAATCAACGTGGACCTGCACACAGATACAAATAACTTTGCTCCCAACGAGTACAGAGAGGTTGTCAATCCCTCCGGCCTTGTAGTTCACAAAGGGTTAAAAGCAATGATAGTAGTGATAGATAGTTTTTGCAATAGTAAAGAATAGCGAAAAGTAAATAGTGTATGTGATCAATGATGGTAATATGGACCGGAGTCTCATGATCTTCACTAGTGATGTCTCTCTCCCAAAAGACGATAAAACAGCTATGCGAGGTAACAAATTACAGCTGGGCAATTGACAGGACCACGAACGCAAACCAATGCTGACTACATTGCAAGAAAGGTTGAGGTTCAAAGCATGGGCGGTACGCCAAAGTAAGTAGACCGAAATCCATCAATATCTACTACTAATCATCCACCTTGAGATATCTATCCAGAACATCTCGCTGGTATTAAGTTGCGAGTCCCACCCATAGTGTAAACTCAATGCAACAGACAACTACATTAAAAGAACTTTGCGTAAAGTAAACAATCCTTGCACCCGCGGGCACAAGCACCGTTGTTTTCCCCTTTGTGGCAACAGCACATCCCCTAGACTCATGTTTCTGTCACTCAAGCTAGTCATCGAGGGGCATGAACCCACAATCGAGCATAACGTTCCCTCTTGGAGTCACTACCTATTACTCGGCCAAAGCAATAAATAACAACGGAGAACATGCAAGAATTACTTATGAACTAAAATATAAAAGAGGTGAATCAAATATATTACTCAAGATCAATCTGAACATAATCTCATAATCCATCGGATCCCAGCAAACTCAACATAGCAACAACATAAGGATTACATAGGTGCCTCGATCATGTAGGGCAGCTCACGAGGACTAATTAGTGAAGCACAAGAATGGGAGGAGAACATCACATAGCTACTGGTCATGGACTCATGGTCCAAGGGAGACTACTCACGAGTCATCCGGGAGGCGTCCATGGTGGTGGAGAAGCTCCCAGTGGTGATCCTCCCCTCCGGCAGGGTGCCGGGAAGAGTTCTCCTGGTGCTCCCGATCTTGGAAGCGGCGGCGGCGGCGGAACAGAGATGGGATCGCGAAAAGAAGTCCTGTTCTGAGGGTTACGGAGAACCCTTTAAATATATGCCAAAGTAGGGCACCGGGGGAGCCTCGGGGGGGCCAGGCGCCCCCCGGCGTGGCCCAGGGGGGGGGGGCGCCCACAGGGCGCCTGGAGCCCCTGTGGCCCTCCCAGGCTGCCCTTCGGACGCAATGTTGTTTCCGGTTCGCTGATTTTTTATATAATTTTTCTGGATTTTTCTGGGCAGTTCTCGAAACGTGAAAACCTGAAATACAAAAACAGCCGAAAACAGAAACTGGCACTGGGGTGCACTGGATTAGTAAGTTAGTCCAAATATGATCAAAAGTGTATGGAAGTGTATGAATATCATAGCAATATCACCCAAAAGTAGCATGGAGCAAGCAGAAATTATATATACGTTTTGGACGTATCAACATCCCCAAGCTTAATTCCTGCTCGTCCTCGAGTAGGTAAATGATAACAAGAATAATTTCTGTGGTGACATGCTATTAACCATATAGGACTTTCTCATAGTCATATGACAAAAGCTTACTGAGACAATGATTCTAAAGTAATTAAGTTGTCTCAAGAGAAAATCACAAATGACTGAAAGTTTTACAACATGAAACTGAAACATCAAAAAGATTTGTAATGAGCATGATGTGCAAATATGATCAAGTGATATCTAGCTTGCCCCCTTTAGTGATGCAAAACATAAATGCAAGGGCACCTTCAAGGTTTAAGTGATGACTAGATACAATCATTTCAGAATAAACGATATCACAATCATGCAAAAGACAATGCTACTTTGGGACAATGCACATTACACTCAGAATGACAATCATGCTCTCAGTAGTTGGTGCTTGAAGTGCTAGAGCTTTTTATTTTGAAACATGGAAGCAATTGTGTCAACGGTAGTAGTACTTCATATGTGTCATGCATAAAACATCTTATAAGTTGCAAGCCTCATGCATTGAATACCAATAGTGCTCGCTCCTTGTCCTAATTAGCTCGGATCCCCATGGGTTATCATTGCATTGCATATGTTTTAACCAAGTGTCACAAAGGGGTACCTCTATGCCACCTGTACAAAGGTCCAAGGAGATAAATCGCATTTGATTTCTCGTTTTTGATAGATCTCAACTTGAGGACATCCATACCGGGACAACATAGAAAATAGATGATGGACTCCTCTTTAATGCATAAGCATATTCTCATGAGAGATTGAGGATTAAGGTCCAAGCTAAAACTTCCACCATGATGCATGGCTTTGGTTGGCTGCCCAATGTTCTTCTCTAACAATATGCATATTAATTCAACCCACGGTAAATCACCCTTACTTCAGACAAGACGAACATGCATAGCAACTCACATGATATTCAACAAAAGTGTGACAGTTGATGGCATCCCCAGAAACATGGTTACCGCTCAGCAAGCAACTCATAAGAAATAAGATACATAAGCAACATATTCTTTACCACAATAGTTTTAAGGCTACTTTCCCATGAGCTATGTATTGCATGGTTAATTTGCTTAGTGCAGGTGGAGGTTAGCAAAAGACTGGGAGCGACCAACTAAGAGAGCAATGACGGTCATAATCATGCAGAGCGACAAAGCAATATTGAATCAGGCATGATAGTTATATCGCTACTCAGAAACAAAAGATCATCAAGGCTTGACAGACTTTCTTTACAGTCTTGAATATGCGTGAGCATACGCCAAGTCAATCAAAATAAATTCTCGAAGGAAGATATTACTAAACCATACCACATCATAGGCAAACAAACCAAGTTGGTACTCCAATAACACATTGGGAACCCCCCAGCTATTTGAGATTAACCATAAGAAAACCTGAACTACTAAGCACCATCATGAAAGTAGCATCTTTATCATAGACACATTAACCCATGCAACGGAAGCAAACTCTCTTAATAAGATGAGCATGGTAATTAAAGAGAGTTCAAGCAACCAACTAAATAAAAGCTCTTGAAAAGATAAGCATGAATACTAAGAGCAGAGTATGATAGTAGCTAGTTAAAAGACAAAGAACACACACAACATAGATAGACATGAAAATTCTATGTAGTGTTCTAGGTAGAGGTGGAGCGTGTTTCTCTCCCACATAAAGGAATGCTGGGTTCCGACTCGTTATGAAAAACTAAAAAGAAAACTAAAAGCAAGACGCTCCAAGCATAGCACATAACACATGAAGTGATAAAAATATAGCGGAACGAAAGACGAACTGATAATGTTGATGGAGAAGGGGATGCACGGGGGGCATCCCCAAGCTTAGACGCTTGAGTCTCCTTGAGTATTTCTTGGGGTTGCACGGGGGCATCCCCAAGCTTGAGCGCTTGACACTCCTGAATCTTTTTATCATCTTCCCTCGCACACTTGAAAACTCCCTTCATACAGAACTCATCATAATCTGATTAGCGAGGTTAGTACCCTTAATAAAATAATTATACCTTGCTGGAAATAAGGATATTCTTGAAGTTCTACTGTTTCTCAAGATTGCCAAATGGTTTTTGCAAAGAAAAAGCAAGTTCTCAATTTGCAAAGTGAAGGTAAGGCAAAACAGGACAGAATCTGTGAAAAACAGAACAGCAGGCAGTAATTGACCTGTTCGGGATACTTATGCAACTCAAATAAAAAAACTCAGAACTGACGCATGAAAGACAATTATATAGAGAACGCTGTCGAGAAAATTCAGACCAAAAAGATGATCTGCTGATTTTATACGAATTTTTCTATCCAAGGACAGAATCTGTTTCCTGGACAGCACCTCACAACTTTTGAACTTTCTAGCAATCAGAGGCTATACTTGGCACAAATATGAAAAGCAAAGATACAATGATGATGCTACAGCAGTAAACAACATCAAGACACAACAAAAGCAAAAAATTTATTCATGTGGGCTGCCTCCCAAAAGCGCTTTCTTTTATGCCTTTAAGCTAGGCATAATGCATAGAGGAATCAATAATCATCATAATAATCGGAGTTATAAATTGTTTCAAATGGTTCCTCAATAAGTTCATTCTTGTTCCTTCTAGGAAAGGGGTACACACCTTTTGCCTTCCCGCGTAAGAGGATTTGTCCCTTACCTATATCGATGAAGCCTTTAACTGCTCGGAGGAAGTCCCTTCCAAGCACTATATTTCCTTGGTTTGGCTCCACGATGAAGAAATCAATCATTGCAATCCCTTTAATGAATTTAACCGGTACGTCTTTTATTTTCCCTGGATTTCAGAAATATCTCCATTAGTGTGTTCATGATAAGATGGTAATCTATCCATGTTAAATTTTAAAGAATCATGAACAATTTTTGGCATAGTAGAAACCATAGATCCAATATCACAATAAACAAGGAAGTCTTGATTAGAGATGCTAATCCTAACAAGAAGTTCCCAGTCATTATCTATTTCCAAAATATCTCTCTTATTGGGTTCGGGTTTCTCTACCTTCGTTAAGTCTAGAGCATCCATTCTTTTCTCAATAGTAGCAAGTCTATCTATGATAGTATCAAAATTATGATCATAAACAAAGTAACTAGATAGACCATGTATAATTTCAAGAGGTCTAGCTTCATCACATTCTAAGAAATCTCCCTCAGCTATAATGTCAAGGGAGTGTTTACACCATTTAAAAAGACCATGGTAAAAATTCCTAAGCACAATTTTTATAGGTATCCAAGGCATAATTCTCCTATGTGCATCAGAAATTCTGTCCCATGCCTTCTTCATATTTTCTCCATCCCTTTGATGGAAATCTAAAACCTCTGATTCCCTCAAAGCTCCAAATCCTAACATGTTTAACTAAACAGATAGGACTACTAACAGGAAGGTAAATAAAATTTTTGTGATTTTTGATAAAAGGAACTAAAGCAAAAAATGAAAGGTAAACTAACAAGACTAAAAAGCAAAGGTAAAAGATAGCATGCAACTCCCCTATCCTGAAGAGTGGAGTCCCCGGCAACGGCGCCAGAAAATACTCCTTGATGGGCCTCGAACCCCTCGTTGGTTACCCCAAGTGGAAGGTGTAAGATGCAGTAAGTAGAAGTGTTTTCCCCTAGCAAAGATGCCAAGGATCGAATCCCCAGAGACTCCTAGGTTCAACAAGTAGGTGTCAACTGCTAACGGCGCAATTAGCAATCAACGTGGACCTGCACATAGATACAAATAACTTTGCTCCCAACGAGTACATAGAGGTTGTCAATCCCTCCGGCCTTGTAGTTCACAAAGGGTTAAAAGCAATGATAGTAGTGATAGATAGTTTTTGCAATAGTAAATAATAGCGGAAAGTAAATAGTGTATGTGATCAATGATGGTAATATGGACCGGAGTCTCATGATGTTCACTAGTGATGTCTCTCTCCCAAAAGATGATAAAACAGCTATGCGAGGTAACAAATTACAGCTGGGCAATTTACAGGACCACGAACGCAAACCAATACTGACTACATTGCAAGAAAGGTTGAGGTTCAAAGCATGGGCGGTACGCCAAAGTAAGTAGACCGAAATCCATCAATATCTACTACTAATCATCCACCTTGAGATATCTATCCAGAACATCTCGCTGGTATTAAGTTGCGAGTCCCACCCATAGTGTAAACTCAATGCAACAGACAACTGCATTAAAAGAACTTTGCGTAAAGTAAACAATCCTTGCACCCGCGGGCACAAGCACCGTTGTTTTCCCCCTTGTGGCAACAACACATCCCCTAGACTCATGTTTCTGTCATTCAAGCTAGTCATCGAGGGGCATGAACCCACTATCGAGCATAACGTTCCCTCTTGGAGTCACTACCTATTACTCGGCCAAGGCAATAAATAACAACGGAGAACATGCAAGAATTACTTATGAACTAAAATATAAAAGAGGTGAATCAAATATATTACTCAAGATCAATCTGAACATAATCTCATAATCCATCGGATCCCAGCAAACTCAACATAGCAACAACATAAGGATTACATAGGTGCCTCGATCATGTAGGGCAGCTCACGAGGACTAATTAGTGAAGCACAAGAACGGGAGGAGAACATCACATAGCTACTGGTCATGGACTCATGGTCCAAGGGAGACTACTCATGAGTCATCCGGGAGGCGTCCATGGTGGTGGAGAAGCTCCCGGTGGTGATCCTCCCCTCCGGCAGGGTGCCGGGAAGAGTTCTCCTGGTGCTCCCGATCTTGGAAGCGGCGGCGGCGGCGGAACAGAGATGGGATCGCAAAAAGAACTCCTGTTCTGAGGGTTACGAGGAACCCTTTAAATATATGCCAAAGTAGGGCACCGGGGGAGCCTCGGGGGGCCCAGGCGCCCCCCCGGCGCGGCCCAGGGGGGGGGGGGGGGCGCCCACAGGGCGCCTGGAGCCCCTGTGGCCCCCCAGGCTGCCCTTCGGACACATTGTTGTTTCCGGTTCGCTGATTTTTTATATAATTTTTCTGGATTTTTCTGGGCAGTTCTCGAAACGTGAAAACCTGAAATACAAAAACAGCCGAAAACAGAAACTGGCACTGGGGTGCACTGGATTAGTAAGTTTGTCCAAATATGATCAAAAGTGTATGGAAGTGTATGAATATCATAGCAATATCACCCAAAAGTGGCATGGAGCAAGCAGAAATTATAGATACGTTTTGGACGTATCAATAAGCATCTGGGTGTTCTGGTTCGTAGTTTGCATAATTGCTCTCCAGGCCTCAGACGGAGGAGGAGGTGAAGGAGGACGATCAGGAACCTCTTCACCCTCTGGGTTAGCGTTGGGAACCCTTTTAGGAGCCATCCTGAAAGAGATGACCACTATTAGCCATTTGATTGAAAGAAGATATAAGCTGGAACAACGGCTAGAATTGCAACATAGTCTTCACAAGAATCATTCGAACAAGAGGAACGAATGAAATTCTCAGTTTAATGATAACAACAATCTTCACGAGAAGCCACTTGGAAGACAAAAGGTAAATAAGAAAAACAACAAGGTGCAGATAGAACAAATACAAGATAGGAGCTTCGTTCGACATATTCGTGCTGAAAGCTTATGGAACGTGTTACGAAAGGGTTTTGCAATCCCCGGATCAGCATAGCCAAGGACCCTTTAAGATGCAACTCCCGATCGGAACATCGGCCATAAAACCACTTCACTCAATGTAGAACCCCGAACTTCATAAGCTGCATTCGTTGGAAGAATGCCTACGATCTACTAGATGAACCCACCTATTAATTTCCGAAAGTTTCCAGTTATGCAATCAGGTATTGGGGATACAGGGGAAGCATCGCGCACTCAACTCTAATCCTACATCCAGCTGTATCCATCCTTCAACACATAACCAGTTATTTTCGGAAACCGTCTACCTCGGACCTTCGAAACGCATCTACTATACAAGCTATGGCAATACTCCCGAACTACCTCCCCAGTACTGGGTGATGTCGGGGTTATCTTGCCACTAACCGTATAGGAGAGTTTTCGATGTCGGCCGTCTTAAGTATTCTAGAACTGCCTCGATATGTTTGTGACGACAACACCTCGGAGCTCAACTCCCTGGGACACTGCCACAACCCCTAATGACAGGAGGCATCGAGAACAATGTTCTCGTCAAAAAGACATCGGAACAATCCAAACAATACTCGTGAGATTCCTAAAAAAAATTGGTGCAATTTTTGAGAGTAGAAGAGGCAAGAGTAATCGTCAGGAGTCCTCACCAGAGTGAAAAGAGATGAGAAGCAAAAGAAATCCCACTCTCCGATATAAATATAGGACCCAAAACATTTTAAATGTGTGCCTAGACTCAACCGTCAACGATTCGATCAAACAGTGTGGGCTTCTAGGTCGGAGAAGGCTCTGATTACCAACTTGTAATGCCCAGGATGGGACTATACCTCCTACGTGTCGAGGCACGACTTAAAGGTATAAGCCCATTCTGGAATGATCTCAAGTTTGGTATCTTTGCACATCTCATGTAAAAATAGGGATGAAAGCGAAAAGATAGTTGGCTTACACTCGCCACATCACAGAATTCATTACATATACAAACATCATTCAAAACATCATAACCCGTCTACGGGTGAAGATCCAAATGAAAGATACCAAACATACATAAAACGAGAGGTCTGAATCGCCCCTAGTAGAAACCTCTACTAATCGTCGGGATAGTGCACATAGTAACGGCTACGGTCCTCATCGTACTCCCAGTACAGCTCGGTGCCGTCACTCGAATAGATCGCCTGAGTACCTGCATCTGGTGTGGTGTAGAGTCTGTGAGCCACAGAGGACTCAGCAATCCCATTCCCGGGTAACACAACTATCCAAGCCTTGGGTGTGGAACAAGGCTGAAGAAAGAATAAGAGGTTGCAGCAGCACTAGCACTAACTTACGTAAAACAGAGCGAAAAGAGAAGTGCCTCGGATGAAAGATGATCACGAAGTGATCCTAACTAAGCAAGTCAAACATAACCCCACCGTGTTCACTTCCCGAACCCCTTTTGGAAAATGACCGTCACGGTACTCACGCTGGTAGTGTATTCTGAACATGGTGTCAAGTTTTCTACAACCGGATATTAACAAATTCCCATCTGCCACATAACCGCGGGCACGGCTTTCGAAAGTTCATAACCCTGCAGGGGTGTTCCAACTTGGCCCATGACAAGCCCACGATCCGCGGAGTCGCAACTCCAAGGTGGGAAGGCCCGAGTATCCTCGGAATCCCGTGCTCAAGATACTCCGACTAAGGTAAGGCTAATCCAGCAAATCCTCCCGGCGTGCCGACATCCTGACAATAGCCGCGCGTATCTAGTCTCAGGCCACGACCGGATAGGTCAGCCTACAAGTATATACCAATCCTCAAGTTTCCTCGTGGTGGCCCCTCAGTCTGCCCAGTTTGGACCAACACTCATGTGGAGCACTGGCCCGGGGGTTGTTAATTAAGAACTCGGGTTTGCAAAGCCCTATGCAAGTTTTAGTTATTATGCAATAGTACCAATGTTGGGACTTGCTGGAAAAGACTTAGCACTTAGCGGTTTATCGAGGGGGTCCCATAACCCCAACCATGTGAGGAACGCAAAATCAAGGAACATAACACCAGTTTATACGGTTCCTAGGGCGGCATGAGTGGAACAAATCACCAAGCAAAAGGCTTAGCCTTCCACCCATTACCAATATATAGATGATTTCATTTATGAATTATATAGTGTGATATCCCAACAAGCTTCAACAAGAAGCAAGAATCTTCAAATCTTCTCCTGCAACTAGCAATGCTATAAGAGGGGATGAGCGAAACTTACTTAGCCAATCAACGGTTTGCATAGGTAGGGTGGTTAGACAGATTCATGGTTACAATAGGAGGCTGACAGGAAAAACATGGGCATCGAGGCAAAAGCTATAGAGCGAGACTTCTAGCAATAGGCAAAGATAGTAATGATATCCGGGTCAGGTCATCTTACCTGAAGAGTCGTCGATCGGATCGTAAGGGGGCTCCTCGTTCTCAACCTCGGTAGTAACCTCGTTCTCGTACTCGTTCTCGGCTTCCGGCTCTACTCAACACAAAACACACGAGGCATGAAATCAACAAGATGCAATGCGCAAACCACATGATGCATGGCTGATGCACTAAGGAAGCACTACAGCTGCACTTAGGATGCACAGAAAGTCAACATAGGAAACACAAAGATACAGCACAAGGAACATGACAATATGCATCAAGCCAAAAACTTCAAAACACGTTAAAGAGGATAATATGAATCTACATGCAAAATCACACAAGTTACATATAGGACTTGCTCAAAACGGAGCAACGGGCTAAAAGATACACCAGAAACAATAAACATGCAAAAGCTGAAACTAACAGCCACATAGCAACTTTGGAGCAAGAAATATATAGCCTACAGCACTCAAACATCATGACAAGAAGCATGGACATAAAGTAGACATATCCTACAGCAAACAATTCCATTGGAGCATCTCCAAAGGAGGCATGGATCAATAGCAACAAGCTATGACATATTGAACATGACAACAAAAACCTGACAGCAGTATTTTATAGCAACTTGGGAGCAAAAATTAAATATGCTACAGCCACCCAAAAGAGCATGTGAGAGCATGAATGGATAGCCAACAACATATACAACAAGGAATCATCAATAGTCACCCCAAAACTATCATGGATTTGCCTAGAACAACAAGCAAACATGGCATCTGGAAATTACAGATTCCAGACTTAGTGAAATTTCACTAAGTGTTAAAACATCAGTAATATCATGGCATGTTTGTGAGCAAGTTTGAGTCACCTCAAAGCAAAACATGGCAAGTGGTTTGCACCACAGCAAAGTACACATGATGGGGAATCCAAAACCTATAAGCATGCAACAAGGGGACAACCACATCGATAGCAATGAGCTCCTCAACTAGGCATCTCGTAACAAGTTTAACAACCTAACAGCCACAAGCACTTTTGCAAAGGAGATAAACATGGCAAGATGAAATCTATCATGCAAGCTAAAGCAACCAACATGTAGAGCATCTCATGATGAACACGTGGACATATCATTTGCTTCATTTGGATAAACATGCAACAAGTTATCACATATCAAACATGGCATGAAAACAACTAATAGCAGCAGTTTATAACAAGTAGCACTCTTCTCATGAAGATTAAGACATCTAGATGAACTCAAACATGCATAGCACAATGGAACAAAACATAGTACATGTCACCACAATAATTTTGACATATCATATGCACAAATCAGACATGCACAGTAAAAGATATCCTCATCACAAATATGCATCAGACACCGAAAAACACTAAAAAACAAGGGACAACCTCCTGTAGCAGTCAAACGGGCGCGGATCGGATCTGGACCGGGTCGGTCAATGGAGGCACCGGTGCGGTTCGGGTCGGAGAAGCGGGTCCGGCGGTCAACGGGTCTGGACCCTGGCCCGTTAGGGTTTCCAGCGGGGGATCCGATCGGATCGGGGAGATCCCTCGATCTCCCGAGGGTGGCGGCGGCTTCGAGGGCTCGGGCCGGCGGTAGGGCGCGCTGGCCGGGGCGACGGTTGGCCTGGCCGGAGAGGGGAGGGAGCGGCGGCGGCGCGCTGCCCGGAGGCGGAGGTCGCGACGGCGGCGGCTGGCCGGAGACGCGAGGTCCGGCCGGCGGCGGGCTGGAGGAGAGGCGAGGTCCGGCCGGCGGCGGGGAAGACGAAGACGGTGGGGTCGGCGAGATTTGGCGGGCTGGTCTCGGGCCCAGCGGGCCCACGCGGCGGGGTCGGAAGCACGGGTGCGGCGAGGTGGAAGCACGGCGCGGCAACGGTGGAAGCACGGCGCGGCATATGAGGAAACACTAGGGTTTTGGACGCAAAATTGGAGAGGGTTGGACGTTTATATAGGCACAAGGAGCTAGGGTAGTCCAAATGAGGAGAGGTTTTCGGCCACGAGATCACAATTGAACGACCTAGATGAAGGGAAGGGTTTGAGCTGGGTTGGTGGGCTGTTGGAGGGGGGGTCTTGGGCCTCAAAGAGGAGGTACTTTTAGCCCACGAGGATAACTGTTGGAGCATCAAACGAACTCCAAACGCGACAAAACTTGACAGGCGGGTTACACATAACAAAACAACATCGCACGACAAGTCTCACGACAAACCGGAAACGTTACACAGCCAAACACAAAAGAAGGACTCCGGGACGCCTCGGGCACGTGTGAGAGCGTCGGAACTCGAAACGGACAACGGGAAGGAACGAGTGGGACCGGATGCAAACGACAACACAAATGCAATGCAATGCACATGACAACATGACAAGGATGAATGCACACACGCACACGACAAAACGACAAAAACCCGAAAAGACGAAGAACCCGGAATGGAATTGATGAAGCCAAAGTTATATATTGCCAAAAGGGGAAATTATTACATCCGGGGCATTACAGACCTGCTCAAGGTGTGCCTCATGCGGAGGATCCAACCGCTCCAGGCTCGGGACCACCCGATGTGGATGTACTCCGGCACCGACGACTCGTCGCGAGTCCACCCGGAGGCGGCCGACATGAAGTACGTGGCGTAGTGCCTGAAGTGCGTCACGGGGAACAAAGACAACCCCAGGGGGTCCGGGAGGGTCCTCCCATTCGACGCTGACCATCTGCTTGACAAGGTCTGTCCTCGGCTCCCGAGTGGTGTTGTTGTTGGCTTGTAATTGTCTTGACGAGTCCGACTGATGTTTGGCTAATCTTCCTTTTTTGCATATCTATACTGAAATGTACTCGCTGCCCAACGGGGATCTGGTCCAGGAGGGCGAGGAGGGCGTGGGCGACGTCTCTGAGTGGAATTCAGAGGAGGAGACCGAAGAGGAGAGCGAGGACTACAGCAGCGGGGCGGAGGTCGAGTCACCTCCCTATGATGAGAAGCGGTCCAAGGGGAAGCACGACCCAGGGGTTGTGCGCCCTCGGACAGGTCCCTCCAGCTCCCAAACGCCCAAGCGAGCTCACACGGCCACTCCCGACCCATCTGAGAAGGCGCCCAAGCATCCCAAGGTTATCACCGCCAAGCCCCGGAAGGCTCTGCCCAAGATTAAGGTGGATGTTCCCATCGCCTCCACGTAAGTACTATTCAGTTTGGTTCCTTTCTGCCTTTCGGAGGTCGACCATGTCTTTGTCGACTCATCTTCGAGGGAATTCTTCAGTACTGCTGCCTCCACGACTTCGATGGACATCGACAAGGGCCGGGACGACGAGGAGACTGCAGATGCCGCAACATCCCACGCAGGTGCGAGTTGTAGATCGTGTCTTACTTTTCGTCGGTTAGGGCTGACGGTCGACTGAGCTTCACAATTGTTTGTTTTGAAGTGCCGCACCACATCATAGAGCTCCCAGACGATGATGATGTCAATGAGGAGCTCTTGGGAGGGGCTCGACGACGTGGGGGAAGAAGGACCGGAAGGTGCCTTCTGGCCCGGGGGCCGGCAACAGGAAGACGCGGTCCGAGCCACTGTCTCCTTCGCCGTCCCCGTGTCGACCAAACGCCCTGCCTCGTCAGCTGGAGGGGTCGTCGACCCAGCGCTTGTCCCAGCTGTCGACCCAGCGCCCGCTCCGGCCGTCGACCCAGCGCCCGCTCCGGCCGTCGATCCAGCGCCTGCTCCGTCGTCCGTTCTCTTCTCCTCCTATCGCCTCCCGGAGGATCCCGTGGGCGCAGCTCAAGCCGTTCGCCAAGCGGGGTTGATGATGGAGAAGACGAAGGCGGCGTACGAGGCCAGCATGGCTGCTTACGACGCTAGTTCTGCCCTTCGGACAAACGTCCAGGTTTTTTTCTCCACTGATTGACTTGCTGCGCTGGAATAGTCTTCAGTTTGAAAAAATCTGCTGCTTTGTTCGTAAGATGATGCCACGCCCACTGGGTGAGAGTCTTGATGTGTGGTCTTTTAGCGTTTGTTTTCAACTTCCCTTGAGCTCGATCCAGACAAGTCTCACGCTCAGTGCACCCACTGGGTGTAGTCCCCGAGACCGTGGTCGACTGCTGGTAGTCGGCCATGGTCTGATGATAGAACTTTTCCTCCTTGTTGTTGTTTTTTTGAGCTCGGGCCAGACTGATATTGGCCGAGTGAGAACCAGTGGGGGCACGCTCAGTGCACCCACTGGGTGTAGTCCTCGAGACTGCGGTTGAGTGTTTGACTCGACTGTAGTCTTAGAATCTTGTTTTGTTGTGTTGATGCAGAGATCTTGCGAGTTTGGAGCCAAATTTGCAGACCTTGAGAAGAAGCAGATCCAGCTCAATCTCGACTTGCAGCTGGCTCAGGACCACATGAAGAAGACGTAGGACGACACAGCCGGTAATTGACGTTAACCATTCGTCGACTGACTTTCGATAAATATGCCTTGTTTCTCCTTATGTTCATCTGTCCAGTGATGTCTTTTGCAGGTCAACTGAAAGCGGCCTTAGAGTAGAAAGACCTCGACTTGGCGGCGGTGCAACAGGAGGCTCAAGAGAAGGCAGAACTGGCGGCGCAGAAGCTGGCTTCCGTAGGCGCGCTTGAGGCAGAGATCACCAGGCTGAAGGGTTCACTCGACGCAGCTAACCAAGAGGCGACTCGGCTGAAGAATGCCAAGAGTGTTCTGAATTACAAATACGAGGCCCTCTTCCAGAAGAGGATTGATCTGGAGGCTTATCTAGGCGACCTTACCAAGAAGTGGTACCTCGTGCTCGAAGGTATGTCCCTTTAGTTCAGCCTAAGTTGGATCGATCGACCCGTGTTTTGCTTGCTGACTCGACTTGTTTCTTGTGGTGCAGAATTCTGCCGCAACTTCGAAGAAGAGACTAGGCGGGTCAAGCCCGGCCTGGACCCAGCCAATTCCATCGTCAAGGACGAAGCTGCCATGAATATCTTGAGGCTGGAGTCCCGTCTTACTGCTGCCACGAACTATCTGGGACGGCTGAAAGCGGTGATGGCCCGGATCGACACCGCGCTCTAGAGGGGAGTCGTGCAGGAGAATGACCTCGAGTCTTTGATGACTCGACTCAATGAGATCCCCAGCCGAGTGCAGGAGTGGAAGAAGTCGTCCGCCCGGAGTGGAGCCGACGTGGCGCTATCCTTGGTCCATGTGCACTACAAGGAGGTGAAGGAAAGAAGGCTCGCGACGCTCAAGGTCGCCAATACGAAGGAGCTCCAATTCCAATCGTTCATGGAGACTTTCTTGGAAGCCGCCTCCCGCATCGCCGATGGGATCGACCTGGAACAGTTTATTGCACCTACGAGCCCGCCTCCACCTGAGGAATGAGTGAACTTTGATACTTTAATTCAATTTGCCTCGGAATGCCGAGTGATCTTGTAATCGTTAAACTCTGGTGGACCCATGGCCCAGGTACTCTTGCCCGAATCTTGCGGGACTTTATCTGGATTTGATTCCTTGGCTTGTGACTCTTTTTGATCACTTGGATTTTGTGTCGACACCTTGATGGTGACGCTGTGCTCGTGGCGGAGCTCGGAGGACCGCGGCGGAGCTCCCGAGTGAGAGGATCGCTCTTCACTCAGAGTGGTTTTTGTAACTTAGGCGATTCCAAGCTACGTTGTATTTGTGGCGGAGCTCGGAAGACAGAGCCACATTATACTTATGACGCAGCTCGGAGGACCGCAGCTAAGCCCCCGAGTGAGAGGATTGCTCTTCACTCGGAGTGGGTGTTTGTAACTTAGGTGAGTCGCAGGGTCGCAGCTAAGGCCCCGAGTGAGAGAATTGCTCTTCACTCGGAGTGGTTTTTGTAACTTAGGCGATTCCAAGCTACGTTGTATTTGTGGCGGAGCTCGAAAGACAGAGCCACATTATACTTATGACGCAGCTCGGAGGATCGCAGATAAGCCCCCGAGTGAGAGGATTTCTCTTCATTCGGAGTGGTTTTTGAAACTTAGGCGATACCAAGCTACGTTGTATTTGTGGCGGAGCTCGGAAGACAGAGCCACATTATAGTTATGACGCAGCTTGGAGGACCGCAGCTAAGCCCCCGAGTGAGAGGATCCCTCTTCACTCGGAGTGAGTGTTTGTAACTTAGGCGAGTCACGGGGTCGCAGCTAAGCCCCCGAGTGAGAGGATCGCTCTTCAC
>LR738710.1:171186006-171267701 GCA_902687465.1 Secale cereale | reverse complement strand
CCTCCGAGTGGGAGAATTGCTCTTCACTCGGAGTGGTTTTTGTAACTTAGGCGATTCCAAGCTACGTTGTATTTGTGGCGGAGTTCGGAAGGCAGAGCCACATTATACTTATGACGCAGCTCGGAGGACCGCAGCTAAGCCCCCCGAGTGAGAGGATCGCTCTTCACTCGGAGTGAGTGTTTGTAACTTAGGCGAGTCACGGGGTCGCAGCTAAGCCCCCGAGTGAGAGGATTGCTCTTCACTCGGAGTGGTTTTTGTAACTTTGGCGATTCCAAGCTACGTTGTATTTGTGGCGGAGCTCGGAAGACAAAGCCACATTATGCTTATGATGCAGCTCGGAGGACCGCAGCTAAGCCCCCAGTGAGAGGGTTGCTCTTCACTCGGAGTAATTTTTGTAACTTAGGCGAATTGGGTTCGCGGCTAAGCCCCCGAGTGAGAGGGTTGCTCGTCACTCGGAGTAATTTTTTGAAACTTAGGCGAATCGGGTTCGCGGCTAAGAACCCACTGGGGGATTTTGAAGACTAGTATTTTAGAAAACAACAATCATTAAAGGATCGTTGCAAACTTGTCTTTGAAACAAATCGGAAAATCTTTATTACAACTCGACTGTCGTGTGTCTCAATCGTGGAAGCGGCAGAGCAGGTCCACGTTCCATGAACGAGGTTCGTCTTTCTTCTTGGCGACATTGTAAAGGTGGTACGCTCTATTGTGCAGCACCTTGGTGATGATGAATGGGCCTTCCCAGGCCGGGACGAGCTTGTGTGGTCGTTTCTGATGCACTCGAAGGACCAGGTCTCCTTCCTGGAATGCTCGGCTTCGGATGTTGCGAGCATGGAATCGACGCATGTCTTGCTGATAGATGGTCGACCGGATCAAGGCCATCTCTCGTTCCTCTTCCAAAAGGTCGACTGCATCCTGACGAGCCTGCTCTGCCTCGGCCTCGGAGAAGAGTTCCACTCTGGGGGCATTATGCAACAAATCGCTTGGCAACACAGCTTCAGCTCCATAGACCATGAAGAAAGGGGTTCGGCCAGTCGACCGGTTTGGAGTCGTGCTCAGACCCCATAGGACAGATGGTAGTTCGGTTACCCAAGCCCGAGCGGCATGCTTAAGATCACGCATGAGCCGTGGCTTTACACCTTGGAGAATCAAACCATTTGCTCTTTCCGCATGTCCATTCGACTGCGGTTGTGCCACGGAGGCGTAGTCGACTCGTGTTCCTTGAGAAGCACATAAAGCCCTGAATTCATCCGAGTCAAAGTTGGAGCCGTTGTCCGTGATGATGCTGTGGGGAACTCCATATCTGAATATTAATTCCCTGATGAAGCTGATGGCGGTGCTCGACTCGAGGTTCTTGATGGGTTTGGCCTCAATCCATTTGGTGAACTTGTCGACTGCCACGAGCAGGTGAGTGAATCTGCTTCTGCCTGTTCTGAGGGGGCCGACCATGTCCAAGCCCCAAACGGCAAAGGGCCAGACCAGCGGAATGGTCTTCAAAGCAGACGCCGGCTTGTGGGACATGTTGGAGTAGAACAGGCAACCTGCGCACTTGTCCACAATATCCTTGGCCATCTCGTTGGCACGGGGCCAGTAAAACCCGGCTCAGTATGCTTTGGCCACTATAGTCCAAGAGGAAGCATGGTGGCCACAAGTTTCTGAGTGAATCTCATCCAGGATCAATCGACCTTCCTCCGGGGTGATGCAGCGATGAGCGACTCCGGTGACGCTTTCTCTGTAGAGTTGACCCTGAATGACAGTGAACGCCTTGGATCGACGGACGATCTGGCGCGCTTCTTCCTCATATTCCGGGAGTTCTTGCCTGAGCAGATATGATATGTATGGCACAGTCCAGTCCGGCGTAATCACTAGGACCTCCATGATCAGGTCGACCACTGCAGGCACTTCGACTTCAGTCGGATCTGATGCACTGACTGGCTGTGGGGGTTCTTCCGTGAAGGGGTCTTCTTTGACAGAAGGGGTGTGCAGATGCTCCAGAAACACATGCTTGGGTATAGGCCTCCGAGTCAATCCAATTTTTGCGAGGTCATCGGCCAGCTGATTCTTGGCTCTGGGCACGTGATGGAGCTCTAAACCTAACTTCTTTTCAAGCTTCCGCACTGCACTGCAATAACTGGTCATTGCCGGGCTCCTGACATCCCATTCCTTCATCACTTGGTTCACCACTAAGTCAGAGTCACCATAAACCATCAGGCGACGGACGCCGAGTGAGATGGCCATGCGCAACCCGTACAAAAGTGCTTCGTACTCAGCTTCGTTGTTCGATGAGTCAAAGTGGATCTGAAGGACGTAACTAAGCTTGTCGCCCCTGGGAGATACCAGGACAACGCCTGCGCCGGATCCATTCAGCATCTTGGATCCATCGAAGAACATAGTCCAGTGATCCGACTGAACTTGAGTCGGCAAATCTTGTTCTATCCACTCGGCCACAAAATCTGCTATAGCCTGAGACATGATGGCTTTCTTCGCCTCAAACTTGATATCTAAGGGAAGAAGTTCAATCGCCCATTTTGCCACTCGACCGGTTGCGTCTCGGTTGTTCAGGATCTCTTACAGCGGGGCGTCGCTGACGACTGAGATTGTATTGTCCGAGAAGTAATGGGCAACCTTTTTTGCAGTCAAGTAAATCCCGTACACGAGCTTCTGGTAATGCGGGTACCTTTGCTTGGAGGGAGTCAAAACTTCGGATATGTAGTAGATCGGGCGTTGGACCTTGTATGCCTTGCCCTCTTCTTCCCGCTCGACCGTGAGTACAGTGCTGACAACTTGTCCGGTGACTGCAATGTATAGTAGGAGAGGCTCTCTGCTGATTGGGGCAGCAAGCACCGGCTGGGTGGACAGTAGGTCTTTGAGCTCTTCAAACGCTGCTTCGGCTTCGGAATTCCACTCGAACTTGTCTGATTTCTTCATGAGTCGGTAGAGAGGCAATGCCTTCTCACCGAGACGAGAAATGAATTGACTCAATGCGGCCAAGCAACCAGTAAGCTTCTGGACGTCGTGTATACGCTCGGGGCGTTTCATTCGAAGGATGGTGCTGACCTTTTCTGGATTGGCATCGATTCCCTGTTCGGAAACGAGAAAACCGAGCAACTTGCCGCCAGGAACTCCAAATGTACACTTCGACGGATTGAGCTTGATATCATAGCTTCTTAAGTTTGCGAATGTCTCAGCGAGGTTGGTCAGTAAGTCGGAACCTTTCCGTGACTTGACCACAATGTCATCCATGTATGCCTCGACGTTCCGACTAATTTGCTTTATCAAGCACTTCTGGATCATGCGTATGAAGGTAGCGCCGACATTTTTGAGACCGAAAGGCATGGTGACATAACAGAAACAGCCGAAGGGGGTGATGAAAGCTGTCTTGATTTCACCGGGTCCGAATAGACGGATCTGATGGTACCCGGAATACGCGTCCAGAAAGGACAAACGCTCGCACCCCGCAGTCGAGTCAACTATCTGATCGATGCGGGGGAGAGGAAAATGATCTTTCGGGCATGCCCGATTGATGTGCTTGAAATCGATGCACATGCGGAGAGACTTGTCCTTCTTGGGGACCATGACGACATTGGCGAGCCACTCGGAGTGGTAGATCTCGCGAATAAACTCAGCTGCCAGAAGCCAAGCCACTTCCTCGCCAATTGCCTTTCTCTTCACCGCAGCGGACCGACGGAGATGTTCCTTCACAGGCTTCACCTTTGGGTCGACTCACAAATGGTGCTCAGCCAGTCCCCTGGGCACACCCGGCATGTCTGATGGTTTCCATGCGAAGATGTCCCAGTTCTCACGGAGGAACTAGATGAGCGCTTCTTCCTATTTGCTGTCGAGTGTAGTGGAAATGTGGGTAGGAGCTGCATTTGGGTCAGTGGGGTGGATGTGCACGGGTTTCGTCTCCCCGGCCGACTGGAAATCTGACTCGGAAGCCGGCTTCTTTGCCCTCAGCAGATCACTCGAATCCACGTTCTTCTGGTACTCCTCCATCTCTACTGCTGCCATCTGCTCGTCAGCGATCTTCGAGCCTTTCTGGAAGCACTCTTCCGCTTTCTGACGGTTCCCAGTGACGTTTATAACGCCGTTGGGTCCCGGCATCTTCAGCTTGAGGTAGACATAACACGGTCAAGCCATGAACCTGGCGTAGGCGGGCCTACCCAGGATGGCGTGATTAGCGCTGTTGAAGTCCACCACTTCGAACGTCAGCTTCTCTTTGCGATAATTCTTTGACTCGCCAAAGACCACATCGAGTGTGATTTGGCCAAGTGAGTCGGCCTTCTTCTCGGGGATGACCCCGTGGAACCTCATGTTACTTTCGCTCAGCTTGAACATTGGAATGCCCATATACCGGAGGGTTGCTGCATACAAGATATTGAAGCCACTGCCTCCATCCATCTGGACTCTGGTCAGACGTGTGCCCTCGACCACTGGGCCGACCACCAGTGCCTGCCGCCCGGGGGTGGCAATGTGCGCAGGGTGATCAGACTGATCGAATGTGATGGGGGTCTTGGACCATTTCAAAAACGTGGTGGTCGCCGGGGCAACCATGTTTACTTCTCTATTGATGACTTTTAGTCGACTTTTTCTCTCGACGTCTACGAAGATCACCAAAGTGGAGTTGATCTGGGGGTATCATCCATCCCCTTCCTTGTCTTCGGACTCCTCTAATTCCTTTCCCTTCTCAGCCGACTGATCTTTCTGGAAGTTCTGGATCAGGAGCCGGCACTGTCGAGTGATGTGCTTGGGATATACCAAGTTTCCCTCTTCATCTTTCTTCGTGTGAATGGGACATGGCTGGTCGAGTACATCATTCCCAGCTTGATCTTTCACTTTCTTGGGGGCCCAGGACCCCTTCGGTTTTCCTTTACCCTTTCCTTGATTGACCACTGCAGCCTCGCCCTGAGCAGCTGGCTCGGCCTTGCGCTTATTCTTCCGATTGGAATTCTGATCATCCTGCCCGACTGGTTTCTTGCCACTACGGAGCCGATCGGCCTCTTCGTCGTTGGCGTACCGACTGGCAATCTCCATCATCCGTGACAGGGACATATCGCCTGTTCGACCAAACTTCAGATTCAACTCTCGGTTACGCACGCCTTCCTTGAAGGCGCAAACTGCCTGGTGCTCAGACACATTTTCCACCGTGTGATGCAAGGTGGTCCATCGCTGGATGTAATCCCTCAATGTTTCATTCGACTTCTGCCGTAGTGCTAAAGCTCTGCGAGGCCAGCAGGCCGCTTGTAGGTGCCTCCGAAGGTCCGAATGAACACTCGCGCGAGCTCTTCCCAACTGTAAATACTCCCGGGGGCCAACTGATTGAGCCACGCCCGAGCCGTACCGCCCAGCATCAGAGGAAGGTGCTTCATGGCCACGTCGTCGTTGCCACCTCCAATCTGTACAACCACTCGGTAGTCTTCTAGCCAGGTGTCTGGTTTTGACTCGCCGGTGAACTTGCTTACCCCCACCGCCAACCTGAAGTTCGGGGGGATCTCTGCAGCTCTGATGGCACTGCAGAAACACTCGGGCCCAGAGAAAGGTGCTCGGCTTCCACTTGGTTGATCTCTGCCTTGCTCTTCTCTGAACGCCCTGTTCTGGTCGACCTATCCCTGTACAAGGATAGACCTTGCTCGAAACCTGGCCTCCGGGATCTGGGGGAACCCTCCGCTCATCGTCGCGCAGGCGCCTGCCCTTGTGCCACCGGGGCGAGTACGATCCGCTTCCCGGAGGAGGCGTAGGCACTCGACGACGGATCATGATGACCGGGTCGACGGTCGTGTTGCTCGTCATTCCGACCCAGATGCCGGTCTTTCCGCGGGCCACGTTCCTCACGCCTCGGGGGCGATCGTGGACTGTGGGCTGACCAAACGGTGTCTGCAGCCACCGATCTGTTGTGGATCCTGTTGCGCGACTGAGAGACGGCCGTGTTTTGCTCTTCAGCCATTCAGAGCAAAGCTCGGATCTACTGAAGGCCTCTCACAGCCTCCGACTGAGATGGTTGAATCGACTCCGCAATGCGAGCCGCGACTTCGAGGTTCTAGACTGGTGTGCAGAACACCTGAGTCTTGCGCGGGCGCGATTACCGCGGTCGTTGACTGGACTCGGGGACCAGTCGGCGGGCCTGTTCGTCGAGTGCGCGCTAGATATTTTCCAAGCGCGCGCGCTCAGCCACGGTGGCCAAGCACGTGGCTTCCAGGGCCAGAGCCTCTAGAGAATCTCCCACGATGGGAGTGAAGAGCGCGTCTTCGTTGCGGCGACAGAGCTCATCCATCTGCTCGGCAGTGAGGGGTTGAGGAATGTACCCATCGTTGTCGTATGAACGGCCACCACCGCTGTCGCCGTCACCTCCACGAGGAAAACCCGGCGGGCTGCGACGTTAGTCGAGCATGAGGACCTTCGCTGCGGGATCGCTGCTCCCGCACTCAGAAACAGAATCTACGAGCTCGATCGACGGATCGACCGGCCGTAGAGGTAACCGTCGGGCTTGATGGCCGTGACTTGAGGGGTGGCCGTCTGGCGGGCCAACGCGTGTTTCACCCACCGCTGGAGCCGTGAGCGACCGTATCTCTTTCGACGGTGTCCGGCGGGGATGGGGGACGATGTTGGGATCGACAAATACCGAGTCGACGGCTGCCGAAGGAGGACGCCGTAGGCGTTGGCGCGGAAGTGCGCAGCCCCACGGACGGGCAGAGCCTCGACGTCGAGAGGGGCCTCCTGGAGCCATGCGGAGTCGTCAGCGATGAAGACGAGCGTGCCGAGCCGGATCTCGCGGCCCAACACCAGACCACCGCCTGACACCATGATGAAGGAGGTCGGAGAAAAGATTGCAACTTCACCAGATGTCGCTAAGACGCCTTGCCCCATGGTGGGCGCCAACTTTCATGGTTCTAAGCCTGACAATACGAGTAGGGGGTATGAATGAGGAGGCAAGGCCCTAGCTATGGTGGAGTTGTACACGAGATGTTTTACGAGTTTAGGCCCTTCTCGGAGGAAGTAATAGCCCTACGTCTCGATGCTCAGAGGCGGTCGACTGATATGTGTATAGGCGTGAGTTACAGGGATGCGAACCCTTGTACAGGAGGAGGGGGTGGCTTATACAGTGTGCCAGGACCCCAGCCATGCTCCACGTTACCAAGGGTTCAATGTACATTAAGGCAGGCGTTACTGATAACGTCTACAGTAAAGAGTAATAAAGGCATTCACTATGGCGAGTAAATACCAGACCGTTATTGTTCTAAGGGACCTTTGACCTTCGAGGGTCGAGTGCCTTGGATTGGTCGAGTGGAGTTGAGTCGTCTTGTAGGTGCTGTCTAGTCGAGTGGGATGTCCTCTTGGGCCGTCTGAGTCGACTGTCTTTGTCATCGTAGGTTTTGTCTTTTGATCTTCTGGGGTAGTGACCTTGGGTGGGGTTCCTCGGTCAGGCCTGTGACCCTACCCTAGGTATGTAACCTCGTCAGCTATGGAAGCCGCTTAGCCGAGGACAGGAGCGCGCCGACACCGACTCCGTGATAGCAGATCTTCGCTCGTTGGCCCATCACTTGGCACCGCCTCTCCTGCCTCCGCCACACAAAGACTAGGAAGGATTGGATAATGGGTTTGAGTAGAATCTCCTTGTCACTAACACGCAAAAAGATTCCTTCCACCCTGCACTCTATGAATTACCCATTAAACTAGATAGGAGAAACTGTCAGTTATATCTGCCCCAACCATGGTTGGGAGCCGCATATATTTATCAGAAAATGCTTCAGTAATGATATTAAGCTCAGAATATATTTCGGCCTTTAGTTAAACGTCTGAAGAAAATACTACATTTCGCATCACTCACCAGTTGACGAGAGCTCGCACAGTATCGGTCAAGTACTTGTCTCAATGAGATTGCATTAGTCAAATCAACTTTCATGAGGATTAAGGAGTCATTAGCAAATAATAAGTGAGACACTCACGGTGCATTTCTGCATACTCTTACCCCATGTATGGCATGAACCTCCCCTGCATGATCCAATAGACTTAATAACCCTTATACATATAGCAAAAAGAGATATGGTGATAAGGGATCTCCCTGGCAAAGACCCCTACTTTGAACAAATTGCTCCGTCTCCTGATTATTAAACCTCACAGCATATTTAACTGATGAAACACAAGCCATTAAAAGATCAATAAATTCTTGTTTGAACCAGAGTCTACTCATCATCTTTTTCATGAAAACCCATTCAACCTTGTCACAGGCCTTATGCATGTGCAGCTTAATGGCACAATATCCATAATATCCTTTTTTTTGCCATTTGCATTTCTGTCCCTAACTCGAACCACCTACTAAGATTTACCCCTAATTTCGAAGCATGCTCAAATTTACCCCTGCGCCATTAGGTGCCATTACAGATATACCCTTCCCTGGGCCAGTCACTTTCTGGTGGGACATGCCCAGGAAAAAAGAAAAGAAAAAACTCTCTTTCTCATCCCTCGCCTGCCGATGTGACCCACTCTGAGGGTCAACACCGCCGCTCCACTCGTTCCCGGTCATGAGCGGCTCACTGGCGGCTCGCCGTAGGCGGGAGGATAACCGCGGGAGGAGGGTGTTTGCTGTGCTTCGCACTTGAGCTGTGCGAGACGCGCCAAGCTCACTGGGAGCGGTAGATGTAGATGGGTGCATGGACGGCCAAGCCAGCCGAGGTTGGTCATGGCGGCCAACTTCCGTCAGGGGTTTCCGAACAGGGAATCGGGCGGGGCAAGATGAGAGTAGGGGCGCCTTCTTTCCTTGATGACAGAGAAGGGGTCGGGTAGGTCAAGCAAGTCTTAGATCGGCCAAATTTAGGATGGGAAGAGCGACGGCCATGGCGGAGTTCGACGTCCCGGGCATCATCTACGAGCGGCCCCAGGCCAGGTCCACTACACAGGGTGAAGGAGAGGCGCCCTACAGAGCTCATGGACTTGATCGTGCGGCTCGATTTGGACTTAGGCCGCGGTGGCTAGCAAGGGCCTCGTCGGCAGAAGAACTCGGGCGCTCTCAGGCGGTAGCTCCGATGATAGTTTGGGCGATAGTTGCGGGCGGCGGCTCCACCCCCTCCGCCGTACCACTCCGAGCCGGCCACTTTGGTCCTCACACGCAGGCGCGCTGGCCCTCGCCGGCGACGGCCATCGGCCGAGCCGCCAAGCCTCACCATGACGATGTGTATACAGGCGTTGACCCTGACAGGGAGCAAGAGAGAGATTACGAGAGAGGGAGATAATTTTTTTATGTTGGTGGGGTCCACATGTAAGTCGGAGAGGGGATGAGAGAGAGGGAGAATTTTTTCTTTTTCCCGGGGTAGGTCCCACATGTAAGTGACATGTGCATAGAGGGACAAAAGTGTCCATTAAACGTCAGGAAAACGGTCAAAGCCCTTTGACCGGATGAAAACAGCACATAAGGACATTTCTATAGACACTTAACGACACATGGGAAAATTTGAGCACACTTTGAAATTAAGGACAAATCTGAGTAGTGGGTTCGAGTTAGGGACACAAATATAAAAGACCTTTTTTTTCTCTTATTCTCGATTGTATGCAAACTTTTATACATGACCAAAATGTTATCGGTGATAAGATGACCTAGCACAGATGCACTTTGGACCAGGAAAATAATCCCATCAAGAACATGTTTTAATCAGAATGCCATTATCTTAGAAATAATCTTATATAAGACAGTGCATAAGCTAATTGGCCTATATTGTGTTACCTTCTTCGAATGGTCAATATTTGGAATAAGTATAATATAGCTGTGTTATTCCAGCCTATGGGATTATCTTATTATTTATAACATTCATGACCTTTTCAGTAACAGAGTCACCAAAAATATGCCAACATTCTTGAAGAAGATCGCGTGCAGCCCGTCCTTACCTGGAGACTTCAGGTCGCCAATGGAAAAGAGAGCTCTTTTAACATCTTCTACAGTGTAAGGCCGATGAAGGTTCTCATTCATAACTTTAGATACACGTGGAACTACTCTTTCCTGAAGGACCCCGATAACTGCCTGACGTTCGCCTGGAGGAGTCCCAGATCAAACAACTCCAGCCCGAGCGACCTCCACCAGCCTGGTTGAAAAAGGGCCTAACATCCCATTTTGTTGGGCCTCTAGCCATAAGTGAATAAAAAGAAGAAAAAACATAAAATGTTAAAAAAATACATAACAGTAAAAATAGAAGAACACCTTGCCACAAAAAACATCACTATAAATTTGCAAAAAGTGTCACGAGTAAAAAAACGTAAGTGGAGCACAAATTTCCATGGCAAAAACCATCATTAGTTGATGTAGTGTCGTTACAAAAGTTTGCAGAAATTGCCATGGTAGATGTATATTTAAAAATTGACATGCTTATACAAAAGAAATTTGCCATGTGTATAAAGTAACACAAATTATGATTAAGAAATTACCATGGCAAAAAATGTATATTAAACTTGCCATAGAATTTTAAGCTAAATTGCCATGCTTTGAAATGGAATTTTAAGTTAATTTGCCATGCAATGACAAAATGTTGCTAAGATATTGCCATGGCAAAAGTTGTAAGATTTTGCCATGGCAAAATTTATTTTGGTAACATGGCAAAAGTTGTAGGATATTTGCCATGGCAAGTTTTATGTTGGTTACATGACAAAAGTTGTAAGATTTTTGTCGTGGCATGTTTTGTATTGGTGACATGACAAAAGATTGCTTCCCTAAAATAGTGGCAAATTTGCAACGGAAAAAATTGCCATGTATATAAAGTGCCATGGTATTTTAAGTTAAATTCCACTATTTGTATTTGCATTTTAAGTTAATTTGCCATGCCATGGCAAAATGTTGTTAAGGTTTTGTCGTGGAAAAAGTTGTATGATTTTGCCATGGCAAAGTTTGTTTTGGTAACATGGCAAATGTTGTAGGATATTTTCCATGGCAAGTTTTATGTTGGTTACATGACAAAAGTTGCAAGATTTTTGCCGGGGCAAATTTTGTATTGGTGAAATGACAAAAGAGTTCTTCCCTAAAATAGTGGCAAATTTACAATGATTTTTTTCATGTATATTAAGTGCCATGGTATTTTAAGTTAAATTCCATGATTTCTCTTTGCATTTTAAGTTAATTGGCATGCCATGACAAAATGTTGTTAAGGTTTTGCCATGGAAAAAGTTGTAAGATTTTTCCATGGCAAAAATTTGTTTTGGTAACATGGAAAAAATAGTGGCAAGTTTGCAATGTAAAATTTCTAGAGAATAAGAATTACACCTAAAAAATTGTGTGATTACTCCAGTTTACACAGGATTGCTATGTGCTATAAAAAATCATGATTTTGTCATGCAACTATTTATAACATTTCAACTATTTCCACGTGTGAGTTCCATTGATTCTCGTGGCAACTAATCCAATCACCAAAGCAACCCTAAAAACAATGGAAGAATTGCCATGTGAAAAAACAATTTAGGGAACACAATTACACCTAAAATATTGCCATGAGATAGTCGCCTAAGCAAGAAACAATGGCAAAATTGTGAGTGGGAATTCATACGGACTTGCCATCTCTGCACAAACAGATTTGCCACATGGCAACTACTGATTGTGCCTATCCGGTTCACAGCGGTGCAAAAAAAGGCAGAAGTGATTCACCTATTGAGCGCGATGGGGCAAACTCAATGCCCACGCAGTGGCGCAGGCAAGCAGGAGGCGCTCGGTCTCCGCCAATGACAGCACCTCAAGCTGGGCGACACGGACCCACAATGCGGTAGCCTGGTGCTTGTGTCTGTGAGGAGCGTGTGAAGGGAGGAGGCCCCTCTGCCCACGACAGCACCTCGCCGGTCGCCGCGGATCCCAGATCTCAACTGCCTTGAGCTCGTCGACGATAATGAGAGCACGGATGGAGTCGGCATCCACACCCCGCCGCGACGTGCGGCATGACTTGCCGATCAGGGCAGAAATGCTCGGATCCGGAGGATGGTTTGCCGGAGGCAGCGTTTCCAGCGAAGGACGACGGCAACATCATTTTGCACAACATGTGAAGAGGAGAGAGGAGATGGGGATAGCGAGCAGAGCGAGCATAAGGAGTGGCATGGGGCGATGGTGAAGGAGCCTAGTGGTGCTCGTCGGCCGTCGGCGGACATGGAGCCATGGCAGAGGCGGTGGGGTTGCTCGGGATCGAGCTCCTCTCGGGGTCCTTCTGAGGGTGAGTGGGGGGATAGGTGAGGAAGAATAGTGATGGGGGTGGGCCGAAAAATCGTTCGGGCGACTACACCTTGAACCCAAATGAGCTGCTAGGGATAACATGGTGAGTCGGAACGGTCGTGATGTGTGTGTTTCAATCAAACGATGATAAGGATGTTCGGGCGAAGTTGTCAGATACCTTTGGGTTTCTGAATTGCCGGATCAACTTATGTAGTGCAGAGGCCCGAAAGGTAGCTATTGATATCAAAGGGTTCAAATAAGCAGAACCCTCCTTCCAGTTGCCTTGCGCATCTTTCAATCTTATAATATTACTAGATATTTTACTCGAAACTATATTTTTTCGTCACATGATATTTGTTTTTCTTGGAGCGTCTTGTATGATATGAATCTTTGCTTGTTTTGTTTTGCTTTATTTCCTCAATCCTTGCTCTACACACTTATTAGAGAGAGCCATAATTATGCCATGACTTGTTAGAATAGCTCTCTATGCTTCACTTAAATTTTTATGAGCTATGGATTTGCTCTACTGCTTCACTTATATCTTTTTGAGAATGGTGTGCTTTAGTATTTTTGAAGAAATACTCTCTTGCTTCACTTAGATTTATTTGAGAGTTAGTAAAATTTTTAAGAAATTCTCTCTTGCTTCACTTAAATTATTTCGAGAGAAAGAAGAAGAAAATTTATGGTCATGATCTTCACTTATATATTTTGAGCTTATCAAAAGCAACACATGAAAATTAGTTCCAAAGTGATAGATATCCAAGAAGGATATAATAAAAACTTTCATGAAGATCATTGGACAAAATAAACTTGATTCCTTGTAATAGTTTTGAGACATGATGATGTGATATGTGAGTCATGTTAATGAGTAATTATGCTTTAGTAAGAATATTAGTGTTAAATTTTGTGATTCCCTATGCAAGCACGAAAGTCAATACTCATGCAATGAAATTACATCCTACTTGTGGTGCATTATTTGGTATTATTTATGCTCAATGCTCGCTTATGAGATTATTCGTTTCATGGTTGGTCACGTCCCAGACTTTTGCTCGCCTTCATTTTGCATACCTATGATCACTACTTATGCATCCAAAATCCTTTATCCCGGTTTTGCCACATGAGTCCACCATACCTACCTAAATGTGGTATTCCTTTGTTGTTCTAAGCAAATTTGTATGTGCCATCTCTAATTTTCAAAATAAATTTACCTTTTGTGTGCCCGTACCGCTCGCGAGGTGATGAGGGTGGCCAATATTTTCCATGTTAGATGTGTTATTCTCATGATGAGTGTTTATTCACTTGTCATTGCACGAGAGTAAGGCAAAGGTATTAGGGATACCCAGTCCCGAAATGATTTTTTTTACTTTATGTTGTCAAATAATAAATTCCTTTGAAAGTGTTGGTATGGAAGGCAACTATGGATACGGCTAGCCATGTGTCAGGGATATAACTATTAGGTATAAACCGCCCAGGAGGGGATGGTTTATGCCTATGATGAAATCACTTCTATGAAGCCCATCAAGATATAGGATACGACGTTTTATTATAGAAGACTGAAAGGCCCAGGGCCCAAAGGGTGTTAGGGCTCGTAGATGTAAACCGCCATACGGCGTGTAACTTGTATTGTAAGATAGGCAAGGTAGAGACCGATCCGGGCACGTTTATGAGCTGGCCTCGGGGTTCTCTAAGCCGGCCAGGCGTCATCCTGTGGATATAAAGGGACGACCCGACGGCGGTTCAGAGAGGACAGACAACAACTCGAGACACAGGCAAGCGGATTCGCTCCCTGGTCATTGCTACATCTCGAGCTTGCATTGTATTCCCTCGAAGAGGAAAGGGAGATGCAGCACATTAGCGTAAGTATTTCCCTCAGTTTTTGAGAACCAAGGTATCAATCCAGTAGGAGACCACGCGCGAGTCCCTCGCACCTGCACAAACAAATAAGAACATCACAGCCAACGCGATAAGGGGTTGTCAATCCCTTTACGGTCACTTATGAAAGTGAGATTTGATAGAGATGATAGTTTGATATTTTTGGTATTTTTGGATATAAGAACAGAAAATAAAAGCGGAAAAGTAAAGTAGATTGTAGATTGATATGTTGAGAATAGTCCCGGGGGGCATAGTGATCTCTAGTGGCTTCTCTCATGATAGCGATATTCTACGGCGGGTAAACAAATTACTGTCGATCAATTGATAGAAAAGCGAATAATTATGAGACTATCTAGGCATGATCATTATATATAGGCATCACGTCCAAGACAAGTAGACCGAAACGATTCTGCATCTACTACTATTACTCCACACATCGACCGCTATCCAGCATGCATCTAGAGTATTAAGTTCATAAGAACGGAGCAACGCCTTAAGCAAGATGACATGATGTAGAGGGATAAACTCAAACATAGTGATATAAACCCCATCTTTTTATCCTCGATGGCAACAATACAATACGTGCCTTGCTGCCCCTACTATCACTGGGAAAGGACACCACAAGATTGAACCCAAAGCCAAGCACTTCTCCCATTGCAAGAACTATAGGTCTAGTAGATCAAACCAAACCAATAATCCGAAGAGACTTGCAAGGATATTATAATCATACATAAAGAGTTCAGAAAAGAACCAAATATTTCTCATAGATAATCTTGATCATAAACCCACAATTCATCGGATCTCGACAAACACACCGCGAAAAGATATTACATCGAATAGATCTCCTCAAAGACCGAGGAGAACTTGGTATTGAGATCCAAAGAGAGAGAAGAAGCCATCGAGATGCTAGCTATGGACCCGAAGGTCTTTGGTAAACTACTCACAACTCATGGTGAGGCGACGATGATGATGTAGAAGCACTCCGTGGTAGATCCCCCATCCGGCGGAGCTCCGGAACAGGCCCCAAGATGGGATCTCACGAGAACAGAAGGTTGCGGCGGTGGAACTAGGGTTTTCTCTGTTGTTCTGATACTTTCGGGGTACGTAGGTATATATAGGAGGAAGGAGGGCACCGGGGGCCAGACGGGGTGCCCATGAGGCAGGGGGCGCGCCCTATAGGGGGGGGGGGGCGCCCCCACCCTCATGGACGCCACGTCAACCCTATTTCGTGGTTCTCAAGTCTCCCGTGCGTATTTTGCTCGAAAAATATCTCTCCCGAAGGTTTCATTCCGTTTGGACTCTATTTGATATTCCTTTTCTGTAAAACCCCGAAATAGGGAAAAAACAGCAATCTGGACTGGGCATTTGGGTTAGTAGGTTAGTCCCAAAAATAATATAAAAGTGTATAACAAATCCCATTAAACATCCAAAACATCATAAATAATAGCATGGAACAATAAAAAATTATAGATACGTTGGAGACATATCAAGCATCCCCAAGCTTAATTCCTGCTCGTCCTCAAGTAGATTAATGATAAAAACAGAATTATTGATGTGGAATGCTAACCAACATAGTTTTCAATGTAATTCTCTTAATTGTGGCATGAATGTTCAGATCTGAAAGATTCAAGACAAAAGTCTATATTGACATAAGAAATAATAATAATAATACTTCAAGCATACTAACAAAGCAATCATGTCTTCTCAAAATACTATGGCTAAAGAAAGTTATCCCTACAAAATCATATAGTCTGGCTATGCTCCCTTTTCATCACACAAAATATTCATATCGTGCACAACCCCGGTTTCAGCCAAGCACTTGTTTTCATACTCTATTCTTTCAAACCTTTTAACTTTCATGCAATACATGAGCGTGAGCCATGGACATAGCACTATGTGGAATAGAGAGGTGGTTGTGGAGAAGACAAAAAGGAGGGAGATAGTCTCACATCGTCTAGGGTATCAACGGGCTATGGAGATGCCGATCAATAGATATCAATGTGAGTGAGTAGGGATTGCATGCAACGGATGCACTAGAGCTATAAATGTATGTGTCGGGGTTTTGGGGCGACATATGCCAACAGATGGCTTATCATGCATGGGGTCAAAAGAACGTCGCCGGGCCCTAGAAGCGTGATGAGGCGAAACTTAGGACGCCTACAGATCTTACCCAGGTTCGGGGCTCTCCGTGGAGATAACACCCCTAGACATGCTCTGCGGGGGCTCTGCGTCATGACTGATGTCATTATGGTAGCTACAAGGTTGCTCCTCGAGCTGTGTGGTCTAGAGGAGGAAGATGAGCAAGGCTAGCTCACTTCCTACGCCCTAGGGATCGGGGATGGTTGGTAGGGTTTCTATCTCTCTCTCTCTCTCTATCTTCTTCTCCGAGTTCAATCATCTCCCCCTCCAACCTCTCCTCATGGAGGACCCAAGGGGTTTATATAGGCCTACCCCTGAGGGGTACAATCGTAATCTCGACGGAGTGGCCCCCATCTGTCAGCGTCTTGTGGTGCCGGTCTACTGGGGCCCGCCGCTTGCGGGCCCACATGATTGCCTTTTACTGTAGACATGCTTCTGCTGACGACAACCTCGTCAGGGGAGAACTGGCTACAGTGCCGCCGTCTCCTGCCATACACTACCGCCACACCCTGTCATGTCATCTTTAAGAGGTTCAGACTTTTAGGGCAAGATCTGCCGTCCGTTACCAGGCGGCCGCCTCCCCTGGCCGTCTGCCAGGGGCGGTTCGTTTATGACTTGCCCGCTGGCCGGTGGGGCCAGCCGCCTGCTAGCCCTGCCGTCTACGAGTTGTGGGATCGTGGCCTCCTCTGACCGACGCTTGGTCACAAGCAGTGTGGCTATAGTGACCCGCCGCTTAGGAGATATCCATAAGGTACACGCTCACTGTAGCCACGCCCTTATAGATTCTCTAAGGACATATTCATCTGTAGCCATGCCTCAGCTGCGTGGTGGTCCCCCAGCACGCGTCCCGAGGGAGGAGCGTGGGACCATCTGCTAGCTGTTGGCGTTGGTGCCGCCGCCTGTTGGGTCCCTGCCGCGTGCTGGCAGCCCGCTCCTAGGGGAAGCTACCCTAGGAGGCGGCCCGATGAGCAGACGGCCGGGGGGTAGCAGGCGGCCACAATTTGTCTTGAAATACCAAGGGTGGTCGCTGAGGGCACCCATGGTCAATATCTCAGACAGTAGTCCCCGAAGCTGGTGGAACTCCGCGGCTCGTGCTGGAGGGCTGCAGGGTTCCAGCAGCTTCTCTCCTTAGGCAGGCTCAGCGTCCTTCACCCATCTTTCGTAGGGATCCGTCCGCTGGCAGCCGGACCTGCGTTGAGGGAGCCGGCTTCTGGCAGCCGAACCTTTGTCTTGGAATCTTTGGGGGGAAGGCACCGCCTGGTCGGCAGGCAGTCGAGCAGGCCCGCCGACCGTTGGCGGCTCTCCACACGTCACTGCCCCGTCGCGTCAGTCTGCCAGCCCACGCGCGTGACGGGACATAACAGCGGGCCGGGGCCTGCCACTACAGGGCCTCGGTCCTCGCGCGGGTCCGGTGCGGCAGGGATAATCGATTGCCCTCCCACGCACATTTAATGCGCGCGCATTAGGCATGCAAAAGGTGGGGGTCGTGCGGGGCGTGGAGCAGTTGATCCCACGCCCGCCCCCTCGGCTTCGCCGCCCCGAGCCTATAAGTAGGCCAGGGGGGGGGGAGGAATTGGCACCGTTCTCGCGCTCGCTCCTCCCGCCTTTCCTTCTTCTTCCTCGCTTCCTCCCGCTCCTCTCGCCATCGTCGTAGCGAGCTGCTACCTGAACCATGGCCGCCGCAACGTCTGCCCGCCATCATGGCCAGTGGGACAGCAGCGAGGTCCTGGAGGAGCACATCGACGTCCTCCACCGATCGCGAAAGCTGCCTCCTGTTGACAAGGTCGCCGTGCGCCTAGCGCCAGCGGCGGAGATCAGGCCGGCCAGGGGGAGCGGGTCGTCTTCCGCTCGTACTTCCCGTGCGGCTTCGGCCTCCCGGCGAGCGGCTTCTTCCGATCCTTCTTAGAATTCTTCAACATACAACCCCACCACCTCACGCCGAACACGGTGGTGACGTTCTCATCCTTCGTCGTCATGTGCGAAGCGTACTTCGGCATCCTCCCCACCATAGAGCTGTGGACCGAACTTTTTCACGTGAAGCTCGGCACCGCAGTCCAGAGCGTGGCCGCCCAGTGCGGGGGGGTGCATTGCGGTGAAGCGCAGTGGATCGATGAATTTCTTCCCGGCGCCGCAGCTCGTGGCGTCGGTAAAACAGTGGCAGAAGACGTACTTCTGCGTCTCCAACATTGACCCCGAACAAGACTTCATCTGCCTGCCGGACTGGGCGCCGGGTCCACCTGCTGAGCCTCGCGACTCCTGGAAGACCCGGCCTACCTCCCTCACGGAAGGCGCCTCCATCGCGATGCGCCGTCTCCGGGAGCGGAGGGACGGCGAGGGTCTGGTCTTCGCGGATTTGTTGCTCACGTTTGCGGAGCACCGAGTGCTGCCGCTGCAGCGCCACCCTCATCTGATCTGCCACATGAGCGGGCGCCGGGACCCCAGCCGGACATGCACCAAGCCAATGCCATACAAGGAGGTGGCTAACTTGGTGAACCAGATCTCCAACTGCAAGGTCTCCGACTCCGGCTGGGCCTTCGGCAAGCCGCCATACAGCCACGACAACCAGCCGGCTGCAGTAAGTTATTCAGCCCTCTCTTTTCTTTCTTTTTCGTCCGTCTGTTGTAGCCGTCTGATCCTGATGTCTTCTTCAGATCTTCCCTGGCCAGCCGGCGCCGGGTTCTGGCCAGCCAGGCCACCCCTGGAACCGGATCGCTCCCAGAGCGACACAACCAACCCCGATCTTGGGGCCGCCGCCATGGAGGAGGACGAGGTGACATGCGGCGGGGGTCAGCCATCAGCGGCCTACCAGAAGGCGACGTCGAGAGCTGGCCAAACGATGACGAGGAGGAGGAGGAAGCACCCGTCCGCGCCAGCCAGCAGGCCGGGCCGTCTGGCGCAGCCGGCGGCGGGAAGCGGCGGTCCTCATCAGGGCCGTCTGGTGCCCAGCCCAAGAAACTCCGGCTATCGACCGTCGCCACAAGGTCCTCATCAGGGTCGTGTCCGGTTAAGTGTCTTGCATCCTTCTTCTTTTTGATGCTTATCTTTCTCAGCCAATCCCCTCTTGGCTGACTCCCCATTTTCTTCGGGATATCCAAGCGGCGCGCCGCTTTCCCTCTCGCGGGCGCCAGTAGGCTCTGTTGTGGGGGGCACGGATGCCCCCCCTGCGCCCCCTCGCGTGGATCCAGCCACCGCGCTCCTGGAGGCGATGGAGAGGAACGCCCGCGAGGCGCGCGAGGAGCGCGAGGCCGCGGATCGCGAGCGAGCGGTGGCCGAAGCCGCAGCCAGGGCGGAGGCCGAAGCCGCCAAGAAGGCCCAGGCAGACGCCGCCCGAGCCCGAGAGCAGGGAACGGGCTCCCAGCAGCCAACGGGCCGCACCGTTCTCCCAGAGGCGGGCTCTCTGGAGCCGTCTGCCCATGCACCGGCTGCTGACGATCAGCTGGCTCCAGACAACGGGGGGACGACTGCGTCATCCTGGAGACGCAGGTGCCACCCCCTGTGCCGCCTGCGAGGGAGCAGGGCAGCCGGCCTGCAGGGGCGGAGGTGCCGCCAGCGGAGGTGCCGCAGCCGCCCCCCCAAAGCCCCAGCCCGCCCGCACCCCGCGAGGGCGGTCTCCGTGCCGCAGCAGGTGAAGGCCGGCGGTGCCAGCTCGTCCGCGCCGGAGAATGAGGCCACCAGCGTGGCACCGTTAGGTTGGAGGCCCGGAGGCGGCGGCGCACTGATTGTCGCGTCACGGGACGTCCTCGACCGCTTCAACTCCCTGGGCAATGTCGTGCCGACGGTGATGCAGGAGTTCGTGGCTGCGCGGTCCTCCGTTCGGGTACGTATGCTTCATGTTCTCTTGCTTTTATTCCTTCAATTTCTACTGTGAGGCGCGTCAGTGCACCCACTGTGTGTAGTTCCCGAGTTCCGAGCCGGCTACTGAGAAGGCGGCTTGGAACTCCAAAGTGTGCGTCGTGGGCTGATCTTGTGTCCCCTTGCAGGAGTACCACAACCTCCGCATGGCCTCCTACAACGCTCAGCGCCAGGAGCTGGCGCAACTACAGGCTGCCCTGGCAGATAGCCAAGGTGAGTACTTCCCTTCTCCTCCTTGCGGGGGCGCGTCAGCGCACCCGCTGGGTGTAGTCCCCGAGTTCTGAGCCGGCTGCTGAGCAGGCGGCTTGGAACTCCAAGGTTATCTTTTTTGCTGCTGTTGACATTATTGTTTTTCTCCCTCTCTTACCAGCGGTCGCAGCCAACCTCCGCAACCAGCTGGGCGAGGCCCAGTCGGAGCTAGATGCCAAGGAGCGAGAGCGTGGTCTCGCTGCTCAGAACCGCGACCGCATGGCCAAGGAGCTGGCAGACCAGGCAGCGGCCCACAAGGTCGAGCTCGGGAAGATGTCAGACGCCGAGACGCTTCTTCGGGCAGAATTCGAGGTCGAGCGCTCGAATTGGGTCAAGAAGGAGGCGGCTCTCCAAGACGGCTACGTAGCCATTGGAGACATGGTCGACGGTGAGATGTCTACCCTTTCTTCTTGTACTCGCCATTTGTTACAGCCGTCTTTCTTTTCTTCTGATTCTTCTTCCAGTTTTGGCAGATTTCTTCCCGGGCTACTCTGTGGCCGCCACCCAGGCCATCGAGGCCGAGCGTGACGAGAGGCGCCAGGCGGGCCGGGTGATCGCACCTAACGTGCCCAGGACCCCAGCCGAGGAGCTTCTTGCTATTCGGGTGCGTCTCCAGCCGGTCCGCCGTCTGCTTCGCCGTCTGCAGCATGCTGGTGCCCAGGTGCTGGCCGCCCTCTAGCCAGGTGTGCCGGCACTCCGCACTCCCAGCCGGACTGCCGACTGGCTGGAGGCAGCCGGCCACCGCTTCGAAGCCTGGAAGGGCTCCGCAGCGAGGGCTGGCACGCGGACCGCCCTGGAGTTCGTCAAGAGCTGGTATCCGGGCCTGAGCCTCGAACATTTGGAGACCTTCCGTGCGGAGGCTCAGCCTGAGTTGGCCGTGGTGCAGAAGGACCTCGTCCAACGCGCCGCCGCCCTTGGCGAGTACGCCGACACCTCCGTCTTCATCCTAGAGTTGGATGACAGGGGCCATGTGGTGCCACCCAGCAACTTTGGGCTGGACGTCGCGGCGTCGGAGGAGCCGGACGAGGAGATCGCCTCCAGTGATGAGGGCGAGGAGGAGGAAGGCAGCGACGAGGAGACCAGCTCCCAGGAGGCGGATCCGTCTGCTGGCCACCAGCCTGACCGGTCCTCGACAAGCGGACCAGGTGTGGTGGCCCTTCCTGCTGCAGAAAGCGGCCAGGCCGAGATCCACCAGGCGGCCCCCTCGGAAGCCGGCTCCGTCGTGCCGCCCGCTCCGCCTGCTGCGCCATAAGCTTTTACTCTTGTATCTTTTGGTTCCTATTTCTCTGTAAGACTTGGTAGGGTTAATCCGAACAATTCCACCCACTGGGTGTATCAGTAAGCTGCTACTGCAAGGCGGCCCTTGAGGCCTTTTTTATGTAAATATTCTTTTAATGCTGCATGGTTTTTATGAAATTGTGCCGAGTCCTAGGATTAGCCCCGCCCTTGATTCCTTATGGCGATTTTCCTTTTGCCGTCTCCTTTAACTACCGTCCTGCCAGCCAGACAGCCACTCTGTGGTTCTGTGGCTGGGTCAGGAACTTGGCTGTTTTCAGGGTGGGCAAGTATCCCGCCCTCTGGAAAGCGGCGTGTCTAAGCCCAGAGCCGGCTGGTCGGCTGTGTGACATCCGGCTATTCGTGTGAAAGGACGGCTTGCCCTATGTCTTTTTTCCTTAGCCATTTTTCATGTGGGCACCACTTCTTGCCTTTGGCTCCGGCCAGTCGGACAGCCGCGCTCTGCGAGTCTATGACTAAAGGCGGGAGAGGGCTTGGATGCCATCACATTACTTGTCCGACTATTTAAGGAGAAGTTTTAAACATAGGGCTAGGCGGCCAGTCCCCGGGCCGTCTGCTAGGCTCCGGTGCCGGACAAAGGAATGAACAATACTCGTTCACAGGCATAAATCTTATCATATAGATAAAGGGTTGGGCAGTCCCCGAGAACTCCTCGGGGGTCCCATTGGTTCTCAAAATAAAATAGATAGCACGACACATACTGTCTTTCAGCTATAAAAGCGACGAAGTAGGTTTGCGTTCCATGGGCGCTCCGACTCCTTGCCTGAGTCGTCTCTCTTGCGTGCTCTTGGCTTCTGGGCATCAATGAGGTAGTACGCATTGTTGCCTAGTACCTTGCTGACGATGAACGGTCCTTCCCAAGGAGCCGAGAGCTTGTGCTGGCCGGCTGTTCGCTGGATCAGCCGGAGCACAAGGTCTCCCTCGCGGAAGGAGCGTGGCTTGACTCGCCGGCTGTGATAGCGGCGGAGACCCTGCTGGTAGATGGTGGAGCGGCTGAGTGCTACCAGCCGGGCCTCCTCTAGCAGGTCGACGCCGTCTTCGCATGCTTCTTTGGCTTCGGCTTCCGTATACATGGTGACGCGAGGCGAGTCAAACTCAACATCCGTTGGGATGACGGCCTCCGCCCCATACACGAGGAAGAAAGGAGTGAAGCCGGTGGATTTGTTCGGAGTGTTTCTGAGGCTCTAGAGGACAGACGACAATTCTTCGATCCAGCAGCCGGCTGATCGCTCCAAAGGTTTGACCAGCCGGGGCTTGATGTCAGATAGGATAAGGCCATTGGCGCGCTCGACTTGGCCGTTGGACTGTGGGTGGGCAACGGACGCTAGGCCTAGTCGGATGCCCTGTGTTGCACATAAACGGGCAAGTGCGCCTTTGGCAAAATTTGTGCCGTTGTCGGTGATGGTGCTGTGCGGTATACCATACAGGACTGTGATGTCTGCGATGAATGTCACAGCAGTTGGGCCATTGAGTTTCTTGATTGGTTTCGCTTCGTTCCACTTGGTGAATTTGTCCACTTCCACGAGTAAATGTGTCAAGTCGCCTCTGGCTGTCTTGAAGGGGCCCACCATATCCAGACCCCAGACGGCAAATGGCCAAATGGCCAAGTGATCGGAATGGTCTTGAGTGCAGAAGCCGGCAGGTGTTGCTTGGAACTGAAGCGCTGGCAGCCGTTGCACTTTTTTACCAAATCTTTGGCGTCGTCCAGAGTAGTCGGCCAGAAGAAACCGTGGCGGAAGGCTTTGGCGATGAGAGATCTTGAGGCCGCGTGATGGCCACATTCCCCTTGGTGAATGTCCTTCAGGATAGCCATCCCCTTTTCTACTTCCACACAGCGCTGGAAGACGCCCGTTGTATTTCTTCTGACAAGCTCTTTGTTCACTATGGTGTACACTGAAGCTCGGCGTTGAACTTGCCGAGCCAAAGTTTCTTCTGCCGGTAGTTCTCCTCTGTGCAGGAAGGTAAGGATTGGCTGTGCCCAAGACGGTGCTGAGACTCCTGTTACTTCTGCCAGAGAGACCAGGGTGGTTGGGCTGGGAGGTGGAGGGCTGGGGTGAGCCGTCTGCTGTGCTTCCAAAGTCCCCGAGGCGTCTGCTGGAGCTGGCGCCTCCTGGCCGCCTGCTGGAGCAGTTCCCAGGCTAGGAACCGGCGCAGCTACAGGTGGACCGTCTGCAGGGGTTGGAGTATCGAGGCCGCCTACTGGAGCAGTCTCTGGGCCGACTGCTGAAGTTGCCGGGCCGCCTGCTCCAGGGTCGGCTGGTATGAAGATTGACTCCGACTCTTGTGAAGGCTTGATAGACGGCTTGCGCAGGCATTGAAGAGATACGCCGGTTGGTATTGCTTGGCGCGTGGAGCCGATTCGTGCCAAAGTGTCGGCTTGCATGTTGTCGGCTCATGGTACGTGGAGGAACTCGCAGCCATCAAAGTGTCCACTGATCTGCTGGACAAGGAAATGATAGCTTGCCATGTTTGCGTCTTTGGCGTCCTAGTCCCCAGACGACTGCTGGACAACCAAGTCTGAGTCACCATAGCACAGCACTCGGCTGATGCCAATATCCTTGGCCATCCGGAGCCCGTGGATAAGTCCCTCATACTCGGCCACGTTGCTAGAGCCGGCAAAGTGGATCTGCGGGGTGTAGTTGAGCTTGTCGCCCTTGGGGGAGGTGAGGATGACGCCTGCCCCTAAGCCAGTGCGCATCTTTGACCCATCGAAGTGCATCCGCCAATGGGTTGAGTCTGGAACAGGCGGCAGGTACTGGGTTTCGGACCAGTCAACGAGGAAGTCGGCCAATGCTTGTGACTTCATGGTGGTGCGTGGCTGGTAGAAGATGGTGAAGGGGCCCAACTCTATGGCCCACTTGGCCACTCTTCCTGAGGCATCTCTGTTACCCATGATTTCAGCAAGCGGGGCCTTGCAGACGACCGTGACTGAATGCTCTTGGAAGTACCGCTTGAGTTTCTTGGCGGTGAAGTACACGCCTTAACACATCTTCTGGTAGTGAGGGTAGTTCTGCTTGGATACTGACAGCACCTCGCTCAAGTAGTAGATGGGCCTCTGGACAGGCAAGGCTCTGCCGTCTTCTAGGCGCTCGACCACAATGACAGTGCTGACCACCCGGCTGGTGGTGGCTATGTAAAGCAACATGAGTTCCTTGTCTGCTGGCGCCGCCAGGACAGGCGGGGTGGACAGCAGTCTCTTGAGCTGCTGGAAAGCTTCGTCTGCCTGGTCGTTCCACTCGAAGCACGTGGTTTTTCTCATCAGTTGGTACAGGGGGAGTGCCTTTTCTCCCAGCCGGCTGATGAAATGGCTGAGAGATGCTAGGCACCCCGTGAATTTTTGGACATCTCGCACATGGGTCGGTCGTTCCATTCTCTCAATGGCATTGATCTTTGCGGGGTTGCACTCGATGCCGCGTTCGGATACCAGGAAGCAAAGGAGTTGGCCGGCTGGTACCCCGAAGACGCATTTCTCCGGGTTTAGCTTGATCCGAAAGTGGCGCAAGTTCTCAAATGTCTCTTGGAGATCCTCCAAAAGGGTTCCTCTCTTCTCCGTCTTCACCACGATATCATCCACATAAACGTGGGTGTTTCTGCCAAGTTGCTCGAGGAGACACTTCTGCATGCAATGCTTAAAGGTGGCGCCGGTGTTTCTCATGCTGAACGTCATGGTCAGGTAGCAGAAGGCCCCAAATAGCGTGAGGAAGGCAGTCTTCAGGCAGTCAGCTGGATTAAGCTTGATTTGGTGGTACCCGGAATAAGCATCAAGGAAAGACAGTAGCTCGCATCCGGCGGTGGAGTCGATCACTTGATCTATCCGCGGCAGAGCAAACGGATCTTTAGGGCAAGCTTTGTTGAGGCTTGTGTAATCAATGCACATGCGCCATTTGTTGTTCTTCTTCAGCACTAGGACTGGATTTGTGAGCCATTCAGGGTAAAAAAAAACTTTCATAATGAAGCCGGCTGCTAGCAGGCGGGCAACTTCTTCCCCAACGACTTTTCTCTTCTCTTCTGATAGGCGGCGTAGCGGCTGCCTGACAGGCTTTGCATCTTCTCTCACATGGAGTTTGTGCTCGACGAAATCCGTCGGGACACCCGGCATGTCTTTACGGGACCATGCAAAGATGTCCCGATTCTCACGGAGGAAATCGACGAGCTCGCTTTCCTATTTGCTGTCTAGGTTTGACCCTATGACAGCAAATCGCTCTGGGTGAGATGGGTCCAAGGCAATCTTCTTTGTCTCCTTGGCCGGCTGGAACGAGCCTTGCGGCTCCGCCTCCCTGGGATCGGCTGGTATGGTTGGCTGCTCGCCAGCCATTGCCACCAGCCGTTCCAGGCGGCGGTTTTCCTCAGCTATGACAAGGGACTCTGCCAGGCGGCTGCTGGCTTTTGCGCATGTGATGGACTTCTCGTAGTCCCCGGCTATGGTGATTATTCCCTTGGGGCCCGACATCTTCATCTTTAGGTAGGCATAATGGGGTACTGCCATGAACTTTGCAAGAGCTGGCCGGCCCAAGATCACGTGATAGGGACTTTCCAGGTTCACCACTTCAAACCAGACCGGTTCCCTCCGGAAATGCATCTTGTTACCAAACAGGACATCGACCTTGGCCTTGCCGATTGGTGAGCAAGAGAGCCTGGCACAATGCCATGGAACACGGTCCTGGTAGGCCGAAGTTGCTTTTCCTTGATGCCCAACTTCTCCATGGTGTCACGGTACATGATGTTGATGCTACTGCCGCCGTCTACCAGTACTCGGGAGAAGCGACAAGCCCGTCTTTCAGTGGAGAGAGTAGCATCCAGGACCAAGGCATAGGCCCCTGGCGACGGCATGACAGCCGGGTGATCCTCTCGGCTCCAGCTGACAGGCCTTTCAGACCAATGCATGAATTCTGGGTCTTTGACGGCAACAGTGTTGACTTCTCTGCGCCGTTGGTGCCGGCTGTGCCTATCGTCCGTCTGGCTTGTGAACACAACATAGGCTCCATTTTCTTCTGGGAATTCGTCCTGGATGTGGCCGCCGGGACGGGCAGCCGATGGATTAGGAATTGGGGCCGGCTGCCCAGCAGGCGGCGGCGGCAGAGCTTCTCCCCTGGCAATTCTTGTGAGCCAATGACACTTTCGCGTTGTGCGGTTGGAAGGCTTCGTGCCGCTGTGGAACTTGCAGGGGGCGTCCAAAGCTTGGCCAAAGGAGAAAGCTGGCTGCCAGACTGGTTTGCCGCCCTTCTGGTGCTTGCGTTCTGCTTGAGCTTCTGGCTGCTGGCCGTCGACTGCTGCCACCAGCCGGCTGTTGGCAGCCGGCGCATGGGTCTTGCGTTTCTGGTCGCTTGTCTGCTGGCATCGGCTGGACTCTCCAGCCGGAGTCTTGGGAGTTGGAGGAGTCATCTTGCCAGAAGCATCCACTTGTAGCTCGGTCTTCATGGAGGAGTCATGCTCAACAGCTCATCCAGCGTGGCCGGCTCGTCACAAAGGAGCCTGTGCTTGAGTAAGGTGCCTTCTCTGCACCCGGCCGTGAAATACTCGATGGCTTGTACCTCGTGCACTCCTTCACAAGATTTTCGCAGCTTTGCCCAACATGTCAGGTAATCACGGGCCGACTCGTCTGGGCCTTGGACACATACGGAGAGCTGGCGCGGCTTGGGAGGACGCTTCTAGGTGCTGGTGAAGTTGAGAGTGAAGGCGTCGGTGAAGTCCAACCAGCCATTGATGCTGTTGAGTTTGAGGTTGTTCAGCCAGGTCCGAGCCGTGCCCTGGAGCATAAGAGGCACGTACTTCACCGCAACGCGTCTGTTGCCGGTAGCTATGCTGATAGCTGTGGAGTAGTCCACCAGCCAGTCCTCTGGTTTCACTGATCCGTTGTACTCGGGGGTATCTCTGGGAAGCGAGAAGCCCTTGGGAAAAGGCTCATGGCGGATGCAGGGGCCGAAACAAGCCGGACCGAGGTCATCTTCTTCTTCGACCGCCTGGGACCGAGCCAAACGGTCCAGGCGGTGGCGGGCGTCGTTCTCCCCAACCCCCTCGCAGCGGCCCAAGCGGCCCGCCAGAGAGGGGTGGTCAAGAAGCGGAGGAGACACGCGCCTCTCCCACCTGGGAGGAGGCGGATGTTCCCCTCGCCGCCCTACGGCCCTTGGGCTGCCGTCTTCGTCGCGCTCGATGGTGACGCGAGCCTGCCGGCTGCGGCTAGCAGCCGGCTCTGAGTCTCGCCGGTTGGGGGCGCCGACTGTTGGAGAGCGAGACGTGGCTCCTTGCTCCCGCCGAAGAGGGCGGTTGTCTGCGTGCGCGCCGGCCTCTGACACCCGGCGACGGGCCTCCTACTGCGTGTCAGCAGCGTCGAGGAGCTAGCGCGCGCGCTGGGTCACGCAGCGAAGCTCGTCTCCCTCCAAGTGGCCCATCTCATCGACTGCCGCCTGGGCAGCCATTAGATTCTCCGATGGAGTGAGGTACACGGGCCGCAGGCCCCCAGCATGTCTGCTAGAAGCCCGCCGCGATCACGAACGGCGCCGGCTCGGCTAGGCTCGCCAGCAGCCGGCGTGCCACAAATGGCACGGTCCATCTCGTGGCGGTAAGCTTCAGTGAGGCGTCGGGATGCAGCCAGCTTGTTGGCGCTATCAAGGAGCAAGACGCGGTGCGCATCCAACGCCGCGCCGTCTGCCCCTGCTGCAACAGGAGCGGTGAGGTGTTGTAGAGCAGCCTCGAGCGGGTCTTGGTCCGCCCTGCCGGACGGTTCATCGTGGTCGGTGACGAGCACCTCCGTGACGGTGCTGATGGTGCTGCCGGTCGTAAGAGCGGGGAGGGGGTCATCGATGATCACCACGTGCTCGGGAAATCGACGGGCTCCGGGCCGAGGTCGATGATCATGTCTACTGGTGGGTCAGAAGAGCCTACTGACTCCACGTCAGAGGCACGCTCGTCGACGATGTAGAGCTTGTTGAGGAGCTCGACGAGGCAGCTCTCCGGCGCTACTGGCTCGGCCCCCGGAGAGGGCTCATCATGAATGTGGACGCTACCGAGAAGGTCGGCGAGCCCACTCGCGGCGCATGCAGCCTCAGCGCCGCGAAGCATCCCGGTTTCCACGCCTGGAGGCGTGCCGGGCTAGCTGCTCTCGCCAGGAAGGAACAAAGTTCCCGTCCAGAACATGTCTCCGGAAAACGGTGCACCTAGCCCCACGGTGGGCGCCAAATGTTGGGGTTTTGGGGCGACATATGCCAATGGATGGCTTATCATGCATGGGGTCAAAAGAACGTCGCCGGGCCCTGGAAGCGGGATGAGGCGAAACTTAGGACGCCTACGGATCATACCCAGGTTCGGGGCTCTCCGTGGAGATAACACCCCTAGTCATGCTCTGCGGGGGCTCCGCGTCATGACTGATGTCACTATGGTAGCTACAAGGTTGCCCCTCGAGCTGTCTGGTCTAGAGGAGGAAGACGAGCAAGGCTAGCTCACTTCCTACGCCCTAGGAATCGGGGATGGTTGCTAGGGTTTCTATCTCTCTCTCTCTATCTTCTTCTCCGAGTTCAATCCTCTCCCCCTCCAACCTCTCCTCATGGAGGACCCTAGGCCTACCCCCAAGGGTACAATCGTAATCTCGACGGAGTGGCCCCCGTCTGTCCACGTCTTCTGGTGTCGGTCTACTGGGGCCCGCCGCCTGCGGGCCCACATGATTGCATTTTACTGTAGACATGCTTCTGCTGACAACAGTCTCATCAGGGAAGAAGTGGCTACAGTGTCGTCGTCTCCTGCCGTACACTGCCGCCACGCCCTGTCCTGTCATCTTGATGAGGTTCAGACTTCTAGGGCAGGATCTGCCGTCCGTTACCGGGCGGCCGCCTCCCCTGGCCGTCTGCCAGGGGCGGTTCGTTTATGACTTGCCCGCTGGCCGGTGGGGCCAGCCGCCTGCTAGCCCTGCCATCTGCGAGTTGTGGGATCGTGCCCTCCTCTGACCGACGCTTGGTCACAAGCAGCGTGGATACAGTGACCCGCCGCTTAGGAGATATCCGTAAGGTACACGCTCACTGTAGCCACGCCCTTATAGATTCTCTAAGGACATATTCATCTGTAGCCATGCCTCAGCTGCATGGTGGTCCCCCAGCATGCATCCCGAGGGAGGAGCGTGGGACCGTCTGCTAGCTGTTGGCGTTGGTGCCACCTTTTGTTGGGTCCCTGCCGCCTGCTGGTAGCCGGCTCCTAGGGGAAGCTACCCTAGGAGGCGGCCCGATGTGCAGACGGCCGGGGGGTAGCAGGCGGCCACAATTTGTCTTGAAATACCAAGGGTGGTCGCTAAGGGCACCCATGGTCAATATCTCCGACAGTATGAAAGCTCAACAAAAGAAACTAAGTGGGTGTGCATCCAATTTGCTTGCTCATGAAGACCTAGGGCATTTGAGGAAGCCCATCGTTGGAATATACAAGCCAAGTTCTATAATGAAAATTCCCACTAGTATATGAAAGTGACTAAACATGAGACTCTCTATCATGAAGAACATGGTGCTACTTTGAAGCAAAAGTGTGGAAAAAGATAGTAGCAATTGTCCCTTTTTATTTTCTTTTCTTTTTTGGGCCTTTTTTTCTTTGGCCTTTCTTTTCTTTTCTTTTTCTCTCGAGGGGCTTTCTTGATTTAGCCTTTCCTCACATGAGACAATGCTCTAATAATGATGATCATCACACTTTCATTGAATTACAACTTGATACTATAACAAAGTATGACCTATATGAATGCCTTCGTCGGTGTACCGGGATATGCAATGAATCAAGAGTGACATGTATGAAAAATTATGCATGGTGGCTTTGCCACGAATACGATGTCAACTACATGATCATGCATGGCAATATGACAATATGAAGCGTGTTATATGAACAGAACGGTGGAAAGTTGTATGGCAATATATCTCGGAATGGCTATGGAAATGCCATGATAGGTAGGTATGGTGGCTGTTTTGAGGAAGATATATGGTGGCTGTTTTGAGGAAGGATATATAGTGGGTGTATGGTACCGCCGAGAGTTGCGCAGTACAAGAGAGGCTAGCAATGGTGGAAGGGTGAGAGTGCGTAATATCCATGGACTCAACATTATTCATAAGAACTCATATACTTATTGCAAAAATTTACGAGTCATCAAAACAGAGCAATCAACGCATGGTCCTAGGGGAGAGGTTGGTAGGAGTTAACCGTCGCGCTCCCCCGACCTCCACACAAAGGTAAACACTTTACAAATACCTCATGCTCTAACTTCGTCACATAGTGGTTCACCATACGTGCATGCTACGGGAATCACTAACCTTAACACAAGCATTTCTCAATTCCATAATAACTCCACTAGCATGACTCTAATATCACTATCTTCATATCTCAAAACAATTATCAACCATCCAACTTCTCATCATATTCAATGCACTTAGTGTGAAAGTTTTTACTACATTGATCTTGGATGTCTATCATGTGAAGGCTAGTTTTATAGCCAAAGCACATTAGCATGCTGTTTTAATAGACTCTTCAAAAAGATATAAGTGAAGCATGAGAGATCAACAATTTCTACAAAATATAATCACCACCGTGCTCTAAAAGATATAAGTGAAGCACTAGAGCAAAAACTATTCAACTCAAAGGATATAAGTGAAGCACATAGAGTGTTCTATCAATTCCTAGGCCATATTTAACTCTCTCAAATAGGTGTGTCCAGCAAAGATAATTGTGGCAAACTAACAAGCAAAGAATCTAATGATACATGACGCTCCAAGTAAGACACATATCATGTGCTGAATAAAAATATAGCTCCGAGTATAGTTACCGATAGATGAAGACGAAAGAGGGGATGCCTTCCCGGGGCATCCCCAAGATTAGGATTTTGGTTGTCCTTGAATTTTACCTTGGGGTGCCTTGGGCATCCCCAAGCTTAGGATCTTGCCGCTCTTTGTTCCATAGTCCATCAAAGCAATACTCAAAATTTGAAAACTTCACAACACAAAACTTAGACAAAAATCTCGTGAGCTCCGTTAGTATAAGAAAACAAACCACTACTCAAAGTTACTGCAATGAATTCATTGTTTGTTTATATTGGTATTAAAACTACTGTATTCCAACTTCTCTATGGTTCGTACTTCACAAGACTACTCATAGATGCATCGAAATAAGCAAACAACACACGAAAAACAGAACCTGTCAAAAACAGAACAGTCTGTAGTAATCTGCAGCTTTCGCATACTTCTGTAACTCCAAAAAGTTTGAAATAAATTGTTAAACATGAGGAATTTGTCTATTAATCATCTGAAAAAAGAATCAACTAAATAGCACGCTCCAGTAAAATTTGGTGACCATTCTAGGGAGCGCTAACGATTCTGTTTTTCACAGCATGATCACATAAACTTCACACAAGTCTCCCCGAAGGTTCTACTTGGCACAAACACTAACTAAAACACAAAACCACATTTAAACAGAAGCTAGATGCAATATTTATTCCTAAACAGAAGCAAAAAAAAAGTTGGGTTGCCACCCAACAAGCGCTATCGTCTTACGCCCCTAGCTAGGCACGATACATGGATAGATCTAGGTATTGCCATCTCTGGAAGGCAATCCTCATAATAGATTCATATGGTAATTTGATTTTCTTTCTAGGAAAGTGTTCCATGCCTTTCCTGGAAAGGTCTACCAAGAATAATAGGACATGAAGGATTACAATATATATCAAGAACAATGAAATCTACGAGCACATAATTCCTATTGGCAACAATAAGAACATCATTAATCCTTCCCATAGGTTTCTTAATAGTGGAATGCGCAAGATGCAAATTTAAAGAACAATCATCAAGATCATGGAAACCTAGCAATTCACACAAAGTTTTTGGGATAGAAACTTCTAACTCAAGTTTTTCTTCATAAGATTGCATCAAAGCATCAACTATGTGTTTGGTAAAAGCTTTATTTTGACTATAAGCATGCGGAAAGTGTAGTATGGATTGCAACAAGGAAATACAATCAATCAAATAGCAATTATCATAACTGAATCCCTTGAAATCCAAAGTAGTGGGTTCATCACTATGCAAAGTTTTAATCTCTTCACTCCCACTTTTAACAATTTTAGCATCAAGATCTAAAAACTCTGAATCATTGGGACACCTTAAAGTAGACTCATCTCCAATCCTATCTTTATGAAGATTCATACTAGAAAACAAGGACATAATAGGAGACACATCTATAACTTTCAGATCTTCATCTTTATTTCCATGATAACTATAAGAACACGCTTTTATATAATTATCGCTTTTAGCACGCATCCTAGCGGTTCTTTCTTTGCATTCATCAATGAAAATTCTCATAGCTTTCATAGACTCATTGATATCATACTTAGGTGGCATAGATCTAAGTTTCAAAGAATCAACATCAAGAGTAATTCTATCCACACTTCTAGCCAATTCATCAATCTTAAGCAATTTTTCTTCAAGCAAAGCATTGAAATTCTTTTGTGAATTCATAAACTCCTTAACACTAGTTTCAAATTCAGAAGGCATCTTTCCATAAGAGTTGTTTTAGGAATTACCATAATTATTAGAGGAATTACTAGGAAAAGGCCTAGGATTAAAGTTCCCTCTATAAGCATTGTTACCAAAATTATTCCTACCAACAAAATTCACATCCAAAGATTCATTATTATTTTCAATCAAAGTGGACAAAGGCATATCATTAGGATCAGAAGAAGCACTCTTAGCAGCAAATAATTTTATAAGTTCATCCATCTTTGCACTCAAAACGCTAATCTCTTCAATAGCATGCACTTTTTTACTAGTAGATCTTTCGGTGTGCCATTGAGAATAATTAACCATAATATTATCTAGGAGTTTGGTAGCTTCTCCTAAGGTAGTTTCCATGAAAGTGCCTCCTGTGGCCGAATCTAAAAGATTTCTAGAAGCAAAATTCAAGCCAGCATAAAAGTTTTGAATAATCATCCATAAGTTCAAACCATGTGCAGGGCAATTACGTATCATTCATTTCATTATCTCCCAAGCTTGTGCAACATGCTCATGATCTAGTTGCTTAAAATTCATAATATCGTTTCCAAGAGAGATGATCTTAGCACGAGGGTAATACTTAGAGATAAAAGCATCTTTGCACTTATTCCATGAATCAATACTATTTCTAGGCAAAGAGGAAAACCAAGTTTTAGCACGATCTCTAAGTGAAAACGGAAATAACTTCAATTTAACAATATCATTATCCATATCCTTTTCTTTTGCATATCACACAGATCAACAAAGTTGTTTAGATGGGTAGCGGTATCTTCACTAGGAGGGCCGGAAAATTGATCTTTCATGACAAGATTCAATAGAGCAGCATTGATCTCACAAGATTCAACATCGGTAATAGGAGCAATCAGAGTGCTAATAACATCATTATTGTTGGTATTGGAGAAGTCACACAATTTGGTATTGTTTTGAGCCATAGTGACGAGCAAGCAATCCAACACACAAGCAAACAAGAAGCAAGTGAACGATAAACACACGGTAGAACAAGGGCAAATAAAACGGCAAGGGTGAAGTGGGGGAGAGGAAAATGAGAGGCAAAAAATGTAATGCGAAGGATAAGGGTTTGTGATAGGTACTTGGTATATGACTTTTGCGTAAGCCTCCCTGGCAACGGCGCCAGAAATTCTTCTTGCTACTTCTCGAGCTTGCGTTGTATTCCCTCGAAGAGGAAAGGGAGATGCAGCACAGTAGCGTAAGTATTTCCCTCAGTTTTTGAGAACCAAGGTATCAATCCAGTAGGAGACCACGCGCGAGTCCCTCGCACCTGCACAAACAAATAAGAACTTCACAGCCAACGTGATAAGGGGTTGTCAATCCCTTTACTTTCACTTATGAAAGTGAGATCTGATAGAGATGATAGTTTCATATTTTTGGTATTTTTGGATATAAGAACAACAAATAAAAGCGGAAAAGTAAGTAGATTGTAGATTGATATGTTGAGAATAAACCCGGGGGCCATAGTGTTCTCTAGTGGCTTCTCTCATGATAGCGATATTCTACGGCTGGTAAACAAATTACTGTCGAGCAATTGATAGAAAAGAGAATAATTATGAGACTATCTAGGCATGATCATTATATACAGTCATCACGTCCGAGACAAGTAGACCGAAACGATTCAGCATCTACTATTATTACTCCACACATCGTCCGCTATCCAGCATGCATCTAGAGTATTAAGTTCATAAGAATGGAGTAACGCCTTAAGCAAGATGACATGATGTAGAGGGATAAACTCAAACATAGTGATATAAACCCCAACTTTTTATCCTCGATGGCAACAATACAATACGTGCCTTTCTGCCCCTACTGTCACTGGGAAAGGACACTGGAAGATTGAACCCAAAGCCTAGCACTTCTACCATTGCAAGAACTATAGATCTAGTAGGCCAAACCAAACCAATAATTCGAAGAGACTTGCAAGGATATTATAATCATAAATAAAGAGTTCAGAAAAGAACCAAATATTTCTCATAGATAATCTTGATCATAAACCCACAATTCATCGGATCTCGACAAACACACCGCTAAAAGAGATTACATCGAATAGATCTCCTCGAAGACCGAGGAGAACTTGGTATTGAGATCCAAAGAGAGAGAAGAATCCATCTAGATTCTAGCTATGGACCCGAAGGTATGTGGTAAACTATTCAGAAATCATGGTGAGGCGATGATGATGATGTAGAAGAACTCCGTGGTAGATCCCCCCTCCGGCGGAGCTCCGGAACAGGCCCCATGATGGGATCTCACGGGAACAGAAGGTTGCACAGTGGAACTAGGGTTTTCTCTGTTGTTCTGATAGTTTCGGGGTAGGTAGGTATATATAGGAGGAAGGAGGGCACCGGGGGCCAAACGGGGTGCCCACGAGGCAGGGGGGCGCGCCCTATAGGGGGGGGGGGCGCTGATACGTCGAAAACGTATCTATAATTTCTGCTTGCTCCATGCCTCTTTTGTGTGATATTGCTATGATATTTATGCACTTCCATACACTTTTGATCATATTTGGACTAACCTATTAACTCAGTGCACCACAGTGCTAGTTCATGTTTTCTGCTGTTTTTCTATTTCAGGTTTCCCCCATATTAAAAGTGCCCTAAAAATTCCGGGAAAAATACAGGAAAAATCAGCGTATCGGGAGCTTCCGGAAAAACCAAGGCAGGGCCAGAGGGGAGCCTGGGGGGGCCCAGGCGGCCACCCGGGGCGGCCCCACCCCTGGCCGCGCCAGGGGGGCGCCCGGGGCCCCACCTCCGCCTCTGGTGCCCCCCTTTGGCATATATATTGCACGCGTCCCGAAACCCTCGAGGACGGAACCCTTTTTCGCGATCTCATCTCTGTTCCGCCGCCGCCGCGCTTCCAAGATCGGGAGCACCAGGAGAACTCTTCCCGGCACCCTGCCGGAGGGGAGAACCACCACCGGGAGCTTCTCCACCACCATGGACGCTTCCCGGATGAGTTGTGAGTGTTCCCCCTTGGACCATGGGTCCATGACCAGTAGCTATGTGATGTTCTCCTCCCCTCTTTGTTCTTCATGGATTAGACCCTGTGAGCTGCCCTACATGATCGAGGCACATATGTAATCTTTATGCTGTTGCTATGCTGAGTTTGCTGGGATCCGATGGATTATGAGATTATGTTCAGATTGTGTGTGAGTAATATATTTGATTCACCTATTTTATATTTATGTTCTTGAGTAATTCTTGCATGTTCTCCGTTGCTATTTATTGCTTTGGCCGAGTAGTAGGTAGTAACTCCAAGAGGGAACGTTATGCTTGATTGTGGGTTCATGCCCCTCGATGACTAGCTTGAGTGACAGAAACATGAGTCTAGGGGATGTGTTGTTGCCACAAGGGGGAAAACAATGGTGCTTGTACTTGCGGGTGCAAGGATTGTTTACTTTACGCAAAGTTCTTTTAATGCAGTTGTCTGTTGCTTTGAGTTTACACTTTGGGTGGGACTCGCAACTTAATACCAGCAAGATGTTCTGGATAGATTTCTCAAGGTGGATGATTAGTAGTAGATGCAGATGGATTTCGGTCTACTTGCCTTGGCGTACCGCCCATGCTTTTGAGCCTCTACCTTTCTGTACAACATAGTTAGCATTGGTTTGCGCACATAATCCTGTCAATTGCCCAGCTGTAATTTGTATACCTCGCTTAGCTGTTTTATCGTCTTTTGGGAGAGAGACATCACTAGTGAACATCATGGGACCCCGGTCCATATTACCATCACTGATCACACCCGCTATTTACTTCTTATTCTTATTTCCTAGTTACAGTCATACCTATCACTATTATCTCTTGTGTTTGATCCTTTGTAAATGACAAGGCCGGAGGGATTGACAACCTCTCTGTACTCGTTGGGAGCAAAGTTATTTGTATCTGCGTGCAGGTCCTGTCAAGCAAAAGTTTCTGGCGCTATTAACACCTTCTTGTCGACCCTCGGAGTCTCACGGGATTCGATCCTTGGTATCTTTGCCAAGGGAAATTTGCCGCTACGCTACATCTCAAACCTTCCACTTGGGGTAACCAACGAGGGGCGAGAAGCCATCAAGCAAGTTTCTGGCGCCGTTGCCGGGGTCTCCACTCTTCAAGATAGGGGAGTTGCACGCTATCTTTTATCTTTGCTTTTTAGTCTTGTTAGTTTACCTTTCAGTTTTTGCTTTAGTGTCTTCTATCAAAAATCACAAAAATAGTTATCTTGCTTGCTGCTATGGGTTCCACCGAGAACACCAACTTGTGTGACTTCACCAGTCATAACAACAATGACTTTATCTGCACGCCTATTACTACACCTGCCACTTCAGCACCTTCTTATGAAATTAAACCTTCTTTACTGAACCTAGTTATGAAAGATCAATTCTCCGGTGCTGGAGATGATGCTGCTTTGCATTTAAATAATTTTGTTGAACTCTGTGATATGCAAAAGTACCAAGAAATAGATGGTGATATTGTTAAGCTTAAGCTTTTTCCTTTCTCCTTGAGAGGAGGAGCTAAAATCTGGTTTCAATCCTTGCCTAGGAATAGCATAGATTCTTGGGACAAGGGCAAGGATGCCTTTATTGGGAAGTACTATCCCCCTGCTAAAATTATCCAACTAAGGAGTAACATAATGAATTTTAAACAATTGGATAATGAACACGTTGCCCAAGCTTGGGAACGCATGAAATCTCTTGTCAAGAACTGCCCTACTCATGGTTTGACTACTTGAATGGTTATCCAAACTTTTTATGCAGGCTTGAACTTTACCTCGCCGAACTTGTTAGATTCGGCCGCGGGAGGAACCTTTATGTCAACTACACTTGGTGCTGCCACGAAGCTTCTCGATGAGATGATGACCAATTATTCCCAATGGCACACCGAACGCGCTCCAACAGGTAGGGAGGTAAACTCTGTCGAGGAGATTTCCTCCCTAAATGAAAAAGTTGACTTGATCATGTCTCTACTTTCCACGCAATCTCCTATTGATCCTCATGATGTTCCTTTAAATTCTTTGATTGCTCAAGATCAAGTAGATGTGAACTTTATCTCTAGAAACAATTTCAATAGCAATGCTTATAGGAGTAATTTTGGTAGCAACCCTAGACCGTTCCCCTCTAATTCCTATGGGAACAACAATGCTTATCCTAGCACCAAGAACTCCACCCAAAGAGATAGATACATGCCTAGTTATGAAAAACTTCTAGAAATAGATAAGGCCACTAAGAACTACATGCACACCCAATATGAACAAAACAAGACCTTCTCGAGGCAATTAGATGAGCATACTGCTATCTTGCAAGACATTGGTAGACAACTGGAGAGCCTAAATATTGAGATTTCTAACCTCCAGACTAGGCTCACTATCACTGAGACCCAAGTTTCCAATATGTCCCACACACAAGCCACTTTGATAAACCAAATGGCAGCTAAACCCGAAGTGGTTGCACCCCTGAAGGAGGAAGAAGATAGAATTAAGAGCCTTCCTACCCACCACACTGTTGCTACTATCCAAGTTGTTGAGGATATCCAAACTCTTAGCACCCAATGCACTCCTAGTCCCATTGGACCTATTAATGGTGATGCTATGACCTCAACCGTAGAAACTCCTATGACCATAGAAGCTACCAAACAAGTGAGCCTAAAGGACACCACTACCACTTTACTTGATAGTAGTGACCTTGATTTTGATAATTGCACCCTTTCTGAAGTTATTAGTTTTCTTCACAAAATGTCTAGAGATTCCCACACTAGCACGCTTAATCTTGCCTTCATGGAGCATATCACTAATGCTCTCATCAAAGCTAGGGAGGAGAAGCTTAGGGTAGAAGCCTCCATACCTAGAAATCAAGAAGATGGTTGGGATCCTATGATTAAAATTAAGTTGAATAACTTCTCTTGCTATGTTTTATGTGATGTTGGAGCTAGTACCTCCGTTATGCCCAAAAGAATATATGATATGCTTAAATTGAAATCTTTTGATCCTTGTTCTTTTGGTGTTCGTCTTGTTGATTCTTCCATAAAGAAACCTTTGGGGAGGATCGACGATGTTCTTATCATTGTCAATGACAATTATGTTCCCGTTGATTTTACTATTATGGATATTGAATGTGAACCTTCATGTCCAATTATTTTGGGACGTCCTTTTCTTCGCACCGTTGATGCTATCATTGACATGAAAGAGGGGAATATAAAATTCCAATTTCCTCTCAAGAAAGGGATGGAACACTTCCCTAGAAAGAAGATTAAGTTACCTTTTGAGTCCGTTATACGGGCTAGCTATTCTTTTACTCTTGATAAAACTTGATCTTCTCTTTTTGCATTATGCCTAGCTTAAAGGCATAAAAGAAAGCGCTTTTGGGAGGCAGCCCACAACGAATAAAATTTTATTTTGCTTTTGTTGTGTCTTGATGTTTGTTACTACAGTAGCATCATCATTGTATCTTTTCTTTTCAGCTTTGTGCCAAGTTTAGCCTCTGATTGCAAGAAAGTTCAAAAGTTGTGACGTGCAGTCCAGAAAACAGATTCTGTCCTTGGACAGAAAAATTCGTATAAAATCACCAGACCATCTTTTTTATCTGAATTTTTTTGACAGCGTACTCTATACAATTGGCTTTCGGGCGTCTGTTCTGAGTTTTTTGATTTGAGTTGCAGAAGTGCCCCGAAAAATTTATTTACTACCTGCTGGTCTGTTTTTCACAGATTCTGTCCTGTTTTGCCTTTTCTTCGTTTTGCAAACCTTGAGCTTGCTTTTTCTTTGCAAAAACCTTTTGGCCATCTTGAGAAACAGTAGCTCTTCAAGATTATCTTTATTTCCAGCAAGGAAAAATTATTTTATTATGGACACTAACCTCGCTAATCAGATTCTGATGAGTTATGTATGAAGGGAGTTTTCAAGTGTGCGAGGGAAGATGATAAAAAGATTCAGGAGGGTCAAACGCTCAAGCTTGGGGATGCCCCCGTGCACCCCCAAGAAATATTCAAGAAGGCTCAAGCGTCTAAGCTTGGGGATGCCCCCGTGCATCCCCTTCTCCATCAACAATTATCAGTTCGTCTTTCGTTCCACTATATTTTAATCACTTCATGCGTTATGTGCTATGCTTGGAGCGTCTTGCTTTTAGTTTCCTTTTTTAGTTTTCTTTAGCTTTGCTTGTTGTTCATAACGAGTTAGAACCCAGCTTTCTTTGTGTGGGAGAGAAACACACTCCACTTCAACCTAGAACACAACATAGGATTTTCATGCTTATCTTTTATGTGTGTGTTCTTTGTCTTTCCATAGCTACTGTCATGTTTAGCTCTTAGTTTTCATGCTTTTCTTTTTAAAGAGCTTTTGTTTAGTTGGTTGTTGAACTCTCTTTAGTTTTCATGTTTATCTTGTTAAGAGAGTTTGTCTGTTGCACTGAGTTGTGTGTCTTAACTTAAAGTAGGTAATTGAGGTTGCTATTTAATTTTAGTAGTAACATGCAATAGTTTTGAGGTATTGCCATGAGTAATGTTTGAACTTTTGGTGTCAAGAGCTTTAGCCTATTAGTGATAGATGTCGTATTTTGGGCAATCCGTGTTTATTTTCGAAAACCTACAAAATAGTTGAGAACTTTAGCTACTAAATGGATCACTAATCTTTGGAGGGATCGAATATTAGAGTACACTCACGTACCATGGGTCGAGGATGCGCAAGGGTAACTAAACCCCCATACACTCCTCCTCGGGGTACTTGTCTCTTTGTGAACCTCCTAATTAGATTGAGAGTTACCGATAACAAGTGCATGAGTTCTTCGGACTAATGTGAGTATTCGAAAGTTGACACTTCCACCTATCCATATTTTTCTAGCCTCTTTGGCACCGTGCATTGCCCTTTCTCACCTCGAGAGTTGGCGCATACTTCGCCGGTGCATCCAAATCCTTGGCATGATACGCTCTGTCATCATAAGCCTCATTATATCCTTCCTCAAAACAGCCACCTTACCTACCTATTAAGGCATTTCCATAGCCTTTCCGAGATACATTGCCATGCAACATCCATCCTCTCATGACTTGATCTTCATGTCATACATGCTTTTTGCTTGATCGATGAGCCGCATGCTAGTTGGGCCTTGCCCTAATCATTGCTACATGACGCGCTAGTATCATTGCATATCCTGCTACACTGGCAGAGGCATACATTTGCATACATCATGATAGTTTCATCTTCTTTATGTTGAGTACTTTTGTAAAGTGTGAAAGATCTTTTATACTTCTTGTAATACATAGAGTGTTGCCCCTTAAGTGAGGAAAAGATCCCAAAGAGGACAAATCAAAAGATCCCAAAGAGGATAAAATCAAAAGATCCCAAAGAGGACAAATGAGAGATAAAAAGAAAGAGCCATTGAGGCCATTAAAAAATAAAAAAAAATAAAAAAAAAGAGAAAAGGAAATAAAAAGAGAGAAGGGGGCACACTACTATTTCTTTTGAGAGATCCACACTCGTACTCCATCTTATACCTTGTACTCCATAGAGATTATCATTTATGCATATAGCTATGTGGGGACCTTTACACTATAGAACTTGGCTTGTATATTCCAATGATGAGCCTCCTCAAAAGAGCTCTAGGTCTTCTTGAGCAAGCAAGTTGGATGCACCCCCACTAGTTCCATTGGAGAGCTTACCTTAGCTCATATGTGCATCCGTTGCATGGCAATCCCTACTCCTCACATCGTATCTATCATTTGGCTTTCTCTCGCCGCTGATTGTCCTCATTGATGTGAGCCTTTCACACCTTTTTTGTCTTCCCCCTCTATCATTTTTCTCTCTTTGTCATCCTAAGTGTCGACTTTCTTGCTTACGCTCATCCATTGCATGAGTGCTCAAAATATCGAAAGGAAGTGGATCATTTTGACTTGTACCTGGCTGACGGTCTGGGGATGAGTCAAGATAAGATTCCAAAGAAGACCAAGTGTGAAACTTTAGTAGATTAAGTTCTCAACAATATAAAAACTATGTTTTACTCTCTCATATATCCCTATCCCCTTTCTTGCACGCAAACACCATTTGGAGACATTCGAGTCACGGACAGCGAGAGCTCTTGCACCTTTTTGTTCTTATGTTACTTGTTACAATGCTAATATAGACTCTTGTTTGTTATGACTTGAATTAGATTACATGCCTTGATTGCTTTACTTAAAAGTTCTCATATGGTTGATAGCATGTCACCACAGAAATTATGCTTGTTATCATTTACCTACTCGAGGACGAGCAGGAATTAAGCTTGGGGATGTTGATACGTCCAAAACGTATCTATAATTTCTGCTTGCTCCATGCCTCTTTTGTGTGATATTGCTATGATATTTATGCACTTCCATACACTTTTGATCATATTTGGACTAACCTATTAACTCAGTGCACCACAGTGCCAGTTCTTGTTTTCTGCTGTTTTTCTATTTCAGGTTTCCCCCATATTAAAAGTGCCCTAAAAATTCCGGGAAGAATACAGGAAAAATCAGCGTATCGGGAGCTTCCGGAAAAACCAAGGCAGGGCCAGAGGGGAGCCTGGGGGGCCCAGGCGGCCACCCGGCGCGGCCCCACCCCTGGCCGCGCCAGGGGGGCGCCTGGGGCCCCACCTCCGCCTCCGGTGCCCCCCTTTGGCATATATATTGCACGCGTCCCGAAACCCTCGAGGACGGAACCCTTTTTCGCGATCTCATCTCTGTTCTGCCGCCGCCGCGCTTCCAAGATCGGGAGCACCAGGAGAACTCTTCCCGGCACCCTGCCGGAGGGGAGAACCACCACCGTGAGCTTCTCCACCACCATGGACGCTTTCCGGATGAGTTGTGAGTAGTCCCCCTTGGACCATGGGTCCATGACCAGTAGCTATGTGATGTTCTCCTCCCCTCTTTGTTCTTCATGGATTAGACATCGTGAGCTGCCCTACATGATCGAGGCACATATGTAATCTTTATGCTGTTGCTATGCTGAGTTTGCTGGGATCCGATGGATTATGAGATTATGTTCAGATTGTGTGTGAGTAATATATTTGATTCACCTCTTTTATATTTATGTTCTTGAGTAATTCTTGCATGTTCTCCGTTGCTATTTATTGCTTTGGCCGAGTAGTAGGTAGTAACTCCAAGAGGGAACGTTATGCTTGATTGTGGGTTCATGCCCCTCGATGACTAGCTTGAGTGACAGAAACATGAGTCTAGGGGATATGTTGTTGCCACAAGGGGGAAAACAACGGTGCTTGTACTTGCGGGTGCAAGGATTGTTTACTTTACGCAAAGTTCTTTTAATGCAGTTGTCTGTTGCTTTGAGTTTACACTTTGGGTGGGACTCGCAACTTAATACCAGCGAGATGTTCTGGATAGATATCTCAAGGTGGATGATTAGTAGTAGATGCAGATGGATTTCGGTCTACTTGCCTTGGCGTACCGCCCATGCTTTTGAGCCTCTACCTTTCTGTACAGCATAGTTAGCATTGGTTTGCGCACATAATCCTGTCAATTGCCCAACAGTAATTTGTTTACCTCGCTTAGCTGTTTTATCGTCTTTTGGGAGAGAGACATCACTAGTGAACATCATGGGACCCCGGTCCATATTACCATCACTGATCACACCCGCTATTTACTTCCTGTTCTTATTTCCTAGTTGCAGTCATACCTATCACTATTATCTCTTGCGTTTGATCCTTTGTAAACGACAAGCCCGGAGGGATTGACAACCTCTCTGTACTCGTTGGGAGCAAAGTTATTTGTATCTGTGTGCAGGTCCTGTCAAGCAAAAGTTTCTGGCGCTATTGACACCTTCTTGTCGACCCTCGGAGTCTCACGGGATTCGATCCTTGGTATCTTTGCCAAGGGAAATTTGCCGCTACGCTACATCTCAAACCTTCCACTTGGGGTAACCAACGAGGGGCGAGAAGCCATCAGGTGCCCCCACCCTCGTGGACGCCACATCAGCCCTATTCCGTGGTTCTCAAGTCTCTCGTGCGTATTTTGCTCCAAAAATATCTCTCCCAAAGGTTTTATTCCGTTTGGACTCCGTTTGATATTCCTTTTCTGTAAAACCCTGAAATAGGCAAAAAAACTGCAATCTAGACTGGGCCTTTGGGTTAGTAGGTTAGTCCCAAAAATAATATATAAGTGTAAAACAAAGCCCGTTAAACATCCAAAACATCATAAATAATAGCATGGAATAATAAAAAATTATAGATACGTTGGAGACGTATCAGTCATCGAAACCCTAGCAATACCACAACAACTAGACGTAGGCTTTTACCTTCATCGAAGGGGCCGAACTAGTATAAAATCCCTTGCGTCCTTTGTCCACTTTAACCCCTTTAAGCTTACCCGTAGCGATAGCTCCACGACTAAGTCCTTATGCTAGGACATCTGCCGTGACAAAACCACGACAGTTGGCGCCCACCGTGGGGCTATCGCACGATGGTTTCGAGTTCTTAAAAGGCATCTTTGAAGGACTCAAGGGCTATGAAGTGGGCCGGATGACTAAGAGTCGTCAAGGCAAGATCTACATCGATGACGCAGGCTGGGGCCCCGAGGCCGATTCAATCGAGTATGGGTACTGGGTCCCCTTCGGCGTCATGCATGTTTTCATTGGCAAGATCGGTGAGCCGGGCCCCGAGCTAGACATCTACCCCAACATCATCGAGTCGGCTCAGCGTTCGAGACCTGCCCGGGTTCGGCCCGCCATGAAGCGTGTCTTTGTGGGAGTTGTCCACGGAGCAGAAGCCGAGGATAGATCGGAATCTGGTGGTGAGACCGTTGTTTATTCCGGCGACGAGTCATCTACCGGAGAGACCGAGTCTTTATACCTATTGCAGGATGGCCAGTCTGGGGGCTGTTCCGATGGTGACAATATTCCGGACACCCTTGATCCACCAAGCCGGTTTGCGGTCTTCATGGCCGGGTCACAATCTGTGCAACAATCTTCAACTGCGGCAGCGTTAACGTCCGGTTTGGCGACGGCAGCAGCAACTGGGGCAGGAGGCCCTGTGCAGCCGCCGGCTCATGTCCTGTGCGGTTTATTCGACACTTTGACAGCACTGTTGACCACGGAAGTCAGCCAGGCCAATAAGGAGCAGCATGACGCAGAAGCACCTAAAGTAAGGGGTCAGATAGATCAGGCCAAGGTGGATCTGGCAGCTGAAAATACCAGGATGGCCGCGAGACAAGCTGAGTTGGATGCTCAGTCTTATCGACTCATGTTAGATCAAAACACATCAAATGATGTAATAAGGAGAAGGCGCCAGTCTCGCCTGCCTCCGGTTTGTGAGGCAAGGAATCTCTTTAATACACCAGGAGCAGGAACCATCAATCAGCCAGTGGTAAACCGGACGGAAGTGCCTGGAACGGGGGCGTCAGTTCAGCCGCCCGCAACGGATCCATCACGTCAGATCATTCCCTCACAACGCACACCGACACCTCCCGGTCATTACTCCAACCCCTTGGATAACATAGTCGCAGCCGCTTCACGATTGGCAGCCATCCCTGTTGAAGGAGAATCCCCTATAGCAGTGGAGGCACGACGGGTTAGGGAGTTCCTAGAGACGGCTTTGACTCAGTAGCAGGCTTATTCTCATAGCCGCGAGAGGATTCATTCCACCCCCGCCCAAGCCGGAGTTACAGCGGTAAGCGTAAAGCAGATAATAATTCAGATTTCATGGCTAACACTAGTACGCAGAATGATGGTCAGTGTCGTAAGGGTAGGCCGCCCCCATAGAGCGGAGGATCAAATATCAATCTGGAGCACCAGATGAATCTGCCTTGCCCTAGGCACGACACGAAGGAAAAACCAGCCACACACCTCTGGAAGGACTGCTTTATTATGAGGGAGTTCAAAAATTCGGATTGGTTCCAATACGATCATGGACCGCCCGGTGGTTCCTGCCCTGGTTTTCATGGGCCGGGTTATCAGGGTGGTGGTTCTGGCTCAAGATTTCCAGGCATTCAGAATGGACACAACAATCAAGGCAGCCAAGGTGGTTATAATCATCAGGGGCATCATCAACAGCAGCAGTGTCACATCCCTAGCTAGCACTTGCATTAGGACCTGACTAGAGTGTGCATCATGTTTACTTTCAAAGAAACTTGAAATGGGATTAACAGAAACCCCAGCACCCCTCCCCTAACAACTAGGGTTTACTAAAATATTTTCCAATGTACCCAAAATGCCCTTCAAAATGTTCATCATTTCTGCCTTGGTCTTAAACCTCTGCCAAAAATGGTGCACAATTTTCTAGGACAATCTAGGGTTATGGATTAAATCATATGGTATTTGAATTTGGGCATTTAAATGCTATAAAATATTTTAAATGCTCATATAATCATAAACTATAATGTTTCCTACTGTTCATATTATATACAACAGGTATGACAAGTGTTATGATTTATAAAAATGTTTAGGCATTTTATTAAATGAACAAAGTTGCAAAAGAAATGAAACAGAAAAGAAAATAGAAAAAAAGGAGAGAGAGGGAGAACTTACCTGGCGCCCACCCGGCCCACCTGCCGGCCCAGCCCAGCTGCCGCTCCAGCGAGCTGCTTGGCTCGGCCAGGCAGGCAGGCAGGTGCTCGACGGCGACCGCGCCGAGCGCCACGCAGCTGCCCGCCGCCCTGCTTCGCCCCCTCGCCGTCCTGGAGGAGTGGATCGAACGTCCACGTCTCCCTCGACCCCTCAGACACCTCCGTTTCTCCCCAGCTCCTCTCCTCCGCTCTCCCCGCGCCATGGCCGACGCCGCCGTGATCGCGCCGTCGTAGAACCCACGTCCACCGTCGTCCCCGAGCTCCGCCGTGTTGTCCCTCGTCTCCGCCGTCCTCGACTGCTTCGACAGGCCGAGCCCCGAGCGCTCGCCCGCCCTAGAGACGTCCCCGAGCTCTTCTTCCCCAACTCCGGCCGCGGAGATCCCCCTCGCCGTGCTGCTCATTTCCGACCACCCCCGAGCTCGCTTCCGTGCCTGCTGCGACCACTGTGAGCCTAGCTACCTCCTCCCCCTCTCCGTTGGCTCCCTCTTGCCCTGTAACCCACTGCACGTAGCTCCACCGCACGCACTGCCGCCGTGCTCGTCGCCGGTGATGCTCCGGTGACCTTTTGGTCACCGGCACCCGTCCAACGCACTCACCACAGCACGTAGAGGCGAACGGTGCTACGCACGCATCGCCTAGGCCCCTGCAGCCGCATCCCCACACACGCCCGACGCCGGTCGCCGCCGTCGAGCTCGTTGCCGTCGTCTCCGGCCACCCCAGGTCCGGTGACCACCACCATCCGATGCGGAAGAGCAAGAGCTCTCCAACGCACCCAGCCGCAGCTCGAGCCGTGCCCCACAGCCGTTTTCCGAAGCACGCCGCCGCGTTTGGCCTCGCCGGCGGCTAAACGCCGGCGAGTTGGACCTGTTTTGACTACGGGTTTGACCCCCTGGGTCAATGACATGTGGGCCCTGCCCGCAAGTCAAACTTAGTTTAGGTGTTAATTTAATATTAATTAGTTAATCAGTTTAGTCACTGACATGTGGGCCCTGGCCCCACTGACAGCTAATTAGTTTTAGTTTAACTCTAATTAACTCAGTTAATTAGCTGTGACACTGACATGAGGGACCCACTGGTCAGGTTTGACCTGGACTTGCCATGTTGACTGGCTGACGTCAGCATGATGTCATGCTGACGCAGTAAAGGTTTTTCTGGGAATTTTAGATTTAAAATAATTCAAGAAATTCCAGAAAATACCCAAAACTTCTAAAAATCATATAAAATCAACCATAGCTCAGATGGAAAAGATTTATATATGAAAAATGATCAGAAAAATCCAATCTATCTAATGGCACTGGTTTCATGCATGTTTGAACAAGTTAACTTGATGTTTATATCAAAAACATGATAATGCACTTATTTAAATAATAGTTTGAATTTCAATTTGAATCCTTGATTCAAATAGGTTCAAACCCCTCTGGTCTTAGTTGCATTAGCCAACACACATGCATTTTGCCATGTCATATACATGCATCATATTGTTGCATTTGTTTGTTAATGATTGTATCGTCGGTATCTCCTGTGTTAGGTCCTGCTCCCGAGGATACTGCTGCGTATCCAGTTGAAGAGCAGTACCCGACAACTACCCTGTCAGGCAAGCAATCATTGATCATTCCGATACAACCCAATCTTCTCGCTCCTGCTCTCTGTTACTGCATTAAGGCAACAACGCGTGAACTGCTACTTGCTGCGGTAGTTGAACCCTATTCCCTTGCATGACCTGTCATTGCCACAGTAAATAGTTGAAACCCACTAGCATGTGTAGGAGTTGATTGAGCCATGTGATGTGTGATCCACCATGCTATTTGTTTATGTTGCCTGCTATGCTTAGAGTTGTGTCTGGTCTGATTCATCTGGGTGATGACTCAGAGTGAAACAATCTTTCGATAAAGAGAAGGAAGTGTGGAATACGCTTGGTAAAGGTATCGATGAAAGGCCATGTAGGAGTACATGGTGGGTTGTTTCATTGGAATCGTCCATAGGACCCGAGATCTGTATGTGTGGTTCAAGTTACAGCTACTACCACGCATTGGGATCCTTAATTGACCCTCTCGGCTTATTAATTACCCTTGATCTCTGTCCAGGAGTTGCAACTAGTTTCTGGTGTTTATAGCTTACTGGAGGTCGTGCACAACGCTGACCCTCGGGGTGGGTTGTGATGCGACAGGTACGTGGCACGGTGTACCGGTTGCCCGTTTGGTGACTCGGGAACCCTGTACACATCATTTGGGGCCGTGAGCGACACCCCGGCCGGATCTCCCCACGGATGGAACCCAAATAGGCGATAAACCTGGACGAGAGACTTGAGTAGTTAGTCAGGTCGTGGCCGACACCCTCGCTGGGCTTCCGCTTGAAGGTTGCCGAGTACACGCCGAGTAAACGGCGATAAGTGGTGGAAGCGTGTGTGAAGAGGTACACCCCTGCAGGGTTATCAAACTATTCGAATAGCCGTTGTTCGCGGTACGAACTACTTGGTTACTCTTACAGTTCATAGACAAGTTGATGGATACTACTAAAAGCCTCAAGATAAGCGTCAGTACCGTGGATGGCCCTTCCGTAGGATGACGGAAGAGGGTCCTCGGTAGTGTATTGATGTGGTGAGTAGTGGACTCGTGTTCGTAACAATATCTTGCAATCCGTTGGGAGTTGTAGTATAGGTTAGCCAAGGTCAAAGCTGGCATTCTACTAAACTCCACTACCCCCTTTGATAATGTTGCATGTATGATAGGTTCTGTGGTAAGACTTGCTGAGTACCTTTGTACTCATGTTTGCTTAATAACTGTTGCAGAGGAGAACCCTGCCCCCGCTGATGGGTTCTACATAGACGTCGACGAGTAGCTTGACACCCAGACGGTGATCTGGAGCTTGTGAAGGGCCTTGTAGATAGTCAGGCTACACCAAGCCTGTTTTATTTTCTAAGTTGTCTGTACCCAGACATGTAGCTTCCGCTTGTGCTTGTATGACTGTATGACTTGAGTGTTGGGTCAGGTGACCCCTACCTGTATGACTATGTTATGTATGGCTCTTGGAGCCTTTTAAATAAAGTACTTTGAGTCATAGAGTTCTGTTGTGATGCAATGTTGTATTTGCACATATTGAGCATATTGCGTGTATGATTGAAATGCTTGGTATGTGTGGGATCCGACACCTAGTTGTTTTCCTTTGGTAGCCTATCTTACAGGGAAATGCCTCCTAGTGATTCCAATGAGCCTTGGTAGCTTGCTACTGCTCGGAACACGTAGGCTGGCCGGCATGTGTCCTTCTTCGTTCATGTGTCTGTCCCTTAGGGGAAATGTCACGCGTTGTTCCTTTAAGTCCATGTAGCTTGCTACGACTTGGGTTCATACGTTGATGACCGACACGTTCATTGCTGGGTCATGGATGCCTGCCTCTGTAATTTAGTGCCACTTTTGGATTATAACTAGCCATGTCGGCCCGGGTTCTCTGTCATATGGATGCTAGCGACACTATCATATACGTGTGCCAAAATGCGCAAACGGTCCCGGGCCAGGTAAGGTGGCACCCGTGGGGTTACCGTGCGTGAGGCCGCAAAGTGATATGACGTGTTACAGCTAGATCGGTGTGACTTAGGATCGGGGTCCTGACAAGCAGTCAGGTTATCAAAGAAACCCGAAGCAGTTGAGTAGTGGGAAGTATCACGTCTTCACCACTAGCCTGTGTAAGCGTGATTAGAAGGTTTATAAGAGGGCGGTGCACTCCGTTGAACCAGCAGTACCTCGTTATTTACGCTGGTCAGAGCAGCCCATTGTGTGGAGTCGTGAGGATCATCCGCCCCGGGTTGATAATCCGGGTCAGCTGGTACTAGTGGTGGCACATCAGGTTGGGGGGTATAAGTTCACTAAGGTGCTCATGGACGGAGGGAGCAGCATCAACATCCTGTATTATGAAACCTTCCGTCGCATGGGGTTAACAGATAAGAAGCTCAGACAGACCAATACTGTTTTCCATGGCGTGGTACCTAGCAAATCAGCGTATCCGGTCGGTAAGATAGACCTGGAGATTACCTTTGGAGATGAGCATAACTCAAGGTCAAAGACTTTGACCTTTGAAGTGGTAAAAATCAAGAGCCCGTATCATGCCTTGTTCGGGCGGCCGGTTTATGCTAAGTTCATGGCGAGGCCCTGTTACGTTTATCTGCAGCTCAAGATGTCGGGTCATAAGGGCACTATCACAATATATGGGAGCCGTAAGATTGCTTTGGAATGTGAAGAAGGTGATCCAGCCTATGCTGAGTTGGTTTGTGCAACAGAGGAGTTGAAGTTCTACAAGGACAATGTTGATCCGGCGGATATGTCTCCTTTGAAGAAGCCAACTACAGAGCATGATTCGGCCTTGAAGTTTAAATCGGCTGATGAGACCAAGCTAGTGGATTTTGTTCCAGGCAATTCGTCCAAGAAGTTTAGCATCAGCGCTAACCTAGATCTGAAATAGGAAAGCACGCTCATCGAGTTCATCCGTGAGAACCGGGACATCTTTGCATGGAAACCTTCTGACATGCCAGGTGTACCGAGAGGACTCGCTGAGCACACTCTTAATATTGATCCCAAGTTCAAACCGGTCAAGAAGTTTCTCCGCTGCTTCAAGGAGGAAAGGCGCAAGGCTATTGGTGAAGAGGTAACCAGGCTCTTGGCGGCCGGGTTTTTTGTTGGAGTGTTTCATCCTGAATGGTTGGCTAATTGATACGTCTCAAACGTATCTACTTTTCCAAACACTTTTGATATTGTTTTGACCTCATTCCTGCATGATTTGGACTAAACTAACCCGGACTGACGCTGTTTTCAGCAGAGCTGCCTGTATGGTTTATTTGTGTGCAGGAAAACGGATTTTTAAGCATCTCAGAAAAATCCACGAAAAATCACGAAAAACCACGCACCCGAAGAAACCAAATACCAGAAGTGGGGCCAGAGGGGGGCCAGGGGGTGCCCAGGCGCCCTGTGGGCGCCCCCCCTGGGCTGCGCCGGGGGGCGCCTGGGTGGGCCCCACACTCCCTGGTGCCCTACTTTAGCCCGTATTTTTCCTCCCGTCGCAGAAATCCCAGATCGGAAGTTATTTCGCTGTTTTTCGTCGCGGAGCCGCCGCCACCCTCTGTTCTTCTTCGGGAGGGCTAATCTGGAGGCTGATTTGGCCTCCGGAGAGGGGAGATCGTCGCCATCGTCATCATCATCACCACTCCATCATCCCTCCATGACTTCCCCCTTCATGTGTGAGTAATTCCCTTGTTGTAGGCGAAGGGGATGGTAGGGATTGGATGAGTTAGATCATGTAATAGTTCGTCAGATTGTTGGGGGCATGTTGCCTATCATCTAGTATGGTGTTTATCATCTTTGCTACAACTTGTTATTCTTAATGCTTGACACTTAGGGCCCGAGTGCCATGATTTCAGATCTGAACCATATGTGTTTGCATGAATATATTTGTGTTCTTGATCCTATCTATGAGTTGTATGCACCTGTTACGGTTCGGAACCGGCGATCCCAAAGGTGACAGCTTGGGACACCAAAGGGGATGGTCCGTAGTTTGAGGATTACATGTATCCATTCAGTTCATTGCTTTGTTCCGGTGCTCTTTGACAGGAGCACCTTAATATCCATTAGTTCCTTTTGGCCCCGTTCGTAGCGGGATGGTAGGACAAAAGATGTTGTACAAGTTCTTATTGCAAGCACGTACAACTACCTACGGGATACATGCCTAATGTTTGATATTTGCCTAGATGATCATTACTTTTCCGTGTGCCGTGCCCCAAGTTAGAATCTATCTCATCCATGCAGCACCCAACCATCCATCTCCCTAGCCTACAGTATTTTAAACCTTGCCTGTCACTAGTTGCTACTTCTGCCATTTACTACTGCTATTTACTTTTGCTGTTTACTTTTACTATTACTATCATCACTATCATATCACTGTTACCACTTATCTTTTGTTGCAAGTTAGTATATTTCAGGTGCGGTTGAATTGACAACTCAACTGTTAAAGCTTATAAATACTCTTTGGCTCCCCGTGTGTCGAATCAATAAATTGGGTTATTCTTACCCGCGAAGACTATCTCGATCCCTTAAGGTTGAGGGTTATCAAGTACCGTTTTCTGGCGCCGTTGCCGGGGAGCATAGCAATATGTACAAGTCTACTTGAGGTATCCTACCTGCTGCACTTTATTCCCTATGGGTAAGAAAGGAGACCCCAAGGTTCCGATCTTACGATCCACTACAAGAAGAGGTACTGCTCTGAGCACTAGCGCTACGCTTGATTCACCTTCTGTTATGAGTAAGTTTGCCTCACCACCACCACATGATGCTCCTACTGAATCTATCACTATGTCTGATACTCTTGATGATGCTTCTACTACTTTTGATGATGATATTAGTTCACTTGGTTATGCTCTTGAGAAACAAATTACCGCTGCTGCTGAAAAATATGGAATTGAACTTCCTGTTACTCGCTACCCTATTGGTGAAACTTATGATTATCCTGATTTGAGTAAACTCCAGGAGAGGCTCCTTGATGATGATTACTATATACTTGATGAAGATTTATGCAGGGAACTGACAGAGTTTGCCGGCTCTGACCCTGAAACTATTAAGAAAATATTTGAAAAACACTCTTTGAAAAACAAAACCGTTCCTAATCCTGAGTTTGCTACATCTCCTATATGCATTGATGATCCTGATTTTGATTTCTCTGTTGATCTTTCACTTATACCTATGGTTGAAGCTGACCCCTTTTATGGCAGAGAAAATGATGATGCTATTGCACACCTAACTAAACTTGGTGAGCTAGGTAGCCTGTTTACCACAGATGAAAAGATACGCTACTTTTATATGACCAAGATTCTTCCTTTCTTCTTGAAGGAAGGTGCTAAAGCATGGTATGATTCACTCCCATGCGGTTCTATTAAGAGTCCTGAGGACTTAGATCACTCTTTTGTTGATAAGTACTTTCCTGCTCATATGCAACATGCTGCTTTACAAAGAATTTATAATTTTAAACAGTTGCAGGATGAGTCCCTCCCTAAAGCTTGGGGGAGGTACTGCGGTTTGATTCAGGCTAGACCAGGACATGGAGTTCCTAAGAATGAATTAATTGATATATTCTATGCTGGTCTAACTGATGAATCTAGGTCCTATCTGGACAGTTGTGCTGGTTGTGTTTTCAGGAAAAGAACACCGGACGATGCGGAAGATTTTATGGGCAGGATTGCCAAAAACCATGAAGATTGGTCCGTCCCTGAACCACCTCCACCAACAAAGAAGAGGGGCATGTTTGTTCTAAGCCCCAAGGATATGCGAGAAGCAAAGAAGTCTATTAAAGAGAAAGGTATTAAAGCTAAAGACGTGAAGAATCTACCCCCTATTGAGAAGCTGTGTGAGCCTACCACTCACCCTCCTATGGTAGAGGTACACTCTCTTTTAGATTTCAACGTAAGTGACATCCCTCATGGTAAGCCTCCTGATCAATGTTTAGATGAGTTTGATAATTTTATTATGAAACAGAATCATTTTAATGAGAGGATAGAAAGTCAGTTGCATGATAATTCCCTTGCTATCAAAAAGTTGCTTGGTGTTTTATATAGAACAGTTAATGATGTCCAATGTCTTGTGAAGCATTTTCATATGGTTCAAACTCAGCTTGATCAAATTTCTAATGTGCAAAGAGATTTGCTTGCTAACAATGCCAAACAAGATAAATTGCAGGCTTTTGGGATTAAGACCAGAGGAGGAACTAGTACTCAAGATCCTCTTTACCCAGAGGGACATCCGAAGAGAATCGAGCAAGATTCTCAAATGCAGGAAGAAGAAATTGTTGTCTCTCCAAATAAGAATAAGAAACATAAAGAGACTGACAATTCTAATGATCCTATTGCAGATGAAGAGCCAGCTATTGATCCCAACAGTGTATCTATCTCCGATGCTGAGACTGAAGACGGTGCTGAACCTGAAGGTAATGATAATGAGAAGAATGATCCGCCTGAAGTTCGAGAAGAAGAAGCACCTGACAAACGTAAGAGGTACACTAAAGAAGACTTCATCGCAAGAAAACATGGGAAGGAGAAAGAGCCATGGGTACAGAAACCCATGCCCTTTCCAGGTAAGTCCATCAAATCTAAAGAAGAAGAGCATTACAATAAGTTTTGTGAATGGATTAAACCTCTTTTTCTTCAAATTCCTTTGACTGATGCTATTAAGTTACTTCCTTATTCAAAATATATGAAAGATATTGTCACTAACAAAAGAAAAGTTCCTAATGATGCAATATCTACTATGCTTGCTAACTATTCTTTCAGTGGAAAGATTCCTGAGAAGCTCGGTGATCCAGGTATACCCACCATTCCTTGCTCCATAAAGAATAATTATGTCAAAACTGCTTTGTGTGATCTTGGAGCGGGAGTGAGTGTTATGCCTCTCTCTCTTTACGAGAGGCTCTGTTTAGAGAAACTAATTCCTACAGATATCTCCCTTCAGATGGCTGACAAGTCAACCGCTGTTCCGATAGGTATTTGTGAGGATGTTCTAGTTGAAGTTGCTAATTGTTTAATTCTTACTGATTTTGTTGTGCTTGACATGCCCGAGGATGGGAGCATGTCCATTATTCTTGGTAGACCTTTCCTTAACACCGCAGGTGCTATTATTGATTGCAACAAAGGGAAGGTTACCTTTCATGTGAATGATAAAGAACACACGGTATATTTTCCGAAGAACACCGACAGGAGGCATGCCCTCAACTTTATAGAGAATATCGAGACCGTGAAAATTGGAGAATGGGACTGTCCACTACATGTGCCTCACAAATACAAAACTATCATGGTAGGGACAATGTCCATCAAGGTAAAAGTTCAGTGATTACTTCGTAGGAGGTGAGACCTTTTGCTCTATATATCGCTTGTTTGTTGGTAAGACTTGATCAACCTTACTACTGAACATGTTTTATATGGATAAAAAGTTGAGCTTGCTATGTTTTCATTTGTTTTTAGTGTTGTCCTACTTGCTGTACCAAGTATCTATGTTTTTGAAGCTTCACAATACTACTAACTGCTTCAAGTTTTCAGAGAGTTTCGCACCTTTTTGAACTTCGAAAAAATTTCAACTGTGAAGTTTTCAGAAAAATTCCAGAAAAATTATATTAAATATTTCCACAACGGGAGAGACCCGGAAAGTCCTGGGGCCAGCCAGGGGGGCCACCAGTGGCCCAGGCGGCCAGCTGGCGCGGCCCAGCCCTTGGCCGCGCCCACAGGGCGCCTGGGGCCCACGGGACCCCCCTCCAGGTACTTCTTCTTCCCCCCTCTCTCTCTTTTTCCAGAAACCCGAGTTCTGGTCGTGTTCTTCTTGTTCTTGCTGTTCTTGGGGGCGATTCTTCGATCTCTCTCTACGGCCCATCATTTGAGCTGAAATTTTGAGCAAATACTCCCTGGTATGTGACTCCTCCACCCCTCCAATTAGATTTTTGATTGGTGGCCTCATTTGTGAGTATTTAGTAGTTCTTGGTGCTGTATAGATGAGCTTGCATGCATGTGTAGAAAGTTATTTTCCAAGTTTTGATGCAAGTTTATGCCTTGGGCAAGTGAGTTGAGTAGTTTGCCTTAGCTCACTTTGTTTTAATCCTCATTTTTGTAAATTGTAAAAAAAAATTCAGAAATGAGTTTGTTAGGAAGGGCAAAAGGATGGCTTGAGAAGAGGAGACCCGCACACTCCGATCGAGTCACTAGAGCCGCAGCTTCACCATCGACTGCTAGGGGGAGCTATAATGAGGATCATGTGCCCCTGGAGTTGTTGGAAGACACAAGTCCAGCACGTGCGATGACATTTCCATGTGATGAATTCATGGAAGCTGCGGGAATCAAGGATGAGTTTTATAATCTTTGTGCTAATGCAGGTTTGACATGACTCGTCACGAGCCGTGTTACTCAGTATCAGAAACTCACCTCCAGTTTCATTAACAGTTTTAGATATAATCCTGATTCAGGTGCTATTGAGTTTAAAATTTATAATGATCTTATCACGATGACTCTGGGAAATTTTTGTGAAGTAATAGGTGTGCCGAACGTTGGGAGGACGGCAAGGATGGCCACTTAGCCCTCCGAGCTGAAAACCGTCATCAACTCTCTCTGCAGTATGGGTACAAGGGATATTCATCGTTCGAAGATCTCCAGTATCTTGTTTCCTCACCTCAGGTATTTTGCATATTATATTGCTAGAGTGGTGTTAGCTCGTGACAACACGAGCAGCATTTCTGCTCCGGATATTGCTATCCTGGCAGCAGCCTTCTCAGGGAGGTCTGATTATAATATCGGTACCATAATTGCTCGACGCCTTGCTATGAACGGTAACAAGGGGGACTTATATGGTGGCATTTATGTCACGCTTATCTTAGAGCATCTTGGAGGCACCCCACACCCTGATGATACTCCTTTTACTTATTTAAGCTTTGATCTTGCTACTATGAAAAGACATAAGTTTGTTACCATGGGTTCTGAGCTTGATAACCTTGTTTATATCTTGCGTTTCGGAACTACCGCGGAACGCGAGATCCGTCTACCTGCACCTCTTTTGTTTGATTTTTCTCGCAGGAACGGATGGTCCTTTGATGTTTTCCAGTTCGATGAGTTCATGGTCCAGCATCAGTTCCATAACCCCATGGAGGGGATTGTGCCCGACGAGGAGAGGCACGGTGAGATACTACATTTTCAGGATGAGACCGCCACCGAGTTTGGTGAAGGGTCTTCCTCTGTTTCGCGCTCGGAACCTTCCTCGTGGGAGACTCCGAGGAGTTCGGTGTACGCGCCATCATCCTTCTACGACCCTTGGCCTCACCACCATACCCCTAGAGCAGGAGGTTCCTGGGGGCAGTAGCTGCTACCAACTTAGGCCAAAAGCCTAAGCTTGGGGGAGTATGTGCCCTTCTCACTTTTCCATTGTATTATCCGTTTTATTCACTTTGATCTTTTCGAAGTTTTTACCCGTTCTTCTTTATTCCTCTATTTGCAAAAACAACAAAAAGATTTTCTCTTTCTTTTGCTTTTTATTCAACTTTTGCAAAAACAACAAAAAGATTTTCTCTTTCTCTCTTTAGTTTGCTTTGTTTTCAGAGATCAGCTCGAGTCCGTGATGGCATTCGATTATATTTCCTACGTTCGATCGTGCAAGTGACAAGCAGTAATGACGAAGATCGACTGAAAGGAAGCAACAAGGAAGACCGGTATGAACTCTTATTGTTTCTACTTTTGTACATATGCCTGTACTTATGATCTAGAGACCAGCTTGTAGCGACATAGTGCTATGTTTACAATGCTCTTCCAGTGGTTCATGCTTTCCTTGTGGCTAGTCTCCAATAACTAGAGTATATAATGTGTTATTGAAATGATCTACATGCATCGCACTGTTCATAGTCTGGCATACTAGGGTGGTATTTCCCGTTAGAGAATTTTTGGATTGACTTGGCACATGCTTACACATGTTTAAGACTAAAAAGTCTACTTTGCCTTGATGATCTTTGAGTTTTAGAATAGTTATATCACTTTCATGCCCGATTCAATGTTGCTTTGTCGCTCTGCATGATTATGACCGTTATTGCTCTCTAGTTGGTCGCTTCCCAGTCTTTTGCTAAACCTCCACCCGTACTAAGCGGAATGACTGCTTGTGCATCCAAGCCTTTAAACCTGTTATGCCATATGAGTCCACTATACCTTCCTATATATGGTATTTACCTGCCATTCCTAACAAAGACTTTCATGTACCATCTCGAAATTAATCAAAAGCATTTCTCTTTTTGTGCCTATGTTTTAGCTCATGAGGAAGTAGTAGTTAATTCATGATCTCTTTAAGTTGGACAAGTTTCACCCCTGGATTGCATGTATAATGTGCAAACCCCTAATATGAAAAGGAACTGGCATTGAGTGCGCCCGGCTCAAAAGGATAATATAACAAACAAACCCTCCTTCACGCTTTGTTCATGAGAAATCAGAAAACTTTGGCAGTGATAAACAAAGGAGATTAAGAGGATGTGATCGTCCTCATGCGGGAGCCGTTCCTCGAGACTTTTCTAGCTTAAAAAGTGATTGAGTTATCTGCTAGCATTCGTTGACGAAATATGCACCTCTCAAAAACATATTTACTTCCATTTTTGAAAACCAAGAGCTCTGGTACATGTTTAGTTTTTGTTTCCGATCACGGGTTTTCAACTTTGCCAATAAAAGCCACGGTTCGAGAGTCTCATCTTCTTTCTTCAAAGCACTGACTAGGAGAGCATAATTGTCATTCTGAGTGTAATGTGCATTGTCCCAAAGTATTACATTGTCTTCTGCATACTTGTGATATGATTTATTCTGAAATTCTTAGTTCTAGTCTCCTTTAAAACTCTGGAGGGGTCTCTGCATTTATGTTTTGCTTCACTCATGGAGGCTAGCGAGATACCACCTTAATATGCTCAAGCTATGTGCAATGTGATCTTGTCTTGATTTTCGGTAATATATTGTTTACTCTTAATTATTTGTGACTGGTCACTTGAAAGAAGGATTGCTCCTTACATTGTTCTCATAAGTACTGTTTTAATACTTGCTGAACTCTTTTCGTAGTACATGCTTATATACATCTAATGAAGCAAAAGAGTTTGTCAAAGTTTTCTTTGTCGCGTCCAGTTCGTTGAACTGAATTGCTTGAGGACAAGCAATATGCTAAGCTTGGGGGAGTTGATACGTCTCAAACTTATCTACATTTCCAAACACTTTTGATATTGTTTTGACCTCATTCTTGCATGATTTGGACTAAACTAACCCGGACTGACGCTGTTTTCAGCAGAGTTGCCTGTATGGTTTATTTGTGTGCAGGAAAACGGATTTTTAAGCATTTCAGAAAAATCCATGAAAAATCACGAAAAATCCACGCACCCGAAGAAACCAAATACCAGAAGTGGGGCCAAAGGGGGCCAGGGGGTGCCCAGGCGCCCTGTGGGCGCGCCCCCCCTGGGCCGTGCCGGGGGGGCGCCTGGGTGGGCCCCACACCCCCTGGTGCCCTACTTTAGCCCGTATTTTTTCTCCCGATGCAGAAATCCCAGATCGGAAGTTCTTTCGCTGTTTTTCGTCGCGGAGCCGCCGCCACCCTCTGTTCTTCTTCGGGAGGGCTAATCTGGAGGCTAATTTGGCCTCCGGAGAGGGGAGATCGTCGCCATCGTCATCATCATCACCACCCCATCATCCCTCCATGACTTCCCCCTTCATGTGTGAGTAATTCCCTTGCTGTAGGCGAAGGGGATGGTAGGGATTGGATGAGTTAGATCATGTAATAGTTCATCAGATTGTTGGGGGCATGTTGCCTATCATCTAGTATGGTGTTTATCATCTTTGCTACAACTTGTTATTCTTAATGCTTGACACTTAGGGCCCGAGTGCCATGATTTCAGATCTGAACCATATGTGTTTGCATGAATATATTTGTGTTCTTGATCCTATCTATGAGTTGTATGCACCTGTTACGGTTCGGAACCGGCGATCCCAAAGGTGACAGCTTGGGACACCAAAGGGGATGGTCCGTAGTTTGAGGATTACATGTATCCATTCAGTTCATTGCTTTGTTCCGGTGCTCTTTGACAGGAGCACCTTAATATCCATTAGTTCCTTTTGGCCCCGTTCGTAGCGGGATGGTAGGACAAAAGATGTTGTACAAGTTCTTATTGCAAGCACGTACAACTACCTACGGGATACATGCCTAATGTTTGATATTTGCCTAGATGATCATTACTTTTCCGTGTGCCGTGCCCCAAGTTAGAATCTATCTCATCCATGCAGCACCCAACCATCCATCTCCCTAGCCTACAGTATTTTAAACCTTGCCTGTCACTAGTTGCTACTTCTGACATTTACTACTGCTATTTACTTTTGCTGTTTACTTTTACTATTACTATCATCACTATCATATCACTGTTACCACTTATCTTTTGTTGCAAGTTAGTATATTTCAGGTGCGGTTGAATTGACAACTCAACTATTAAAGCTTATAAATACTTTTTGGCTCCCCGTGTGTCGAATCAATAAATTGGGTTATTCTTACCCGCGAAGACTATCTCGATCCCTTACGGTTGAGGGTTATCACTAATCCGGTGCTAGTGCTAAAGAAGAATGGCACTTGGCGTATGTGTGTTGATTACACAGATTTGAACAAGGCTTGCCCAGCTGATCCCTTTGCTCTCCCACGTATTGATCAAATCATTGATGCTACGGCGGGTTGTGAGCATTTAAGTTTTCTAGATGCATATTCCGGCTATCATCAGATCAAAATGGCAGTTAAGGACCAGGAGAAGACAACTTTTATAACTCCCTTTGGAGCCTTCTACTATGTATCTATGCCCTTTGGGCTCAAGAGTGCCCATGCAACTTATCAACGTTGCATGCAGAATTGTCTTCGTACACAGATCGGGCGTAATGTTCATGCATATGTGGATGATATTGTGGTAAAATCCAGAAAGGAAGAGACATTGATAGATGACTTGAAGGAAACTTTTGATAATCTCCGGGTTTATAGGATGATGCTTAATCTGGCCAAGTGCATTTTTTGTGTATCGGCAGGAAAGCTCCTGGGGTTCCTGGTGTCAAATAGGGGAATTGAAGCTAATCCGGAGAAGATTAAAGCTATCACGTCATTGGCTAAACCGGAGTGTATCAATGATGTTCAACGTCTGGCAGGCCGCATTGCGGCGCTGAGCCGGTTTATCAGCCGATTGGGAGAGAAGGCTATTCCGCTCTACTAGATGATGAAAAAGACAGACAATTTTGTCTGGAGTGATGCTGCTAATGCTGCGTTTGAGGACTTGAAGAAACAGTTGGCAGAACCGCCTGTTCTTGCTGCTCCGGTCGATAATGAGCCATTTTTACTGTATGTAGCTGCTAATGCCCGGGCTGTCAGTGTTGCCATTGTAGTGGAGCATAAGGAGGCTGGGAAGGAATATCCGGTTCAATGGACGATTTAGTACATCGGCGAGGTGCTCATTGAGTCTAAGCAGAGGTATCCGCATTGGCAAAAGCTGGTATATGGAGTTTTCATGGCAAGCCGGAAGGTCAAGCAATATTTTCAGGGTCACCCCATAACTGTGGTCAGCTCTGCCCCTCTGGGAGATATAATCCAAAACAGAGAAGCAACTGGCCGGGTTGCGAAGTGGGCCATTGAGCTGGGACCTCACGGGTTAAAATATATGCCTCGTACGACAATCAAGTCTCAAGCGGTGGTGGATTTCATCAATGATTGGACGGAGTTACAAGCACTGGAAGAAAAGCTGGATCACACATACTGGACTATTCACTTTGATGGATCCAGGCAATTGGAGGGCTCGGGGGCTGGATTCGTATTAACTTCCCCACGAGGTGATAAATTTTGTTATGTTCTCCGTTTAATGTTCCCTTGCACTAACAATGCATCTGAGTATGAGGCTCTCCTCCACGGTCTTCGAATGTCTAAGGAGATGAATTTAAGCCGGGTTAAATGCTTTGGTGACTCGGACCTGGTAGCCCAACAAGTATCTGGTACATGGGATTACAAGGACCCGCTCATGGCAGCATATCGTCGAGAGGTGGATACTACTCGCTGGACACTTCAAGGGTTATCAGGTGGACCATGTGGACCGGCGAAAGAATGAAGCGGTGGATGCATTAAGCCGTTTGGGTTGTCAACGTAAACCGGCCCCACCTAATGTTTTTCTGGATGTTCTGCATAATCCGTCGGTTAAATTACCTTCAGAGGAGGACTTGGTTGTTCCTGATCCGGAGGCTCAGTTGGTAGCGACGCTTCACCCTATCCCAGATTGGACAGTGCCATATTTGGCGTATAAGAACCGAGGCGAGTTACCAGAGGACGAAATCTTGGCTAGGCAGATAGTCTGGCGGTCCAAGTCAATGACTATCATCAATGGAGACTTACGTCATTGCAGTGTAAAAGGGGCATTTCAGCGTTGCGTATCTCCAGATGAAGGTCATGAGATTTTACGAGAGATTCACGAAGGACATTGTGGTCACCACACCGGTTCAAAATCCTTGGTAGCTAAAGCTTTTCGTCATGGCTTCTATTGGCTGACGACTCATGCTGATGCGGAGGACTTGGTCAAAAAGTGTGATGCCTGTCAGAAATTCTCAAGGTGTGCTCATGTACCGGCTCAAGAATTGAGGATGATTCCAATTACTAGGCCATTTGCGACTTGGGGGCTAGATATGGTTGGGCCCTTTAAAAGATCTCCAGATAAAAAGACCCACCTTCTGGTGGCGGTTGATAAGTTTACCAAGTGGGTCGAGGCAGAGCCAGTCAGCAAGTGTGATGCGGCAATGGCGGTTTGGTTCATCAAGAAGGTGTTTTTCCGGTTTGACTTTCCACATAGTATTATAACTGATAATGGCACTAACTTGTCCAAGGGGGCTATGAAAGAATTTTGTCAACGAGAGCACATCCGGCTTGACGTATCTTCAGTGGCTCACCCTCAATCTAACGGTCAAGCCGAGCGAGCCAATCAAGAGATCTTGAGAGGCATCAAGCCCCGCCTTATGGTTCCCTTACAAAGGACGCCGGGTTGTTGGGTGGAGGAGTTACCTTCTGTATTGTGGAGCATCAATACCACACCCAACAGATCTATGGGTTACACGCCTTTTTTCATGGTGTACGGAGCTGAGGCAGTTCTCCCTAGTGACATCCGTCATGATTGGCCTCGCGTGGCGGCTTATGTTGAAGCTGACAAAGAGAAGGCGACACAAGAAGCACTGGACCTATTGGATGAGGAACGTGACATCACAGCAGCTCGGTCGGCGATTTACCAGCAAGATCTGCGTCGATACCATAGTCGCCGGGTTAGAACCAGAACGTTTCAAGAAGTGATCTGGTGCTCCAGCTCATCCAAGACCAAATAGATATGCACAAGCTATCCCCACCTTGGGAAGGACCCTTTGTGGTCAGCAAGAATTTGCACAATGGGTCATACTACCTCATCGACGTTCGAGAACACAAGGACTCACGCACCGTGGAGGAGGAGACCCAACGGCCGTGAAACATTGCTCATCTTCAGCCTTACTACACCCGAGCCATAGGCTCCCTTTATGTACATATATTCACAATGTATATATTATGATCAATATAATAAACCAGCATCCCTGTTAAAGCGGGGCCTCTGCTATTTTTTCCATAAGTGTTTATCACATGGGGGCTTCTGTGTACAAAACGGAGTTCCCATGGCCCTCTTAAACCGGCTATCAAGCCAATATTATCATAAGAGCACAACTCTGGTTACTCCGGTAATCTGGCTATCAATCCAACATGATGATAAGGGGCAAAAGAGATTTTGATGCATGGCACAACTCAAACATAGGCACCCATTGAGCACAGCTCACAATGTTACTTAGGGGCTCTTGTCGCACAGCGGCAAAGAGCTTTTAAGGCCCTTGTAATAGGCTATCAAGCCACGACTTGGAAGCCTGGTGTATACACCTAAAACCCCGGGTTAACCTGCCTGCATCAAGTAAGTCACTCCGTCCAGGTAAACCTGGTATGACCCGTCGAACGATTGGCAAGTCAATCTTATACAGACCCTGAACTTGTCAACGTTAAAACGACGATTGGTAAATGAGAGGTCCATCTTAACAGGTTTTGTAAAATGGTTTAACTCAGCGGCCGTGCAGCCCATGAAAAGCCTCGAATTTGGGGCCTGGCAGCCCGTAAAAAGCCTCGACTACATGCTTTCATATGCTTTTATTTGCCAAGTTTTTTCTCCTCTAATGAGATTCTTAGTATTCATCCGATATCTATCGATTCGGCCTAGTGGTTGACTACAAGTCACCACCATCAACTAAACCGGTGTTTATTAACCCGATCTGGTTTGATTACAAATCGCCACTATCATCTGCAATTAATCCGGTGTTTATCACAACCCGGTATGGTTTTATCATGAACCGGCGAAATATTGCAGGAGTCATTAATACTCACAATTCGGGATTACAACCCTTACTACAAAAGTTGGTGAAACCAACTGTGTGATTTGATATCACAGGTATGATATATTTTCATATTTATTTCAAAATGCAGCCTGGGTTATAAACCTAGGTCATGTAGTTGGGCATTATGACCCGTCCAGAGATGAACCGCCAGGACACTTTAAATTTGTTTTACGTAGAAATAGATTGAGTAAAGCTATTCAGAAGAATAAGAAGAAACATTATGAAGATACCGGAATAAACAATGTTATGCAAAGGGAATATGCACGATGGCATAACAGACCAAGTGTTTTCAGCTAGTCTATTACAAGGCGTTTTGCAGCCCAAAAGAATATCAGTTCCTCATCAAGTATTGCGACATGTCGAAGATTAAACCGGCACCGGTTCATGACTCCTCGCCAGCCCGGCTAGACGACTGCGGATCACCCTGCGCCATTTCCTCCTCCTCGTATCCACCCAGCAGCTGGAAGTCAGTGGTTGCCATATTGATCCCAGTTAGGGCCTGGAAAATAGCTTAATTGCTTATAACCTCGGATGGTTCAACATCAGGGGTGTAAGTGTGCTTACGGATGGGCGAGATGAGATCATCCACATCATGAGTCGGCGCATTAACCCGTTTTGTTGTCAGCGTCATAAACCGCCTGGTAGTGGGACAGATCAACTTCTTCGGCTAACTTGCTGGCCAAGGGCCACAATTCCCTTGTTAAAGTTCGAAGGTCGTCATTGGTAAATTCTGATCTGTCCTCTTTCAAGCTTGGATAGCCATTAACTACGTCAGCTGGATCAAGGTCGGGTACCCATGCCTTCGCCCGGGTTAGTGCAGTTAAAGCACCTGCCCTTGCAGCCGATCTCTTCAGCTCTTCAAACCGGGCGGGTAGCATTGACAGCTTCTCCAAGGTTTCCTTGATCAAAGTTGGGGGCGGTTTGTCGTGAGCGGCAGTATAAATGATTCGTTGCACGCCGGTATAAAGTTGCTCTATAAGTGTATAGGCAGCCTTCAGTTTCTTCTACATGTTAGAGCCTAGATGGGCAGTGTGTTTTCCTACATCAGTGGAACCATTGTTAAGCCGGAAATTTATGGGGATGATATATTCAGAGTTGTGATAAGGGTGCTTACCAAAGACAGTAGTGGTCATAGCGTTCATTTGACGCTTTAAGCCAGAGAGCTCTTCTGATACTGGTTTAAGGGCGGCCTTTGCGTCAACAACCCTTTTCTCCAAAGCGGATTTCTCTGTCTCCCAATCCGCCCGCTCCTTCTGGAAGTATCTTTTCAATTTTTCCATGCTTGCCAAAGCGCTGGTCAACTCATCCTTGGCTTTGGAGGTTGCTGTTTGCTGGAACTTCAGATTTTCTTGAAGGTCAGCAGCTTGAGATTCCTTCTGGTTCAGAACAACCTATAAAGAGATATACATATCATAAATTGGTAAATCATATTGAAAGATCCAAGCACATAACAAGTTATACACTTGGCACTTGGGGGCTAATTTATATTTGTAGTTATTAGACATTTTTTACAAAGTCCCAAGCGCATAATAAGTTATACATTTGGCACTTGGCGGCTAATGCATAATTGCTCAAAGGAAAGTAACAGATTAAAGTCCCGGTTCATCTTGAAGAGATAAACCGGCCTTGGGGGCTACACAGGCGAAAAGCTGCAAATTTGGCATTCTGAAGTCCCGGTTTATCTTGAAGAGATAAACCGGCCCTTGGGGGCTACAGTGGAGTTGATACAAGCTATTGGACTAAGGAAGAAACAATATTACAGAAATCAAGCAGCAATTACCTCATATCGTTCCTTCATAAGTTTCACCAAAATGGCTTCATAATCACGGCTTGTATACAACCGGTTTAGATAGCCGGAGCGAAGGTCCTGGGCGCTGAGATGGGCATAACTCGACAAATCGGCATTCCACTTGCCTTTGTCCATACCAGAAACTTCTTCCTTGTCGTTATGCTTTGACAAAGCGACGGGCTCGCCAGGAGTAGTGTGGCCAAAGCCAGTAATCATAACATCGTCTGTGGTGGCAGCAGCAGCTTTGGCAGGGCTTGCCGGGTTATCACTGGCTCGGATTGGGCTATTCTATTGGTCACCAAGATCCATTGGTGCAGCTTCTTGTTCAGTAAAAATATCATGATCCGGCGGCGGCGGATCATCATGCAAGGCGTCAACATTTTCTTCACGATCCAGCTCTGGAGTCTTCTCCGGTTTAGGGTTTACATCACTATCAGCCGGTTTACTAAATTTGGCCTTCTTACTGGGTTTTGGCCTACTGAGAAAGATAAAAGTAAAAGTTAGTCCGTGGACTAAACATAAGGTCAACAGAGAAATATAAACTCACCCAGGAACGGTCTTGAGAGGAGGAAGCTGTGTGGCTGTTGACTCGCCGGATGATGAATGAGGTATGTCCTGATAATTTGAATCAGACGGATTAAGAGGCTAGCGGAAATGGCCCGCTTTGGGATAAAGAGCATCTGGAATATACAGGACCTCTGATCGACGCTTCCGGATGGGTGTATGTGGTAAACCGGTGGACGTGATTACTAGACTGTTGTGCCGAGTTGTGCGACGAGCTTCATGTTGCTGCTTCTTCAAAATAAAGTTTGGGTCCAAGTAAGCTAAAGGGTGAGAAAATCTTATGTTCCGGTTTGCTTGACGAATTTTCTGTGTTGGCAGAGGGTCTAAACCAGAGGAAAGGATAATTACCTCAACACCGTCAGCTTGGCTGCCTTTAGCGTTTTAATAAATATGATCATCGTGAATGAGGTGCAAGAAAAGGGAGCCAAGGGAGTCAAGTTCTACCTCTGAGGTCGGTTCATCATCCTCCATGTTTTACCCGGATGCTTTAGTAGTCTTCTTCTTGCCAGTTTTCTTGATGGCCTTGGTCTTAGGGCGAGACACCTTAGCCGGTTTATCTTGGGGTTTCCTCTTCCAAAACGGATCATTACCCTATCAGAAATTGAGGAGCTTTAGAAAGGATGCTTAACAGATTGAAATAAATCAAAAGTTATAAGCATATTTACATTGGATTCGCATAAGGGGGCCAGCCCAGTTTTGTTGCAGACATCCACCGGTTCATCCAATATCTTCTTGACAGATTCATTGATTTCATTTTCTGTCAGCACAACCTCAGTATGACGTTGAGGGTCCTTTGGCTCACCTGTGTACTCGCACATCAAATCGGGACGCCGACTTAGGGGTAAAATGCTTCAAGAAATCCAGCAACGAACAAAGTCGATGCTTGTTAAACCGTTTGCAGTAAAGGCCGGAAGCTTTGAAAGTTGTGGTGCATATTAGGATAGCTCCTGGGCACTTAGCCGTTGGGGGAAATGGATGATTATTGGTAAGCCGGTGAGGACGATAACCCGTCAGAGGATTCTCGCCAGCTGGAGATGTATCTTGACAATAAAACCAAGTCTGGTTCCCATCTTTAGGATGACTGTGATGCTTGGCGTGAGGAAAACTGACATCTTTCCTTTTTTGAATGGAAATCCCGCCAAGTTCGGTGTTAGGTCCATCCGTAAATTCCGTACGGCGGTTCAGGTTGAAGAAATCTCTCAATAGCTCCACTTTGGGTTCCTCTTGCAAATAAGCCTCACAGAATACTTGAAAATTCCTAATATTGGACACAGAGTTTGGTCCAATAGCTTGAGGGTGGAGTTGAAAGCTAGTCAGTACGTCATGGAAGAATTTTGATCCGGAAGGACTAAACCCTCGGGCTAAGTGATCAACAAATACAATTACCTCTCCACCCTTGGGTTCAGGAGGGTTTTCCGGACCAGGGATTCTCCAATGGATGACATCCTTTTTGGCTAAGGCACCCACTTTAACTAAACCGTTCAGTTCTTCTTCGGTAACCCGGGGCGGAGCCCAGTTGCAGGAATAAAATTGCTTGGCTTGCTTAGCCATTTCAAAGGAAAAGGCTGAAATTACAGGAAGGGCTAGTTTATGATTCATGATTGACAGATATAAAATATCGACAGGTATTTAGGTATATACATAAAACTAAACCGGATCTAGACACTGGAAGCACTAAAAGGACAGCTGCGACGGTGGTTTGAGTGGGGCCTAATGCTACCTACCTGATTATGATTTTTCTAAAGTTAAACCGCCGATGAAGGTATGCGGGATGTAGATCTAAAGTAGCAAAGTTATGGAAAAACAAGTTTCACAAATCAACAGCAGAATTACGGATCTACAACGTGTCAATAAATTCAGAAATATTCAAACTCAAGCGGAACAGGTACCATAGCAGTTCATCAGACCTAGATGGGGGATCACTTCGAAAAAGACAAGTGCGCTAATGACAAAGAAAGGAGGGATATCACTACAGCCGCATACAAAAGCACCAGATCTACACCTAAGCTATGATGAAGAACAGGGAGGAACGGCACAACAGCTGTGATGAACACGTGAAGGAAACCCTAATGAGATCTATAGGAGAAGGGAAGAAAGGACTTATCGGAGCTATCGGATGCCGAGGCGCGCCAGTGGAACTCTGGTCCGAACAAGTTGATGCAACGGCCTGTGTTGGAGCAGATGTGAAGGTCGACGGCGGCGGCGGCGCTTAAGAAACGGAGGAGGCACGAGGAAGAAGAAGGATGGAGAGGCGGGGGGAAGAAAAAGAAAGGGACCCCTCGCCCTATTTATAAGCCGAAGGGATAAACGGCAGGCGCGGGAATCAAGGAGCCCGAAAAATGGATATATGACGGTGCTGTCGCTTCGATCTTCGAAGGATTAATAAAAAAGGTTAAAATAGATACAGATATTAAATGAACAGGTGATGTCATGGCGGTTTAACATAATCAGGGAAGATGATGTCATGGCAGTTTACGAGGTCATTTGTAGCCATGAAAGACAAGATTTCTCCGAAGTTTTGAAGATTGACATGAACAGGTTCCAATCAATCTGGGGCCTAATGTCAGGGATATAACTATTAGGTATAAACTGCCCAGGAGGGGACGGTTTATGCCTATGATGAAATCACTTCTATGAAGCCCATCAAGATATAGGATACGGCGTTTTATTATAGAAGACTGAAAGGCCCAGGGCCCAAAGGGTGTTAGGGCCAGTAGATGTAAACCGCTATATGGCGTGTAACTTGTATTGTAAGATAGGCAAGGTAGAGACCGAGCCGGGCACGTTTATGAGCCGGCCTCGGGGTTCTGTAAGCCAGCCGGGCGTCATCCTGTGGATATAAACGGACGACCCGGCGACGGTTCAGAGAGGACAGACAACAACTCGAGACACAGGCAAGCGGATTCGCTCCCTGGTCATCGAAAGCCTAGCAATACCACAACAACTAGACATAGGCTTTTACCTTCATCGAAGAGGCTGAACTAGTATAAAATCTCTTGCGTCCTTTGTCCGCTTTAACCCCTTTAAGCTAACACGTAGCAATGGCTCCACGACTAAGTACTTATGCTAGGACATCTGTCGTGACAAAACCACGACACCATGGCTTGTGAAAGTTTGGTGGAAAAGGAATAAACATTATTTTATGTTTGGGAACCACCTATGATATATCTAGCATGGAAAGTGTTGGGAGCCTTAAGTCATTTTCATTGGCGGGAAAATTATGCCTCCCAAAATAATTTTATCTATCAATTTAAGCTTTGAGCTCTGGCACCTCTACAAATCCCTACTTCCCTCTGCGAAGGGCCTTTATTTTACTTATGCAATTTTTATTTTTGAATTTGAGTCTCCATCTTCTCTTATAAAGCACCAACTAGGAAACACTATTGTTGGGGAAACAACACCTATGGGATCCCGGGGACCCCTACTACGGTTGGCAGGGCGTAGTGTTGCACAAAGAGGAGGTCTAGTCAATCAAAGCATGGGATTTTTTACCCAGGTTCGGGCTGCAAGTGATGCGTAAAACCCTAGTCCTGCTTGTGTGTGTATATTTGGTGTTCTTGAGCTCTCAAACTGGCTAGTATGCGTGCCTGTCCAAAAAGTCCGAATCCTCCCACAGTACGCCTCGGGCCTCCTTTTATATGGCAAAGGGGTTGCCATAGTGGCACACAGGAGGTGGAAAGTATCTACAGTGTGCATGTTTATCGCCTGACATCATAGGACAAACGCATTTAATGTGCCGCCTATGTGTCCTCTAGCTTTATCGGGGACGACAACAGAGCTTGTCCCGCCCGTCGCCGCCTCGCCTTCCTTCGACGTGCGTCCAAGCCGATGAGGCATGCAGCACCACGTTGGCTGGCTGGTCGCTGTGCTGGTGCGGTGACAGGGTCTTCACAAAGATCTGCATGCCACCACGCAGGTGCTTGACTAGTTGGCCGGCTGGTTACCGTGTCGGAACAGTCGCGGGGTAACGAAACTTTGGCAGGTACGGGCCTGCCCGTGGCCCCGTAGATGCCATCGATAAGGGTCTTTCCGGGGTCTCGTGGCCGTCCCCAGCAAGGATCTTGCCGGGGGTCTTCGGTCTTCCCCGGCAAGGATCTTGCCGGGGGTCTTCGGTCTTGCTTGCCGATCCGAGGCTGCTGGGGTCTGGCTTGGCGGCCCTAGATACCCTGCTGAAGTAGCTTGGACTCGGTCCCGAGCATGATCTTGACCCCGCCAGACTCACCTACCCAGCAGAGGAGGCCTTTCTGGGGAACCTTCTGGTTGGTTTGCTTGAGTGTTGATCCATGCCGCGGGAGAGACGCTCCCCGCGCGGTAGTAGTGCTTGCCGGCAAAATGATTGTCGGGCGTTGTTGTGCACTATCATGGCCCATCTTCAAAGGTTAGTGGGACCCCGGTTCTCATTACACCGACACTATGATCGTACTTGAGCACTAGGTATAACTAATATGCGATTGTGTTTCATGAATGGATCAATGGTTGAGCATGATGGGCTAGGGATAAATTATTTTAGCATTGATATTTTGAAAGACATGGTTGCTTGTTGATATGTTTGAGTATTTAAACCTCATGTAAAAACTCGACTATTGAACCATATAAAAGTCCACATGTCCATGCTATAAATAAAAGAATATGATATGACATGTTAGGCAGCATTCCACATCAAAAATTCTGTTTTTATCATTTACCTACTCGAGGACGAGCAGGAATTAAGCTTGGGGATGCTGACACGTCTCCAACATATCTATAATTTTTTATTGTTCCATGATGTTATATTATCATTCTTGGATGTTTTGCAATAATTTTATATCATTTTTTGGTACTAACCTATTGACATAGTGCCAAGTGCCAGTTGTTGTTTTCTGCATGTTTTCTACATTGCGGGAAATCAATATCAAACGGAGTCCAAACACCGCAAAACTTTTTGAAAATTTTTTTGGGCCAGAAGACACCCATTGGGCCTGAGTTGCACCTGGGGGGTGCCCAGAGGGAGCACAACCCACCAGGGTGCGCGAGGCCCCCCTGGCGCGCCCAGGTGAGTTGTGCCCACCTTGGTGGCCTCCCGCACCGCCTCTTTGCTCTATAAATACTCGTATATTCCAGAAACCCTAGAGGAGTCAATGAAATTCTATTCCAGCCGCCGCAAAGTCTAGAACCACCAGATCCAATCTAGACACCATCATGGAGGGGTTCACCATCTCCATTGGTGCCTCTCCGATGATGCGTGAGTAGTGATACATCTCCAACATATCTACTTTTCCAAACACTTTGGCCCTTGTTTTGGACTCTAACTTGCATGATTTGAATGGAACTAACCCGGACTGACGTTGTTTTCAGCAGAATTGCCATGGTGTTATTTTTGTGCATAAATAAAAGTTCTCGGAATGATCTAAAAATCAACGGAAAATTATATTAGAAAATATATAAAAAATATGCGGAATGATCCAAGCCAGGGGACCCACACCCTGTCCATGAGGGTGGGGGGCGCGCCCGCTCCCCCTGGCCGTGCCCCCTGCCTCGTGGGCGACCTATTGCTCCACCGACGTACCCCCAGACTCCATATATTCCCTTTCGGGGAGAAAAAAAATCAGAGAGGAAGAATTATCGCGTTTTACGATACGGAGCCGACGCCAAGCCCTAATCTCTCTTGGGAGGGCTGATCTGGTATCCGTTCGGGGCTCCGAAGAGTGGAGATCGTCGCCAACGTCATCATCAACCTTCCTCCATCACCAATTCCATGATGCTCACCGCCGTGCATGAGTAATCCCATCGTAGGCTTGCTGGACGGTGATGGGTTGGATGAGATTTATCATGTAATCGAGTTAGTTTTGTTAGGGTTTGATCCCAAGTATCCGCTATGTTCTAAGATTGATGTTGCTATGACTTTTCCATTCTTAATGCTTGTCTGTAGGGCCTGAGTTCCATGATTTCAGATCTGAACCTATTATGTTTTCATGAATATATGTGTGTTCTTGATCCTATCTTGCAAGTCAATAGTCACCTACTATGTGTTATGATCCGGCAACCCCGAAGTGACAACAATCGGGACCACTCCCGGTGATGACTGTAGTTTGAGGAGTTCATGTATTCACTATGTGTTAATGCTTTGTTCCGGTACTCTATTAAAAGGAGGCCTTAATATCCCTTAGTTTGCACTAGGACCCCACTGCCACGGGAGGGTAGGACAAAAGATGTCATGCAAGTTCTTTTCCGTAAGCACGTATGACTATATTCGGAATACATGCCTACATTACATTGATGAAATGGAGCTGGTTCTGTGTCACCCTAGGTTATAACTTTTACATGAGGAAGCACATCCGACATAATTCTCCATCACCGATCCAATGCCTACGTGCTTTCCACATATTGCTTGTTGCTTATTTACTTTTCCGTTGCTACTGTTACAAAAACTACAAAAACACTATGGTTACGTTTATTGCTGTTACCAATATTTCCATATTACCTTGCTACTAAACTACCTTGCTGCAGATAGTAAGTTTCGAGGTGTGGTTGAATTGACAACTCAGCTACTAATACTTAAGAGTATTCTTTGGCTCCCCTTGTGTCGAATCAATAAATTTGGGTTGAATACTTTACCCTCAAAAACTGTTGCGATCCCCTACACTTGTGGGTTATCAAGAATATTTTCTGGCGCCGTTGCCGGGGAGCATAGCTATATTCTTTAAGTCACTTGGGATTTATATCTGTTGATCACTATGAAGAACTTGAAAGACTCAAAAACCAAGATCTTTCCCTCAACTACGAGGGGAGGTAAGGAACTGCCATCTAGCTCTGCACTTGATTCACCCTCTGTTATGAGTAAATTTGCGACACCAACTCCTGCTATTGAATCTGATATGTCGCATGTTCTTGATGATGCCACTTCTGCTATGTATGATGAAACTACTTCTATGCTTGATAATACTGTGCCACTAGGTGAATTTCTAGATGAACAAATTGCTAAGGTTAGGGAGAATGCAAATATTGAAACTGATAATATTTATGAAAGTGGTGATGAAGATTCTCCCCCTAGATATGAATTGCCTGTTATTCCCGAGGGTTATGTTATGGATGAAGAAACTACTAGAGACTTTCTTGCTTGCAACGATAGATATGATCTTAAGAAATTATTAGCTAAGCTGAAAGAAAAGTCTTTGAATGCTAGAAAGAAATATGAGCCTGCTTTTGCTACTTCACCTATCTTTGTTACTGATAAGGATTACGATTTCTCTGTTGATCCTAAGTTAATTACTTTGGTTGAATCTTATCCTTTCCATGGTTATGAATCTAAAACTGTTGTGGCACATCTTACTAAGTTGAATGATATAGCCACCCTATTTACCAACGATGAAAAAATTCGTTATTACTATATCCTTAAGCTATTTCCGTTCTCGTTAAAGGGTGATGCTAATGCTTGGTTTAATTCTCGTGATCCTGGTTGTGTGTGTAGTCCCCAGGATATGATTTATTACTTATCTGCTAAATATTTTCCCGCTCATAAGAAACAATCTGCCTTACGGGAAATATATAATTTTGTGCAAATTGAAGAAGAGAGTCTCCCACAAGCTTAGGGGAGGCTTCTCCAATTACTTTGCTTTGCCTGATCATCCTCTTCAGAGGAATGAAAGACTTGATGTCTTTTATAACGGACTAACCGATGCTTCTAGAGACCACCTGGATAGTTGTGCTGGTTGTGATTTCAGGGAAAGAACAGTTGATCAAGCTGAATTACTATTGAATAATATCTTAGCCAATGAAAATAATTGGACACTTCCTGAACCAGCCCCTAAGCCAACTCCGAAGAAAAGGGGACTTCTGTTTCTCAGTCCTGAAGATATGCAAGAGGCAAAGAAATCTATGAAAGAAAAAGGTATTAAAGCTGAAGATGTTAAGAATTTACCACCTATTGAAGAAATACATGGTCTTGATAACGCGACACAGGTAGTAAAGGTAAATTCTCTTTATAGATTTGATGAAGGTGATATTCCTCGCTATAAGTCTGCTAGCCAATGCTTAGATGAGTTTAATAATTTTATTGTGAAGCAAGAAAACTTCAATGCTTATGTTGGTAGACAATTGCAACATAATGCTTATATGATTGAACGCTTGAGTGATTATATGTCTAGAGTTAAAGGTGAATTGAAACTCATTAGTAAACATGCTTCTATGGTTGCCACTCAAGTAGAACAAGTATTTAAGGCTCAGAATGTTTTGCTCAATGAATTAAATATTAAGAATAATGACTTTGTTGTTAGAGTTGCAACTAGATGTGGTAAAGTGACTCAGGAACCTTTGTATCCTGAGGGCCACCCTAAGAGAATTGAGCAAGATTCCTAGAGAGCTAATTTAGATGCACCTAGTTCTTCTAAGAAGAAGAAAAAGAAAAATGATAGGACTTTACATGCTTCTAGTGAACCTGTAGCTGACACACCTGAGAATCCCAATGATATCTCTGTTTCTGATGCTTAGACACAATCTGGTAATGAACATGAACCTAGTGATAATGTTAATGATGATGTTCACGATGATGCTCAACCTAGCAATGATAATGAACTAGAGATTGAACCTTTTGTTGATCTTGATAACTCACAATCAAAGAATCAACGTTATGATAAGAGAGACTTTGTTGCTAGGAAGCACGGTAAGGAAAGAGAACCATGGGTTCAGAAACCCATGCCTTTTCCTCCTAAGCCATCCAAGAAAAAGGATGATGAGGATTTTGAGCGCTTTGCTGAAATGATTAGACATATCTTTTTGCGTATGCGTTTGACTGATATGCTTAAAACAAATCCTTATGCTAAGTATATGAAAGATATTATTACCAACAAAAGAAAGATACCTGAAGTTGAAATTTCCACCATGATTGACAATTACACTTTTAAGGGTGGAATACCTAAGAAACTTGGAGATCCAGGAGTACCTACTATACCTTGCTCCATCAAAGGAAACTATGTTAAAACTGCTTTATGTGATCTTGGAGCCGGTGTTAGTGTTATGCCTCTCTCTTTATATCGTAGACTTGACTTGAGTAAGTTGACACCTACTGAAATATCTTTGCAAATGGCTGATAAATCAACTGATATACCTGTCGGTATTTGTGAGGATGTGCCTGTCGTGGTTGCAAATGTTACTATTCTAACGGACTTTGTTATCCTTGATATTCCCGAGGACGATAGTATGTCTATTATCCTAGGTAGACCCTTTTTGAATACTGCGGGGGCTGTTATTGATTGCAACAAAGGCAATGTCACTTTTCATGTCAATGGTAATGAGCATACGGTACACTTTCCGAGGAAACAACCTCAGGTCCACAGTATCAATTCTATTGGAAAAATTTCAACTATCACTATTGGAGGTTTTGAATTCCTCTTCCTACTATCAAGAATACATATGATATTCTTATTGTTGGGGACATACATATCCCCATTGAGGTAACCTAGTGTTATTCGAAAATTCTTCGGTTTCATGTTATTTGGAAGGATTTTATTAACAAGACTTGATCAACCTTGTTAATGGACTCCTTTTGATGAACATGAGATGGGTGCATCTAGATAGCACAACCTTCTGTACCCTCCTTTTACTTTATGTTAATTAGATTAAATAAAGCAAAAATAATATTTTCTGTCTGTTTCCAGACTTATCCGTGCAATAAAAAATACCCTGAAAATAAAAGTTCTCCAAATGCCCTGAAATTGAAATATGTTTTTTTCTAGAATATTTGAGAATATTTGGCACAGAGAACACGGTGAGGGGAGGCAGCACCAGGCCACGAGGGTCCAGGGCGCGCCCTCCCTCACAGGGCGCACCCCCTGCCTCGTGGGCCCCATGTGGCCCCCTCCACTTATTCCTGCACCCACACACTCCTTCTGCCTCCCAAAAAAATGACTATCCAGCTCAAGCACGAGTTCTAGCTCATCTTGCTGCCATTTTCGATCTTCTTGCTCAAAGCTCCATTCACAAAACTGTTTGGGGGGATTGTTACTTGGTATGTGACTCCTCCATTGGTCCAATTAGTTTTTGTTCTGGTGCTTTATTTATTGCTAATTTTTGATGCTGTGGTGACCTTGTTCTTGAGCTTGCATGTCAAATTTCTTTGGTCCCAAGTAGTTCTGATGCATGATATAGTCTCTAGGCTCTTGTAGGAGTTATTGCTATCAATCTTGTTGAGTTTGGTTCACTTTTATTTTGAGTTACTAAAAATTTCATAAAATTTCAGAAAAATGCATAGGAAAATCTTCCAAGGTGGTTCCTCAAGGAAGCAAGAACCAAGGCTCGCGATGCATGAGCCGGACAATGAATTACTGAGGGAAGCTGAAGTGCGGCCTTGTGAATGGCCGTTGGAGGAATTTATGGTTCGGGCAGGCATTAAGGAGGAGTTTGACGCATATGTGCGTAATGCTGACCTCGAGGGCTTCATGCAAGATAAGTGCCATCAATACCATTACTTAACTAAACCTTTTTGAGAAGTTTTAAATTTTCATCTTCACGTAATTCTTGTAAGCTCCTTCATGCATGATAAGTGCCATCAATACTGTTCTATTTTATCTTTATGATAAATCTTACACCATGGACCTAGAGGATTTTAATGATGCTTGTAAGCTCCCTCAGTGGGGCAATATCGGTGATCCTCGCAAATCTGAATATAAAGACTTCCTTGCTAGTATCACTGTGGGGGAATCTAGAGAGATCACACAAGCTACCATAGGGAGCATTCATTTTCCTACTATTCATTACTTTGCTCTCTTTATTGGTAGATGCTTAAACGGTAAAGATGAGGCTTGCCATATGTGCGTCCCAGATCTTAGTGTTCTCAAGAGTGCTGTATTAGGTGATAGACAATATAACTTGGGAGCCATTATTGCACATAGGTTACATCATAATGGTTTAGATGGAGATTTACTTGGTGGGATTTATGCCACTCGCATAGCCCGTCGTCTTGGTGTGCCTATACATGAAAATGATGAAATATTACCACCTGCTTATTTGGATTATAATGCTATGGTTAGCCATCGGTTTATAGAGAGGGATGAACAATCCCTCCAGTATCGACTAATCTTTGGCAGGCGTCACGTTGTCCATATTGCTCTCCCTGCTCCTACCTTGTTTGACTTTCAGGCAAAAGGGAGATGTACTATAACCAGGGAGGAGGCAAATGAGTATCAGGAGACGATGAAAGCAGCCCGTCTCCAAGCTGCAGCTCAGCAGGCAGTGGCTGCTGCATCTCAGTACAACCCCAACTACAACTTTGGATATCCGCCAGGACAATATTGGCCATAGACCAACTTAGGCCAAAAGCCTAAGCTTGGGGGAGTACGTGTTCTCACCGACATTACATTCATGTTCACACACTTATTCTAGTCGTCGGTGCTCACACTCTTTCATTGTACCATCCATGCTTAGTTTCATTTCTTTTTCTCAGTCTTTTTCTTGTGTGTTAGAAAAACCTTAAGAAAAAAAATAAAAAATTAGTTGTTGCTTTTAGCTAGTTTACTTTCCATGCTTGTAGTAGTAGTAATTAAAAGAAAACCCAAAAAGATTTCTCGTTCTTCTTTTTTACTTGTTGGGAGCTTTCCCGTGTAAATAGTTTCTTTTCCTTCATTGGGGTCAAGAGTAGAAGACCATGATGAGAATGCTTAGTGGCTCTCATATGCATTATTGTTAAATTAACCTTGAGCCATATTACTTTGTCTTCTCTCTTGTATTAAATGCTTGCAGATTCCAGCTTAGTCCAATGCACGTGCACTATTATTATTATCCACGCCGTTCGGTCGTGCAAGTGAAAGGCAATAATGACGATATATGATGAATTGATTGAGATGAGAGAAGCTGGTATGAACTTGACCTCTCCTGTTTTTGTAAATATGATAGTTCATCGTTCCTGATTCAGCCTGTTATGAATGAAACATGCTTGCAATGACAATTAGGGATCATAGCTGCTTATGCCATACTTAATTAGCTAGGAGTTTATAATGGTCTATCTTGCGTGCCAACATGATATTAAAATGGTTGTGATGTGGTATGATAGGGTGGTATCCTCCTTTGAACAATTCAAGTGGTCTGACTTGGCACATGTTCACGCATGTAGTTGAAACAAAATCAACATAGCCTCCACGATATTTATGTTCATGGTGATTTATATCATACTCATGCTTGCATTCATTGTTGATTAATTTTAATGCATGTTCATGACTGTTGTCGCTCTCTAGCTGGTCGCTTCCCAGTCTCTTTCTAGCCTTCACCTGTACTAAGCGGGAATACTGCTTGTGCATCCACTTCCGTAAACCCCAAAGTTATTCCATATGAGTCCACCATACCTTCCTATATGCGGTATCTACCTGTCGTTCCAAGTAAATTTGTATGTGCCAAACTCTAAACCTTCAAATGAAATTATGTTTTGTATGCTCGAACAGCTCATGTATCAACTAGGGCTGTCTATATCTTCCATGCTAGGTGGGTTATTCTCACGATGAGTGGACTCCGCTCATCATTCATGAGAAAATGGCTGGTAACCGGGATGCCCAGTCCCATGCTCAAATCATAATAATTAAACAAAACCCCCACAGGGCTGTTGCTTGTTTGGACGGTACCCCGTGGATTCGGATGGCAGTGGAGTGTGCTTGTTGGTGGTTGGGGGAGTATAAACTTTACCATTCTGTTTGGGAACCGCCTATAATGTGTGTAGCATGGAAGATGTCGAGATTCTTGGTTGTTATGTTGACAATGAGAGTATACCGCTCAAAATATTATTCATCTCTATTTAAAAATCGAGCTCTGGCACCTCTACAAATCACTGCTTCCCTCTGTGAAGGGCCTATCTATTTACTTTTATGTTGAGTCCTCATCCTCTTATTAAAGAGCACCAGTTGGAGAGCACTGCTGTCATTTACATGTATTGCTGTTAATTTCCATTGAGTATGATTGTGACTGGATCTCTTTTACCATGAATTACAATGTCTAGTCAGTCTTTGATCTTTAAAGGTGCTCTGCATTTATGTTTTGCGGTCTCAAAAAGGACAAGCGAGATACCATCTTGTTATATCATATTATGATTGTTTTGAGAAAGTGTTCTCATCCGAGGTTTATTATTATTGCTCGCTAATTGATTATGCTATTGATATGAGTAGATATGTGACCTGAAAGTTATTGTCAATGTGGTTAGTTCATGATCTTTGCTGTAAACTTGAATGTTGGCCTTACATATTTGCAACAACAAGACCAAACCGAGTTTGTCAAAGTTTTTCTTTATCACTTTCAGTTTATCAACTGAATTGCTTGAGGACAAGCAAAGGTTTAAGCTTGGGGGAGTTGATACGTCTCCAACGTATCTACTTTTCCAAACACTTTTGCCCTTGTTTTGGACTCTAACTTGCATGATTTGAATGGAACTAACCCGGACTAATGTTGTTTTCAGCATAATTGCCATGGTGTTATTTTTGTGCAGAAATAAAAGTTCTCGGAATGACCTGAAAATCAACGCATAATTATTTTGGAAAATATAAAAAATATATGCAGAAAGATCCAAGCCAGGGGGCCGACACCCTGTCCACGAGGGTGGGGGGCACGCCCCCTCCCCTGGGTGCGCCCCGTACCTCGTGGGGCCCCTGTTGCTCCACCGACGTACCCCCGGATTCCATATATTCCCTTTCGGGGAGAAAAAAATCAAAGAGGAAGAATTATTGTGTTTTAAGATACGGAGCCGCCGCCAAGCCCTAATCTCTCTCGGGAGGGCTGATCTGGAGTCCGTTCGGGGCTCCGGAGAGTGGAGATCGTCGCCATCATCATCATCAACCTTCCTCGATCACCAATTCCCTGATGCTCACCGCCGTGCGTGAGTAATCCCATCGTAGGCTTGCTGGACGGTGATGGGTTGGATGAGATTTACGATGTAATCGAGTTAGTTTTGTTAGGGTTTGATTCCTAGTATCCACTATGTTCTAAGATTGATGTTGCTATGACTTTGCCATGCTTAATGCTTGTCACTAGGGCCCGAGTTCCATGATTTCATATCTGAACCTATTATTCTTTCATGAATATATGTGTGTTCTTGATCCTATCTTGCAAGTCAATAGTCACCTACTATGTGTTATGATCCGGCAACCCCGAAGTGACAACAATCGGGACCACTCCCCGTGATGACCGTAGTTTGAGTAGTTTGTAACATCCCAAATTTTCAATTTGGAATGTTATACATAGATCATACTGCATTGCATATTATTCGCATTTTTGTGTGTGGCCATCCTCGAAAATTCTAAGCAACTCAAGGACCTACGGAGAGAGTTGGGAATTCTACCATTTTCGTATTTGAGTTTACTCGAATACCGGTACGAGGATAGCATTGGTTTTAATTATTTTCCTCTCCTAAAAATATTTCTCAACAAACTATATGAGCGGAGATAAAATGACTTCTCCAAAACAAAAGAAATATAGGAGGAAAAATATTAAAATCACTTTTGGGTTTTATTTGGATTTATTTGCAATTTTATTTGCATAGGAAAATTTTGCATGTTTTCAAAAACTGCATTTTAGGGCCAAGAAAATGTTCATCTTGTTCTAAATATTTTATTTAGACGGTGAAGTTTGTTTTGGCATTTTTAGATTTTTATTTGATTTTCTAGAAAAATTTTATAGTTTCGCCGGTATGTTTTTTTAAAAAAAATCGCGCACGACTGGGCCGAAGGCCCAGCCGAGCCAGGCCGGCCCGAGCCGCCGCCGCCTTCCCCGCCGCACCGCCAGAGTCCGAGCCGGACTCCTGTCCGCCGCCGCCGCCGCCTTGCCCCTCCCCCAAGCCACCAGCCCCCCCTCT
>LR738710.1:171086056-171185925 GCA_902687465.1 Secale cereale | reverse complement strand
CCCCGCTTCGCCACCCAACGCCGCCCGCCGCAGCCGCCGCAGCCGCCGTTCGCGCCGCCGCCGCTAGGAGCAGCCGCCGAGTCCTCCTACCGTCGCAGCCGCATCCCCGCCTCCCCAAGCCGCCCCGCCGCCGCGCCGGAACACCGCCGGAGCACCGCCGGAGCCGAGCCGAGGTAGCTGCCCCGCCTTCCCAGTTTTCTAAAGAAAACCGAACCGTTTTTTTAGAAAACCCTAGTTCGTTTTTTAAATCAATTTTTTGGTTTAGTTGTTTAGCGAGCGTTCGCCCGTTCGTTCGTTTTAACGAACGAGTTCGTCGTTTAGTTTCTGTTAACGAACGTTCATCCGTTAACCTGTTCGTCAGTTTTCTTTTTCGGGGTTTTTATCCGCGATTATTTTCGATCGAGATTTCTGCCCTGATCTTGTTTTTCGTTTTTCTTTTCGCTCGAGAGTCGGAATCAGGTGATTCAAAATCCCAGATCTTTGTCTCGATGCCCTATTTCCGTTTAACCAATCTGAACAAGGTTTTGTTACTGTAAAATTTGACCCTAGCTCAACTAGTAAATGGATCTCGTTTCTTTCGCAGTTTGAGTTTCGTTGCTTCTTTTGATTTGTTTCTTTTTGCAAACCGGAGTTCTTAAGTTGAACATTCTGGTTAGATCCTCTTATTTGGAGTTTTGTTTGTGCATCATTGCTCGATTACTTATGTATGCTATTGTTTGCTTGCGATAGAATACCCGGACTGTGAAGCGTGCTACTACGAGTCTCTAGGTTTTGCGAATCATCAGCAAGGCAAGTAACACTTTGATCATACCCCTTTATTACCCAGTTTTTATGCATTAGAGCAAACCCTCACACATTGCATGAGTAGGATCTCTTAACTTGTGGGTCTGGGAAGTACACTACTAGGAAAAGGGCTATAAATGGAATTGACACTAATGGCGCACAAGACATGCGGGCGCACCATGTGTTGGTGCCCCATTAGTATCCAAATACTAATGGCGCACCGTTGACGTGGTGTGCCATTAGTAACAATTTTTTTTTTCATTTTTTTCTCAAAACTACTAATGGCGCACCAGTGGATAGTGCGCCATTAGTAGTTGAACTACTAATGGCGCACCACATCCACGGTGCGCCATTAGTATTTTTTTTCAAATTTTGTTTTTATTTTATTTTTTATTTTATTTTCAAAAAAATACTAACTTGGCCATTACTGCACCGCCCCCCCCAAGTGGACTGCCTTTTCCAGTTCAAAAATAAATAAAAGAAAATGATGTAAATGTCAAAAAAATAAAAGAAAATAAGTTTCCCATGTGATATGTGGTCTACTTGTTGGGAAAATTTACAAATATGAATTTTGACTTTATTTGCAAAATATCTCTGGAATTCAGTAAAACGGGTATAACTTTTGCATACGAACTCGGATTAAAAAGTTTTTTATATGAAAAATCATCTACTCAGAAAGTTACATCCGAATTTAACCGGGGGAACCCCGTTAAACATTTTCAAAATCCCCATAAACCTAACAGAAAAAAAGTTACGGGGCTTTTAAGATCTACAGGCAAAAAAAATCAAAAAATTTCAAACTTACTAGTGGCGCACCGTTTGCTAGGTGCGCCACTAGTAACAGAAAAAAAAATTCGAATTTTTTTTTATAATTTTTTTCCAAAAATATGATACGTAATATGACCGGGAAGTTTGAAATATATTTTCAAAATTTCATCATACTCATGAACATTAACAAACTCCTAGACATCAAGAAGGGTTAATAGGATTGATATGATAGATATATCAACAAGTGCGTGTGAAGTGAGCCGGTGCTGGGGTTGGATAGAACTACGAAGTTAAGCGTGCTCGGGCTGGAGTAGTGTGAGGATGGGTGACCTTATGGGAAGTTTGACCATAGAGTGTGATTTGACTTGAGATTAAGCAAATTGACCCCATATTAAGCCATAATGACCTGAGATTAAGAAAAAAAATGAAAAAAAATTTATGACAAAAAAAATTTGAAAAAAAATTACTAATGGCGCACTTCTGTGTAGTGCGCCATTAGTATGCCAAAGCACCTGGGTATAGATGGCCCCCTGCGAGGCATACTAATGGCGCACCGTGCACTATACTAATGGCGCACCAGAGGTGCGCCATTAGTAAATAATACTAATGGCGTGCTACTAATGGCGCACCAGTAGTGCGCCATTAATGGGCAAAACCGGTGCGCCATTAGTAGCCCTTTTCCTAGTAGTGGTAGATTGAGGTAGAACCTATTACCTGCATTATTTCCAAACCCTTGGTAGTTACTTCTACGCTATGCTTAGGTTATCATGCTATGCTCGTAGACGTGGTTTGGGTTTGAGTGAAATCCATGATAGATGTGAGTTGTTAATTAATGGTTCAACTTAAGGTGGCTACTTGAATACACATTTGGGTGGATTGGTTGCAGGGCACCTGGGGAATCCAGTGTTGTCCTAGGAAATCCCGGGGTTTCCGTGTGATTGTCCTATGAAATACCACCCAGGCTCAAAGGGATCATAAACCTATTCATGCTAGAAACTTCCGTGTGCAGCCACAATGCCATTATGGGCTCTGGCATAGTATGAGTAGGTTGTGTGAGCTCTTTCGTGGTGGACTAGCAGATGTAGTGGAAAGTAGGTGTATGGGTCCACCTGGGGTAAAGAGTAAATGCTTCTGAAAGACGGTGTCTCGGTCATCCGTTTCTCAAACACCATGTAGTGCGAGAATTCCAACGGAGGAGATCGAGTCTTATGGGAAAAGTGCACAAACCTCTGCAGAGTGTACACACTGATCATGATTAGCCGTGTCCCCGGTTATGTACAATCTTGAGTATCTGGTACTTGAATTATTGATTGATCACATCACTCTAAAATTAATTTGTTGGGTTAATGATTACTTTAATTGGGATTGAGTTGGAGGTACCTTCTCAATGGTGTTTCAACTACCATGATTGTTAAAATAAAATTTATTCCTTTGTTGTAGGAAAAAATTGGCTTTATGCAAAAACTTTAACCTTAGAGCCTCCACCAGCCAAATATACATATAGTGTTAGCCTTTATTTCTATTACTTGCATCTTCTGTGTTATCTTGCCAGCACATTCCATGTGCTGACCCATTTTGGGCTGCAACATGTTACGTTGCAGACTTTTCAGACGAGGAGTAAGACGTTCTATGTCGTTTTTCGTGCACTCAGCTATGCCGTTGGAGTTGATGGACTCACTTATCTTCCAAGCCTTCCACTGTTATTTTGTTAGATGGCCTTAAGCCATAGACTTTTGTAATAAGTTCTCTTTGGAGACATTTGATGTAATAAGTGTGTGATTGCCACTCTGTTATAAATCCTTCAAGTACTGTGTGTGTCAGCATTACCGATCCAGGGATGACACTGAAACACAGAGACTTCGGTCCATTCGGATCGTGGTCGCTACAAGATGGTATCAGAGCACACGCTGAATGTAGGACACGACCACTAAGATAAACCCTAGGTCACTCTTCTCTACCCATTTCTGACTTCTCTCCATTTTATACTTCTTTAGGATGGTGGACCCAAGGAACAAGTTCACGCAACCGGATGAAGACACACCTTTTGGACGACACTTGAAGGAAGTCACTAGGTACCTGAACATAGGAATACCAAGCTTTATCGGGACCTACACCGCCACTTTACCAGAAGAGGAGCGATGGAGCATTCAAGTTCAAATTCCCGGGAGAACCTTCGCACCATCCACTGAACCAATAGAGTTTTCTTTTGATGCACCAACCTGGAGCCTAGGAAAGAGTATGGCAGCCCACATCACTACGGGAAGGATCGGAGAAGTCTACAAACAGGAGCTGAAGGACACTATCTACCAGATTTGTGGACGCCGAGATGAGCGTTGGGACATGATCAGTACCTGGAAGACAGGTCCATTGCAGCGTTCATCCAGGAGTTAAACCAGCACATCCGTCGACAGGAGCACCAGATGTGCGCAGGGATGATAGATTTGAAGAAGGCACTAACTAGGAACTTGGAGCTAGAAGAAGAACTCAAGTCTACTCGTGACGGATACGAGGACGAGATGTTGATACTTGTGGAGAAGAATGATGATTTGACAAGGAAGCTAGGAGTATTCATGGGAGATCCAGCACCAGGAGGTGAATAAGAGGAAGAAGAACCCAAGGAGATTCGTTCTAAAGATTACATCATCATCGACGATATGGATTCAGACCCCGATGATAGTGATGACGAAGACTATGAAGATGAAGCTGGAGCAGACATCTTGGAATCTTCCGCCGATCAAAATTACTAGAAGACCTCCCTATGACTAGTAGTTTTCCCCCACAAAGTAGTCTTAGAGCACTTTTGTAACACTAGTTAGATCTTTGTAAGCCCTTGCTTGAAATTGATTGGTGTGATATGAATGTGTTTGTCTCATATGCATATGGGTAGTGATTTTCCCTTAGACCTCATTTCTATTCTAATCTCATCCCTCTACACCCATCAGATGCCTCCGAGACGTGAGCCCGGATTTCAGTTTCCCCCTGAGCTCACTCAGTTGATCCAGCAGCAGAACACTTTGATGCAACTTCTTGTCCAGAACAATCAGAACAACTAGAACAACAACAACCCTCCACCACCACCACCCGTGGACAACCTGACATGTTTCTTAAGGTTGCAACCACCGGTGTTTGCTAGCAGTATTGAACCAATAGTTGCTGATGACTGGCTGCGCAAGATTGGAAGGGATTTGACCACCGCCAATTGCACGGATGCTGAGAAGGTGCGATTTGTCCCACATCAGTTGTCTGGACCAGCCGCAGCATGGTGGGAGAATTGCACAGCCACCTTCCCTGTAGCCAATGTCACTTGGGATCAGTTTCAGCAAGCTTTCCATACTGCCCATGTCTCAACTAGAGCTATGAGCATGAAGAAGCGGGAGTTTCGCAACTTGCGCCAAGGGAATCGTACTATAGCTCAGTACGTAGATGAGTTTAGTACCCTATCTCGTTGTGCCCCAGATGATGTGGCCACAGATGCCGCTAAGCAGGAGAGGTTTATGGAAGGGCTAAACGATGAGATGAGCATACAGTTGATGGTGGCGACCAACAACAACTACCAGGAGTTGGTAGACAAGGCTCTTATGATTGAAGGGAAGCAGCAGCAGATTGAGAGTCGCAAGAGGAAGTATGGACAAGGAAGGAATAATTTTGGAGCCCAGCACAAGCCCCGATTCACTCCGAATTCGGGAGGATACACCCATAACCATGGAAGCCACACCCACATTGGAGGAAGTTCTCACAACCACAATGGCTCCAAGAATGGAAATGGGAATGGAGCAAACAATAGTCAGAATCGCTCTACCCCGTCCACACCAGCCAAGAAGGATTTAAGCCACGTCACCTATTACAAGTGCAGGAAGAATGGACACTATGCCCATGAGTGCCCTGAAGCTAAGAATGGGAACGGCAATGGAAGTGCCGGGAAGAAGCCCAACCCGTTCAACAAAGGACAAGTGAACCACGTGACCGTGGAGGAGGTTGAAGAGCAACCAGATGCGGTGATCGGTAAGTTTTTGGTTAAGTCATTTATCGCAGTAGTTCTTTTTGATACTGGTGCATCGCATTCATACATTTCAAGGGGATTCGTAAATAGAAATAAGTTGCCCACCAGAGTCCTTATAGCCCCCATGTTAGTAAGTTCACCCGGAGCGGAATATATGGCAAATCAAGGATGTTTTCAGATGCCATTGACCATTGGACGCCATGTTTTTCCCTCAAATCTGATAGTTTTGGAGTCACAAGGATTGGATGTAATACTAGGTATGGATTGGCTATCGATGTATGCAGGAAACATCGATTGTGCCAGTAGGTCTATCTTGCTTACCACCCCGGAGGGAAAAAGGATCAAGTATGTATCTAGGCATTCGCCTATAAGGACACAAGTGCAGTCTCTCACGGGAGTTGTTCAGGAGGAAGTGCCTGTAGTAAAGGATTTCCCGGATGTGTTTCCAGAGGAGTTACCAGGCATGCCACCGGATAGGGATATTAAGTTCTTGATAGAGTTATTACCTGGCACCGGACCTATATCGAAGAGACCGTATCGGATGCAAGCGAATGATCTGGAGGAGATCAAGAAGCAAATTAAGGAATTATTGGAGAAAGGATTTATTCGCCGGAGTTCATCACCTTGGGGAGCTCCAGTGCTTTTGGTTGAGAAGAAGGATGGATCTTTAAGAATGGTCGTTGATTATCATGCACTGAATGAAGTGACAATTAAGAATAAGTACCCGCTGCCGATGATCAATGATTTGTTCGACCAACTCCAGGGAGCGAAAGTATTCTCCAAGATTGTTCTACGATCTGGATACCACCAGTTGAAGATCCAAAAGAAGGATATACCTAAGACAACCTTCACCACTAGGTATGGGCTATATGAGTATACGGTTATGTCATTTGGATTGACTAACGCTCCTGCCTACTTCATGAGTATGATGAATAAGGTGTTCATGGAGTTCTTGGATAAGTTTGTCGTGGTATTCATTGATGATATTTTGGTATACTCGAAGAACGAAGAGGAACATGCGGAGCATTTGCGATTGGCACTGGAGAAGCTCAGAGAACATCAGCTGTATGCCAAGTTCAGTAAATGCGAGTTTTGGTTGAAGGAAGTTTGATTTTTAGGGCATGTTATATCAGGAGAAGGTATAGCAGTGGACCCCGTCAAAGTGCAGGCAGTCACTGAATGGTTGGCACCCACTTCAGTTGGAGAGATTCCAGTTTTCTTGGACTCGCGGGATATTACCGGAGATTCATAGAAAATTTCTCCAAGATTGCAAAGCCAATGACGACATTGTTGAAGAAGGAGACAAAGTTCAAATGGACTGAAGAGTGCGAAGAAAGTTTCCAGGAGTTGAAGAAACGGTTGATGACAGCCCCAGTGCTGATCTTGCCAGATATACGCAAGGATTTCCAAGTGTACTATGATGCTTCACGCTTAGGACTTGGAGGAGTACTTATGCAGGATGGAAGAGCGGTTTCCTTTGCATCTCGCCAACTGCGACCGCATGAGTTGAATTATGCAACGCACGATCTGGAGTTAGCAGATGTAGTGCACGCACACAAAACTTTGAGACATTTCCTTATTGGAAATCGTTGTGATGTGTACACGGATCACAAGAGTTTGAAGTACATTTTCACTCAGAAGGATATGAACCTTAGACAAAGAAGATGGTTGGAGCTTATAAAGGATTATGATATGAAGCTGCACTATCACCCAGGAAAGGCCAATGTTGTTGCAGACGCTTTGAGCCGGAAGAGTTATGCAAATACTCTAGTAAAAGGGGGATTACCCCAGGAGTTGGCAGAAGATCTCAAGGAGCTTCGTTTGGAGATAGTTCCTAGAGGTTTTGTCGCAACATTGGAGGTTCAGTCAACATTGCTGGGAAAGATACACGAAGCCCAGAAGGATGACAAGGAGATTTCCGAGATAAAGAAGAGGATGAGTGAAGGAAAAGCCAAGGGATTCCGTGAGGACGAACACGACACCTTGTGGTTTGAGGATCGAATCTATGTGCCCAACAACCTGGAGATCAGGAAGTTGATACTGCAGGAAGCACATTATTCGCCATACTCGACACACCCCGGAAACACCAATATGTATTTGAATTTGAAGGAACGTTTCTGGTGGACGGGAATGAAGAAGGATATTGCTGAGTATGTAGCCGTATGTGATGTATGCTAGAGAGTAAAAGAGGAACATCAGAAGCCATCAGGATTGCTACAACCTATGCCGATACCCGAATGGAAGTGGGATAAGCTTGGCATGGACTTTATCACTGGATTGCCCAGGACCAAACCAGGATATGACTCAATCTGGGTAGTAGTGGATCGCTTGACCAAGGTAGCCCACTTTATCCTCGTGAAAACCACATACACCAGTGCGAAGTTGGCCAAGATATACATGACCAGGATCGTATGTCTGCACGGAGTTCCAGGACCATTGTATCAGATAGAGGAACACAGTTCACCTCAAAGTTTTGGCATCAGCTACACCAGACTTTGGGAACGAGGCTGGAATTCAGTACAGCTTTCCACCCGCAGACCGATGGACAAACCGAGAGAATCAATCAGATTCTGGAGGACATGTTGAGAGCTTATGCGCTAGATTATGGATCTAGTTGGGATGACAATTTTCCCTACGCTGAGTTCTCGTACAACAACAGTTACCAGGCTAGTTTGAAGAGGGCACCGTTCGAAGCATTGTACGGGAGGAGATGCCGAACGCCGTTAATGTGGGATGAATTTGGAGACCGTCAGTTGTTTGGACTAGATCTGATCAAAGAGTCTGAAGAGAAGGTTAAGTTGATTCGGGATAGACTGAAGGTAGCTCAATCCAGGCAGAAGAGTTATGCAGACTCGAAGCGCAAGGAAGTAGCCTATGAAATTGGAGACAGAGCATACTTGAGACTATCGCCTCTGCGAGGAGTTAAACATTTTGGAGTCAAGGGAAAGCTAGCCCCGAGATTGGTGGGACCTTAGCGTGTTTTGGAACACGTGGGAGAGGTTGCCTATAAGTTGGATTTACCCGAAGGATTGTCAGGAGTACATGATGTGTTTCACGTTTCGCAGCTTAAGAAGTGCCATGCGGAGATGGCCGATATCCCGCTTAGAGACACAGTACCCCTAGAGGCAATTCAGTTGGATAGTGATCTGACTTACGAGGAGAATCCTGTCAAGATTCTTGAATTTTCGAGTAGAGTCACCCGCAGTAAGGTTATCAAGTTTTGCAAATTTCAATGGAGTCACCACACCGAGGAAGAAGCCACCTAGGAACGAGAAGATGATCTACGCAAGGACCACCCACACCTGTTGTCTAGCCAAGCCGAATCTCGAGGGCGAGATTAATTCTAAGGGGGGTAGGTTTGTAACATTCCAAATTTTCAATTTGGAATGTTATACATAGATCATACTGCATTGCATATTATTCGCATTTTTGTGTGTGGCCATCCTCGAAAATTCTAAGCAACTCAAGGATCTACGGAGAGAGTTGGGAATTCTACCGTTTTCGTATTTGAGTTTACTCGAATATCGATACGAGGATAGCATTGGTTTTAAATATTTTTCTCTCCTAAAAATATTTCTCAACAAACTATATGAGCGGAGATAAAATGACTTCTCCAAAACAAAAGAAATATAGGAGGAAAAATATTAAAATCACTTTTGGTTTTTATTCGGATTTATTTGCAATTTTATTTGCATAGAAAAAAATTGCATGTTTTCAAAAACTGCATTTTAGGGCCAAGAAAATGTTCATCTTGTTCTAAATATTTTATTTAGCCGGCGAAAGTTTTTTTTGGCATTTTTAGATTTTTATTTTATTTTCTAGAATTTTTTTAGTTTCGGCGGTATGTTTTAAAAAAAATGTCGCGCCCGACTGGGCCGAAGGCCCAGCCGAGCCAGGCTGGCCCAAGCCGCCGCCGCGCCGCCAGAGTCCGAGCCGGACTCCTGTCCGCCGCCGCCTTGCCCCTCCCCCATGCCACCAGCCCTCCCTCTTTCAATAGCGCCGCCCCACCCCCACTTCGCCACCCGACGCCGCCCGCCGCAGCAGCCGCCGTCGCCGCCGCCGCCGTTCGCGCCGCCGCCGCCGCCGCATCCCCACCTCCCCAAGCCGCCCCGCCGCCGCGCCGGAGCACCGCCGGAGCCGAGCCGAGGTAGCTGCCCCGCCGTCCCAGTTTTCTAAAGAAAACCAAACCGTTTGTTCAGAACCCTAGTTCGTTTTTTTTTTGTTTAGATCAGTTTTTTCTGTTTAGTTGTTTAGTGAGCGTTCGCCCGTTCGTTCGTTTTAACGAATGAGTTCATCGTTTGTAGATGTGAACGAACGTTCGTCCGTTAACCTATTCGTTAGTTTTCTTTTTGGGGTTTTTATCCGTTATTATTTTCGATTGCGATTTCTGCCCTGATCTTGTTTTTCGTTTTTCTTTTCGCTCGAGAGTCGGAATCAGGTGATTTAAAATCCCACATCTTTGTCTCGATGACCTCTTTCCGTTTAACAAACCTGAACAAGGTTTTGTTTCTGTCAAATTTGACCCTAGCTCAAACTAGTAAACGGATCTCGTTTCTTTCGCAGTTTGAGTTTCGTTGCTTCGTTCGGTTTGTTTCTTTTTGCAAACCGGAGTTCTTAAGTTGAACATTCTGGTTAGATCTTCTTATTTGGAGTTTTGTTTGTGCATCATTGCTTGATTGCTTATGTATGCTATTGTTTGCTTGCGATAGAATATCCGGACTATGAAGCGTGCTACTACGAGTCTCTAGGTTTTGCGAATCATCAGCAAGGCAAGTGACACTTTGATCATACCCCTTTATTACCCAGTTTTTATGCATTAGAGCAAACCCTCACACATTGCATGAGTAGGATCTCTTAACTTGTGGGTCTGGGAAGTAGATTGAGGTAGAACCTATTACCTGCATTATTTTCAAACCCTTGAAAGTTACTTCTACGCTATGCTTAGATTATCATGCTATGCTCGTAGACGTGGTTTGGGTTTGAGTGAAATCCATGACAGATGTGAGTTGTTAATTAATAGTTCAACTTAAGGTGGCTACTTGAATACACGTCTGGGTGGATTGGTTGCAGGGCACCTGGGGAATCCAGTGTTGTCCTAGGTAATCCCGTGGGTTTCCGTGTGATTGTCCTATGTAATGCCACCCAGGCTCAAAGGGATCATAAAACTATTCCTGCTAGAAACTTCCGTGTGCAGCTACAATGCCATTATGGGCTCTGGCATAGTATGAGTAGGTTGTCTGAGCTCTTTCATGGTGGACTAGCAGATGTAGGGGAAAGTAGGTGTACGGGTCCACCTGGGGTAAAGAGTAAATGCTTCTGAAAGACTATGTCTCGGTCATCCGTTTCTCGAACACCATGTAGTGCGTGAATTAGATCGGAGGAGATCGAGTCTTGTGGGAAAAGTGCACAAATCTCTGCAGAGTGTACGAATTGATCATGATTAGCCGTGTCCCCGGTTATGGACAATCTTGAGTATCTGGTACTTGAATTATTGATTGATCTCATCACTCTAAAATTAATTTGTTGGGTTAATGATTACTTTAATTGGGATTGAGTTGGAGGTACCTTCTCAATGATGTTTCAACTACCATGATAGTTAAAATAAAATTTATTCCTTTGTTGTAGGAAAAAATTGGCTTTATGCAAAAACTTCAACCTTAGAGCCTCCACCAGCCAAATATGCATATAGTGTTAGCCTTTATTTCTATTACTTGCATCTTCTGTGTTATCTTACCAGCATATTCCATGTGCTGACCCGTTTCGGGCTACAACATGTGTAATGCCCAGGATGGGACTATACCTCCTACGTGTCGAGGCACGACTTAAAGGTATAAGCCCATCCTAGAATGATCTCAAGTTTGGTATCTTTGCACGAATCATGTAAAAGAGGGATGAAACTGCAAAATGAAATAGTTGGCTTACACACGCCACTTCACACAATACATTACATAAGCAAACATCATTCAAAACATCACAACCCGACTACGGGCGAAGATCCAAAGAAAGATACCCAAACAACATAAAGCCACAGGTCAGGATCGAATCCTAGTAGAAACCACTACTGATCGTCGAAGCGTCACAAGCAAACGGCCACACTCTTCATCGAGCTCCCAGTGAAGTACTTGAACCAGCTTCTGCATCAAACTCGGCTGAACCTGCATCTGGTGTTGTGAAGTAACTGTGAGCCACAGAGGACTCAGCAATCCCGTTCCCGGGTAACACGACTATTTAAGCCTTGGGTGAGGACAAGGCTGAAGAAAAGAATAAGAGGTGAAGGAACAAGTCTGCAGCAGCAACTAGCACTAACTTACGTAAAAGAGAACGAGAAGAGAAGTGCCTCGGTCGAGAGATGATCACGAAGTGATCCTAGCTATAGCTCAACAAACATAACCCCACCGTGTTCAACTCCCGAATCCCTATTCGGAAATTGACAGTCACGGTACACACGCTGGTAGTGTATTAGAAACATTGTGTCAAGTTATCTACAACCGGATATTAACAAGCTCCCATCTGCCACATAACCGCGGGCACGGCTTTCGAAAGTTCATAACCCTGCAGGGGTGTTCCAACTTGACCCATTACAAGCCCACGATCCGCGGAGTCGCAACTCCAAGGTGGGAAGACCCGAGTATTCTCGGAATCCCGTGCTCAAGTTAAACCGAACTAAGGTAAGGCTAATCCAGCAAATCCTACTGGCGTGTCGACACCCTGATAGTAGCTGCGCGTATCTAAGTCTCATGACACGACCGGATGGGCGATTCTACAGGTTTATATCAATCCTCGAGTTTCCTCGCGGTGACCCCGCAGAACCCCCGTTTGGGACCAACACCATCAGCACTGGCCCCCCTGCTATGTAGAATTAAGAATCCTCGGGGACGCGACCCCCTATGCAATTTTAATTAATTAATTAAGTTGTTATTATGAGGCAAATAGTACCAATGTTGGGATTTGCTGGAAAAGACTTAGCACTTAGCGGTTTATCGGGGGGGTCCCATACACCCCAACCGTGTTAGGAATGCATAATCAAGGAACATAACACCGGTTTATACGGTTCCTAACGGCATGAGTGGAACAAATCACCAAGCAAAAGGCTTAGCCTTCCACCCTTGCCAATATATAGATGATTTCATTTAAGCATTTATATAGTGTGATATAACCCAACCAAACTTCAACATGAAGCAAGCATCTTCAATCTTCACCTGCAACTATCAATGCTATAAGAGGGGCTGAGCAAAGCGTACTTAGCCATTCAACGGTTTGCTTAGGTAGGGTGGTTAGACAGGTTCATGGTTACAATAGGAGGCTGACAGGAAAGACATGGGCATCGAGGCAAAACTATAGATCGAGACTCTAGCAATAGGCAAAGATAGAAATGTTATCGAGGTTCGGTCATCTTGCCTGGGATTCCACAAGGAAGAAGAACGGGTCCACGAAGTAGACGGAGCAACAGTCGAGCGAATCCTCACAACTCCGGAATGAAACCGAAGCTATCAAGAGAAGCAACCGGAAAGAAAGAAACAACACGGTAAACACGCAAGCATAAACATGGCATACGATGCGCAAACAAGTATGATGCATGTCCGGTTTAAAAATGCAAGGCATGGCAAAGTGCACAAACAACACTACAAGTTAAGTGGGGCTCAATATGCAACGAGTTGCATATTGACGAAACACCACATCATAATTATTTAATTGACTCTCGTTTATTTACAAGACAAGATTAAATGTTTGTTAACATGGCAAGAGGTGAAGCATAAAGAAACTACACTATTTAGGCATTTTAAATGAGGCCGGAAAATAACAACAACAATTCCGGAAAATCCCCATGAGCATGTTTAGTAATTATAAGCAAACAACAATTAACATTTATAATGTTGTTAAATGATGCGGATGACATGATCAAGTTTATGCAATTATATTAAAAGTTGACATGAGAGATAAGAAGATGAAAAGGAGTATTTGTCACCGTGGTGGAAGGAAAGGGTGCCACGGCAACGATCCGAAATGATGCAAAGACAACAACTCGGTTCCGGTAACTTGTTGAGAGACCGGTGCAAAATCAAATGGTGGAGTGAACGAGTCGAACAAGATGATGGGGTGATCCCGTTGCCGGGTTCCCACGGGTCGGCGACGAGGCAACCGAGGAACATGACAAAAGGGACGAAACGGACACGGTGCACACACGGGAAACATTTCATACAACCACAACAAGCATTCACACGGGTCATCGGCTCGGGGTTATACCTTCGAAGCGTGCGTTTCGGGGCGGTTCGAGACGTAGAGGAAGAAGGCGTTCACGTGTCCGAAGAGGAAGAAGTCGTTCACAAGGCGGTAGTTGTACTCGGGCGACAGTAGCGGAAGTAGACGTTCTCGTAGATGTACATGTCGACGGTAGTGGTACTTGTCGGGATCGTCGTCGACGTAGGGGTACACGTTCGTAGTGGGAAGTAGTTGTTCCGTTCGTCTTGGCGGTTCCACGACGGCGGTAGTTGACGTTCGGGCGTCGGTAGTGGTACTTGTTCTCGAAGTCGTTCACGGTTCTGTGTCGAGGTACTTGTCGCATCGCGATCGTAGTGGTACTTGACATATCGCCGTGTAGTCGAACTTGACGGTCGTCGGCGACTCGAAGGGGTACTCGTTTCTTCCGAAGGTAGTCGTGCACGTTCCTGGACAAACCCAACAGCACAAGGCAACACAAAAATAACAAAAACGGCAGCACGATGGGGCGACGAGGCCACGGCAGCGACAACTTCGCGAAAAACATGAAGACGCAGCAACTAGGTGGAGGAAGACTTGGCAGCAACTTGGTGGTCTTGGGGCGCCGAGCGAGGAGCTGCGGCGTCCGGCGCGGCTGGTGGCTGCTCCTGGCCGACCCGCGGGCGAGGAGGCGGGGCCTGGCCGCTGGCGTCGAGGACGGAGGAAGGCGGCTCCGAGCGGCGCGGAGGTCCAACGGCGGACGGCGCGCAGGAGGGAGGCAGAGGACGGGGCGCTCGGCCAGGCGGGGTCCCTGCCGCGCGGAGGAAGGAGGCAACAGGGGCGGCTCGAGGGAAGGCGCAGGGAGGCGGCCTTGGCGACGCGGACGGCGCCGTTCGGCCTGGCGAGGAAGAACCCCTGGGCGCGCAGGGAGCGACCGGCCTGGGGCTCCTGGCGCGGACGACGAGGCCATGGAGGAGACCTGGAGGAGGGGCGCGAGCTCGGGGCGGCACGGCGCTCACGCCAGAGGAGGAGGAGGCGCGGTCGCGCTGGAGGGAGGCGTTGGAGAACCGAAGGGAGACGAGGGATGCGGGAGATGGAGAGGCGCGGACCCTGGCGGAGGAGAGAGTGAGGGACGGCCAAGGTGGCGGGGCGCCGGGCCTGACGATGGAGATCGCAGGGAACGATGGGGAGAGGGAGCGGGTGTCGAGGGGAGAACGAGGGAAACAGGGATCGATGGGATTCGCTCCTGGCGGCGCACGAAGCGAAGAGAGGGAGGAGCTGCGGGTCGGGGAGAGAAGGCTGTGGGCTAGGGTTTACATGGGGGTTTGGGCTGATGGGCCTAAGGGGCCGAGGTGCCCTGGGCCAAGGAGGGGGCCGCGGCTGGGAATGGAATGGGTCGGCTAGGCTGGCTGAGGCCTAGAGGAGAGAAGGGCGGCTGGGAGGTGGCTGGAGGCCTGGGCTGGTTCTTCTCTCTTTATAAAAGAGAGAAAAAAAAGACAAAGAAAGAAAAGATAGAGGGGGTTAGGAGCAGAATTTGCACAAGGGAGTATTTTTCTCGGGCATCATAAAAAGAGCACGGTCCGAGAAAAATAGAAAAGGCGTGAACGAAAATAATTCAAACATATTTGAATTTAATTCAAATAGGTTTGAACTAAGACGTGATTATTGAAGTGTCCAAAAATGTTCAAATTTTCGGAGGAACCTCGAAACAACGGAAAAGAATTATTGGCAAGGTTTTAAGGAGTAACTCGAAGTAGGAAAAGCATGGGGAAATTATGCACGTGTGTTGCGGGTAATTCCAAACAATGGAATATTTAAAAATATAGCTCCCTAATAATATTGAGAGACTTTTATATGTTATAAAGAGAAGTCATTCTTCCCTCGATTTAAATGGACCGAAGGTCCACACAATTTATTTAGGTTGAGATGCAAAGAAATATGACATGATGGCATGATGACATGATGCAATGCGAAAATAAATAACACAATCACAAAAGAACACACGGGCAACCCGGAACATCTGGAATCTTCTGGAATCTTCTGGGACGTCGGTCTTCGGGCGTCACAACTCTCCCACACTAACAGAGGATCTCGACCCGAGATCCTAGAGATATCACCGGATAAGAACGGAAGAGGAAGAGGTAAAACAAAGTTGCTTCTTTGACAGACGAGTGAAACCAAAGAACCTTGAGAGGTTGGACAAAATGAAAGAAGAATACAACGGAGATGAACGAAGATGAAAACTCCGTTAGAAAAGAGGAACAAGGAACATTATGAGAACCTTGAAGGTTGAAAGACATTAAACAAGAGCTCACGGACCAAAAGAATATGAAACTGCAAGGGTATAGCCAAGGAATAAGAATGACAGAATTTGGACAGCACTCCATCTGAAAATGGAAGGAATTGAACAAGAACTTGGCAAGTTGAGATGATACTTGATGAAAACAGCAACATATTGCCTCCGAAACAATTAAAAGAATGGCACAAGGTTAAGAAAGATTTCAGACAGCACTCCGGTTGAAAAGAGAGGTAAAACTTGGTAAGATGAGGGAACTAGAATGAAGAATACAACACTCCGGTTAAAAGATAAGCAAGGGAAAGAACATGATCTCGATAAAACGATATGATGGTTTGGAGAGAGCAACATCACAATGCCTCCGGAGTGAAAGGATAGCATATAAATCAACGAAAGAAATGAAAGGAGAAGAAAATGACAACTTCTCCCACAAATGAATTAGGAAATCCTCCTTACAAAGAAGGGTTGAACGGAGTTGTTGGAATTCAACAACGAAAAGAATAAGTTCGTTGTGGGCTTATGGAAAACATCTCAAAATTAAGAGGTGACAACCAGCCACTGACGAAAACAATTGATAGGATTGAGATCAACCAGGAGACGAAAGAGTTATTTCACGGAGAGGATAAATGAAGAACTTGGGACATTTATAAGCACCATAATAACAACATTCCTTAGGGAAAGCTTTTAGGTGAAATATAACCTAAATCACTCCAACAAATAAATGAGTGGTTGAAAAGATCTCCTGAACAAAGAAATGATGGGTTTAAATATCTCATTCTTGACAACTCGTGAATCATGAAACATGAAGGAATTGTCAAGAATGACATAACACCATCTGAAAAGATAAGGTAGAAAGAATTGCAATTGGAAAGCATGATGAAGAATGCTTGAGCTCCAACAAGAATCTTGATGAAGACTTCGGGGATGAATTAAATCTTGATGAACCACCATGAAAACTCCGGTAATGAAAGCATGAGAAGTGGAAGATGAAAAGAATAAGATTCAAGGCCTGCGATGAATTAGCTGGAGCTTTGAAATGATATAATTGAAATAACTTGGAGCTCCGGAAAACAAGATGAACAACTTAGAACCAAGGATATGATATGATGAACAAGCTCCGGAAAAAGAGATTAAATCACCTTGAAGGAATAAGAATAAGAATTATGTTATGCATATCCTTCACCAATTAAATTGATGACAACCAAAGGAATTGGCATACTACTTATTCTCGTTGGAAAGAATTAAAGAGAGATCTTGCACAAGCTTGTGTAAATCTTCAACGAACCACCGGTAGAATTATGAAAAGAACGAGTGAATTAAAACGATAACAACGGAAGGGTAATCTTGAAAGAACCACCGTAAGAATATGGAGACGAACGAAGAGGCATCAATGAAGAATATTTGGAGGACGAAGTTGAAAACTGAGAACGAAGAAATCTTTTGAAATGATGGCCTTCGGAGGATCACAAAGAAAAGAATTCATGAAATGCTTCGGACGGGTATAAAAAATAATTCCTCACAATCAAAACGATAATGAGGATGGCATGAAGCTAGAACCACGAATCTGAGAAAATGGGCCAAGATTTAAGAGAAACACTTCTCCGGTCTTCAATTGTTGAGAATGAAGACGAGAAATGCCATAATAATTGTTGAGCACTCCGGAATGAAGAATTAAAAGGTTGAACCAATGATGAACAAGAATTGAACGCGATCTTGGAGAAGGCATGTGACTGATGAAGATCATTCTTACGTCACACTTTGAAAAGAATTTGAGTATAACTCCAGAAAATTAGAAGAGTCAGGTAAGATCCTGGGAAAAGACCTGTGGGTTAGGGCCCACTAAAGAAATCACCGTTGAAAAAGATTGCTTAAGAGATATTGCACCGGTTGAATTAAATGGCTTGAATAAGATAGCAACCTCAAAATAGTTTGAACGGATTAATAATGGAATTATGAATCTTCAGCACTCCGGATATGAATAGCAAGAGGAGAATGATTAATTGGTGCACCGGAATAAGAAAGCATTGTGAAATGAGGAAAAGGATAAGATCAACACCGAAATCTTGAATTACATCCACCGGCAGAATTTGAGAACAAAAGAATGATGAACTTGAAGCTCTTGAGCGTCTTCACGATAAAGCACCGGATAAGAACATTGAAGGAAAAGAATGAAGAAACCTCACAAGAATAAAATGGATACTTCATCTGAGAATCTCTGGCTCCGAGAAGAAGAAGGGTGGGAGGGTGGGGAAAACAAAGACAACTTGAGATGAATGAAACAGATAATCGTCAGATTTCTCAACGGAATAATTTGAAGAGAAGGCACACCGGTTGAAAAGGATTAACATGAAGATCTCGATGGTCAAGAAGAATTAGCACTCCCATAGAAATATGAGAACACTGCTTAGGAAAGGTATGGAATCAACACTTGACATCGAAGCAACTCGAATACCAGAATCAAAACAAGAACAAAGGATAGATATTTCGCAGCATCATCTTCACAATATCATCCGAGCAAAGAATGAACGAATGAATTCCGCAGGTACATCAACTTGATGAGAAGCCACTTGGAGAACAAAAAGTAAATAAAAAGGAACAAGGAACAGATAGAACAAATACAAGATAGAAGCTTCGTTCGACATCTTCGTGCTGAAAGCTTATGGAACGTGTTTCAAAAGGGTTTTGTCATCCACGGATCAGCATAGCCAAGGACCCTTTAAGATGCAACTCCCGATCAGAACAAGTCCATAAAACCACTTCACTCAATGTAGAACCCCGAACTTCATATCGTGCATCCGTTGGAAGAATGCCTAGAACTACTGGATGAACCCACCTATTAATTTCCGAAAGTTTCCAGTTATGCAATCAGGTGTTGGGGATACACGGGAAGCACTGCGCAATCAACTCTAAACCTACATCCAGGTGTATCCATCCTTCAACACATAACCAGTCTTTCTCGGAAACTGTTTACATCGGACCTTCGAAAAGCATCCACTATAACAAGCTATGGCAATACTCTCGAACTACCTCCCCAGTACTGGGTGATGTCGGGGTTATCTTGCCACTAACCGTATAGGACAGTTTTCGATGTCGGCCGTCTTAAGTATTCTAGTACTGCCGCGATGGATTTGTGACGACAACACCTCGGAGCTCAACTCCCCGGGACACTGCTACAACCCCTAATGTCAGGAGGCATCGAGAACAATGTTCTCGTCACAAAGACATCGAAACAATCCAAACAATACTCGCGAGATCCTAAAAAAAAATTGGTGCAATTTTTGAAAGTAGAAGAGGCAAGAGTAGTCGTCAGGAGTCCTCACCAAAATGAAAGAGATGAGGAGCAAAAGAAATCCTACTCTCCGATATATATATATATATATATATATATATATATATATATATATGACTCAAAATATTTTCAGTGTGTGCCTAGACTCAACCGTCAACGATTCGATCAATCAGTGGGGGCTTCTAGGTCGGAGAAGGCTCTGATACCAACTTGTAATGCCCAGGATGGGACTATACCTCCTACGTGTCGAGGCACGACTTAAAGGTATAAGCCCATCCTAGAATGATCTCAAGTTTGGTATCTTTGCACGACTCATGTAAAAGAGGGATGAAACTGCAAAATGAAATAGTTGGCTTACACTCGCCACTTCACACAATACATTACATAAGCAAACATCATTCAAAACATCACAACCCGACTACGGGCGAAGATTCAAAGAAAGATACCAAAACAACATAAAGCCACATGTCAGGATCGAATCCTAGTAGAAACCACTACTGATCGTCGAAGCGTCACAAGCAAACGGCCACACTCTTCATCGAGCTCCCAGTGAAGTACTTGAACCAGCTTCTGCATCAAACTCGGCTGAACCTGCATCTGGTGTTGTGAAGTAACTGTGAGCCACAGAGGACTCAGCAATCCCGTTCCCGGGTAACACGACTATTTAAGCCTTGGGTGAGGACAAGGCTGAAGAAAAGAATAAGAGGTGAAGGAACAAGTCTGCAGTAGCAACTAGCACTAACTTACGTAAAAGAGAGCGAGAAGAGAAGTGACTCGGTCGAGAGATGATCACGAAGTGATCCTAGCTATATCTCAACAAACATAACCCCACCGTGTTCAACTCCCGAATCCCTATTCGGAAATTGACAGTCACGGTACACACGCTGGTAGTGTATTAGAAACATTGTGTCAAGTTATCTACAACCGGATATTAACAAGCTCCCATCTGCCACATAACCGCGGGCACGGCTTTCGAAAGTTCATAACCATGCAGGGGTGTTCCAACTTGACCCATTACAAGCCCACGATCCGCGGAGTCGCAACTCCAAGGTGGGAAGACCCGAGTATTCTCGGAATCCCGTGCTCAAGTTAAACCGAACTAAGGTAAGGCTAATCCAGCAAATCCTCCCGGCGTGTCGACACCATGATAGTAGCCGCGCGTATCTAAGTCTCAGGACACGACCGGATGGGCGATTCTACAGGTTTATATCAATCCTCGAGTTTCCTCGCGGTGACCCCGCAGAACCCCCGTTTGGGACCAACACCATCAGCACTGGCCCCCCCTGCTATGTAGAATTAAGAATCCTCGGGGACGCGACCCCCTATGCAATTTTAATTAATTAATTAAGTTGTTATTATGAGGCAAATAGTACCAATGTTGGGATTTGCTGGAAAAGACTTAGCACTTAGCGGTTTATCGAGGGGGTCCCATACACCCCAACCGTGTTAGGAACGCATAATCAAGGAACATAACACCGGTTTATACGGTTCCTAACGGCATGAGTGGAACAAATCACCAAGCAAAAGGCTTAGCCTTCCACCCTTGCCAATATATAGATGATTTCATTTAAGCATTTATATAGTGTGATATAACCCAACCAAACTTCAACATGAAGCAAGCATCTTCAATCTTCACCTGCAACTATCAATGCTATAAGAGGGGCTGAGCGAAGCGTACTTAGCCATTCAACGGTTTGCTTAGGTAGGGTGGTTAGACAGGTTCATGGTTACAATAGGAGGCTGACAGGAAAGACATGGGCATCGAGGCAAAACTATAGATCGAGACTCTAGCAGTAGGCAAAGATAGAAATGTTATCGAGGTTCGGTCATCTTGCCTGGGATTCCACAAGGAAGAAGAACGGGTCCACGAAGTAGACGGAGCAACAGTCGAGCGAATCCTCACAACTCCAGAACAAAACCGAAGCTATCAAGAGAAGCAACCGGAAAGAAAGAAACAACACGGTAAACACGCAAGCATAAACATGGCATACGATGCGCAAACAAGTATGATGCATGTCCGGTTTAAAAATGCAAGGCATGGCAAAGTGCACAAACAACACTACAAGTTAAGTGGGGCGCAATATGCAACGAGTTGCATATTGACGAATCACCACATCATAATTATTTAATTGACTCTCGTTTATTTACAAGACAAGATTAAATGTTTGTTAACATGGCAAGAGGTGAAGCATAAAGAAACTACACTATTTAGGCATTTTAAATGAGGCCGGAAAATAACAACAACAATTCCGGAAAATCCCCATGAGCATGTTTAGTAATTATAAGCAAACAACAATTAACATTTATAATGTTGTTAAATGATGCGGATGACATGATCAAGTTTATGCAATTATATTAAAAGTTGACATGAGAGATAAGAAGATGAAAAGGAGTATTTGTCACCGTGGTGGAAGGAAAGGGTGCCACGGCAACGATCCGAAATGATGCAAAGACAACAACTCGGTTCCGCTAACTTGTTGAGAGACCGGTGCAAAAGCAAATGGTGGAGTGAACGAGTCGAACAAGATGATGGGGTGATCCCGTTGCCGGGTTCCCACGGGTCGGCGACGAGGCAACCGAGGAACATGACAAAAGGGACGAAACGGACACGGTGCACACACGGGAAACATTTCATACAACCACAACAAGCATTCACACGGGTCATCGGCTCGGGGTTATACCTTCGAAGCGTGCGTTTCGGGGCGGTTCGAGACGTAGAGGAAGAAGGCGTTCACGTGTCCGAAGAGGAAGAAGTCGTTCACAAGGCGGTAGTTGTACTCGGGCGACGGTAGCGGAAGTAGACGTTCTCGTAGATGTACATGTCGACGGTAGTGGTACTTGTCGGGATCGTCGTCGACGTAGGGGTACACGTTCGTAGTGGGAAGTAGTTGTTCCGTTCGTCTTGGCGGTTCCACGACGGCGGTAGTTGACGTTCGGGCATCGGTAGTGGTACTTGTTCTCGAAGTCGTTCACGGTTCTGTGTCGAGGTACTTGTCGCATCGCGATCGTAGTGGTACTTGACATATCGCCGTGTAGTCGAACTTGACGGTCGTCGGCGACTCGAAGGGGTACTCGTTTCTTCCGAAGGTAGTCGTGCACGTTCCTGGACAAACCCAACAGCACAAGGCAACACAAAAATAACAAAAACGGCAGCACGACGGGGCGACGAGGCCACGGCAGCGACAACTTGGCGAAAACATGAAGACGCAGCAACTAGGTGGAGGAACACTTGGCAGCAACTTGGTGGTCTTGGGGCGCCGAGCGAGGAGCTGCGGCGTCCGGCGCGGCTGGTGGCTGCTCCTGGCCAACCCGCGGGCGAGGAGGCGGGGCCTGGCCGCTGGCGTCGAGGACGGAGGGAGGCGACTCCGAGCGGCGCGGAGGTCCAACGGCGGACGGCGCGCAGGAGGGAGGCAGAGGACGGGGCGCTCGGCCAGGCGGGGTCCCTACCGCGCGGAGGAAGCAGGCAACAGGGGCGGCTCAAGGGAAGGCGCAGGGAGGCGGCCTTGGCGACGCGGACGGCGCCATTCGGCCTGGCGAGGAAGAACCCCTGGGCGCGCAGGGAGCGACCGGCCTGGGGCTCCTGGAGCGCCCGACGAGGCCATGGAGGAGACCTGGAGGTGGGGCGCGAGCTCGGGGCGGCACGGCGCTCACGCCAGAGGAGGAGGAGGCGCGGTCGCGCTGGAGGGAGGCGCTGGAGAACCGAAGGGAGACGAGGGCTGCGGGAGATGGAGAGGCGCGGACCCTGGCGGAGGAGAGAGCGAGGGACGGCCAAGGTGGCTGGGCGCCGCGCCTGACGATGGAGATCGCAGGGAACGATGGGGAGAGGGAGCGGGTGTCGAGGGGAGAACGAGGGAAACGGGGATCGATGGGATTCGCTCCTGGCGACACACGAAGGGAAGAGAGGGAGGAGCTGCGGGTCGGGGAGAGAAGGCTGTGGGCTAGGGTTTACATGGGGGTTTCGGCCGATGGGCCTAAGGGGCCGAGGTGCCCTGGGCCAAGGAGGGGGCCGCGGCTGGGAATGGAATGGGCCGGCTAGGCTGGCTGAGGCCTAGAGGAGAGAAGGGCGGCTGGGAGGTGGCTGGAGGCCTGGGCTGGTTCTTCTCTCTTTATAAAAGAGAGAAAAAAAAGACAAAGAAAGAAAAGATAGAGGGGGTTAGGAGCAGAATTTGCACAAGGGAGTATTTTTCTCGGGCATCATAAAAAGAGCACGGTCCGAGAAAAATAGAAAAGGCGTGAACGAAAATAATTCAAACATATTTGAATTTAATTCAAATAGGTTTGAACTAAGACGTGATTATTGAAGTGTCCAAAAATGTTCAAATTTTCGGAGGAACCTCGAAACAACGGAAAAGAATTATTGGCAAGGTTTTAAGGAGTAACTCGAAGTAGGAAAAGCATGGGGAAATTATGCACGTGTGTTGCGGGTAATTCCAAACAATGGAATATTTAAAAATATAGCTCCCTAATAATACTGAGAGACTTTTATATGTTATAAATAGAAGTCATTCTTCCCTCGATTTAAATGGACCGAAGGTCCACACAATTTATTTAGGTTGAGATGCAAAGAAATATGACATGGTGGCATGATGACATGATGCAATGCGAAAATAAATAACACAATCACAAAAGAACACACGGGCAACCCGAAACATCTGGAATCTTCTGGAATCTTCTGGGACGTCGGTCTTCGGGCGTCACAACATGTTACGTTGCAGACTTTTCAGACGAGGAGTAAGACATTCTAGGTCGTTTGTCATGCACTCAGCTATGCCGTTGGAGTTGATGGACTCACTTATCTTCCAAGCCTTCCGCGGTTATTTTGTTAGATGGTCTTAAGCCATAGACTTTTGTAATAAGTTCTATTTGGAGACATTCGGTGTAATAAGTGTGTGATTGCCACTCTGTTATAAATCCTTCAAGTACCGTGTGTGTCAGCATTACTGATCCAGGGATGACACTGAAACACAGAGACTTCAGTCCATTCGGATCGTGGTCGCTACATAGTTCATGTATTCACTATGTGTTAATGCTTTGGTCTGGTATGCTATTAAAAGGAGGCCTTAGTATCCCTTAGTTTCCAATAGGACCCCGCTGCCACGGGAGGGTAGGACAAAATATGTCATGCAAGTTCTTTTCCATAAGCACGTATGACTATAGTCGGAATACATGCCTACATTACATTGATGAACTGGAGCTAGTTCTGTGTCACCCTAGGTTATAACTTTTACGTGAGGAAACACATCCGACATAATTCTCCATCACCGATCCAATGCCTACGAGCTTTTCACGTATTGCTTGTTGCTTATTTACCTTTCCGTTGCTACTGTTACAAAAACTACAAAAACACTATCGTTACTTTTATTGTTGTTACCACTATTTCCATATTACCTTGCTACTAAACTACCTCGTTGCAGATACTAAGTTTCCAGGTGTGGTTGAATTGACAACTCAGCTCCTAATACTTAAGAGTATTCTTTGGCTCCCCTCGTGTCGAATCAATAAATTTGGGTTGAATACTTTACCCTTGAAAACTGTTGCGATCCCCTACACTTGTGGGTTATCAAGTAGTTCCTTGTAGACTTACGGGTCCGTAGTTAGTAGATAGATGGCTTTCTCTCTCTCTTTTAATTATCAATACAGTGGTCTCTTGGAGATCCATATGATGTAACTCTTTTTGCGGTGTGTTTGTTGGGATCCGATGAACTTTGAGTTTATGATCAGATCTATCTTTTTATATCCATGAAAGTTATTTGAGTCTTCTTTGATCTCTTATATGCATGATTTGTTATAGCATCGTATTTCTTCTCACATATTTGGGTTTTGTTTGGCCAACTTGATCTATTTATCTTGCAATGGGAAGAGGTGCGTTGTAGTGGGTTCGATCTTACGGTGCTTGATCCCAGTGACAGAAAGGGAACCGACACGTATGTATCGTTGCTACTAAGGATAAAACAATGGGGTGCATAAACATATCTTGTCTACATTATGTCATCGTTCTTATTGCATTACTCTGTTTCTCCATGAACTTAATACACTATATGCATTTGCTACTTCTCGAGCTTGCGTTGTATTCCCTCGAAGAGGAAAGGGTGATGTCGCACAGTAGCGTAAGTATTTCCCTCAGTTTTTGAGAACCAGGGTATCAATCCAGTAGGAGACCACGCGCGAGTCCCTCACACATGCACAAACAAATAAGAACTTCACAGCCAACGCGATAAGGGGTTGTCAATCCCTTTACGGTCACTTACGAAAGTGAGATCTGATAGATAGGATAGTATAATATTTTTGGTATTTTTGATATAAGAACAGAAAGTAAATAAAGCAAATAAGCAATGACAGCAGAAATTGAAGTAAAGTAATATGATAAAGATAGACCTGGGGGCCATAGGTTTCACTAGTGGCTTCTCTCATGATAGTAGAATTCTACGGTGGGTGAACAAATTACTGTCGAGCAATTGATAGAAAAGCGCATAGTTATGAGAATATCTAGGCATGATCATTATATATAGGCATCACATCCGTGACAAGTAGACCAAAACGATTCTGCATCTACTACTATTACTCCACACATCGACCGCTATCCAGCATCCATCTAGAGTATTAAGTTCATAAGAACAGAGTAACGCTTTAAGCAAGATGACATGACGTAGAGGAATAAACTCAAGCAATATGATATAAACCCCATCTTTTTATCCTTGATGGTAATAATACAATACGTTCCTTGCTGCCCCTGCGGTCACTGGGAAAGGACACCGCAAGATTGAACCCAAAGCCAAGCACTTCACCCATTGCAAGAACTATAGATCTAGTAGGCCAAACCAAACCAATAATTCGAAGAGACTTGCAAGGATATTATAATCATACATAAAAGATTTCAGAAAAGAATCAAATATTGTTCATAGATAATCTTGATCATATACCCACAATTCATCGGATCTCGACAAACACACCGCAAAAACATTACATCGAACAGATCTCCTCGAAGATCAAGGAGAACTTTGTATTGAGATCCAAAAAGAAAGAAGAAGCGATCTAGCTAATAACTATGGACCCGAAGGTCTGTCGTAAACTACTCACAACTCATTGGTGAGGCTATGGTGTGGATGTAGGAGCACTCCGTGGAAGATCCCCCCTCCCGTGGAGCTTCGGAACAGGCCCCAAGATGGGATCTCACGGGAACAGAAGGTTGCGGCGGTGGAATTAGGGTTTTCTCTGTTGCCTCGATGATTACAGGGTATATGGATATATATATATATATATATATATATATATATATAGGAGGAAGGAGGGCATCGGCGGAGACAGAGGGGACCCACGAGGGTGGGGGCGCGTCTAGGGGGAGGGGGCACGCCCTGGGCCCTCGTGGCCACCTCCTTCATTCCCTCGTGTGTACTCCAAATCTTTTGGGTAGATAGGGTTCCAAAAATAACACTCCTGAAGGTTTCATTCCGTTTGGACTCTGTTTGATATTCCTTTTCTGTGAAACCCTGAATTAGGCAAAAAAAACAACAATCTGCACTCGGCCTTGGCTTAGTAGGTTAGTCCCGAAGATAATATAAAAGTGTATAATAAAGCCTATTAAACATCCAAAACAGAATATATAATAACATGGAACAATAAAAAATTATAGATACGTTGGAGACGTATCAGCATGCTGGATAGCAGTCGATGTGTGGAGTAATTGTACTAGATGCAGGCAGGAGTCTGTCTACTAATATTGGACGTGATGCCTATATAATGATCATTACCTAGATATCGTCATGATTATTTGAAGTTCTATCAATTGCCCAATAGTAATAGTTTTCCCACTGTTTGCTATTTTCTCGAGAGAAGCCACTAGTGAAATCTACGGCCCCCGAGTCTCTTCCAATATTATTTGCCTTTCCAATCTATTTTCCTTTGCTTTTATTTTCAGATCTATTAAACCAAAACCCCAAAAATTCCTTCCTGCAATTTATCTTATTTGGCGTTCGATCTATCAATATTAACAACTCTATCACGACCGTTACCCGAAAGGGATTGACAACCCCTTCTACACGTCGGGTTGCGAGTATTTGTTATTTGTGTGCAGGTGTCGTTTATGTTGTGTTGCTTGGTTCTCCCAGTGGTTCGATAACCTTGGTTTCATCATTGAGGGAAATACCTACCATTGCTATACTTCATCATCCCTTCCTCTTTGGGAAATACTGACATAGTTCTAGCAGACATCAAAAGGAATTGTTGGCGCCGTTGCCGGGGAGGATCACGTCAAGATAGTCTCCCGTCAACTTGCCAATGTTGCTTGCTTATTTTGTTATCTGGTTTACTTGCTTGCTTGTAGTCAGTGCAGTTCTTTTTCTGCGGTTTGCTAGTGGCCGCAACAACCTATTTTTAGAAACTAGTCCAGAATAACCATGGTCAACATACGGACCGTTGTCACCATGGTCCTGCTATCTGCTGTAGTGACCATGGGCCTCCTGCGGGCTTTCTATGGGTCGTAGAATTAATGGGCCTTCTACGGGCCGTATGACCGATTGGACAAACATGGGCCAATAACGAACCTCATTATGGGCCGTAAACAGGCTAGAGTGGCAGCCGTCCGTTCATGGGCCGAGCATAATGGGCCTTTAAGGGGCTGACAAGTATACCGGGCTTAATTCTATCGATAGGCATAATAGATCGTTAATGGGTCATATTTGATGACGCTATGAAAATGGCCCAACAGATTAATGGGCCACAAATGGACCGACTTTAACCACGAGCTTAATTTGGCCCACAAGCGGAAAAGGCCAGTAACGGGCCGTAAGCTACTGAATGCTATAAATCAGCCCAAGAATAAATGGGCCCTTAAAAGGCTGAAAGATAACATGGGCTCGGGACGGCCCAATGGAGTAATAGGCCGTTAATGAGTACGAAGCAATATACTGTTAATTATGGTCCAGTTTCACTACGGGCCGTTAATGGGCCAACAGTTACAAAGGGCCTCATATGGGCCGAAAGACGTCATGGGCCGTACATGGGCCGGAAGTTACAATGGGCTGGAATCATATTGGATGGCCTAGATGAAGCTAGTGGGCCAAATTAGGAAAGGCCATAATGGGTCGTGAGTTATCGGGCCTAAATGTGCTATACGCAAGCAGACTGTTAGCAGGCTTTTGATGGGCTGACCGGTTATCCTTTGACCAAGTCAAACGAGCCAACCTTTTGACCTGAAAGGGCCCCTGTTGGGTCGTGCCACGTGTCGACATATCATTGGCGCCTCCTGTCATTGGTTGGTTGGCATCTGGCCGCATGTGGAGCTGACACGTGGTTCCTTCGGCCAATGAGAATTTTACACATTTAAATTTCCTATTGGTCCTCGCTTTTAGCGGGTTATCGGATCCAAAACCGGACCCGATAGCTTAATGGCAACCCGTTACGATGGATGCCACGTGTCGGTTACCCTTGATGAAAGCACTTCCTTGACGCGGCATTTATCGTCATGGAAGTGAACACTTCCGTGATGATAATTTTGGCATTGTCATGGAACACTTCTACGACAGCACATGTATGACTATCTGATTCTGTCATAAAATCATCATGGATGTACATGCATAACAGAAAATGTGACCTACTGTGACAAACACTCATTATCACGGAAGTGTTCATTTTGTAGTGATGGATGTAAGACTCCTGTTATTTAGCTTATGTGTGTTCAGTGAGCATTGACCTCTGGGATCACTGTACACATGCATTCGGTGGCTTCGACTGTGTAAGTCGGGGTCCCCACAGAGCTGGTATCAGAGACATCCTGGCTGTAGGAAGCCATAGTTAGCATGGACGTTAGTTAGGGTAGAACTACTTTCAAAATTATCACTATTTTCAAAAACTATCTATACTTCTCTCCTTTTACGAGTATTTACGAACCCACTTTACCTAAGATTTTTTTCACCTTAGCAGCCTCTCCCCTTCATAACTCTTGTAAACGGCCACTAGCCCAAAGACCTCTTGACCATTGGATTATCCGTGCTTCCCTAGGACAGCCTTTAGAAGTGCAAGTTTCACCGAACCCCACTTTTACCTACCATGAGCACTGGGTCGACGATAGCAAGACGGGGTACCATGGGGAATTGATCATGAAGGTAAATGACTCCTCGACAAGCTGGTTCTTCAAGCGACCCTAAAAGGTAGCACTGGTTCTCGATGTCAAGACAGCAACCCCGAATGATGACAAGGGACTACCGTGAGCTCTTCACCGCACCATCGACAAAACATCACCGGGTTGAGTTCCTCCGCACCCCAATCCCTCTAGAGATGAAGAAGCTTAGAAAGGTAATGACGAGGAGAAAGACCGAGAAGGGAAAGAATACGCGGCCAAGCACTCCACCCATAGGCACCGTTCGAGACTAGGGTATGCCAGTCCGTGACCCCTAGGGTAGGATAGGTCGTGTAACCCCCATGCGATGTCGAGTCCTTGTGATGGTTTAGAGGAGACCATGCTATGTTGTGTTTGCTTGTGTGTGCATTTTGATGGAATTCGTAATTTCCCTCTTGAGACTTGAGAATGACTACATCTCCTATTTGGTTTTCTAACGATGTGTTTGGCCCTTCTAGCCCTTGCTTAATGTAAACATGCATAGTACCAACCCCGTTACTAGGCACCCCCATCCACCTTGTTTTCCCTTTTGGCCGCCCCAATCATGAGCCCATGACCGCCCTGCAAGGATGTCAGTCGTGATGGCACCAACTTCATTAGCAGACATGGTACTGGAATTTCTACCCAGGCAGAAGTCAGCTAGGATCAGGCCCAGAGTCAAGCTCCACCACCACCTCTTTCAGACGAATGCGATCATAACTCAGCTTCCCCGAGCCTTCCAAGAGGAGCGAAAGACAACACTCAGTCCTCCCAGATGATTGCTCAAGGTGTCGCCAATAGCTCGCGGCAAGAAAGAAGATGACGAGGATCGTTACATCTGGGGGAGTTCAAGGAGCGTGCATTTCGAACCTTCACCTAGACTACTAACCCGTGGGTCGAAGTAGCTCCTTGAAGACCCTTTTTGTCTTAAGATCACAAGGTTGGATGTGGTCTTAGGAATGAGTTGGCTCCTACCATGGCTTTCTAGACAGTGCCAACCATACTAACACCCTGACCATTGATGAAGGAGTCAAAGCTAAGTTCACTTCCAACCACCTCCCCTGCTCACGCCCCAAGACAACCGTCTTGCAGAAGTTGATTTGGAAAAAGTACCAGTAGTATGTGAGTACCCCGATGTCTTTCCGTATAAGTTACCAGGAACGCCTCCTGACTGTGACATCGAGTTCATTGTTGAGCTCATGCCTAGAGCAGGCCCCATCTGTAATAAGCCTTATAGAATGGGATCAGAGGAAATGGCAGAGTTGGAGAACAACTGTCCGAGCAGTTGAGGAAAGGATTTATCCACCCTAGTACCTCACTTTACAGATCACTTGTTCTGTTTGTGGAAAAGAGGGACAGTACCATTCGATTATCTGTTGACTATCGTCCCCGTAATGTAGTCACAATCAAGAACAAGTATCCCCTCCCTAAGTTGAAGACCTTTTTCATCAGCTCAATGGAGCCAAGGTGTTTTCCAAGATCGATTGCAGGTTTGGGTGCTATCAACAGACCTCAAGTATTACGAAGGACGACAATGTAACCTGATATGGTATGTACGAGTAGACAAACATGTCATTTAGACCGATCAATGCCCCAACCTACTTCATGTACCTCATGAACAAGGTCTTCATGGAATATTTGGACAACTTTGTTGTCGTCTTCATTGATGACATTCTTGTCTACTCACAGGTAGAAGAAGAGCACGAGAAACACTTGAGGATGGTCCTAGACAAGCTTCGAGAGCACCAACTGTATGCCAAATTCAGAAAGTGCAAGTTTTGGCTACACAAGGTTGGATTCTTGGGACATGTATTGACCGAGGAGGGATTGTCAGTCAACCCCGTGAAGATTGAAGATGTGACCCAATGGCAATCCCCAACCACCGAGGTTAGAAGCTTCCTCGGAATTGCGGGTTATTACCGCAAATTCGTGGAAGGATTCTCCAATATTGCCTGACCGATGACTCATCTCTTGAAGAAAGAAAAGTTTGAGTGGATGCCCAAGTGCGAACAAAGCTTACAAGAGCTCAAGAGAAGATTGACCATGGCCCCAGGTCTAGCAACACCCGACATTTACAAGGGGTTTGTGATATACTGTGATGTCCCTCGAACCGGATTGGGAAGCGTTCTGATGCAAGAAGGCAGAGTCATAGCCTACCTTTCAAGGCACCTACGTCCTCACAAAGAGAACTATGCTACCCATGATCTTGAGTTAGTATCAGTGGTTCATGCCTTGAAAACATGGCGACATTACCTCCTAGGGAAGCGATGTGGGATATACACACAGATCACAAGAGTCTGAAGTATATCTTCACTCAAAAGGAACTGAACATGAGGCAGAGGAGATGGCTATAACTGCTCAAGGACTACGACCTCAGACGCCTTAAGTGGAAGGGCTTGCTCCATGAATGCAGCGATCAAAGAAAGGCAGACAACACAGTTTGAAGAGCTAGAACCATTGGGCTTTGAGTTGGTTACATATGGATATTTAGCCATTCTGGAAGTCAAGCCTACCTTGATGGACGACGTCAAGGAAGCACGGGAAGGACATTGATACGTCTCCAACGTATCTATAATTTTTTATTGTTCCATGATATTATATATTCTATTTTGGATGTTTAATGGGCTTTATTATACACTTTTATATTATTTTTGGGACTAACCTACTAACCCAAGGCCCAGTGCAAATTGCTGTTTTTTTGCCTATTTCAGTGTTTCGCAGAAAAGGAATTTCAAACGGTGTCCAAACGGAACGAAACCTTCGGGAGAGTTATTTTTGGAACGATATCTTTACGAGAGACTTGGAGTACAAGCCAGAGAAGAAACATGGTGCCCACGAGAGGGCAGGGCGTGCCCAGGGGGGCAGGCGCCCCCCCCCCCACCCTCGTGGGCCCCACGTTGCTCCACCGATTTACTTTTTCCTCCTATATATATCCATGTACCCTGAAAACATTGAGGAGCACCAAGAAACCCTAATTCCACCACCGTAACCTTCTGTACCCATGAGATACCATCTTGGGGCCTGTTCCAGAGCTCCGCCGGAGGGGGCATCGACCACGAAGGGCTTCTACATCAACACCATAGCTCCTCCGATGAGTTGTGAGTAGTTTACCACAGACCTTCAGGTCCATAGTTATTAGCTAGATGGCTTCTTCACTCCCTTTGGATCTGAACACGGAGTTCTCCTCGATCTTCGAGGAGATCTATTCGATGTAATCTTTTTGCGGTGTGTTTGTCGAGATCCAATGAATTGTGGGTTTATGATCAAGATTATCTTTGAACAATATTGGATTCTTTTCTGAAATCTTTTATGTATGATTATAATATCCTTGCAAGTCTCTACGAATTATTGGTTTGGTTTGGCCTACTAGATATATAGTTATTGCAATGGGAGAAGTGCTTGGCTTTCAGTTCAATCTTGTGGTGTCCTTTCCCAGTGACAGCAGGAGCAGCAAGGCACGTATAGTATTGTTGCCATCGAGGATAAAAAGATGGGATTTATATCATATTGCTTGAGTTTATCCCAATACATCATGTCATCTTGCTTAAGGCGTTACTCTGTTCTTATGAACTTAATACTCTAGATGCATGCTGGATAGCGGTTGATGTGTGGAGTAATAGTAGTAGATGCAGAATTGTTTCGGTCTACTTGTCATGGACGTGATGCCTATATACAATGATCATGCCTAGATATTCTCATAACTACGCGCTTTTCTATCAATTACTCGATAGTAATTTGTTCACCCACCACAGAATTCTGCTATCATGAGAGAAGCCACTAGTGAAACCTATGGCCCCCGAGTCTATTCTCATCATATTATCTTCCATCACCTATTTACTTTACTTTGTTTTACTTTACTTTCTGTTTTATACCAAAAATAATAAAAATATTATCTTATCATATCTATCAGATCTCACTCTCGTAAGTGACCGAGAAGGGATTGACAAACCCTTTTATCGCGTTGGCTGTGAGGTTCTTATTTGTTTGTGTAGGTGCGAGGAACTCGTGCGTGGTCTCCTACTAGATTGATACCTTGGTTCTCAAAAACTGAGGGAAATACTTACGCTATTGTGCTGCATCACCCTTTCCTCTTCGAGGGAATACAACGCAAGCTCAAGAAGTAGCAAGAAGAATTTCTGGCGCCGTTGCCGGGGAGATCTACGCAAAAGTCATATACCAAGTACCTATCACAAACCCTTATCCCTCGCACTACATTATTTGCCTCTTGGTTTCCTCTCCCCCACTTCACCCTTGCCGTTTTATTCGCCCTTCTTCTTCCATGTGTTTTATCGCTTTACCTTGCCATCATGGCTAGCACGCCTATCATTATCAATAATCCCGAGAGTGAGGTTCTTAATTTTAAACAAAGGGAGGAAGAAAAACTAAAAGATGCTTGGTATAGAATTTGCAATGCTCAAAATAGATCTACTAGGAAGCTTTCTCTTCGCAATTTTTATGTTGGTATCTGAAAGCACATTTGCTCCCTGGGTGGTTTTGGTAATTAATGACAACATACCTTGTGGTTGGACTAATGCTTTTATCAAGTATGTTTCAGGAAGTTCAATCACATTGTGTCACACCCTGCATTTTGTAACATGTTATTTGTAACTTTGAAGCATGAAAATTTGGACCAGCAAAAATTTTTAGCATCATTTGGCTTTTATTTGGAATTGAGTTTTCTTCATTTGCTTTTCCATGTGCTCATTAAAGTCAACTAAGATCTCTTGTAGATTTCATCTCCATACCCAAAACTTCTGCCCAATGATCATGCCAAGTGATGTATAACAGTATAGTATTTTCTTACAAAATTAATTTGGCCAAAAAGTATTTTATAAATTTAGTTTTCCAAAAACCCCTGAATTGAGATTTGCACTGCAAGTACTTGATTAAGGGTGTGAAAATTATTTCAAAAGGTTTATTTGAGACCTAGTAGTCATAGGACTCCCAGAAACCACAAAGGTATAATTTTAAAAGTTATTTTTATATTTTATTTAAATGCTTTTTCTTAAGGCCAGAAATGGTCTTTAATAGGGAAAAATTATTTAAACAATTCAAAAATATTTGCCAAAAATTCAGGGAAACTCATAGGACATATATTGTCCATATATAAGAGTTTCAACACTTGGTCATGTTCAAAATATTAGACAAATCCTTCCAAAACCCTTTCTGGATATTTCAAGCTTTTGAAATATTTACAAAGGAATTTTTCTCCAAAAATTCCAGGGAAATTCTATCATGACATATATGACATATTTGATGATCTTGCCAAGTCCCATGCCTTGGGAAGCAAGAAAACCTCCTCAAACCCCTTCATAACCATTCTGTCCATATTTGAAGTTTGAGCAACTTTACATTGCCAAACTTGTCCAAATGCTCTCAAACTTGGTGCACATGCTAGAATGGCCTAATAAGGCACCTAGACTAAATGTCACAAGATTTGGAATAGAGCAACTTGATCAGATCACCTCAAAACCCTTTCTGTTCAAATGCAAATTTGAACAACTTTACATTACCAACTTTTTATCTGGAGCCTCAAACTTTGTGAGCATGATCAATACCCCAAATGAGGATGCTACACTAAGTGGTGCATCAAGGGGAGATGATTAGCTTGACTCAATCAAGATGAAACTGTTTATGTTGATTTCTAGGGTTCACCAAAGTTACATTGGCTAGTTTCTTCAAATGAGCCCAAATTTGGTGAAGCACCCTATTTTCTCATGTCTTTCAACCCTGTTAAGTGCCATGTCAAGTGAACTTCATTTGCTTGATCAAACCATGATCAAACACCTTCTGCAGAAATGCTAAAACCCCCAACTTGATCACTTTTTCTTTTCTCCATGGCCCCAGCTTCTTACCACAGGCCCATTGAGTTACCAGCAACCTCCAGTAACTCCCCCAGCACCTCAGCTCCATGATTGAGGGGTGAAACCTCAGCTTTACCTTGCTGTACAGCTCACTTTCATCTTGTTACCATCCCTCTCCCTCTCTCTCTGCAACCCCAGAGCATCCAAGGCCTTAGGGCAATTCTTTACTACTCCCTCTACTCACCAGACACTGTTGGGCACGCTGGAACAGACCAAGCCGGCGAGAGCATGCTGATGCCAGCCATACGTGCGCTCCAGAGCGCGTGAACAGTGCTTCCGCACGCTGGCTCGGGCCAATCATCGATCCCCGACAGCCTCGGGCTCTCCCCTCGCGCCTCCCAACGCGCCTCGACGTCCGTAGCCTCCACCGACGCAGTCCCCCTCCTCCTGCGCCCTCTAGTGAGCGTCGCCGCACGCGCACCGGCCGCCCGCTTCGGCCACTCCTCTGCTCCACACGCGCGCGCCTCCCTGTTGCTCCCCCGCTCCTCCTCTTGCCTCAGCTGGGCATAGGACTCGTCCAGCAACTCCCCTGACTCACCCCCGTAGCCTCCCGTGCGCTGTAGCGACGAGCCGGAGCTCGCCGGCGCACTGGACCACGGGTCCTCGTCGGGGCCCTATATATAGACCTCCCCGAGCTCTTCCAACACCACCACCAGCCTCACAACTCTCCCCTGCTCCCTCCCGCATCACTAGTTCGACCCCGGAGCGCCCCAGTGCTCGGGATCGACCGGAGCTCCGCCGCGTCGGGCCGCCGGCGATCTCGAGGTACAGGCCTCCCCTGCCTCTCCCTCCACCTGTTTTGGAACCGCGGCACATCACTGAATCTTTCCCCTCTATTTCCCCCTCTGTTTGCAGTCGGAAACGGCCGCTGCAACTGACCTCCGACGAGCCTCCGCCGTCGCACCTCGTCGCCGGCGAACCAGGGCTCCCCGCCGTGCCACACTACCACCGTTGCAACCGCGACACGACGCTGAGTCCGTCCCTGGCCTCCGTTGCCGTCGCCGTGGTCGGTATCGTCGCCGGTGAGCTCGCCGCCGCCGTGACCGCGGGGTTAGAGATGACAGGCGGGCCCCGCCTATCATTCCCCCACCTCTCTCCCCTCCTCTGTGCCGCTGACCCACGGGCCCCGCCCATCAGGTTTGAAACCTGACGTGCGCGCGCGCTGGCTCCGTGCGGCCAGGCCGAGCCGTCTGGGCCGTGCACTGTGGCCACTTCTGGCCCAGTGCACAGGACCTTTTTTTTCTTTTTCTTTTCTGTTAATGTTTTAAACATTTATGCAGAAAAGAATATTGATCCAAATTAAATATTTCCAACTCCTAAAATCTTGTAATATTCCAACCTACTTAATGGTACCACTTTCATTCAAATCCATGAAACTTTTCTGTACTGTTCAGATTTAAATTCAAATTTGAGTAGTATAACTCCTGTTCAAAAATCAATATATCCTATTCTGTAACTCCAAAACTCCAACTAAGATTTTTCCCCATCTTAGAAAACCCTCTAGTATTTTACAAAAATGAGTTGACATTTTTCTGAGCACTTTGGTTTTTCTGTTTTATTTGTATTCTTATTTTTCCGTTATTATTATGCGACGTATAGATCCCGTATTTGACGAAGTTGCTGTGGAAGAAGAAGGAGAAGGACTTGAAGACTTTGAAGACCAAGCCAACCCAGGCAAGCAGCCCCTTGACCATGATACACTTGTTCTTCGGAACCCGTTTGTTTCCGATGCATGATGATTAGGGTTACGATGATAACCCAGATGAACCACCACATGATGCATGCTTTAATGTTGATCTTGCTATGTGCTAGATGACATGTTGGTCATAATGCTAAATGATGCATGTGTGGGATGAACCCCCGTAGTTGAAAACTTTGCATGAACCCATCGGGTGCCCCTAATGCCCGAGGGTGATGAAGTGTTAGGTCATCACTTGAGAAAGAAGTGATGTGCCGGTAAAATCATGAGCATGGTGGAATGATGGATTAGATTTATGTGTGACTACCGTCCCAACCAAACATGTGCAACCACACTACCCCTTATGGGACGGGGCTTTATTGATTACTTAGGTCGATACTAGCATGGTGCCCGCATTACTAGTGACGGGAGGACTTGAGGTCTTTCCCGGGACGGGGTCGTGCTTGGATAGGTGGCCATGACTATTTTCACAGGGCACCGAACACACCGTTGGTCCCTTCGGGTACGCGTGAACATTGAAATTTGGGCAAGTCCCGTGATCTATTGTTTGTACCCGAGGGCCGTGTGCCAACGAGTGGACTCTATGTTAGTGTCGTCTAGGGAAAGGTAATGACCGGGTGCTTACCCCGGGTACTTGAGGTACCGCGGGTCGTGGATGACACGGAAGTTCCCCGGATCTTGTGGGTAAAGTGCGCAACCTCTGTAGAGTGTAAAACTATTCGAATAGCCATGTCCACGGTCATGGACAGTTGGGTGGTGCTACTTAAACTATGTCCAGAATTTTACTTCATCGGTGTTGGTATGTGTGTGATGAGTCAAGATGGTGACTTGACTCAATGAGATGAATCATATTCATGTTGATGTCGGTAACCTGTTCTCAAGGTTACGCGAGGTTATTGATGCATAACTTAATGATAGCATATTGTTCTAGCCTCCTGCTAGATTGTTCATTATTATTCAACTGCATTGTTACTTGAACCACATCATGGGTTGCTTGCGAGTACATTCAAAGTACTCATTGGCTTGCCACTGGTTATTTAATTGGCCAGGCATGGAAGAACAAGATTATGAGGAAGAGTTCCTTGGAGACGACCATGCGAACTAGGACGCTATCCTAGTCAGAATGCCTGTAGGGTTAAGGCAGATGGCATGGGTTCTACCCGTTTTATCGAAGACTTCCGCTACTTGAGTTATTTGCTATTCAGCCGTGAGGCTCTATCTATGTAAGACTTGTCTATAATGGCCTTAATTCATGTAAGACTATTTGTATGGATGTAAGAATCTTGTTATTTCAGCTTCTGTGTGTTCAGTGAGCATTGATCTCTGGGATCACTGTACACGTGCATTCGGTGATCTCAACTTCCAAGTCGGGGTCCCCACACATTGGCATGGCAAAAGGACTGCAGAAGTGGACCCCTCAAAATGCTAAGGCAAGCATTGGCAAAAGCTCAAGACTCCATTTTTGGTTTAGTGATCCAAGATCACATTGAGTCCATAGGAAAAGCCAATACTATTAAAAGGGGATGAGGTTATGTTGATGATCTGGTTGCTCAAGTGCTTAGTGATATATCTCCTTAAACTATCAGCAACTTTCACTACAATATACACTCATAAGTAATCTCGGTCCCACCGATTATCCAAACTCAGTCACACCGAGACGAACCACCTCAGCCATAAGCCAAACCCTAGCAAAATCGGATATTCCGATTTTGAAATCGGTTTCACCGAAACATGGGCTCCCAAGCTTCTGTAACCTTCTGTCATCAAATCGGTGTCACCGAGATGATGAAGTCGGTCCCACCGAAATTGGCATGCTCTTGTCTTTGCTCAAATCGGACTAACCGAGATGGTATTTTCAGTCCCACCGAAAACCCCAACGTTCACATTATTTGAACTTTCGGTCTCACCGAGTTGTCAACTTCGGTCCCACCGAGATTGCTCAAATATGTGTGTAACGGTTGGATTTTGTGTGGAGGCTATATATACCCCTCCACCCCCTCTTCATTCGTGGAGAGAGCCATCAGAAAGAACTACCACTCCTACCTTACATTTCTGAGAAGAGAACTACCTACCCTTGTGTTGAGATCAAGTTGCTCCACTCCCACCATATGAAACTTGATCTCTAACCTTCCCAAGTTGCTTTCCACTCAATCCTTTCTTCCACCACAGCCAAATCAGTGAGGAGAGTTGAGTGTTGGGGAGATTATCATTTGAAGCACAAGAGCAAGGAGTTCATCATCATCTACAACATCTATTACCTTTTGGAGGGTGGTGCCTCCTAGATTGGTTAGGTGTCGCTTGGGAGCCTCTGTTATCGAGATGTGGAGTTGAACCAAGAAGTTTGTAAGGGCAAGGAGATCGCCTACTTCGTGAAGATCTACCCCGAGTAAGGCTAGCCCTCCGTGGGCGTAGGCCATGATGGAATAGACAAGGTTGCTTCTTCGTGGACCCTTCGTGGGTGGAGCCCTCCGTGGACTCGCGCAGCCGTTACCCTCCGTGGGTTGAAGTCTCCATCAACGTGGATGTACGATAGCACCACCTATCGGAACCACGGGAAAAATCACCGCGTCTCCAAAATTGCGTTTGCTCTTCTCCACCTCTCTTTACTACATGTGCAAGTTACTTTCCACTCAATCCTTTCTTCCACCACAGCCAAATCAGTGAGGAGAGTTGAGTGTTGGGGAGATTATCATTTGAAGCACAAGAGCAAGGAGTTCATCATCATCTACAACATCTATTACCTTTTGGAGGGTGGTGCCTCCTAGATTGGTTAGGTGTCGCTTGGGAGCCTCCGTCATCGAGATGTGGAGTTGAACCAAGAAGTTTGTAAGGGCAAGGAGATCGCCTACTTCGTGAAGATCTACCCCGAGTAAGGCTAGCCCTCCGTGGGCGTAGGCCATGATGGAATAGACAAGGTTGCTTCTTCGTGGACCCTTCGTGGGTGGAGCCCTCCGTGGACTCGCGCAGCCGTTACCCTCCGTGGGTTGAAGTCTCCATCAACGTGGATGTACGATAGCACCACCTATCGGAACCACGGGAAAAATCATTGCGTCTCCAAATTGCGTTTGATCTTCTCCACTTCTCTTTACTACTTGTGCAATTTACTTTCCGCTGCCCATATTCTAGAATTGCATGTGTAGTGTGCTACTTGACTTGTGTGTTATGCAAAATCTGCCAAAATCTGTCCTTGATAAAAGACAGAATTTTTATCTTGTTGAGTAGTCTAATCACCCCCCCACCTCTAGACACTCTCACCTTCTTCGATCCCTCAATTGGTATAAGAGCATTGGTCTCCATTGCTTTGGTTTACACAACATTGGAGGAAGATGGACGTGTCTACGTTTGGGAGTGTTAGCCATAGAGTGCCTATTCTTAATGGAGTGTCCTATAACTCGTGGAGGGTTGAAATGCTTAGTATCTTTAAGATGTACAATATGTGCAAATATGTTGAGACCCCCTATGTGCCTCCATTTGACCCCTTGCACCCTACCATGGATGAAGAGCTTGATTTGCTTCGTAACCTTAGGACTGTAAATCTTATCATTAGAGGGTTACCCGATAACTTGCTTAAGCTTGTTACAAACTTTGAGTGCGCCTATGATATGTGGAAGTTCTTGGAAGAACTTTATCCGGACTACTCTTTGAGAGGTCTTGATGAAATTCTATACAAGACTATTGAATTTGATAAGATGCGCCCCAATGATCCCAACTTTGATAAATGCTTCTTTGAGCTTCGTGATCTTATGAAAAAGAAGGGTGATCCCGGTCTTATCAATGTTTTAATTAGAAATGCTCTTGTATTGCATTCCAAAGATTATTGTCACATTGACAAAACTAATGCAAGTAGTTATCAAATTGACCTAGGTGTTGATGATGAACAATCTATGGGTCAATATGATGATGAGCATGAGCATGATGATGATTACTCCGACTCGGACACCGAGCTAGACAAGATCATGAAGAGTCTCAATCTTATGGCAAATCTGAGAGACTACATGTCCGGCGGAAAAGAGTGGATTCTTGATAGTGGATGCACCGACCACATGACCGGAGACAAAGACATGTTTCGAGAGCTTGCAAAGAACGATGGTCCACGCAAGTATGTGACTTTTGGAGACAACTCCAAGGGTAAGGTACTTGGCCTTGGTAAGGTGGCCATATCTCATGATAGCTCCATTCAAAATGGCATGCTTGTAGAATCTCTTGGATACAATTTACTTTCCGTGTCTAGATTAGCTGACTTTGGATTCAATGTGCTATTCACCAAAGTAGATTGCCAAGTCTTTCGTCATGACAATCAAAACATGGCGTTTACCGGTATCCGTAGAGGTGATCTATATATTGTTGATTTCACTAAGAAAGCCCAACCTAGAGCTTGTTTCATTGCTAAATCCTCTAAAGGTTGGTTATGGCATAGAAGGCTTGGACATGTTGGTATGCGTAATCTAGACAAGCTGATCAAAGGTGATCATATTCTTGGTGTTAAAGATGTTTTCTTTGACAAATATAGACTTTGTAGTGCTTGTCAAGCAGGAAATCAAGTAGGTGGAAGTCATCCCGTGAAGAACATCATGACCACAAGGAGACCGCTTGAGCTGCTTCATATGGATCTCTTCGGTCCCAATGCTTACAAAAGCCTTGGTGGTAACTCCTTTGGTCTAGTTATAGTTGATGATTATTCCAGATTTACGTGGGTATTTTTCCTTGATGACAAATCGCAGGTTCAGAGAATCTTCAAAACCTTTGCCAAAAAGGCCCAAAATCAATTCGAGGTGAAGATCAAGAAAGTTCGGAGTGACAATGGAACGGAGTTCAAGAACGCCAATGTAGACTCTTTTCTCGATGAGGAAGGGATTCTACATGAGTTCTCGGCTACGTACACTCCTCAACAAAATGGAGTTGTTGAGAGGAAGAACCGAACGCTCATAGAGATGGCGAGAACGATGCTTGATGAATACAAGACACCGAAGCATTTTTGGGGAGAAGCGGTCGAGACAGCTTGTCATGCTATCAACAGGCTTTATCTTCATAAGCTCCTCGGCAAGACATCATACGAGCTCCTCACCGGTAACAAACCCCAAGTGGGATACTTTCGTGTCTTTGGTTCAAAATGCTATATCCTTGATAAGCATCGTCGGTCTAAATTTGCTCCTAAATCTCATGAAGGCTTTCTCCTTGGTTATGGATCAAACTCCCACACCTACCGTGTCTACAATAATTTCACCCGAAAGGTTGAAGAGACGGTAGACGTGAAGTTTGATGAATCTAATGGCTCGCAAGTAGAGCAAATGCCTATTGATGTAGGAGACAAGGACCCATCAGAAGCTATCCAAGATTTATCTATTGGAAAGATCCGTCCCATGGAAGTGAAGGAGAGTACCTCATCTACATATGTGGAGCCCCCTACCTCACGGAGAGATGAACCTCAAGGCAACATGGAGGCCTCCACAAGTGGAACTCACCAAGATGAGGAAGTGCAACAAGAAGATCCACCACAACCTCCTTCTCCACCGCCTCAAGACAACACCAACAACAATGAAGAAGAAGAAGAGGAAGATGAAGATGATGAGGAAGCTCAGCCACAACCTCAACAAAAGCTATCCCGAGTCCGAGCAAGAGTCAAGAAAAATCGTCCCGTGGAACAAATGATGAACGACATCAACTCCGGGAGAATTACTCGCTCTAAAACTCGCTTAGCTAACTTTTGTGAGCATTACTCATTTATCTCTAGTATTGAACCTATGAAGGTAGAAGAAGCACTTGAAGACCCGGATTGGGTGAATGCTATGCACGAAGAACTACACAACTTCGAGAGGAACAAGGTATGGACTTTAGTAGAGAAGCCCAAGGATGATCAAAACATCATTGGAACCAAATGGGTGTTTCGGAACAAGCAAGATGAAGATGGACAAGTCATCCGCAACAAGGCTCGTCTCGTAGCTCAAGGTTACACACAAGTCGAAGGTATGGACTATGGTGAGACATATGCCCCCGTTGCTAGACTTGAGTCCATTCGCATTCTTCTTGCTTATGCCAATCACCATGATATTACTCTCTATCAAATGGATATCAAAAGTGCTTTCCTAAATGGTGAAATTGAGGAGGAAGTATTTGTGAAACAACCTCCCAGATTTGTGAATCCCAAAAAGCCTAATCATGTTTACAAGTTGCACAAAGCTCTTTATGGTCTTAAACAAGCTCCTAGAGCTTGGTACAAATGCTTGACTAGCTTTCTTCTTGAAAAAGGCTTTGAGATCGGAAAGATAGACTCAACGCTATTCACAAAAAGGGTTAATGGTGAACTATTTGTGTGCCAAATATATGTTGATGATATTATCTTTGGTTCAACTAACCCTCATTTTAGCAAGAAGTTTGGACAGCTAATGTCGGAGAAGTATGAGATGTCCATGATGAGTGAACTCAAATTCTTCCTTGGGTTGCAAATCAAGCAATCTAAGGAGGGTACCTTTGTCTCACAGACAAAGTACACCAAGGATCTCTTCAAGAAGTTCAACATGCAAGAAAGCAAAGGTATGAGTACCCCCATGCCTACAAGTGGACATACTGACTTGACAAAAGATGGAGAACCCGTTGATCAAAGGGTTTACCGATCTATGATTGGTTCTCTACTATATCTTTGTGCTTCTCGTCCTGACATAATGTTGAGTGTATGCATGTGTGCGCGATATCAAGCAGCCCCTAAAGAATGTCATCTTAAAGCTGTTAAAAGGATAGTGAGATATTTGATACACACACCAAACTTTGGCATTTGGTATCCTAAGAGGGCCTCTTTCGACCTTGTTGGCTATTCCGACTCGGACTATGCCGGTGACAAGGTTGATAGAAAGTCAACTTCGGGTACGTGTCAATTCCTTGGTCGATCCCTTGTATCTTGGTCCTCCAAGAAACAAAATTCGGTATCATTATCCACTGCCGAAGCGGAATATATTGCTGCTGGTTCGTGTTGTGCTCAATTGTTGTGGATGACACAAACGCTTAAGGATTATGGGATACATGTGAGACATGTTCCCTTGCTTTGTGACAATGAGAGTGCGATTAAGATTGGACACAATCCCGTGCAACACTCTCGAACGAAGCATATTGAAGTTCGTCACCATTTCATTCGTGATCATATTGCCAAGGGTGACATCAATCTTAAGCATGTTCGTACTGACAAACAACTCGCTGATATCTTTACAAAACCTCTTGATGAGAAGGTGTTTTGTCGCTTAAGGAGTGAGTTGAACATCATTGATGCTTCAAACTTGGAGTGAGAACTCCATTGATGCATGCAAGGCATGAGCCCACTTGACTAATCCTTGATATTGCTCTTATGATGGTAATCATATGTCTTGGACACATTTGCCTCCTTGTATTGCATCTAACTCCTTGCAGGTACTTGGATGATCTACATTCCACAAGATTACCACACACTCAAATCAAGAGTGATCTTGTCATTGACCGAGTATCTAGCCCTTTGGGATGTCGAGTTCAAGGAACAAAATTCTACATATCCTTTTTGACATCTTATACATCTAGTATTTCACTCTTGTCATCTTGGATATCCTTGAGTATTTCCTTGCTTGCCTAACCCATGTAGGAAGATGAACTACACAAGTAGAAATGGCGCTCCAACTTCACATTCAATGAGCACCTACATCAAGTTTACCTACATGAGCAAAGAAACAACAAGCCCAAGGTATGTTCTTCACATCTTTGAGGAGCTTTGCTCAAAGTCATGAGTACAAGCAGCTTCATAAGATGTGATCACATCAAATGCTTAATCGAAAAATGGCAACCCCATTTTGAGCTTAAATGATGAGTATGACCTATGATCAAATGTCCTCATTTGACTCCTAAGTCAATATACTCAAACATAGGTGACCTTGTCGCCGACCTTTATCTAGATGAAGTACATATGTTTTGGAGTCTTTCTATTTTCTCCTATGTTTTCTCATTGAGTTTTCTTTAATCAAAAAAAAACTTCATCTAGGAATCTTTTTCCATTTCTATTCTTCTGTCTTTGTGAATATCCTTCTGGCTCTGATCATTTCCTCGAAAATCTTTCACAAATTCATTGCAAATCCTTTGAAACATTCCTCATAAAGTGAGCTGAATTATTTCTGTATTTCCTTGGAATTAAACTCGGCGTCACCGATTTAAATGTTTCGGTCCAACCGAAAAGGATCTTCCCTAAGTCTCTGACTTTCGGACCCACCGATCCATCTCCATTCGGTGTCACCGATTTATTTCCTCCAGGATATCATCTTCTGCAGCCCCACTCAATGATTCTCTATGCATGTTCCTATTTGCCCTGTTGTGATTCTTAAGGATCCCACTTCCTTCTTTCCATCTTCCCTGACCTTCCTAGTTTGCTGTCCTTTTCGGCACTTGATGTCAAAGGGGGAGAAGACTTAGGGGGAGAAGAGAAGATTTAGGGGGAGAAGAAGAGCAATCTTACCTTAAGGGGGAGAGAATCACATCAAAGTTTTGCCGTATTTTTCCTTATAAGAGAATTTCTTGCCGTGTTTTACATTGGACATTACAATTGGCATCATTCTTTTGATTTTGCTCTTTCCATCAAACCCCTTGATCTGAGAGAACTCAAAGGGAGAGGAATCTTCACAATTGATATCTTATGGAAAGCAAAATTTCTCAGAGTTCATTGAAAATCTTTTTAGTTTCGAAGACATGTTTGCTGATTCAAGCTTGTGCTCAATATGAGACACTCTTTATACATGTCATCCCTGGCTTGGTACTCTTGATGTTCTTGCAGTTGGTTGAAGAAATACTCTTGTGTTATCTAACCTTGTTTTCCCAAGTTTATCTCTTCAGGTACAATGCCAAGGAACCTCAAGGTAAGTATATGCACTTTGCAGAATGTGCATGATGGTGACTTGCTCGTGAATACTTGTTTGCAAGAAATCACCATGCACATATGAATTATCACTCACTTCTTTTCATCTGCTCTGATGCATATAGCCAAGCTGCATGTAGCACATCTTGCTTATCTCTCTTGTGTGCTTGTGGTAGTCCAAAACCATAATTTATGAAAATCTTGCACACTTGTAGGGGGAGCCTGTGTACTACATGCTTGTCAAAGCTTTCGTAATAATTCTGTCTTTCTTTCAATAAGCTTTGATCTCTTGTTTAGTGTGATTTTAGTGTGTTGCCATCAATTACCAAAAAGGGGGAGATTGAAAGCACATTTGCTCCATGGGTGGTTTTGGTAATTAATTACAACATACCTTGTGGTTGGACTAATGCTTTTATCAAGTATGTTTCAGGAAGTTCAATCACATTGGCATGGCAAAAGGACTGAAGAAGTGGACCCCTCAAAATGCTAAGGAAAGCATTGGCAAAAGCTCAAGACTCCATTTTTGGTTTAGTGATCCAAGATCACATTGAGTCCATAGGAAAAGCCAATACTATTAAAAGGGGATGAGGTTATGTTGATGATCTGGTTGCTCAAGTGCTTAGTGATATATCTCCTTAAACTATCAGCAACTTTCACTACAATATACACTCATAAGTAATCTCGGTCCCACCGATTATCCAAACTCAGTCACACCGAGATGAACCACCTCAGCCATAAGCCAAACCCTAGCAAAATCGGATATTCCGATTATGAAATCGGTTTCACCGAAACATGGGCTGCCAAGCTTCTGTAACCTTCTGTCATCAAATCGGTGTCACCGAGATGATGAAGTCGGTCCCACCGAAACTGGCATGCTCTTGTCTTTGCTCAAATCGGACTAACCGAGATGGTATTTTCGGTCCCACCGAAAACCCCAACGTTCACATTATTTCAACTTTCGGTCTCACCGAGTTGTCAACTTCGGTCCCACCGAGATTGCTCAAATATGTGTGTAACGGTTGGATTTTGTGTGGAGGCTATATATACCCCTCCACCCCCTCTTCATTCGTGGAGAGAGCCATCAGAAAGAACTACCACTCCTACCTTACATTTCTGAGAAGAGAACTACCTACCCTTGTGTTGAGATCAAGTTGCTCCACTCCCACCATATGAAACTTGATCTCTCACCTTCCCAAGTTGCTTTCCACTCAATCCTTTCTTCCACCACAGCCAAATCAATGAGGAGAGTTGAGTGTTGGGGAGATTATCATTTGAAGCACAAGAGCAAGGAGTTCATCATCATCTACAACATCTATTACCTTTTGGAGGGTGGTGCCTCCTAGATTGGTTAGGTTTCGCTTGGGAGCCTCCGTCATCGAGATGTGGAGTTGAACCAAGAAGTTTGTAAGGGCAAGGAGATCGCCTACTTCGTGAAGATCTACCCCGAGTAAGGCTAGCCCTCCGTGGGCGTAGGCCATGATGGAATAGACAAGGTTGCTTCTTCGTGGACCCTTCGTGGGTGGAGCCCTCCGTGGACTCGCGCAGCCGTTACCCTCTGTGGGTTGAAGTCTCCATCAACGTGGATGTACGATAGCACCACCTATCGGAACCACGGGAAAAATCATTGCGTCTCCAAATTGCGTTTGATCTTCTCCACTTCTCTTTACTACTTGTGCAATTTACTTTCCGCTGCCCATATTCTAGAATTGCATGTGTAGTGTGCTACTTGACTTGTGTGTTATGCAAAATCTGCCAAAATTTGTCCTTGATAAAAGACAGAATTTTTATCTTGTTGAGTAGTCTAATCACCCCCCCCCCTCTAGACACTCTCACCTTCTTCGATCCCTCAGTATCACTCCGTGGAATAGATATATTCTTGATACCATTACCGGAGGGAATTTCTTGGGTAGCCATACTTTTGACTCTTATAATGCTGTGACAGAATTGTTTGGCCCACCACCTCTTCTGGTTAATGGAACTGTTTTGACTTTAGAACATGTTATGCAAAGGCTAGAAATTATTGAAAATAAAGTTGCCACTATGGAGTTGGTTGAGAGTTTGGATAAAAAGATCCATAATCAAATTACCCAATATGGATCTAAAGTAGGAGTTATTCTGAATTTTTTAAAGAAAAATAACCCATAGTTAAAGACAGAATAGATCAGGATTCCACTAGAATTGATAAACTTGAGGATATTATCACTAATGTAGGGTCTGCTTTTTCTGCTGTGAAAAATACTTCAAACCCCTCGATCACTAAATTGGCCAAGTTTATGTATGTTCCTAAAAATAAGGGTGAATCATCTAGTAAGGAAACTGCGGATCTCAAATCCATAAGTGTTCATCCCAACTTTCTCACTTTCATAACGGAACCTTTTACTACAAACGAATTCCTTGATTTCTTGCCTAGAAGTTTGATTATTAATAGGAATGAAGAAATTCCTAAGAATTATAAGTGTTTAATCGAAGAATTGCCACTAGAGTTATTCGTTGAGAACGGCATTTTCTGCGTGTCATGAGCTTGGGTGTGTTTCCAACTTCCTAACTAGTCTGAACTCTACAAGGACATCGATCACCGAGCCATCGACCCCCAGCCCAATCTGACCTACAGCGAGAGACCCATTTGCAACCTGGATCAAGAGGAACATTATACACGAAGCCGCACCACCAAGTACTTCAAGTTTCAATGGAGCACCACACGAAAGCAGAAGCAGTATGAGGACGTGAAGACTATCCCATATCCAAGTTTCTGTATTCCTTTCCACGCCTCGTTTGGGAATCTCACGGACGAGCTTCTTGTAAGGGGGGTAGGTATGTCACACCCTAATTTTCAGGCCACAACACTTAAGCTAATAAATGATGATGAAATATGGTTTTAGAAAAACTTTTTAGTGTTTTGGACTTTGCTTGATTGGATTTTTGTTGGTTGTTTGCAAGTGCTCTAAAAATGAAATAAACGCTCCAACTTCTACACTTCTTTCCCCTGATCTGATACTTTGCCCAATGATCATGCCATGTGTATAGGACAGAATAGTATTTTATTTCAAAACTTGTCCAAAAAGTATTTTCTAAATTAGGTTTTCCAGAAACCCCTGAATAGAGACTTGAACTACAAGTACTTAATTAAGGGTGTGAAAAATCTTACAAAAATTATATTTGACTCCTATTATATATAGGACTCCCATAAAGCACAAAAATATAATTTCCAGAGTTATTTTCCTATTTTATTTAAAGGCTTTTTCTTAAGGCTAGAAATGGTCTTTAATAGGATAAAATTATTTTAATATTACAAAACTATTTTAGAAAAATTAGGGAAGCTCGGTGGACATATATTTTCCATATATAAGAGTTTCAACACATGGTCATGTTCAAAATATTGGTCAAAACCCTCGAAAATCCTTCCTGGATATTTCAAGCTTATGAAATATTTACAAAGTAAATATTCTCTATAAATTCCAAGAAAATTCTAGCATGTCAAAAATACCATATGTGATGAAATTTCCAAGTATCATGTCTTGGAGAACAAGATAGCACCATCAAAACCCCTCAAAACCATTTTTGTCCATTCTAAAGTTTGAGCAACTTTACACTGTCAAACTTGTCCAAATGCTCTCAACTTGGTACACATGCTAAACTGGTCTAAATATTCATCTAGACCAAATGGCACAAGTTGGAGAATAGGATAACTTGATCAAACTGCCATAAAACCCTCTCTGTCCAGATGTGAAGTTTGAACAACTTTACATTGCCAACTGTCTCCTTTGGATCCCATTTTTTGTGGACATGCTCAAGTATCCAAATAATGACACTACACCAAGTGTTGCATCATGGAGAATAGTTCGGCATGACTAAATCTTGAAAATCCCATTTCTATTGAATTCTAGGGTTTACAAAAGTTGCATTGGCCACTTTCGCTTTTTAGTCTCAAATTTTGTGGACACTCCTATTTTGTGGTGCCACTCACTCCCGTTAGTCTAATGGCAAGGAGAACCCTTTTGCCACCCCAAACCACTATCAAACACCTTCAGGTAGAGACTTATAAACCATGTTTTGGCCAGTTCCTTTAATCCCCTTGAGTTTAAACTCCACCCACACCCTCATCTAGTCCCTCGTCACCTCCTATAAGCTTTCTAGCCCGAGGGGCAATGATTGAGTGTGGTAAAACCCCATTTTCCCTCTTTAGACAGCAACTTACCTCCCATTTTCTCATTCCTCTCTCACTTCTGACAAGATCGAGGGCATCCAAGGCCTCCTCCCCACTTGTTTATTCCTCCTGCAGCCATTGGACACAAGTGGACCCGCAGGTGCGTGCGAAAAGCGCGGATGCCGTCCAAAGTCGCGCTCTGGAGCGCCTGGCAAAGCACCCGACCGTGGAGGTCGTTCCACCCGACCACCTCGACCCTCCCCCTCGCGCCAGTCAAGGTTCCTCGGAGTCCGCAACACGCCACCGTGTAGGGCCCCTCCTTCCCCCTCTCTCTCACCCTTGCGGTGCGTGCCCGAAGCCGCCCGACTTAGCCTATGCGTGCGCGAGCCCATGGCTCCACCCGGAGCTCGCCCCGCTCTCTCTCTCTCCCTTCCCTATACCCAGAACCACCCCCACGAGCACCGCAGACATCCCCGAACCTCCTCCCATGGCCACCACGACCATTTCCGCGGGCGCCCATAGGCCGCATCCATGATGAGCCGTGGCCACGCCATATAAGGTCATTCGAGGCCTCCCTCTCAGCCCCGTTTTCCCCTCTCCATCCTAGAAGGCCCCTCGACACAGCCAACCCTCTCTCTGAGCCCTCCATCGCTCCCCACGGCCAGAGCCGAGCCGCCGGACTCCGCCCAAATTCGTGCCACCCAGAGCCCCTCCGCTCCACCTCGTGGTTCCAGACCATCGCCACCACCATCGTGGAGCTTTCCCACGCACCTTTCTCTACTCCACGTGGCCGATCCGTTGAGCCCCAACTCCACCGCCAACCACGCCCGTCGCGCCTAATGTTTCACTCGCGTTTGACCATGCTACTTCTTGAGCTTGTGTTGTATTCACTCGAAGAGGAAAGGGAGATGCAGCACAATAGCATAAGTATTTCCCTCAGTTTTTGAGAACCAAGTTATCAATCTAGTAGGAGACCACGCGCGAGTCCCTCGCACCTGCACAAACAAATAATAACTTCGCAGCCAACGCGATAAGGGGTTGTCAATCCCTTTATGGTCACTTACGAAAGTGAGATCTGATAGAGATGATAGTTTATATTTTTGGTATTTTTAGTTTATAAGAACAACAAATAAAAGCAACAAAAGTAAAGTAGATGTAGATTGATATGTTGAGAATAGACCCGGGGGCCATAGTTTTCTCTAGTGGCTTCTCTCATGATAGCGATATTCTACGGCGGGTAAACAAATTACTGTCGAGCAATTGATAGAAAACGAATAATTATGAGACTATCTAGGCATGATCATTGTATATAGGCATCACGTCCGAGACAAGTAGACCGACTCCTGCCTGCATCTACTACAATTACTCCACACATCGACCGCTATCCATCATGCAACTAGTGTATTGAGTTCATAAGAACAGAGTAATGCCTTAAGCAAGATGACATGATTTAGAGGGATAAACCCAAGCAATATGATATAAGCCACATGTTTTTTTCCTCGATGGCAACAATACAATACGTGCATTGCTGCCCTTACTGTCACTGGGACAGGACACCGCAAGATTGAACCCAAAGCCAAGCACTTCTCCCATTGCAAGAACTATAGATCTAGTAGGCCAAACACAACCAATAATTCAAAGAGACTTGCAAGGCTATTATGAGCACACATAAAAAGTTTAGAGAAGAACCAAATATCTTTCATAGATAACCTTGAGCATAAACTCACAATTCATCGGATCTCGACAAACACACCGCAAAAAGAGATTACATTGAATAGATCTCCCCGAAGACCGAGCAGAACTTTGTATTGAGATCCAGAGAGAGAGAAGAAGCCATCTAGATACTAGCTATGGACCCGAAGGTCTGTGGTAAACTACTCACAACTCATGGTGAGGGCGATGATGATGATGATGAAGAACTCCGTGATGGATCCCTCTCCGGTGGAGCTCCGGAACATGCTCCAAGATGGGATCTTCATGGGATCTTCACGGCGGTGGAATTAGGGTTTTCTCTCTGTTCACGGAGTTTCTAGGGTACGTAGACTTATATAGGAAGAAGGAGGGCACCGGGGGACGCTCGAGGGGGCCACGAGGCAGGGGGCATGCCCTGGGAAGGGGGGCGCGCCCCCACCCTCGTGGGCCAGCCCTCGATCCGCTGACGTGGTTCTCAAGCTCCGCGTGTGTGATTTTCTCCAAAAATATCTCTCGCGAAAGTTTCATTCCGTTTGGACTCCGTTTGATATTATTTTTCTGCAAAACCCTGAAACAGGCAAAAAACTGCAATCTGGACTGGGCCTTTGGGTTAGTAGGTTAGTCCCAAAAATGATATAAAAGTGAATGATAAAGCCCATTAAACATCCAAGACTTCATAAATAATAGCATGGAACAATCAAAAATTATAGATACGTTGGAGACGTATCAAGCATCCCCAAGCTTAATTCATGCTCGTCCTCGAGTAGGTAAATGATAAAGAAAGAATTTTTGATGTGGAATGCTAACCAATATAGTTTTTCAATGTAATTCTCTTAATTGTCGCATGAATGTTCAGATGTGAAAGATTCAGGATAAAAGTCTATATTGACATAAGAAATAACAATACTTCAAGCATACTAACAAAGCAATCATGTCTTCTCAAAATACTATGGCTAAAGAAAGTTATCCCTACAAAATCATATAGTGTTGGCTATGCTCCCTCGTTATCACACAAAAATATTCATATCATGCACAACCCCGATTTCAGCCAAGCACTTGTTTTCATACTCTATCTTTTCAAACCTTTCAACTTTCACGCAATACATGAGCGTGAGCCATGGACATAGCACTATGGGTGGAATAGATGTGGTTGTGGAGAAGACAAAAAGGAGGGAGATAGTCTCACATCAACTAGGCGTATCAACGGGCTATGGAGATGCCCATCAATAGATATCAATGTGAGTGAGTAGGGATTGTCATGCAACGGATGCACTAGAGCTAAATATTAGTGAAAGCTCAACAAAAGAAACTAGTGGGTGTGCATCCAACTTGCTTGCTCACGAAGACCTAGGGCATTTGAGGAAGCCCATCGTTGGAATATGCAAGCCAAGTTCTATAATGAAAATTCCCACTAGTGTATGAAAGTGACTAGACATTAGACTCTCTACAATGAAGAACATGGTGCTACTTTGAAGCACAAGTGTGGAAAAAAGATAGTAGCAATTGTCCCTTTTTCTTTTCTACTTTTTTATGGGCCTTTCTTTTTATCTTTGGCCTTTTTTTTGTTGCGGAGGGTCTTTATAGATTTAGCCTTTCCTCCCATGGGACAATGCTCTAATGATGATCATCACACTTACATTACAACCCGATACTACAACAACAAGGTATGACTCTATATGAATGCCTCCGGTGGTGTACCGGTATGTGGAATGAAACAAGAGTGACATGTATAAAAATTATGCATGGTGGCTTTGCCACAAATACGATGTCAACTACATGATCATGCAATGGCAATATGACAATATGATGTGTGTCGTATGAACGGAACGGTGGAAAGTTGCATGGCAATATATCTCGAAATGGCTATGGAAATGCCATGATAGGTAGGTATGGTGGCTGTTTTGAGTAAGGATATATAGTGGGTTTATGGCACCGACGAAAGATGCGCGGTACAAGAGAGGCTAGCAATGGCGGAACGGTGAGAGTGCGTCTAATCTATGGACTCAATATTATTCATAAGAACTCATATACTTATTTCAAAAATCTACGAGTCATCAAAACAAAGCAATCAACGCATGCTCCTAGGGGGGAGGTTGGTAGGAGTTAACCATCGCGCGCCCCCGACCTCCACACAAAGGTTGGCACTCTACAAATACCTCATGCTCTAACTTCGTCACATAGCGGTTCACCATACGTGCATAATACGGGAATCACTAACCTTAAAACAAGTATTTATCAATTTCATAATAACTCCACTAGCATGACTCTAATATCACTATCATCATGTCTCAAAACAATTATCAAGCATCCGACATCTCATCATATTCAATGCACTTGGCGGGAATTTTTTTACTACATTGACATTGGATGTCTATCATGTGAAGACTAGTTTCTTTAGCCTAAACACATTACCATGCTATTTTAATAGACTCTCAATAAGATATAAGTGAAGCATGAGATTTCAACAATTTCTACAAAATATTACCACCACTGTGCTCTAAAAGATATAAGTGAAGCACTAGAGCAAAAACTATTCAACTCAAAAGATATAAGTGAAGCACATAGAGTGTTCTAACAATTTATAGGCCATATTTAACTCTCTCAAATAGGTGTGTCCAGCAAGGATGATTGTGGCAAACTAACAAGCAAAGGCTCAAATTATACAAGACGCTCCAAGCAAAACACATATCATGTTGCGAATAAAAATATAGCTCCAAGTATAGTTACCGATGGATGAAGACGAAAGAGGGGATGCCTTCCCGGGACATCCCCAAGCTTAGGCTTTCGATTATCTTGAATTTACTTGGGGTGTCATGGGCATCCCCAAGATTAGGCCTTTGCTACTCCTTGTTTCGTAGTCCATGAAAGTAATACTCAAAACTTGAAAACTTCACAACACAAAACTTAGACAAAAATTCTCTTGAGCTCCGTTAGTATAAGAAAGCAAACCACTACTCAAAGGTGCAGCAATGAATTAATTATTTGTTTATATTGGTGTTAAACCTACTGTATTCCAACTTCTCTATGGTTCATATCCTCCAATACTACTCATAGATGCATCGAAATAAGCAAACAACACACGAAAAACAGAATCCGTCAAAAACAGAACAATCTGTAGTAATCTACGGGTTTCGCCTACTTCTGGAACTCCAAAAAATTCAAACTAAATTGGTAAATTTGCGGAATTTGGCTACCAATCATCTGCAAAATTAGTCAACTAAAAAGAGCGCTCCAGTAAAAACTGAAGACTACTTTAGGTAGCGCTAACGATTCTGTTTTTCACAGCAAGATCACATAAACTTCACACAAGTCTTCCCAAAGGTTCTACTTGGCACAAACACTAAACAAAATATGAAACCACATCTAATCAGAGGCTAGATGCAATATTTATTCCCTAACAGCAACAAAAACAAAAAATATAAAGTTGGGTTGCCTCCCAACAAGCGCTATCATTTTACGCCCCTAGCTAGGCACGATACAAGATAAATCTAGGGATAGCCATAGTGGTACGATATGTCGCGAAAGCTCATCTCATATTCCTTATGTTCAGCAGAAAGCTTCCTTTGTGGCAAGCAAAAGTAATCAAAGGGGTTAAATTTATTGGGACAAAAGTCCCCTACATCAATCTCGGGAGGAACAGGTTCCTCCTTTGGCCCTTTGTAGTGGATAACCAATTCATCATTGTAGGCATTCTTTTGGCAGAAGGTCATAAGCCTTCGTTCAAGGGAGAAGCCTAACCCATTATTTTGAACGGCAAAATCATCGTTTATCTCTGAAATTCTATCAATCAAGATCATAATATGAACCTTTTTTCTAAGGTTTTCATTAAAAGAACCATGATCAAGGGATCTCAACCGCATTAGGTCTTCTTGATTGAACAAGATAGCCTCTATAGGAGGTCGACCGGCATCTACTCCGTAATGAGCAAAGATTTCTCTGGCCTCTTTCATGATATATCTAAATTCATGAGCCAAAAATATAGTAGTTGCACGCTTAACAGAAGAATGCTCAATATTGGAAAACTCCAAAACGATTCTCTGAATACAGCGATGCATATGGATAAATTGCCTTTCAATTTCTACTATAAGCATAGATACATCATCTGCAAGGCTACTAGTTCTGTGAAGAATAGAACCACCCATAGTAGGCAAAGCACCGGCACAAGTAAAGAAGTCTTGAGGAACTCCTTTTCCAATAATATTACCACTACCAACCCGGAACTTCTTAATATGTAAAGTGGTAGCTTCATCCGGAGGGTCAACATGAACATTGTCCTCGACATTACTACCCTTCTCGATAAAATCATCCCCCATCTCAGACATGAGGGCGAGCAAGCAAGCAACACACACAAGCAAACAAGAGGCAAGCGAACGATAAACACACGGCGGAAGAAGGGCAAATAAAACGGCAAGGGTGAAGTGGGGGAGAGGAAAACGAGAGGCAAAAAATGTAATGCGAAAGGGTTTGTGATAGGTACTTTGTGACGCCCGGATAGTTAAGCTACAGTAACCCTCTCCTAATGACGACACGTCACCTCAGTTACTGTTGATAATCTCGCGTTGCTTCAAAACCGATTCGAAATTCAAATTCGAAATAAAGGCAAACAACAAAAGTTTTGAAACATTAAAACTAAAATGTTCGGTTTGTGGGAAATAATCCATGTAAAATATTGGTGAATAAATCACACTCCTGTAAAGAATTTAAATGCACTATAGTAAGTAAAACGTCGGCAAAACTATTATTTAAATGCTCCTAGTATAATAAACAATTATAAACTACTTTAATTCATGTGCCAAAATATTTGTGGCGGTGGAATAATTACTAATACTAAATTAGGTACAACCTTTGTAATGTACAAAACAAAATTTAAATAGTAATTAAAAGAAACAGAAAAGAAAATAAGAAAAAGTAAAACAAAACAAAAGCAAACAGAACAAAAAAAACAACAACAACAAAAGAAAGAAACCCCCCCCCCCACTGGGCCAGTTGGCCCAGCTCCTAGCCAGGCCGGCCCCAAATCGGGCCAGGCCGCCCCTCACTCCCCTTAACCCCCAACTACCCACGTGACCTAAACCGGTCCACCCCACGTCGCCACTTCCCCCACCCGATCCGATCTGGATCGGGAACGATCCCCTGCCCTCGACGCCTGGCGCCCCGCCCGCCGTCGCCGCGTCCTCGTCCCGCTCCCCGTCGGACTACGCCCGCCTCCCCGAGCTCCTCCACGCCGGACCACCGCCGACCACCATTACTCAGCCCCCCTCGTGAGGCCCCCCTCGTCAGATTCCCCTTCTCCTCCCTCCTAGTATCCCCTCTGGCGCCCGCGCCCGTTGCCTTGTTGATGCTCCACGGCCGCGCTGGCTCCGCTGCTGACCGGCCGCGCATCGCCGTCCCGCTCGCCCACCGGACCCCGCCGTCGCCGTGGTTGCGCTCGCCCGCGCGACGCCCAGCCCTCCGCCGTCCCACCGTCCCTTCGTCGCTCCGCAGCACCGACGCGCCCTGGCCGCCCGTTGCTCCTGGCCGCGGGGCCTGCCGACCTGGCCTCCCCCGCACCCCTCCCGCACCCCGCCGCTCGCCTGGGCTGAGCCCTCCGCCTACTCCAAATACCGGCCGCGCACGCCCACGCGACCCCGCGCGCCGTCACCGCCCAGACGAGCCGGCGTCCTCCGCTCGCTATGGCCCCGGCGTGCCCCTCCCTCTGGCGACCGGCCGCATCGCGGCGGCCTCGCCCTGCCACTCCGGCGCCGCGCCGGCGGCCTGCTTCCGACCGGCTCGCCGCGCCCCGGCGGCCTCGTCCCGCGCCACTGCGGGCGAGCGCTCGCTCGGGTCCCCGCCCGCACCCGTAAACACCGTCGCCCGTTAAGGCCCTTGGCCACTGCCAGGTGGGGCCCCGTGGCCCCAGAACGTTAAAAAAATAAAAGGAAAAAAATAATAAGTAAAATAATAATAAAAAATATATATGATATTAATAATTAAAATAATTAATTAATTAATTAGTGAATTAATTAAGTTAATTAATCCTGTTTAATTAATCCAATTAACTAGTTAGTTTAATTAAACAGTAATTGGATTAGTTTAAATCTTAATTAAACTAAATAGTGTATGACAGGTGGGACCCACTGGTCAGGTTGACCAGTCAACCATGCTGACGTCAGCATGATGTCATGCTGATGTCATAAACCTTTTTAGAATTAATTTAATTAATATTAAATTTCAGAAATTAATAAAAACTTTGGAAAATCATATCTTTTAATCCATAACTCGGATGAAAATAATTTATATATGAAAGTTGCTCAGAATTTCGATACGCATCCGAATACGCGGTCCGTTCGTCCGCCACACACCTCTATCATATCGAACATGCAACATTCCCCTCCGTTTCATCTGCCCGAAAATGCCTAACACCGGGAATACTTTCCCGGATGTTATTCCTCTTCGTCTGTATCACCGAGCACCGCGTTAGGTCACACGTAGCACCGCCTTTTTCCATGTTATGCTTTGTGATGCTATTGTTTGCTCTGTTATTTATTTGTTTCCCCCTTCGTTGCTTATTTTCGATAGACTCCGATACCGTGATAGACCCCGAGACCATTGATGCTTCGGTGTTCGACTACGGCTACGCTTCCGAAGATTCCTTTCATCTGCAGGGCTTCCAGGCAAGCCCCCCCTTTGATCACCAGATATCGCCTATTCTTCTCTCTACTGCTTGCATTAGAGTAGTGTAGCATGTTACTGTTCGGTTGCTCCTATTCTGTTGCATAGCCTGTCATTGCTGCTACAACTGTTGATACATGTACCTGCCATCCTAATGCTTAGTGTAGGATGCTAGTATTCCATCAGTGGCCCCACATCCTTGTCCGTCTGCCATGCTATACTATCGGGCTGTGATCACCTCGGGTGGTGATCACGGGTATATACTATATACATACTTTACATGATACTTGATGTGACTAAAGTCGGGTCGGCTCATTGAGTACCCGCAAGTGATTTGATGTGGGGGCTGAAAGGATAGGTGGCTCCATCCAGGTAGTGGTGGGCCTGAGTTCCTGACGGCCCCCAAGTGGATCGTTGTGGCGGAGCGACAGGGCAGGTTGAGACACCCAGTGGAGAGGTGGCCTGGCCCTGGTCGTTGTCCGCGGTGATTGTCATAATAACACGCTTAACGAGTTTGGATATTTGATCTGAGTCTGGCCATTTGGTCTATACGCACTAACCAGCTACATGGGAATAGTTATGGGTACTCGACGTCGTGGTATCAGCCGAAGCCTTCTTGACGTCAGCGGCTTAGCGGCGCGCGCCGGGTTGGACCGCGTAACGCAACTTCCTTAGTAATGGAGGTTGCTAGGTCTGCTCACCGGCCGCGTACGCAACGTGCATGTGTGCGTTGGCCGATGGGCCCGGACCCCTGCACGCTTAGGACTTAGACCGGCGTGCTGACCTCTCTGTTGTGCTTAGGTAGGGTTGTGACGTGTTGATCTTTCGAGGCCGGGCATGACCCTGGAAAGTGTGTCCGGCCAAATGGGATCAAGCGTGCTGGGTTATGTGGTGCACCCCTGCAGGGAAGTTAATCTATTCGAATAGTCGTGTCCCTTGGTAAAAGGACAACCCGGAGTTGTACTCTGACCTCATGACAACTAGAACCGGATACTTAATAAAACACAGCCTTACAAGTGCCAGATATAACTCGGTGGTTGCTCTCTCACAGGGTGACGAGGGGAGGATCACCGGGTAGGTTTATGCTATACGATGTTACTTGGTGAACTTACCATCTATTCCCTTCTACTTCTGCAAGACGGAGGCTGCGAGAAGCAAGGATACCTGTTACTTTCCAGCTACTCTTATCTACTGCTGCAAGATGGAGGTGGCCAGAAGTGTAGTCTTCGATTGGATTAGCTATCCCCCTCTTATTCTGCTTTCTGCAGTTCAGTTCACATACATTACCCCCCTTTACACAGATATCTTTGCATATGTAGTGTAGATCCTTGCTTGCGAGTACTTTGGATGAGTACTCACGGTTGCTTTGCTCCCCCTTTTCCCCCTTCTTTCTTCTTTCTGGTTGATGCAACCAGATCGGTGGAGTCCAGGAGCCAGAGGATCCCGATGATGTTTCTACGTGAAGTTCGGCTTCGAGGAGTAGTTAGGAGGTCCCAGGCAGGAGGCCTTGCCTTTTCGATCGTTTCTATATTTGTGCTAGCCTTCTTAAGGCAAACTTGTTTAACTTATGTCTGTACTCAGATATTATTGCTTCCGCTGACTCTTGTGTATTCGAGCTTATGTATTCGAGCCCTCGAGGCCCTGGCTTGTAATATAAAGCTTGTATTATTTTAATTTGTGTCTAGAGTTGTGTTGTGATATCTTCCAGTGAGTCCCTGATCTTGGTCGTACACTTTTGCGTGCATGATTAGTGTACGGACAAATCGGGGGCATCACATACTTGGTATATGACTTTTGCGTAAGCCCTCCCCGGCAACGGCGCCAGAAATTCTTCTTGCTACTTCTTGAGCTTGCGTTGTATTCCCTCGAAGAGGAAAGGGAGATGCAGCATAGTAGCGTAAGTATTTTCCTCTGTTTTTGAGAACCAAGGTATCAATCCAGTAGGAGACCACTCACTAGTCCCTCGCACCTGCACAAACAAATAAGAACTTCGCAGCCAACACGATAAGGGGTTGTCAATCCCTTTACGGTCACTTACGAAAGTGAGACCTGAGAGAGATGATAGTTTATATTTTTGGTATTTTTAGTTTATAAGAACATCAAATAAAAGCAATAAAAGTAAAGTAGATGTAGATTGATATGTTGAGAATAGACCCGGGGGCCATAGTTTTCTCTAGTGGCTTCTCTCATGATAGTGATATTCTACGGCGGGTAAACAAATTACTGTCGAGCAATTGATAGAAAAGAGATTAATTATGAGACTATCTAGGCATGATCATTGTATATAGGCATCACGTTCGAGACAAGTAGACCGACTCCTACCTGCATCTACTACTATTACTCCACACATCGACCGCTATCCAGCATGCATCTGGTGTATTGAGTTCATAAAAACAGAGTAACGCCTTAAGCAAGATGACGTGATGTAGAGGGATAAACTCAAGCAATATGATATAAACCCCATCTTTTTATCCTCGATGGCAACAATACAATACGTGCCTTGCTGCCCCTACTGTCACTGGGAAAGGACACCGCAAGATTGAACCCAAAGCCAAGCACTTCTCCCATTGCAAGAACTATAGATCTAGTAGGCCAAACCAAACCAATAATTCGAAGAGACTTGCAAGGATATTATGAGCACACATAAAAAGTTCAGAGAAGAACCAAATATCTTTCATAGATAACCTTGATCATAAACTCACAATTCATCGGATCTCGACAAACACACCGCAAAAATAGATTACATCGAATAGATCTCCTCGAAGACCGAGGAGAACTTTGTATTGGGATCCAGAGAGGGAGAAGAAGCCATCTAGATACTAGCTATGGACCCGAAGGTCTGTGGTAAACTACTCACAACTCATGGTGAGGGCGATGATGATGATGATGATGATGATGAACTCCGTGATGGATCCCCCTCCGGTGGAGCTCCGGAACAGGCTCCAAGATGGGATCTTCACGGGAACAGAAGGTACGGCGGTGGAATTAGGGTTTTCTCTCTGTTCATGGAGTTTCTGGGGTACGTAGACTTATATAGGAAGAAGGAGGGCACCGGGGGACAATCGAGGGGGCCACGAGGCAGGGGGCGTGCCCCCCACCCATGTGGGCTAGCCCTTGATCCCCTGACGTAGTTCTCAAGCTCCGCGTGCGTGATTTTCTCCAAAAATATCTCTCGCGAAGGTTTCATTACGTTTGGACTCCGTTTGATATTCTTTTTCTGCAAAACCCTGAAACAGGCAAAAAACAGCAATCTGGACTGGGCCTTTAGGTTAGTAGGTTAGTCCCAAAAATGATATAAAAGTGAATGATAAAGCCCATTAAACATCCAAGACTTCATAAATGATAGCATGGAACAATCAAAAATTATAGTTACGTTGAAGACGTATTAAGCATCCCAAGCTTAATTCTCGCTCGTCCTCGAGTAGGTAAATGATAAAGAAAGAATTTTTGATGTGGAATGCTAACCAATATAGTTTTTCAATGTAATTCTCTTAATTGTGGCATGAATGTTCAGATCTGAAAGATTCAAGATAAAACTCTATATTGACATAAGAAATAACAATGCTTCAAGCATACTAACAAAGCAATCATGTCTTCTCAAAATATTATGGCTAAAGAAATTTATCCCTACAAAATCATATAGTGTTGGCCATGCTCCCTCGTTATTACACAAAAATATTCATATTATGCACAACCCCGATTTCAGCCAAGCACTTGTTTTCATACTCTATCTTTTCAAACCTTTCAACTTTCACGCAATACATGAGCGTGAGCCATGGACATAGCACTATGGGTGGAATAGAGGTGGTTGTGGAGAAGACAAAATGGAGGGAGATAGTCTCACGTCAACTAGGCGTATCAACGGGCTATGGAGATGCCCATCAATAGATATCAATGTGAGTGAGTAGGGATTGCCATGCAACGGATGCATTAGAGCTAAACATGAATGAAAGCTCAACAAAAGAAACTAGTGCGTGTGCATCCAACTTGCTTGCTCACGAAGACCTAGGGCATTTGAGGAAGCCCATCGTTGGAATATACAAGCCAAGTTCTATAATGAAAATTCCCACTAGTATACGAAAGTGACTAAACATGAGACTCTCTACAATGAAGAACATGGTGCTACTTTGAAGCACAAGTGTGGAAAAAAGATAGTAGCAATTGTCCCTTTTTCTTTTCTTTTTCCTTTTTTTGGGGCCTTTCCTTTTTTTCTTTGGCCTTCCTTTTTTTCTTTTTTTGCAGAGGGGCTTTATAGATTTAGCCTTTCCTCCCATGGGACAATACTCTAATAATGATGATCATCACACTTTCATTACAACTTGATATTACAACTCGATACTACAACAACAAAGTATGACTCTATATGAATGCCTCCGGCGGTGTACCGGTATGTGCAATGAAACAAGAGTGACATGTATAAAAATTATGCATGGTGGCCTTGCCACAAATACGACGTCAACTACATGACCATGCAATGGCAATATAACAATATGATGCGTGTCATATGAACGGAACGGTGGAAAGTTGCATGGCAATATATCTCAGAATGGCTATGGAAATGCCATGATAGGTAGGTATGGTGGCTGTTTTGAGGAACAATATGGTGGCTGTTTTGTGGAAGGATATATAGTGGGTTTATGGTACCAGCGAAAGTTGCGCGGTACAAGAGAGGCTAGCAATGGTGGAAGGGTGAGAGTGTGTATAATCCATGGACTCAACATTAGCCATAAGAACTCATATACTTATTGCAAAAATCTACGAATCATCAAAACAAAGCAATCAACGCATGCTCCTAGGGGGGAGGTTGGTAGGAGTTAACCATCGTGTGCCCCCGACCTCCACATAAAGGTTGGCACTCTACAAATACCTCATGCTCTAACTTCATCACATAGCGGTTCACCATACGTGCATGCTACGGGAATCACTAACCTTAACACAAGTATTTCTAAATTTCATAATAACTCCACTAGCATGACTCTAATATCACTATCCTCATATCTCAAAACAATTACCAAGCATCCAACATCTCATCATACTCAATGCACTCAGTGTGAATTTTTTTACTCCATTGACATTGGATGCCTATCATGTGAAAACTAGTTTCTTTAGCCTAAACAAATTACCATGCTGTTTTAATAGACTCTCAAAAAGATATAAGTGAAGCATGAGAGTTCAACAATTTCTACAAAATATTACCACCACCGTGCTCTAAAAGATATAAGTGAAGCACTAGAGCCAAAACTATTCAACTCAAAAGATATAAGTGATGCATATAGAGTGTTCTAACAATTTCTAGGCCATATTTAACTCTCTCAAATAGTTGTGTCCAGCAAGGATTATTCTGACCAACTAACAAGCAAAGACTCAAATTATACAAGACGCTCCAAGCAAAACACATATCGTGTTGCCAATAAAAATATAGCTCCAAGTATAGTTACCGATGGATGAAGACGAAAGAGGGGATGCCTTCCCGGGGCATCCCAAAGCTTAGGCTTTTGATTATCTTGGATTTACTTGGGGTGCTATGGGCATCCCCAAGCTTAGGCCGTTGCTGCTCCTTGTTCCATAGTCCATCAAAGTAATACTCAAAACTTGAAAACTTCACAACACAAAACTTAGACCAAAATTCTTGTGAGCTCCGTTAGTATAACAAAGCAAACCACTACTCAAAAGTGCAGCAATGAATTCATTCTTTGTTTATATTGGTGTTAAACCTCCAATACTACTCATAGATACATCGGAATAAGCAAACAACACACGAAAAACAAAATCTGTCAAAAACAGAACAGTATGTAGTAATCTGCAGGTTTCGCCTACTTCTGGAACTCCACAAAATTCAAACTAAATTGGTAAATTTGAGGAATTTGTCTACCAATAATCTGCAAAAAGAATCAACTAAAAAGTACGCTCCAGTAAAATTTTAAGGCTACTTTAGCAAGCGCTAACGATTCTGTTTTTCACAGCAAGATCACAGCAAGAATCAACTAAAAAGTACGCTTCAGTAAAATTTTAAGGCTACTTTAGCGAGCGCTAACGATTCTGCAGTAACGATTCTGTTTTTCACAGCATTTTCGGTCCAACCTATTGGAAATATGCCCTGGAGACAATAATAAAAGTATTATTATTATATTTCCTTGTTCATGATAATTGTCTGTTATTCATGCTTGAATTGTATTGTACGGAAACAGCGATACATGTGTGAATATATAGACCATAATGAGTCCCTGGTAAGCCTTTAGTTACTAGCTCGTTGATCGACAGATGGTCACGGTTTCCTGACCATGGACATAGGATGTCAGTGATAACGGTATCACATCATTAGGAGAATGATGTGATGGACAAGACCCAATCCTGAGCCTAGCACGAGATCGTATAGTTCGTAATGCATAAGCTTTTCTGGTGTCAAGTATTTATTCCTTAGACCATGAGGTTGTGCAACTCCCGGATGCCGTAGGAATACTTTGGGTGTGCCAACCGTCACACCGTAACTGGGTGACTATAAAGGTACGCAACGGGTATCTCCAAAAGTGTCCGTTGAGTTGGTACGAACCGAGACTGGGATGTTGTCACTCCGTGTGACGGAGAGGTACCTCTGGGCCCTCTCGGTAAGACATCATCATAATGAGCTCAATGTGACTAAGGAGTTAGTCACGGGATGATGGATTACGGAACGAGTAAAGAGACTTGCCATGACGAGATTGAACAAGGTATCGGGCATACCGACGATCGAATCTCGGGCAAGTACCGTACCGATAGACAAAGGGAATAACATACGGGATTGAGTGAATCCTTGACACAGTGGTTCATCCGATGAAGATCATCGAGGAACACATGGGAACCAACATGGGTATCCAGATCCCGCTGTTGGTTATTGACCGGAGAGTCATCTCGGTCATGTCTACGTGTCTCCCGAACCCGTAGGGTCTACACACTTAAGGTTCGGTGACGCTAGGGTTGTAGAGATACATGCACGTGGAAACACGAATGTTGTTCGGAGTCCCGGATGAGATCCCGGACATCACGAGGAGTTCCGGAATGGTCCGGAGGTAAAGAATGATATATAGGAAGTCTAGTTTCGGCCATCGGGTGAACTCCGGGGGTCACCTGGAGTGTCCCGGGACCACTGGAGGGGTCCCGGGGGTCCACCCATCCCGGTGGGGCCCCTAGGCCGCAAGGGGAAGGGGGGAAGCCCCTGGTGGGCTGGCGGACCCATATGGGCCCCCCTCCATGTGCCTAGGGTTGAAACCCTAGGGGGAGGGGCGCCCCTATGCCTTGGGGGGCAAGTCTGCCCCCCTGGACGCCGCCCCACCCTGGAGATCAGATCTCCCTGGGCCGACGCCCCCCTGGCCCCTATATATAGTGGGGGGAGAGGGCAGCCGCACCCCAAGCCTCTGGCGCCTCTCCCCCCTCCCGTCACACTTCCTACTCCTCCGCAGGGCGCTGGTGAAGCCCTGCAGGTTTCCCTGTTGCATCCACCACCACGCCGTCGTGCTGCTGGATCTCCGACGACCTCTCCTCCGCCCTTGCTGGATCAAGAAGGAGGATACGTTGATGTACCGTACGTGTGTTGAATGCGGCGGTGTCGTCCGTTCGGCGCTGGGATCATCGGTGACGAAGAACGCGAAGAGTACGACTACTTCATCCACGTTCCTTCGAACGCTTCCGCACGCGATCTACAAAAGGGTATGTAGATGCACTCCAGTATGCTCGTTGCTAGATGACTCCTTAGATTGATCTTGGTGAAGCGTAGGAAAATTTTTGAATTCTGCTACGTTCCCCAAGAGTGGTATCAGAGCTAGGTCTTTGCGTAGCATCTTGCACGAGTAGAACACAAACAAGTTGTGGGCGTTGAGTTTGCTCAATTTTCTTGCCGTCACTAGTCCAATCTTGATTCGGCGGCATTGTGGGATGAAGCGGCCCGGACCGACCTTACACGTACGCTTACGTGAGACTGGTTCCACTGACAGACATGCACTAGATGCATAAGGTGGCTGGCGGGTGTCTGTCTCTCCCACTTTAGTCGGATCGGATTCGATGAACAGGGTCCTTATGAAGGGTAAATAGAAATTGACAAATCACGTTGTGGTTTTGGCGTAGGTAAGAAACGTTCTTGCTAGAAAACCTATAGAAGCCACGTAAAACTTGCAACAACAATTAGAGGTCGTCTAACTTGTTCTTGCAGCATGTGCTATGTGATGTGGTATGGCCAAGAAGATGTGATGAATGATATATGTGATGTATGAGATTGATCATGTTCTTGTAATAGGGAATCACGACTTGCATGTCGATGAATTTGACAACCGGCAGGAGCCATAGGAGTTGTCTTAATTATTGTATGACATGCGTGTCACTAAATAGCGCCATGTAATTACTTTACTTTATTGCTAAACGTTAGCCATAGTAGTAGAAGTAATAGTTGGCGTGACGACTTCATGAAGACACGATGATGGAGATCATGGTGTCGAGCCGGTGACAAAGATGATCATGGTGCCCCGAAGATGGAGATCGAAGGAGCAAGATGATATTGGCCATATCATGTCACTTTAATTGATTGCATGTGATGTTTATCATGTTTTTGCATCTTGTTTACTTAGAACGATGGTAGTAAATAAGATGATCTCTCACTAAAATTTCAAGAATTGTGTTCCCCCTAACTGTGCACCGTTGCTAAGGATCGTTGTTCCGAAGCACCACGTGATGATCGGGTGTGATAGGTTCTAACGTTCGCATACAACGGGTGTAAGCCAGATTTACACAAGCAATACACTTAGGGTTCACTTGACGAGCCTAGCATGTACAGACATGGCCTCGGAACACGGAAGACCGAAAGGTCGAACATGAGTCGTATAGAAGATACGATCAACATGAAGATGTTCACCGTTGATGACTAGTCCGTCTCACGTGATGATCGGACACGGGCTAGTCGATTCGGATCATGTATCACTTAGATGACTAGAGAGATGTCAATCTGAGTGGGAGTTCATTAAAATTTGATTAAGATGAACTTAATTATGATGAACTTAGTCTAAATTCTTTACAATATGTCTTGTAGATCAAATGTCCCACGCTCATGTCACCATCAACTTCAACGCGTTCCTAGAGAAATCCAAGCTGAAAGACGATGGTAGCAACTACACGGACTGGGTCCGTAACCTAAGGATCATCCTCATAGCTGCCAAGAAAACTTATGTCCTAGAAGCACCGCTAGGTGACGCTCCCGCCCCGGAAAACCAAGATGTTATGAACGCTTGGCAGTCGCGTTGTGATGATTACTCCCTGGTTCAGTGCGGCATGCTTTACAGCTTAGAATCGGGGCTCCAAAAGCGTTTTGAGCACCACGGGGCATATGAGATGTTCCAAGAGCTGAAAATGGTTTTCCAGGCTCATGCCCGAGTTGAGAGATATGATGTCTCCAACGCATTCTACAGCTGTAAGATGGAGGAAAACAGTTCTGTCAGTGAGCACATCCTCAAGATTTCTGGGTTGCACAACCGCTTGTCTCGGTTGGGAATGAATCTCCCAGACGAAGTGGTCGTTGACAGAATCCTCCAGTCGCTCCCACCAAGCTACAAGAGCTTCGTGTTGAACTTCAATATGCAGGGGATGGAGAAGTCCATTCCCGAGGTGTATTCAATGCTGAAATCAGCGGAGCTGGAGATCAAGAAAGAGCATCAAGTGTTGATGGTCAATAAAACCACTAAGTTCAAGAAGGGCAAGGGTAAGAAGAACTTCAAGAAGGACGGCAAGGGAGTTGCCGCGCCCGGTAAGCCAGTTGCCGGGAAGAAGCCAAAGTATGGACCCAAGCCTGAGACAGAGTGCTTTTATTGCAAGGGAACGGGTCACTGGAAGCGGAACTGCCCCAAATACTTAGCGGACAAGAAGGCCGGCAACGTCAAAGGTATATGTGATATACATGTTATTGACGTGTACCTTACCAGCGCTCGTAGTAGCTCCTGGGTATTCGATACCGGTGCAGTTGCTCATATTTGTAACTCTAAGCAGGAGTTGCGGAATAAGCGGAGACTGGCGAAGGACGAGGTGACGATGCGCGTCGGGAATGGTTCCAAGGTCGATGTGATTGCCGTCGGCACGCTGCCTCTACATCTACCCTCGGGATTAGTTTTAAACCTTAATAATTGTTATTTAGTACCAGCTTTGAGCATGAACATTGTATCTGGATCTCGTCTTATGCGAGATGGCTACTCATTTAAATCCGAGAATAATGGTTGTTCTATTTATTTGAGAGATATGTTTTATGGTCATGCCCCGCTGGTCAATGGTTTATTTTTGATGAATCTCGATTGTGATGATACACATATTCATAGTGTGAATGCCAAAAGATGTAAAGTTGACAATGATAGTCCCACATACTTGTGGCATTGCCGCCTTGGTCATATTGGTGTCAAACGTATGAAGAAGCTTCATGCTGATGGACTTCTGGAGTCTCTTGATTATGAATCATTTGACACGTGCGAACCATGCCTCTTGGGCAAGATGACCAAGACTCCGTTCTCCGGAACAATGGAGCGAGCAACCAACTTATTGGAAATCATACATACCGATGTGTGCGGTCCAATGAGTGTTGAGGCTCGCGAGGCTATCGTTATGTTCTCACCCTCACAGATGACTTGAGTAGATATGGGTATATCTACTTGATCAAGCACAAATCTGAGACCTTTGAAAAGTTCAAGGAATTTCAGAATGAGGTTGAGAATCAACGTGACAGAAAAATAAAGTTCTTGCGATCGGATCGTGAGGGTGAATATTTAAGTCATGAGTTTGGCACGCACCTTAGGAACTGTGGAATTGTTTCACAATTGACACCGCCCAGAACACCTCAGCGAAACGGTGTGTCCGAACGTCAAAATCGTACTCTGCTGGACATGGTGCGATCTATGATGTCCCTCACCGATTTACCGCTATCTTTTTGGGGTTATGCTTTAGAGACTGCCGCATTCACTTTAAATAGGGCTCCGTCGAAATCCGTTGAGACGACACCATATGAACTTTGGTTTGGCAAGAAACCGAAGCTGTCGTTTCTGAAAGTTTGGGGTTGCGATGCTTATGTCAAGAAACTTCAACCTGAAAAGCTCGAACCCAAATCGGAAAAATGCATTTTCATAGGATACCCAAAGGAAACGATTGGGTACACCTTCTACCACAGATCCGAAGGAAAAGTCTTTGTTGCCAAGAATGGATCCTTTCTGGAGAAAGAGTTTCTCTCAAAAGAAGTGAGTGGGAGGAAAGTAGAACCTGATGAGGTGACAGTCACCCCTCCCGAACCGGATAGTAGCGCAGCGCAGGAAATTGTTCCTGAGGTGCCTGCACCGACAAGGGAGGAAGTTAATGATGATGATCATGAAGATACAGATCAAGTTACTACTGAACTTCGAAGGTCCACAAGGGTACGTTCCGCACTAGAGTGGTACGGCAACCCTATCATGGAAATCATGTTGTTAGACAACGGTGAACCTTCGAACTATGAAGAAGCGATGGCGGGCCCGGATTCCAATAAATGGCTTGGAGCCATGAAATCCGAGATAGAATCCATGTATGAAAACAAAGTGTGGACTTTGGTGGACTTGCCTGATGACAGGCACGCCATAGAAAACAAATGGATATTTAAGAAGAAGACAGACGCGGATGGAAATGTGACCATCTATAAGGCTCGGCTTGTCGCTAAGGGTTATCGACAAGTTCAAGGGATTGACTACGACAAGACTTTCTCTCCCGTAGCGATGCTGAAGTCAGTCAGAATCATGTTAGCAATTGCCGCATTCTATGATTATGAGATATGGCAAATGGACATCAAAACGGCATTCCTTAATGGCTTCCTCAAGAAAGAGTTGTATATGATGCAGCCGGAAGGTTTTGTCGATCCAGAGAATGCTAACAAGGTGTGCAAGCTCCAGTGCTCGATTTACGGGCTGGTGCAAGCATCTCGGAGTTGGAACATTCGCTTTAATGATGTGATCAAAGCGTTTGGCTTTATACAGACTTATGGAGAAGCCTGTATATACAAGAAAGTGAGTGGGAGCTCTGTAGCATTTCTCATATTATATGTAGATGACATATTGCTGATGGGAAATGATATAGAATTCTTGGAAAGTGTAAAGGCCTACTTGAATAAGAGTTTTTCAATGAAGGACCTTGGAGAAGCAACTTACATATTAGGCATCAAAATCTATAGAGATAGATCAAGACGCCTCATCGGTCTTTCATAAAGTACATACCTTGACAAGATATTGAAGAAGTTCAATATGGATCAGTCCAAGAAGGGGTTCTTGCCTGTTTTGCAAGGTATGAGATTGAGCAAGGCTCAGTCCCCGACCACGGCAGAAGATAGAGAAAAGATGAGTGTCATTCCCTATGCCTCAGCCATAGGTTCTATCATGTATGCCATGCTGTGTACCAGACCTGATGTGAACCTTGCCATAAGTTTGGTAGGGAGGTACCAAAGTGATCCCAGTATGGAACACTGGACAGCCGTCAAGAACATCCTAAAGTACCTGAAGAGGACTAAGGATATGTTTCTCATTTATGGAGGTGACGAAGAGCTCGTCGTAAAGGGTTACGTCGATGCTAGGTTCGACACAGATCTGGATGACTCGAAGTCACAAACCGGATACGTGTATATTGTGAATGGTGGAGCAGTCAGCTGGTGCAGTTGCAAACAGAGCGTCGTGGCGCATTCTACATGTGAAGCGGAGTACATAGCTGCTTGCGAAGCAGCACAAGAAGGAGTCTGGATGAAGGAGTTCATCACCGACCTAGGAGTCATTCCAAGCGCGTCAAGCCCGATGACTCTTCTGTGACAACACTGGAGCTATTGCCATTACCAAGGAGCCCAGGTTTCACAAGAAGACCAAGCACATCAAGCGCCGTTTCAACTCCATCCGGAATTATGTTCAAGATGGAGACATAGATATTTGTAAAGTGCATACAGATCTGAATGTTGCAGACCCGTTGACTAAACCTCTTCCACGGGCAAAACATGATCAACACCAGAACTCTATGGGTGTTCGATTCATCACAATGTGACTAGATTATTGACTCTAGTGCAAGTGGGAGACTGTTGGAAATATGCCCTAGAGACAATAATAAAAGTATTATTATTATATTTCCTTGTTCATGATAATTGTCTATTATTCATGCTTGAATTGTATTGTACGGAAACAGCGATACATGTGTGAATATATAGACCATAATGAGTCCCTGGTAAGCCTCTAGTTACTAGCTCGTTGATCAACAGATGGTCACGGTTTCCTGACCATGGACATAGGATGTTAGTGATAACGGGATCACATCATTAGGAGAATGATGTGATGGACAAGACCCAATCCTGAGCCTAGCACGAGATCGTATAGTTCGTAATGCATAAGCTTTTCCGGTGTCAAGTATTTATTCCTTAGACCATGAGGTTGTGCAACTCCCGGATGCCGTAGGAATACTTTGGGTGTGCCAAACGTCACAACGTAACTGGGTGACTATAAAGGTACGCAACTTGTATCTCCAAAAGTGTCTGTTGAGTTGGTACGAACCGAGACTGGGATGTTGTCACTCCGTGTGACGGAGAGGTACCTCTGGGCCCTCTCGGTAAGACATCATCATAATGAGCTCAAGGTGACTAAGGATTTAGTCACGGGATGATGGATTACGGAATGAGTAAAGAGACTTGCCATGACGAGATTGAACAAGGTATCGGGCATACCGACGATCGAATCTCAGGCAAGTACCGTACCGATGGACAAAGGGAATAACATACGGGATTGAGTGAATCCTTGACACAGTGGTTCATCCGATGAAGATCATCGAGGAACACGTGGGAACCAACATGGGTATCTAGATCCCGCTGTTGGTTATTGACCGGAGAGTCATCTCGGTCATGTCTACGTGTCTCCCGAACCCGTAGGGTCTACACACTTAAGGTTCAATGACGCTAGGGTTGTAGAGATACATGCACGTGGAAACCCGAATGTTGTTCAGAGTCCCGGATGAGATCCCGGACATCACGAGGAGTTCCAGAATGGTCCGGAGGTAAAGAATGATATATAGGAAGTCCAGTTTCGGCCATCGGGTGAACTCCGGGGGTCACCGGGAGTGTCCCGGGACCACCGGAGGGGTCCCGGGGGTCCACCGGGTGGGGCCACCCATCCCGGTGGGGCCCCTAGGCCGCAAGGGGAAGGGGACAGCCCCTGGTGGGCTGGCGGACCCATATGGGCCCCCCTCCATGTGCCTAGGGTTGAAACCCTAGGGGGAGGGGGCGCCCCTATGCCTTGGGGGGCAAGTCTGCCCCCCTGGCCGCCGCCCCACCCTGGAGATCAGATCTCCCAGGGCCGGCGCCCCCCTGGCCCCTATATATAGTGGGGGGAGAGGGCAGCCGCACCCCAAGCCTCTGGTGCCTCTCCCCCCTCCCGTCACACTTCCTACTCCTCCGCAGGGCGCCGGCGAAGCCCTGCATGTTTTCCTGTTGCATCCACCACCACGCCGTCGTGCTGCTGGATCTCCGACGACCTCTCCTCCGCCCTTGCTGGATCAAGAAGGAGGATACGTTGCTGTACCGTACGTGTGTTGAACGCGGAGGTGCCGTCCATTCGGCGCTGGGATCATCGGTGACGAAGAACGCGAAGAGTACGACTACTTCATCCACGTTCCTTCGAACGCTTCTGCACGCGATCTACAAAAGGGTATGTAGATGCACTCCAGTATGCTCGTTGCTAATTGACTCCTTAGATTGATCTTGGTGAAGCGTAGGAAAATTTTTGAATTCTGCTACGTTCCCCAACACAACCGAGATGTGAGAATCGGTCTCGCCGAGTTAGCATTGCAAACTCTTTGTTGCCTTTTTGTAATATTTCGGTCTCACCGAAATGAGCGAATCGGTCCCACCGAGTTTTCCTAATCAACCCTCTGTGTGCCTATTACATAAATCGGTCTCACCGAGTTTATGTGATCGGTCTCACTGAGATTACATTATGCGCTAACCCTAATGAAATCGGTCCCACCGAGTTGATCGTATCGGTCCCACCGAAAAGCCTAACGTTCACATTTTGAACTGAATCGGTCCGACCGAGTTTCATGATTCGATCCCATCGAGTTTGGTAAATTGGGTGTAACGGTTACATTTTGTGTGGAGGCTATATATACCCCTCCACCCAATCTTCATTCGTGAAGAGAGCCATCAGAACAAGCCTACACTTCCATTAATCATTTTCTGAGAGGGAACCACCTACTCATGTGTTGAGACCAAGATATTCCAATCCTATCATATGAATCTTGATCTCTAGCCTTCCCCAAGTTGCTATCCAATCAAATCATCTTTCCACCAAATTCAAATCTGTGAGAGAGAGTTGAGTGTTGGGGAGACTATCATTTGAAGCACAAGAGCAAGGAGTTCATCATCAACACACCATCTATTACCTTTTGGATAGTGGTGTCTCCTAGATTGGTTAGGTGTCACTTGGGAGCCTCCGACAAGATTGTGGAGTTTAACCAAGGAGTTTGTAAGGGCAAGGAGATTACCTACTTCGTGAAGATCTACCCTAGTGAGGCAAGTCCTTCATGGGCGATGGCCATGGTGGGATAGACAAGGTTGCTTCTTCGTGGACCCTTCGTGGGTGGAGTCCTCTGTGGACTCACGCAGCCATTACCCTTCGTGGGTTGAAGTCTCCATCAACGTGGATGTACGATAGCACCACCTATCGAAACCACGCCAAAAATATTCCTGTCTCCAATTGCGTTTGCACACTTCAATCCCATCCCTTTACTTTCTCGCAACTTGCATGATTTACTTTCCGCTGCTCATACACTCTTGGCATGCTTGCTTGAAATGTATTGTGAATGTTTGAAATTATGCTAAGAACTCTACCTTAACTTAAATATCATAAAAACTGCTACTTTTCTTGTTTAGTGTCTAATCACCCCCTCTAGACACCTCTTCTTCGAACCTCTCAATTGGTATCAGAGCTTTGGTCTCCATTACTTTGGTTTAATCACCATTGGAGGAAGATGGATGATTCTATGGTCGGGAGTATTAGACGTATAGTACCTATGCTTGACGGAGAATTTTATAAGGAATGGAAAAATGAAATGCTTGAGATCTTCAATGAATATCATTTGAACAAGTATATTGTTAGTCCTTGTCTGCCCCCCATTGATGCTTCGAATCCTACTTCCAATGAGAAACTTGACATGATTCAAAATCTTAGAACTGTTGGTCTTATCACTAGAGGATTTCCTAGAAACTTGCTTGTTTGTTTGCCAACTTTCGAATGTGCTTACACTATATGGAGATTCCTTGAGGAACGATTTCCGGACTACTCTTTGAAAAATCTAGATGTGATCCTTTAAAAGTCCATTGCTTTAAATAAGATGAACTCTAGTGATCCCAAATTTGATGAATGTTTATTTGAACTTCATGACCTTATGCGTGCCAAAGGAGATGTAGGGATCGTTAGTAATATCATCTCGGAAGTCACTAGAATTCATGAAGATGAACATTGTCGTGATCACATAACTAACGAATTACTCTCTGTAGGTGTTGATCTATCTCATGACAATGTTGAACATGGTTATTATGATGAGGATGAGGATAGTGACTTTGACCTTGATGAACAAATGAGATATTTTGGTCTTATGGCAAATCTTCGTGGTTACACAACCAGAGGAAAGGAATGGGTGCTTGATAGTCGATGCACGGATCATATGACCGTAGATAAGGATATGTTTGATGAGCTTGCTAGAAATGATGGTCCACAAAAGTATGTTACCTTTGGTGACAACTCTAAGGGTAAAGTTGTTGGCCTTGGTAAGGTGGCCATATCCAACAAGTGCTCTATCAAGAATGTCATGCTTGTAGAATCTCTCGGATATAATCTTCTTTCCGTGTCTAGATTAGCTGATTTTGGTTTAAATGTGCTATTCACTCATGTTGATTGCCAAGTTTTTCGTAGAGATAACAATAATATGGTCTTTACCGGTATTCGTAGAGGAGACTTATACATTGTTGACTTCACTAAGAAATCCCAACCTCGCACTTGTTTTATTGATAAATCTTCTAAAGGTTGGTTGTGGCATAGAAGGTTAGGTCATGTCGGCATGAGAAATCTTGATAAGCTTATTAAAGGTGATCATATCCTTGGTGTTAAAGATGTTATATTTGACAAGGATAGACTTTGTGGTGCTTGTCAAGCGGGAAAACAAGTTGGAGGAAGTCATCCTGTGAAGAACATCATGACCACGAGAAGACCGCTCGAGCTACTTCATATGGATCTTTTTGGTCCCAATGATTACAAGAGTCTCGGTGATAACTCTTTTGGATTGGTCATTCTTGATGATTTTTCAAGATTTACGTGGGTGTTCTTTCTTGATGATAAATCGCAGGTCCAAAAGATCTTCAAGAACTTCGCTAGGAAGGCCCAAAATCAATTTGAAGTGAAGATCAAGAAGGTTCGCAACGACAACGGAATGGAGTTCAAGAACGCAAATTTGGATACCTTTCTTAACATAGAAGTGATTTCACATGAGTTATCGGCTACGTACACACCTCAACAAAATGGAGTTGTTGAGAGGAAGAACCGGACACTCAACAAATGGCGAGAACAATGCTTGATGAGTACAAGACGCCAAGACACTTTTGGGCGGAACCGGTTGAAACAGCTTTTCATGCTACAAATCGTCTATATCTTCACAAACTTCTCGGCAAGACGGCATACGAGCTTCTCACCGATAACAAACCCCAAGTTGGATAGTTTCTAGTATTCGGCTCAAAATGTTGTATTCTTGATAAGCATCGTCGTTCAAAGTTTGCTCCTAAATCTCATGAAGGTTTCCTACTCGGTTATGGCTCAAACTCTCACACTTACCATTTCTACAACAATTTCACCCGAAAGGTTGAAGAGACGGTAGGTGTGAAGTTTGATGAATCTAACGGCTCGCAAGTAGAGCAATTGCCAATTGATGTAGGTGACAAAGATCCTTCGGAAGCAATCCAAGACTTGTCTATTGGCAAGATCCGTCCAACGGAGGTGAAGGAGAGTACCTCGTCCGTCTAAGTGGAAGCTTCTACCTTACGACAAGGTGAACCAAGAGTTGACACGGAGGCATCCACAAGTGGGACACACCAAGATGAAGAAAACGAGGAAGTACACCAAGATGAACCTAATCAACCTCCTTCTCCACCATGACAAGAGAACGACAACACCTACAACAAAGAAGGCCAAGAGGAAGAACAAGATGATGAAGAGGATGTTCCACCTCGACCCAAACAAAAGCTCTCACGAGTTAGAGCAAGAATTGCTAAAGATCATCCCGTAGAGCAAATCTACGATGATATCCAGACCGGGAGAATCTCTCGCTCTAAATCTTGCTTAGCTAACTTTTGTGAACACTACTCTTTCATATCTAACCTTGAACCTATGAAGTTTGAAGATGCTCTTGAAGACCTGGATTGGGCGAATCCTATGCACGAGGAACTACATAACTTCGAGAGAAACCAAGTTTGGACATTGGTTGATAAGCCCGACAACAACCAAAACATCATCGGTATAAAATGGGTGTTTCGGAATAAGCAGGATGAATATAGACAAGTTGTACGCAACAAGGCACGTCTCATCGACCAATGCTACACTCAAGTCGAAGGTATGGACTACGGTGAGACATATACCCCAGTTGCTAGACTTGAGTCCATATGCATCTTACTTGCTTATGCAAATCATCATGATATCACTTTATACCAAATGGACATTAAAAGTGCTTTTCTCAACGGTGAAATTGAGGAGGAAGTTTATGTTAAACAACCTCCCGGCTTTGTTAATCCCAAGAAACCTGATCATGTTTACAAACTTCACAAAGCTCTTTATGGTCTTACAAAATCTCCGAGAGCATGGTATAAATGCTTGACCATGTTTCTTATTGAAAAAGGCTTTGAAATTGGGAAAATTGACTCAACACTTTTTACTAAAAGGGTTAATGGAGAATTATTTGTGTGCCAAATTTATGTTGATGATATTATATTTGGTTCTACTAACCCCCATTTTAGTGAAAAGTTTTGAAGGCTAATGTCGGCGAAGTTTGAGATGTCTATGATGAGTGAACTCAAGTTCTTTCTTGGTTTGCAAATCAAGAAAACTAAGGAGGCTACTTTTGTCTCTCAAACAAAGTACACCGAGGAATTATTCAAGAAGTTCAACATGCAACAATGCAAAGGTATGACTACACCCATGCCTACTAGTAGACATATTGAATTGACTAAGGATGGCGAACCGGTTGACCTAAAGGTTTACCGCTCTATGATTGGTTCATTGTTATATCTATGTGCCTCCCGTCCCGATATAATGCTCAGTGTGTGCATGTGTGCACGATATCAAGCGGCCCCCAAAGAATGTCATCTTAAGGCTGTGAAAAGGATAGTGAGATACTTAATTCATACACCAAATTTTGGTATTTGGTATCCTAAGAGGTCCTCTTTTGATCTTGTTGGCTACTCCAACTCGGACTATGTCGGTGACAAGGTTGATAGAAAGTCCACTTCAGGTACTTGTCAATTGCTTGGTAGATCTCTTGTGTCTTGGTACTCCAAGAAACAAAACCCGGTATCCTTATCCACCGCCGAAGCGGAATATATTGCCACTGGTTCAAATTGTGCCCAATTACTTTGGATTACCCAAACTCTTAAATATTATGGGATCTATGTGAAACATGTTCCATTCCTCTGTGACAATGAAAGTTATATTAAGATTGCTCATAATCCCGTGCAACATTCTCGAACAAAGCATATTGAAGTTCGTCATCATTTCATTCGAGATCATGTTGCTAAGGGGGACATCAATCTTAAACATGTTTGTACCGATAAGCAATTAGCGGATATATTTACAAAACCACTTGATCAGAAAGTGTTTTGCAGGTTGAGAGGTGAATTGAACATCATTGATGCCTCAAACTTGGAGTAGTAACTCCATTTGGATACATGCAAGGCATGAGCCTTTGACTAATCCTTGATATTTCTCTTATGATGATGATCATATGTCTTGGATATACTTGTACCCTTGCATGTTATCTAACCCGTGTACGTACTTGTATAAGCCCAACTCTATGATATTGCAACTCACTCATTTCTTGAGTGGTCTCTACATGGTTGAAGTCAAGGAAGCATGAAAACCTTCAACATATCCTTTGACAAATTCTATATATCAAATTTCATTTGGTATCAAACTTCATGATTGTCATTTTATATACACAAGTGCTCTTCCTTGCAAAACAAACCCATGTAGGTAGATGAACTCAAACTACAAGTGATGCTCCCAATTCTTGATGAGCTACATCAACCTTGAGCATCCCACAGAAGTTCAACTACATGATCAAGATCAACACCACCACCCAAGGTATGTCATTCCATCTTAGAGAAGCTTTACCCCAAGACATGGGTCAAAGCAGCTCAACAAGATGTGAATACATCAAAAATGGCAACCCCATTATGAGCTTAAACGATGAGTATGACCTATGATCAAGTGTCTTCACTTGATTCCTAAGTCAATATACTCTAACATAGGTGACTTTGTCGCCGACCAATTCTAGATAAAGTTCTCTAGTGTTTCTTTGTGCTCTTGCATTTGTCTTTTGCATGCTTGTTCCCCTTCCAAAAAAACTTCATCTTGATTTCTTTTCTTCTCTCTTCATTCAATTCATTGCAAATCTTTTAGTTAATTCCTTGCAAATATTTGTGAGATTTTATTTGCCTAGTGAGCTGAGATGAAAATTGTTCTCTCTGTGTTGAACTCGGACACATTGATTTGTCTCTTTCGGTCAAACTGAACCATCTCGGTGCCACTGAAGAAAACAACTCGGTGTTACCAATTTCAATACTGAGGAGATACTTTGTCATTGCGTCCTGCATATTTGTTACATCTCCACTCGATGATTCTTATCCTCTATCAGCATCACATTCTACATATTGCTTTGTACTGTGCTCAAGGACCAAACCTACTTGACTCATAATATAGAAGAGCCCTTCTTGGAAATTGATGTCAAAGGGGGAGAGAGATCACATCAAAGCTTACTGGCACCAAAGGGAGAGAGATACCCTATGGGAGAGAGAAATTTCTTAGTTCTTAGTCCTCCCAGATGCTTGGTATTAAAAGAGGAGAGAAGTCACATGTCTTCTAGATGGGAAAGACATGTCAGTATTTGTTATGATTATTTGTCTTGCTCTGATTTTATTTTCCCTAGATTCTCCCATTATTAATATAAGATTCAGGGGGAGAAAGACATCTAAGGGAAGGAATTCTTTGAATTCATTGCATATATTTCTGGGTAAATGTCTATACTTCAATAGACTACCTAGTACTTACTCACTACATGTCATCCCAATCTTGCTACTCTTGTGGTTTGCTACTCTTGCTCTGCTTAGTAGATGTTTCTGTGTTATCTAACCTTGTTTACTCAGGTGCATCTCTTCCAAAGCTAGCTCAAGACCACAAGGTAAGTATATGCATCACACTCATGTGCATGATGATCTCTTGCTGATGTACATATTGTTTACAAGAATGACTCATGAACATGAAGGTACATTTCCTATATCCATTTTCTCTGATGCATACAACCAAGATACATGTAACTCATTGCTTGCTCTGACATGCTTATGCATTCACTTGCATCCATATTCCATATTCACATGATTGCATACATGTAGGGGGGCTATGAATGTTACATGTCTTTCCAAAGCTTTACTTGATATTCTCTATATCTTTATCTAAAGCTTTGATGTATGTTGTCATCAATTACCAAAAAGGAGGAGATTGAAAGCACAAGTGCTCCCTGGGTGATTTTGGTAATTAATGTCAACATATCTCTTGTTGGACTAATACTTTTACCTAGTATATTTCAGATGAGTTCACCAGTGGAGTGGCATGGACAAGAGGATGTGGAACCCCTTCAAGATGCTAAGGATAGAAGATTGGCAAAGGCTCAAAGTTAAGGACTCTAAATTTTCTATTTCAGTGATCCAAGATCACATTGAGTCCATAGGAAAGCCAATACTATTAAAAGGGGGTGAGGTGTTGCTTAATGGCTTGATTGCTCAAAATGCTTAGTGATATGCTCCAAAGCCCTCAACCACTTTATCATATCCACATATGTCCTAAACCTAAAGTCAAACTCAGCCCCACCGATTTGAACTATCCAGCGCCACCGAGTTCACTTGACCAAGCCACTTCCAAAACCCTAATCAATTCAGTCTCACCGATAGGGATCTCAGTCTCACCGATAGGGATCTCGGTCTCACCGAATGGGAATGTAAACTCCATGTTTCCTATTTATAACATTTCGGTACAACCGAGATGTGAGAATCGGTCTCACCGAGTTAGCATTGCAAACTCTCTGTTGCCTTTTTCTAACATTTCGGTCTCACCGAAATGAGCGAATCGGTCCAACCGAGTTTTCCTGACCAACCCTTTGTGTGCCTATTACAGAAATCGGTCTCACCGAGTTTATGTGATCGGTCTCACCGAGATTACGTTATGCCCTAACCCTAATGAAATCGGTCCCACCAAGTTGATCGTATTGGTCCCATCGAAAAGCGTAACGTTCACATTTTGAACTGAATCGGTTCGACCTAGTTTCATGATTCGGTCCCACAGAGTTTGGTAAATTGTGTGTAACAATTAGATTTTGTGTAGAGGCTATATATACCCCTCCACCCACTCTTCATTCGTGAAGAGAGCCATTAGAACACGCCTACACTTCTATTACTCATTTTCTGAGAGAGAACCACCTACTCATGTGTTGAGACCAAGATATTCCAATCCTATCATATGAATCTTGATCTCTAGCCTTCCCCAAGTTGCTTTCGACTCAAATCATCTTTCCACCAAATCCAAATCTGTGAGAGAGAGTTGAGTGTTGGGGATACTATCATTTGAAGCACAAGAGCAAGGAGTTCATCTTCAACACACCATCTATTACCTTTTGGATAGTGGTGTCTCCTAGATTGGTTAGGTGTAACTTGGGAGCCTCCGACAAGATTGTGGAGTTGAACCAAGGAGTTTTTAAGGGCAAGGAGATCGCCTACTTCATTAAGATCTAGCCTAGTGAGGCAAGTCCTTCACGGGTGTGACGCCCGAAGACCGACGTCCCAGAAGATTCCAGAAGATGCCCGAAGATTCCAGATGTTCCGGGTTGCCCGTGTGTTTCTTTTGAGCTTGTGTTATTTATTTTTGCATTGCATCATGTCATCATGCCATCATGTCATATTTTCTTTTGCATCTCAACTTAAATAAATCGTGTGGACCTTCGGTCCATTTAAATCGAGGGAAGGTGACTTCTCTTTATAACATATCATCCCAATATTTAGGGAGCTATATTAAATATTCCATTCGTTGGAATTAACCCAACACACTTGCATATGTTCCACGCAACACCCATCCTTCTTCTTCTTCTTCTTCCTCTTATTCTTTTACTTCGTCATGCTAGTGAGTTCTTCGCTACCTCCTTTAATGTTCATTCTTTTCCTAAAAATTCTAGACCATGCCATATGCCCCTCCTCCAAATTTCACCCTTTTCAGATATGCTCTGGTCAGATTCAAAAATGGCTCTAGTTTGAACTAAATTCAAACTTGAATTATTTTTCTATCTCTAAATAATGCCAGAGTATTTTATTTAAATGGGGCATAATTCTAGGAGTCCAGAAGTATTGCTACTTCTTTCAAATTCATTCCGTGAACCCCTGGCCTTTTTCCGTCTTATTTTTCTGTGGATTGTTTTTTTTTGCAGAAAGAATTTAAAACGGGAAGGCCGCCAGCCTCTTCAGGTCTGGGCTCCCTCAGGCCTTCTCAGCCAGGCCCAGCCTCAGCCTTCCTCTCCTTCTGGCCCGAGGCCCATTTTCCCCCCTAACCCTAGCGCTCTCCTCCTCTCGTCCCTTTTTCCCTCAGGCCGCCGCACTCCCTTCGATCGCCCGCACTCACCTTCTCCCGTGCCCGATCCCCTCTTCCTCTCGATGCCCCACCCACCATCCGGTCGCCCCTCCCTCGATCTGGTCTGCCTCTGCCCGAGTCCCATCGCTCGCCCCGACCACCTCCCTCTCGATCTCCCCTCGACCAGGAGCCCGCTTCTTTCCCCCTCGAGCGCCCCAGCCTCCGTGCCCGCACTCTCCTCCAACGCCAGGTAGTCACCGCGCCTGGCGCCCCGCGGGTCTTCGTCGTTGCCGTTCCTCCTCCCTCGCCGCTCTTCCTCGCCAATCCAGCAGGCACAGCCGCCGCGCTCGGTCCCTCCTGCGCGCCAGGGCCGGCCAAGAGCAGCGGCAGCGCCCCGAGCGCGCCCTCCAGGGCCTCGCCTCGCCTGGTTCTCCAGCGACCAGGCACCGATGCCCTTCCCTCCGGTCGCCCCTCCGTCCGCGCAAGAAGCCAGCGCGGGCCTCTTCTCCAGCCTTCCCTCGCCTCGAGCCGGCCGCCGCCGTCGTCGTCGTACACCAGGGACCGCGGCGCGCCCCGTCCTCCAGCAAGGCTGTTGGAGTCCTGCTCCGGCGACCACGCCCCTGCCTGGCGCCCCTCCAGCAGCAGCCTGCCGCCCGTCTTGTTTTCCAGCGCCGCAGCGCCGTGCAACCCTTTTTCCTTTTTGTTTCTTTTTTTGTTTTGTTGTTTCTGTTACTGTTGATGTTTTTTTTCTCAAGTAACCACGGAACAGCAAGTACCTCGACGACCCGTGTACCCCTTCGAGTCACGAGTACCCCTACGGCCCCGACAAGTACCACGACGACCGAACGGCTACGAAACGTGAACGACTACGTCGCCGAAGACCCTCAAGTACAACTACGGAACTAGTACCCCTACCGATGACCGTGAACAACTACCGCCGTCGTGGAACCGGCAAGAACGAACGGAACGAGTACATCTACCGTCGCCCGAGTACAACTACTTCCCTCTACGGAACGGCTACTTCCTCTTCGGGAAACGTGAACCACTACTTCCTCTACTTCCACTACGTCCCTCGGCGTCTCAAACCCCCCGAAACGCACGCTTCGAAGGTATACCGAAACGACCCCGTGGTTGACTCGTGGAATGTTTGTTGTGTTGTATGAAATGCTCCTCGTGTGTGCTTCGTGTCCGTTTCGTCCCCTTTGTCATGTTCCTCGGTTGCCTCGTCACCGACTCGTGGGAACCCGGCAACGGGATCACCCCATCATCTTGTTTCGCTCACTCCACCTTATCTTTTGCACCGGTCTCTCAACGAGTTACCGGCACCGATATGTTGCCGTTGCATCATTTTCGGTTCGTTGCCATGGCACCCTTTCGTTCCACCACGGTGACAAATGCTTCATATCTTCTTCTTGTCATCTTTTAATGAAACTTGCTTAAAACTTGATCATGTCATCCGCATCATGTTAACAACACTAAAATGTTTAATTGTTGTTGCTTTATAATTATTAAACATGCTCATGGGGATTTTCCGGATATGTTGTTGTTATTTCCGGCCTCATTTAAAATGTCTAAATAGTGTAGTTTTTTATGCTTCACCTCTTGCCATGCTAAAACATTTAATCTTGTCTTGTAAATAAACGAGAGTCAACTAAATAATTAAATGTGGTGTTTCGTCAATATGCAACTCGTTGCATATTGAGATCCACTTAACTTGTAGTATTTGTTTGTGCACTTTGCCATGCCATGCATATTTAAACCGGACATGCATCATACTTGGATGTGCATCGTATGCCATGTTTATGCTTGTGTGTTTACCGTGTTGTTTCTTTCTTCCCGGTTGCTTCTCTTGTTAGCTTCGGTTTCGTTCCGGAGTTGTGAGGATTCTCTCGACTGTGTTGCTCCGTCTTCTTCGTGGATCCGTTCTTCTCCTCTGTGGAATCCCAGGCAAGATGACCGAACCCGGATACCATTACTATCTCTGCCTATTGCTAGAGTATCGCTCTTTAGTATTTTTGCCTCGATGCCCATGTTTTCCTGTCAGCCTCCTATTGTAACCATGAACCTGTCTAACCACCCTACCTATGCAAACCGTTGCTTGGCTAAGTACGCTTGCTCAGCCCCTCTTATAGCATTGTTAGTTGCAGGTGAAGATTGAAGATGCTTGCCTCATGTTGAAGTTTGGTTGGGTTATATCACACTATATAAATGCTTAAAAAAATGAAATCATATATATACTGGCAAGGGTGGAAGGCTAAGCCTTTTGCTTGGTGATTTGTTCCACTCATGCTGTTAGGAACCGTATAAACCGGTGTTATGTTCCTTGATTATGCGTTCCTAACACGGTTGGGGTGTATGGGACCCCCTTGATAAACCGCTAAGTGCTAAGTCTTTTCCAGCAAATCCCAACATTGGTACTATTTGCCTAATAACTAGTAAAACTTGCATGTGGACTAGCTATCCCTTTTATTTTAATTCAACCCCCCGGGCCAGTGCTCCACATGAGTGTTGGTCCGAAACGAGCAGACTGCGGGGCCGCCTCGGGGCAACCTGAGGTATCTGGCATACACCTGTAGGATGACTCATCCGGTCGTGTCCTGAGACTTAGATACGCGCGGCTACTATCAGGGTGTCGACACGCCGGGAGGATTTGCTGGATTAGCCTTACCTTAGTTCGGTTTAACTTGAGCACGGGATTCCGAGAATACTCGGGTCTTCCCACCTATGGAGTTGCGACTCCGCGGATCGTGGGCTTGTAATGGGTCAAGTTGGAACACCCCTGCAGGGTTTGAACTTTCAAAAGCCGTGCCCGCGGTTATGTGGCAGATGGGAGCTTGTTAATATCCGGTTGTAGATAACTTGACACAATGTTTCTAATACACTACCAGTGTGTGTACCGTGACTGTCAATTTCCGAATAGGGATTCGGGAGTTGAACACGGTGGGGTTATGTTTGACCGGCTTTAGTTAGGATCACTTCGTGATCATCTCTCGACCGAGGCATTTCTCTTCTCGCTCTCTATTACGTAAGCTAGTGCTAGTTGCTGCTGCAGACTCTTGTTTTTCCTTCACCTCATATTTCTGTCTTCAGCCTTATCCACACCCAAGGCTTAAATAGTCGTGTTACCCGGGAACGGGATTGCTGAGTCCTTTGTGGCTCACAGTTACTCCACCACACCAGATGCAGGTTCAGCCGAGTTTGATGCAGGAGTTGGATCAGTTCTTCACCAGGAGCTCGATGAAGAGTTTGGCTGTTTGCTCGTGACGTTTCGATGTTCAGTAGTGGTTTCTACTAGGATTCGATCCTGACCTGTGGCTTCATGTTGTTTTGGTATCTTTCTTTTGGATCTTCACCCATAGTCGGGTTGTGATGTTTTGAATGATGTATTGCTTATGTAATGTATTGTGTGAAGTGGCGAGTGTAAGCCAACTATCTTCTTTTGCATTTTAATCCCTCTTTTACATGAGTCGTGCAAACATACCAAACTTGAGATCATTCTAGGATGGGCTTATACCTTTAAGTCGTGCCTCGACACGTAGGAGGTATAGTCCCATCCTGGGCATTACAACGGGCGATGGTCATGGTGGGATAGACAAGGTTGCTTCTTTGTGGACCCTTCGTGGGTGGAGCCCTCCGTGGACTCGCGCAGCCGTTACCCTTCGTGGGTTGAAGTCTCCATCAACGTGGATGTATGATAGCACCACCTATTGGAACCACGCCAAAAACATTCGTGTCTCCAATTGCGTTTGCACACTCCAATCCCATCCCTTTACTTTCTCGCAACTTGCATGCTTTACTTTCCGCTGCTCATACACTCTTGGCATGCTTGCTTGAAATGTATTGTGAATGTTTGAAATTATGCTAAAAACTCTACCTTAACTCAAAGATCATAAAAACTGCTAATTTTCGTGTTTAGTGCCTAATCACCCCCTCTAGACACCTCTTCTTCGAACCTATCAATTGGTATCAGAGCTTTGGTCTCCATTGCTTTGGTTCAATCACCATTGGAGAAAGATGGATGAGTCTATGGTCGGGAGTATTAGACGTATAGTACCTATGCTTGACGGAGAATTTTATAAGGAATGGAAAAATGAAATGCTTGAGATCTTCAATGAATATCATTTGAACAAGTATATTGTTACTCCTTGTGTGCCCCCCATTGAAGCTTCGAATCCTACTTCCAATGAGAAACTTGACATGATTCGAAATCTTAGAACTGTTGGTCTTATCACTAGAGGATTGCCTAGAAACTTGCTTGTTTGTTTGCCAACTTTCGAATGTGCTTACACTATATGGAGATTCCTTGAGGAACGATTTCCAGACTACTCTTTGAAAAATCTAGATGTGATCCTACAAAAGTCCATTACTTTAAATAAGATGAACTCTAGTGATCCCAAATTTGATGGATGTTTATTTTAACTTCGTGACCTTATGCGTGCCAAAGGAGATGTAGGGATCGTTAGTAATATTATCTCGGAAGTCACTAGAATTCATGAAGATGAACATTGTCGTGATCACATAACTAATGAATTACTCTCTGTAGGTGTTGATCTATCTCATGACAATGTTGGACATGGTTATTATGATGAGGATGATGATAGTGACTTTGACCTTGGTGAACAAATGAGACATTTTGGTCTTATGGCAAATCTTCGTGGTTACACAGCCAGAGGAAAGGAATGGGTGCTTGATAGTGGATGCACGGATCATATGACCGGAGATAAGGATATGTTTGATGAGCTTGCTAGAAATGATGGTCCAGGAAAGTATGTTACCTTTGGTGACAACTCTAAGGGTAAAGTTGTTGGCCTTGGTAAGGTGGCCATATCAAACGATAGCTCTATCAAGAATGTCATGCTTGTAGAATCTCTCGGATATAATATTCTTTTTGTGTCTTGATTAGCTGATTTTGGTTTAAATGTGCTATTCACTCATGTTGATTGCCAAGTCTTCGGTAGAGATAATCATAATATGGTCTTTACCGGCATTCGTAGAGGAGACTTATACATTGTTGACTTCACTAAGAAAGCCCAACCTCTCACTTGTTTTATTGCTAAATCTTCTAAAGGTTGGTTGTGGCATAGAAGGTTTGGTCATGTCGGCATGAGAAATCTTGATAATCTTATTAAAGGTGATCATATCCTTGGTGTTAAAGATTTTATATTTGACAAGGATAGACTTTGTGGTGCTTGTCAAGCGGGAAAACAAGTTGGAGGAAGTCATCCTGTGAAGAACATCATGACCACGAGAAGACTGCTCGAGCTACTTCATATGGATCTTTTTGATCCCAATGCTTACAAGAGTCTCGGTGGTAACTCTTTTGGATTGGTCATTCTTGATGATTTTTCAAGATTTACGTGGGTGTTCTTTCTTGATGATAAATCGCAGGTCCAAAAGGTCTTCAAGAACTTCGCTAGGAAGGTCCAAAATCAATTTGAAGTGAAGATCAAGAAGGTTCACAACGACAACAGAACAGAGTTCAAGAACACAAATGTGGATACCTTTCTTAACAAAGAAGGGATTTCACATGAGTTCTCGTCTACGTACACACCTCAATAAAATGGAGTTGTTGAGAGGAAGAACCAGACACTCATCAAATGGCGAGAACAATGCTTGATGAGTACAAGACGCCAAGACACTTTTGGGCGGAAGCGATTGAAATAGCTTGTCATGCTACAAATCATCTATATCTTCACAAACTTCTCGGCAAGACAGCATACGAGCTTCTCACCGATAACAAACCCCAAGTTGGATACTTTCGAGTATTCGGCTCAAAATGCTATATTCTTGATAAGCATCGTCGTTCAAAGTTTGCTCCTTAATCTCAAGAAGGCTTCCCACTCGGTTATGGCTCAAACTCTCACACTTACCATGTCTAGAACAATTTCACCCGAAAGGTTGAAGAGACGGTAGGTGTGAAGTTTGATGAATCTAATGGCTCACAAGTAGAGCAATTGCCAATTGATGTAGGTGACAAAGATCCTTCGAAAGCAATCCAAGACTTGTCTATTGGAAAGATTCGTCCAACGGAGGTGAAGGACAGTACCTCGTCCGTCCAAGTTGAAGCTTCTACCTCACAACAAGGTGAACCAAGAGTTGACACGGAGGCATCCACAAGTGGGACACACCAAGATGAAGAAAATGAGGAAGTAAACCAAGATGGACCTAATCAATCTCCTTCTCCACCTCGACAAGAGAATGACAACACCAACAACAAACAAGGCCAAGAGGAAGAACAAGATGATGAAGAGGATGTTCCACCTCGACCCAAACAAAAGCTCTCACGAGTTAGAGCAAGAATTGCTAAAGATCATCCCGTAGAGAAAATCTACAATGATATCCAAACCGTGAGAATCACTCGCTCTAAATCTCGCTAAGCTAACTTATGTGAACACTACTCTTTCGTATCTAACCTTGAACCTATGAAGGTTGAAGATGCTCTTGAAGACCCGGATTGGGTGAATGCTATGCACGAGGAACTACATAAATTCAAGAGAAACCAAGTTTGGACATTGGTTGAGAAACCCGACAACAACCAAAACATCATCGGTACAAAATGGGTGTTTCACAATAAGCAAGATGAAGAAGGACAAGTTGTATGCAACAAGGCACGTCTCGTCGCCCAATGCTACACTCAAGTCGAAGGTATGGATTACGGTGAGACATATGCCCCAGTTACTAGACTTGAGTCCATATGCATCTTACTTGCTTATGCAAATCATCATGATATCACTTTATACCAAATGGACATTAAAAGTGCTTTTCTCAACGGTGAAATTGACGAGGAAGTTTATGTTAAACAACCTCCCGGCTTTGTTAATCCCAAGAAACCTAATCATGTTTACAAACTTCACAAAGCTCTTTATGGTCTTTAAAAAGCTCCTAGAGCGTGGTATAAATGCTTGACCAAGTTTCTTATTGAAAATGCTTTGAAATTGGGAAAATTGAATCAACACTTTTTACTAAAAGGGTTAATGGAGAATTATTTGTGTGCCAAATTTATGTTGATGATATTATATTTAGTTCTACTAACCCCCATTTTAGTGAAAAGTTTGGAAGGCTAATGTCAGAGAAATTTGAGATGTCTATGATGAGTGAACTCAAGTTCTTTCTTGATTTGCAAATCAAGAAAACTAAGGAGGGTACTTTTGTTTCTCAAAAAAAGTACACCGAGGACTTATTCAAGAAGTTCAACATGCAAGAATGCAAAGGTATGACTACACCCATGCCTACTAGTGGACATATTGACTTGACTAAGGATAGCGAACTGGTTGACCAAAAGGTTTACCGCTCTATGATTGATTCATTGTTATATCTATGTGCCTCCCGTCCCGGTATAATGCTCAATGTGTGCATGCGTGCATGATATCAACCGCCCCCAAAGAATGTCATCTTAAGGCTGTGAAAAGGATAGTGGGATACTTAATTCATACACCAAAATTTGGCATTTGGTATCCTAAGAGGTCCTCTTTTGATCTTGTTGGCTACTCCGACTCGGACTATGCCGGTGACAAGGTTGATAGAAAGTCCACTTTGGGTACTTGTCAATTTCTTGGTAGATCTCTTGTGTATTGGTCCTCCAAGAAACAAAACTCGGTATCCTTATCCACCGCCGAAGCGGAATACATTCCGTCGGTTCATGTTGTGCTCAATTACTTTGGATGACCCAAACTCTTAAAGATTATGGGATCTATGTGAAACATGTTCCATTGCTCTGTGACAATGAAAGTGCTATTAAGATTGCTCATAATCCCGTGCAACATTCTCGAACAAAGCATATTGAAGTTCGTCATCATTTCATTCGAAATCATGTTGCTAAGGGGGGCATCAATCTTCAACATGTTTGTGCCGATAAGCAATTGGCGGATATATTTACAAAACCACTTGATGATAAAGTGTTTTACAGGTTGAGAGGTGAATTGAACATCATTGATGCCTCAAACTTGGAGTAGTAACTCCATTTGGGTACATGCAAGTCATGAGCCTTTGACTAATCCTTGATATTTCTCTTATGATGATGTTCATATGTCTTGGATATACTTGTACCCTTGCATGTTATCTAACCCTTGTAGGTACTTGGATACGTCCAACTCTATGAGATTGCAACTCACTCATTTCTTGAGCGATCTCTACATCACCAAGTCTCTACAATATGGTGGTTGAAGTCAAGGAAGCATGAAAACCTTCAACATATAATTTGATGATTTCTATATATCAAATTTCATTTGGTATCAAACTTCATGATTGTCATTTTAGATACACAAGTGCTCTTCCTTACAAAACTAACCCATGTCGGTAGATGAACTCAAACTAAAAGTAATGCTCCCAATTCTTGATGAGCTACATCAATCTTGAGCATCCCACACAAGTTTAACTACATGATCAAGATCAACACCACCACCCAAGGTATGTTATTCCATCTTAGAGAAGCTTTACCCCAAGACATGGGTCAAAGCAGCTCAACAAGATGTGAATACATCAAAATGCTTAAACGAAAAATGGCAACCCCATTTTGAGCTTAAACGATGAGTATGACCTATGATCAAGTGTCTTCACTTGACTCCTAAGTCAATATACTCTAACATAGGTGACTTTGTCACCGACCAATTCTAGATAAAGTTCTCTAGTGTTTCTTTGTGCTCTTGCATTTGTCTTTTGCATGCTTGTTCCCCTTCCAAAAAAACTTCATCTTGATTTCTTTTCTTCTCTCTTCATTCAATTCATTGCAAATCTTTTAGTTAATTCCATGCAAATATTTGTGAGATTTTATTTGCCTAGTGAGCTGAGATGAAAATTGTCCTCTCTGTGTTGAACTCGGACACACTGATTTGCCTCTTTCGGTCAAACTGCACCATCTCGGTGCCACCGAAGAAAACAACTCGGTGTTACCGATTTCAATACTGAGGAGACACTTTGTCATTTGCATCCTGCATATTTGTTACATCTCCACTCGATGATTCTTATTCTCTATCAGCATCGCATTCTACATATTGCTTTGTACTATGCTCAAGGACCAAACCTACTTGACTCATAATCCAGAAGCGCCCTTCTTGGAAATTGATGTCAAAGGAGGAGAGAGAGATCACATCAAAGCTTACATAGACCAAAGGGAGATAGATACCCTATGGGAGAGAGAAATTTCTTAGTTCTTAGTCCTCCCATATGCTTGGTATTAAAAGAGGAGAGAAGTCACATGTCTTCTAGAGGGGAAAGACATGTCAGTATTTGTTATGATTATTTGTCTTGCTCTGATTTTCTTTTCCCTATCTTCTCCCATTATTAAATATAAGATTCAGGGGGAGAAAGACATCTAAGGGAAGGAAATCTTCGAATTCATTGCATATCTTTCTGGGGACATGTATATACTTCAATAGAGTACCTAGTACTTACTCACTACGTGTCATCCCACTCTTGGTACTCTTGTGGTTTGCTACTCTTGCTCTACTATTAGATGTTTCTGTGTATCTAACCTTGTTTACTCAGGTGCATCTCTTCCAAAGCTAGCTCAAGACCACAAGGTAAGTATATGCATCACACTCATGTGCATGATGATCTCTTGCTGATGTACATATTGTTTGCAAGAACGACTCATGAACATGAAGGTACATTTCCTATATCCATTTTCTCTGATGCATACAACCAAGATACATGTAACTCATTGCTTGCTCTGACATGCTTATGCATTCACTTGCATCTATATTCCATATTCACATGATTGCATACCTGTGGGGAGCCTATGAATGTTACATGTCTTTCCAAAGCTTTACTTGTTATTCTCTATATCTTTATCTAAAGCTTTGATGTATGTTGTCATCAATTACCAAAAAGGGGGAGATTGAAAGCACAAGTGCTCCCTGGGTGATTTTGGTAATTAATGTCAACATATCTCTTGTTGGACTAATACTTTTACCTAGTATATTTCAGATGAGTTCAACAGTGGAGTGGCATGGACAAGAGGATGTGGAACCCCTTCAAGATTCTAAGGACAGAAGATTGGCAAATGCTCAAAGCTCGGGACTCTACATTTTCTATTTCAGTGATCCAAGATCACACTGAGTCAATAAGAAAGCCAATACTATTAAAAGGGGATGAGATGTTGCTTAATGGCTTGCTTGCTCAAAGTGCTTAGTGATATGCTCCAAAGCCCTCATCCACTCTCTCATATCCACATATGTCCTAAACCTAAAGTCAAACTCGGCCCCACCGATTTGAACTATCCGGCGCCACCGAGTTCACTTGACAAAGCGACTGCCAAAACCCTAATCAATTCGGTCTCACCGATAGGGATCTCGGTCTCACCGAGATGGGAATGTAAACTCTATGTTTCATATTTGTAAAATTTTGATCCAACCGAGATGTGAGAATCGGTTTCACCGAGTTAGCATTGCAAACTCTCTGTTGCCTTTTTGTAACATTTCGGTCTTACCGAAATGAGCGAATCTGTCCCACCGAGATGCCTGACCAACCCTCTGTGTGCCTGTTACAGAAATCAGTCTCACCGAGTTTATGTGATCGGTCTCATCGAGATTATGTTATGCCCTAACCCTAATGAAATTAGTCCCACCGATTTGATCATATCGGTCCCACCGAAAAGCCTAACGTTCACATTTTGAATTGAATCAGTCCGACCGAGTTTCATGATTCGGTCCGACCGAGTTTCATGATTCGGTCCCACCAAGTTTGGTAAATTGTGTGTAATGGTTAGATTATGTGTGGAGGCTATATATACCCCTCCACCCACTCTTCATTCATGAAGAGAGCCATCAGAACAAGCCTACACTTCCATTACTCATTTTCTGAGAGAGAACCACCTACTCATGTGTTGAGACCAAGACATTCCAATCCTATAATATGAATCTTGATAGCCTTACCCAATTTGCATTCCACTCAAATCATCTTTCCACCAAATCCAAATCTTTGAGAGAGAGTTGAGTGTTGGGGAGACTATCATTTGAAGCACAAGAGCAAGGAGTTCATCATCAACACACCATCTATTACCTTTTGGAGAGTGGTGTCTCCTAGGTTGGTTAGGTATCACTTGGGAGACTCCGACAAGATTGTGGAGTTGAACCAAGGATTTTGTAAGGGCAAGGAGATCGCCTACTTCGTGAAGATCTACCCTAGTGAGGCAAGTCGTTCTTGGGCGATGGCCATGGTGGGATAGACAAGGTTGCTTCTTCGTGGATCCTTCGTGGGTGGAGCCCTCCGTGGACTTGCGCAACCATTACCCTTCGTGGGTTGAAGTCTCCATCAACGTGGATGTACGATAGCACCACCTATCGGAACCACGCCAAAAACATTCGTGCCTCCAATTGCGTTTGCGCACTCTAATCCCATCCCTTTACTTTCTCGCAACTTGCATGCTTTACTTTCCGCCGCTCATACACTCTTAGCATGCTTGCTTGAAATGTATTGTGAATGTTTGAAATTATGCTAAAAACTCTACCTTAACTCAAAGATCATACAAACTGCTACTTTTCTTGTTGAGTGTCTAATCACCCCCCTCTAGACACCTCTTCTTCGATCCTCTCAGTTTGGCACGGGGGTTGTTACCAATCAAGTGGAATCTATGGAAGTCACGACTAGAGAAAGGTAGTGATCGGGTGCTTACCCCGAGTACATGAGGTACTGTGGGTCGTGGATGACACGGGAATTCCTCGGATCTTGTGGGTAAACTGCACAACCTCTGCAGAATGTCAAACTATTGGAATAGTTGTATCCACGGTCAAGGATAGTTGGGTGGTGCTTCTTAGACTATGTCCATATGCTTATGAAGAACAACACAAATTGGAAATATTGATGTTGTGAATCGTGAGGAAGGTCACGACGGGATTGAGAAGGAGTTGTGGTCAACTCTCTCGTTATGTTGATATTTGTAACCTCCTGTTGCATGTTGGAGACACATGCATGACCCCTAAAAAGGTATTGATCATATTTTTTGCATGATGAAACTAGCAATCATAGAGATGCCAACTTGGAATTGAAACCTTGCATGTTTATCTTTTAATAGCTCGTGGGTTGCTTGCGAGTACATTCAAAATACTCATTGGCTTGGCACTAGTTATTTTATTGACCAGACTTGAAAGAGCATGATATAATGAAGAGTACCTCGATGATGAACATGCGATCTAGGACACTTCCCAGTCAGAATGCATGTAGGGATAAGGCAGATGGCATGGGTCCAAGTTGTCGATGAAGATTTCCGTTGCGATGATATTCTCAAGACTTGACCATAATTGTCATAATTTGTGTAAAACGTTATGTATGGATGTAATACTCTTGTTATTCAGATTCTGTGTGTTCAGTGAGCATTGATCTCTGGGATCACTGTACACATGCATTCGGTGGCTTCGACTGTGTAAGTCGGGGTCTCCACAATTGTAGAACAATGCAAGTCCTAGAAAACTAGATGCATATTTTATCATAATTTACGCGATATAATTTCTTCATTTTCTTTATTATTTAGGGTAATATCAATGCCCATAATTCATTCTACTTGAGAATAATATGTGATTTAGTTTATGTTTTTTTTCTCACTTGTACTATCTTTCTCACTCTAAATTTGTACCTAGTTTATTTTTCACTTGTTGGGTTTGCTCCTATGTTTGTGCATGCGTCAACAGTTTGATGTTGCAATCGTGTGACACTAATTCACTTTGTGTTAGGAACTTAAAATGAGCTTCTTTTTTGTAATTGATCGAATTAGGAAATTATTTTTTCTTAGAAGATGATATAAATGCTTTTAATTCACTCAACGATAGAATAATATTTTTTTGCGTTGTCAAGTGTGCTAACATTTCTGGTCTCGTTTGTATTGTAGTTATTTAGTTGATTTTTTAGTTGTTAGATTTTCAATTATACTGTGTAAGTTTTGTGTAATTACTGTGCAAGTTTTCAATATATTCTAATTCCTGCATATATTTCATGTTGTATAATATATTCTAATTTCTATGCAAGTTTTCAATATATTCTAAGTTTGGACAATAAGGTTTTTTAATTTTTTTATGTTAGTCATACTTGTATAATATTATTTAAAAAAAATCATGTTGTTTAACGTAGGGTTAAATCGGTCCCATAATTCCCTTTTACTTGATGTTTTAAAACTTGTTTTTGTCTTTGATCAGATTGTGTGGGGCGCCACTCCTAGAAATTAGTCTTCTTTAGAAAAAATTCAAAAATTGTTCTTCCCTCTTTTTTTTGCTTTTGTCATCAATATTCCTTCTGCTAACACGGGATGCAATCTTGAGTTTGGTTTATTATATTGTTTGGCTAGGAAGTAAATGAAATTATTACAATTAACTATGCAATTTATTAGGCCAAGTCTGCTTATGTTTCACATTTATTGGTTGGGTTGATTTCTTTTTTGGGGAGGGGGGGCATTCCACTTGACAACTTATATTGATGGTTTGGTTACCTTTTCTTAGACGAGGAGTTAACCACATGATGAATTGAATTCCACGGCAGATAGAAAAATTGACTTATCAAAATAAAATTTCAGGTTCAGGAGAAGACATCGCACCGCTTTGGGCTCTAACATGAAAATCTCATGACACAACCGAAAATTAATGATAAAGAGGAACAGTAACCTCAACATGTTTCATGAAAAATACACAAGAATTCAAACAAATAATGTATACATGTATAATTGGACTGTAAAATGTTGATCGATGTTATGTGCATGCACATCATAGCACTCCCAACCTCTTACCGCAATCCACGCTGCCATCAAGCACCTCCTTTGCTCCATACTTATACTTAAACCCCAGTTCCATGAGCTTGTTTGTGTTAATATGCACCCTCACTCCCTCTCCCACCACCCTAACAGTCCACACACACATAAAAAACACAATGTTAATCGCAAAGCACCATGTAGGAGTAATGAAATTAAGATATTTTGTTGAAAAACGTACTCTTTTGCCACTATCTGGAGTTCAGGGTGTTTTCCAGCATAGTGCTCCAAAACGTCCTGCATGTTGGTGTGCGCGGTGGTGCAAAGGTATCGGCCACCAGCAACATCAAGCAACCTCTCCATGCAAAAGATATGCGCCTCACAGACATCGTCGATGTGCACCAGTGGTATAGAGCCAAGAAGGGTTTGTAGGTACTTGAGGGAGTCGTGGTGAAGCTTGACACCAGTGAGTGGTGACAACATGGCATGGATGCTGCCACTGATGTGTGGCAGTAGAATGTCTCCTCCTACGAGGCCGCATAACAGGATAACAACGTCGAACGCTCTGCCTTTGGAGAAGTCGTCGTTGTACTTGAGTAACTCCTCCTCGGATACAGTCTTGGAGGAGACATAAGCCTGTACATAAAGCAAGTCAACATGGAGACCAGGGAGGATTGGGCATGTAAGATCTTGGGGTTAAAATAGATATAAGTAAATATTATTTTGGGTTGCTAAAAGAAATATGATGATAGGGTGTGACAACACTTGCTATGCAGTAAGTATCTCCACTCGCACACGCTTCCAAGGGTTACGATAAGACCATTAGACTCTCCTTTCTATAAAGACCTAATATTAGAGAAGATCTTATTTCTTGCGTGTTGCGTTCACGATTGGGAGTGGTGAGTTGTTCATATACTAGGTTTTGGGAGGACACGTGACTAGGGGATAGGACCGAATGAGAAGTACCCTACCTTGTACAACACTACCAAGGAAAACATGTCACTATGGCTCATGTTTTGTAACTATATTGTTGAATGTTTGTTTTCGATAGGTTTTGACTGATAATAAATGAATATCCTAGCTTCAGGCCCTGTTCGGAGGTACCCCGCTCCAGAGCTCCACTCCCGGAGCTAGTGCAGTTATAGTTGAAATTTGCGGAGCGCCAGTTTACTGGCTCCACAGCTCTCCGGAGCTGGTGGGATTCCGAACAGCCACTTAGTTTGTGCAAATCTTGATTTCAATCAAATTATCTCAGGAGTCAGATGTTTCCTGATGGAAACCGCCATAGTTAGGTGTATTGTACAATCAAATCAACGTGTACCCTTCACCATAAAAAACCAATGTGTACCAACATTATGAACGATAACCATGTTTTCTAAATGAAAAATTATGTAAACTTATGATAACCCTCACAATAAAGATATTTATTTGGTATTTAGTTATAACAAAAGATGTCCTAGCTAAACACAACTGGCACGACAATCAAAGGGGTTGTCATTGCGCAGTGGGTGTGGATGATGTTGTTTGTGGCATTTAATAATTGGTTAAGGGGTTGGTACCGAACAAGCACAAATGATTAACGCTCAAATATGGGTGGGGGTTTCATGCACTTTATGTTGGGCTTTTTGAATTGCCATAATCATACTATATTTAACAAAGAAAACGTTTTCAATTTCTTGAAGCTTGTTACCATGGCTACCCATTAGGTCTATACATGGTTCTCACTGAAACATTTGGAGGTGGGGGATGTTGTGGACTTTGGGTGCATACGCGTTGAGATGTAGCTCAGGCTTTATTCAAACAATTCAAATGGTAGCTAAGATATACGGCACATTATTTGTAAAATGTAATCTGTTTGCTTTTAATCGTGGTCATAATGGCGTTGCGGTCTTGTTTCTTTTGTACGGATTGGAAAATTTGCAATAAAAATGCTTGCGTGCATCAATCATACATACGAGGGAGACTTAGTTTTTCAAAAAGAAGGTAAAATAAAGAGTTAACTTTACATTATTTTGTAATTTCTAAGTAGCATTCTCTAAATCGATCTAGTTGCACAAAACTATTAAAATGTGCATGTACGAAGCATTTTGCTGGATACAGTTTCACGTTGTGGACCTAAAAATAAGAACATTGTAACGATTTAGAAGTAGATATTCCCCAAATTCATCTATGTCATGCAAAATATGGCGAACAATCATGTTGTTGTAGAATCAGAATATAAGGTAAGCTAGACCACAAACCGTGTGCTGTCACGTGAATTGATTTGCAATATATTTCCATGAGATTTGATTGTATGAAAATGAATATTTGAATTAATAATATATTGCATATGTTTGACCCCATCATATATGCACTCAGTTACCGTTAGAGAGTTAGGGGAAAACACAAAAGCATGAGGGAAGAAAACTTGGTATGAAGGACACACACATGCATGGAATTAATTTTTAAAGCTTATTGACGTGATGAGGTGACATAGCCGCATGTGCTCTAAAATAGTTAGTGGAACTAGCTATTTAGATATAGACTAGATAATTGCTCGTGTGTTGCAATGAGTGTTTAAATATTCTAGTAGGCTACTGGTGATTTACTTGCTTATATCAATGTGATTATGTAAAAAAAGATAATTTTATTACTAAAAATTTATTTTATAAGTATTTACTGACTTATCAAAGAAAATAATAGTTTTATTTCATAAGTCAATGAGAGGTCGAGCAATTGAAGGAGTTCTCGGAAAAACCGGTAGAAAAAACAGATATGGGAGGAAAAAATCAAACGAGATAGAAAAAGGGGGAGTGTAAGTAAGGTTGGATGAAAGAAGGTGATGTAGAACCGTACATGTTTTTTAATATATAAATAGGAGAGATGAGTTGGAGAAAAGATAAATATCGCAAACTGTTTTGTTTTGGATTTTGTTGTTTACCTGAACGGTAGGGTCAACATGTAATTACCCATTACTCACATACTCATGTAACAAAGTGTCGACTGCTTCCATCTTAAAAACAACTAGGATCACATGAACAAGATAGGAGTCGCAAAAAATGCAAGTCAGACCATTGGGTGCGTCTATAGCTCGCGTCTTGCGAGTGCAAAATGGTTTAAAAGGTAAAAAGAAAAGGGAATGAACCGAAAGAAATTATGGAAAACCCATAACAAAAACACAAAGAAGAAAAAAACAAAAGAAACAAAAAGCAACGTCGGTTAGATGAATAGTTGAATACCGACGTGCGGTACCCGTGACCAGCCGCCGCCTCCTCCTCCCCCTCCTCCTCCATAAAAAGTTAGGATTTTTGCCTCCCGTCAACACCGTCGCAGGTCCGCCTCCTCTCCGGTGGCCTTAGGGCCATGGGGTGCGGTGGATCTCGGCAAGGGTCGGCGAGAGGGCTTTGTTTTTAATCGTTTCTTTCAATTTTGCTAGGGTTTGTGTCCTGCTCAGGAAGACGAGACGGTGGCGCCTCCCTGAAGATGGAATAAAGGTCTCCCCACCTAGCCCCCGTTCCGACGATGCGTCTAGCATCGTTGGTGGGTGTGTGGAGGTATGTCTCCGGTGGATCTATCTTTGGTGGATTTGCTCGGATCTCGTCATTGCTCGTCTACGTCTGTGTGTCTTCGGATTGGATTTTTCTGATCTACGTTATTCTTCATCTGCGGCGGTTGCTGTTCTGGTGCGCTGGTCCTACAGGGCCTTAGCACGAGGACTTCCCGACTGTCTACTGCAACAAGTTGTGCCCGACTCCGGCGATGGAGGGGTGGTGACGACGGCGCGCCTTTGGCTCGCTTCAGTGCTGGTAGTTGTCGCTAGGTGGTCTACGGATCTGGATGTAATTTTTATTATTTCTAGTATTCGTTGTACTGCCATGATTGAAGATGAATAGATCAGAAAAATTCTCGAAAGAAAAAGAATACCGACGTGTGGGTTCACACTTTTGTAATCTCATACGCAAGAGTAGTGCGCGGGGGGGGGG